>JALPQD010000011.1:653250-1306500 GCA_023101885.1 Typhlomys cinereus | reverse complement strand
TTCCACAAGTCATTGTTGGGTCCTGATTGAAAAGAAGCCAGCTTATCATGTTTAAATATCCCAGGAATACATGTAACAAGCCAAAAGCCAAATTGATGAGGCTCCCTGTCTCAAAAGGGAATTGAATCTGGTCCACACAGGAGCCATACTGGTGGGTAGAGCAATGGCACACCGGCTGGAATATGTATTGATCTCTCCAAAGGAAAGAGGTTGGTTGTAGATTGAAATGTGGAGTTCATTGTTGAAACTAGCATTTTCTTTCCAAAAGAAAAATCTCAGCCTGGATTTGGCACCATTGTAAAAAAGAAAGAAAAGGTGGATCGGCCATACTACAGACAAAAAACGGAAAAAGTTTACTAATTGCCTAGTTACGCAATGGCCACCAGACTATAATCCTCTCCAAAGTGAGAAGTAAATTACACCCCTTGATCTGGTATGTTCAGTAAGTTTTTGGGCCTGGTTTTCCTTATATAACTTTGATATGCCTATGTGCCCCAATAGTCCCAATTCACAACAGCAGATTTACAAGATGTCATACTTTCTGCTGTCAGAAGTCATTTATCAGCCTTTGCCAGATGGTATCCTCCATGTGTCCAGGAAGGTAATAGAATTGTGTTCTTTGCTCAAAGTGGGTGAGAGCTGCTTTATAATGGAATTTCGGGGGCAAGGCATAGCCCAGCCTGACTTCAACAGTCTCGTTTTTGTTTTTCTGAAATAATATTTCATTCTGGAGCTTTCAACTTGTGATCCTTTTGCCTCCCAAGTTATGGATTACAGGTGTGTGCTTCCAAGACTAAAAAGGGAGAAAGTCGTCCAGTTGATGTTTTGAAAGTCTCAGGGAAGCCAACTGGAACAGCTAGTTGGAGAATTATTGAGCCAGATTTGCTCTCGTTGAATTTTGTCAAAAAAATTTCATTTTCATGAAAGTACATTTATTTTTATATTTCTGTTTTGGCACTTTACATATTTAATAAATAACAATTATAAACATGGTGAATTTGTGAGCAAAAACAGCAGATTCAGATACAATGCCAAAAGCATGGTCCTTGAGAAAAATAAAAAGATGGATGAGATTCTGTTATAAGGTTGAAAAGCTGTGCTCTATAAGACACTATTATTTTAAAAAATGAGACTGGGAGAAAATATTTGTAAAAATCATCACTGTAGGTGGCTGGAGAGGTGGCTCAGGGGTTAAGACTCTTGATTCAAAAGCAGAAGGTCCAGAGTTCAGATCCTAGGTCCCATGAGAAAAAGAAAGAGAAAAAAAAACCTGCCTGGCAGAAATGGCTGCGGCCTAGGAAATCCCAGATCAAAGCAAGAAGGAAGTAGAAGCAATCCAGAATGATTCACTCTTGGCTCTCCACAGGGACACACAGTGCCCTCTGATACACACACACGATAGATAGATAGATAGATAGATAGATAGATAGATAGATAGATAGATAGATAGATAGATAGATAGATAAAATTTTTTAAGAATCACATAAAAAGACTTAAAATTTAATGTAGAAAACGAGTAGAGTGAAAAATGGTCAAAAGATCTAAACAGACTCCTCAGTAAAGAAGATGGTACAGTTGGCAGCCAAATATAATAAGCAATTGTTCAACATCATATCATTAGGAATTTCAAATTTAAACAATGAAGTACCATTATACACTGTTCAGAAGTATCTTGGCAGTTCTTTATAGAACCAAATGTGATCCAGTATTCACACTGTTTTGTGTATTCCAAATTAGTTTAAAATGTATATATATACAAAAAGCTACACAGAAGAAGTGTTATAACAGCTTCATTCATAATTGCTAAAAAAGTTGCAATCAAGATGTCCTTCAGTATGTGATAAACATAATGTGGATAAACAAATGCTAATACCATGGGATATTAATTAGTGATTAAAAAAAGTTTTTTCAGCTACAAAAAGACATGATAGAACCTTAGTGACTCCAGATATGTGGCTTTCTGGGAAAAGTAAAAACAGGTGATAGTAAAATATCAATAGTCATCAGGGATTTGGATGCAAGAAAGAAGAGAAAAATAGATGAAATGCAGGGCAGTTTTAAAGCAATTAAATTTTTGTTTGGTACTGTAGTGACAAATATTGAGATTATACATTTGTCAAAGCTGATAGAACTTTATAGAACCAAGTATGAACTCTGACATGAACTGTGGACTTATTTAATAGGTGTGCCAGTATTTGCTTATGTGATACAACAAAGGAATCAACTAAATGCATCATGGTAATAATAGAAGTTAGGGGGAAAGTATGTGGAAGCTGTTTATTTGCCGTTTTTCTATAAATGTAAGACTGCTCTAAAAGTTGTTGTCTTAAGTAATTGTTGTAAACATAGAACTCAACCAGTAGGACTGAAAGCGTGGGGTATAGAGGGACCTGCAAACTGTGAGGATCTAGTTTTAGTCGGAATGCTTCCCAGAAGAGACAGGAACTATTGTTTGATCTGGCACTTGGTAAAGTAGAGTCAGTTGGAAAGTTTTCATTGTGATAATGGCAAAAGCCGTAGTGTGAATGGAACTGCCTTGGACAGTGGTGTGCTATAAACAGAGAAGTAAAAAATGGTTGAGCCATGAAGGACAAGAATTGTGATAAACAGAGACAACAGGGGTGGCCAGGTAGTGGTGAAGAAATCCAGTTGAGGGAGAAGCAGCTTAGTGACAAAAAGTCAAATGTTTCTTAGAGCTCAAACAAGATGTGATCGATTCACTCAGGAAGTATTTAAGAGTTAGATTCTATGTGCAAACCCTGTTCTTGTTCTTTTCCACCAAGAAAATAGAAGTAAATAGAACACTGGCAAGTTCTATGTGCATGAATTATTATATAGTGGAGAAGGCGGATATGTGTAATAAAAGGAACAAGCTACCAAAAGATCATGTAGCTGGGATCTGACCTAGTCTTTGGGTCTTGTTAATCATCACTGCTGAAATATTGATGTTTTAGCTTGGAATAGAATATAAAAGATAAGTTCCTGTGGTGCCTTAGACCCCAAGAGATCATTGGGGACCTGAGAGAGTACACAGATAGATGGTGGCCTGTGGTTGTCAGGAGTCAGGCTGTCTGCCTTACCATACTGAAGAGTTACTGACTGGAAATTTAGCATTTTAGACATATCTGGGGATTAATTCTCTTTTATATGTTATTAGCCCTCATACTTCTACTTTAAACCTTCTCTCCAGGCATAGTAGTTGAAGATTGTTTGATTCTGCTGCAAAACTTGTTAAAAAACAACAATTCCAATCAAAATTTTTTTAAAGAAGGCTCATATATTCAACGTATGAAACCTTGGTTTGAAGTTGGAGATGAAAATTCTGGTTGGTCTGCACAAAAAGTTACCAACCTACATCTAATGCTACAGGTATGTGATCCTTAGACAGCAACATGGTCAGAATTTCATCAATGATTGTTTCAAGGAAAAGAGAATTGCTTACAGCAAAATCTTTTACTGATTCTCTTGTTCCCATAGATCAGATTTGTCTTGAGCTTTTGCAACTCTTTGAGACAGGAACTAGCCCTGAACCCTGATGCTCCTGTCTCCAACTGCCAAGAGTCAGGGTTACAAGTGTGCACCAAATACATATGAATCTTTAAAAAACACATTTTGTTCTCTCTTATAGCTTGTACGAGTACTGGTATCTCCTACCAACCCTCCTGGTGCAACCAGTAGCTGCCAGAAGGCCATGTTCCAATGTGGGTTATTGCAGCAGCTTTGCACAATCCTAATGGCTACTGGAATCCCTGCTGATATCCTAACTGAGGTAATGAAACTAACACAGGAGCTATTCTGTGGAAGTGAAAATCAAGAATCTCAGGGGAAAAAATTAGACATTAGCTTAAGAAAAAATGGTAAGGACTATCCATTTTATGTTCAATTCCTCACTGATCTTACAAAATGTGAGTGGCAAGTTTATTTGCACAAGGCATATTATTTCTTCAAGCTCCATAAAGTATAATACTTAATTTAACTGTCTTCATGATTTGTTCTATTGTACATGCTCAACAGGTGTATACAGTATCTTTTTTTTTACTTTTATTGCATTTATTTCATGCTGAATTTATTGTTTCTTTAATTTCTGGTGGATGTCATTTTCTTTTGTACAAACTTTTGGCCTTGGGACAGTTGGTTAGCTTGTTTCTTTTCAGTGAAGACTGTTTCAATGTACAATAGCTTTTGTGTGGGTCCCTGGGATCTGAACTCCAGTCTGACTTAAATAGGCACGTGCCTTATCTACAGACCCATCTCCCTAGTCCCATTAGAGACATAGCTTAAGGTTTTAAAACTTTTATTTTAATAAAGCATTAACAATATTTTAATGCCATAACTTGATTAATTTTGTGTGTGTATGTCTGAATTGGGCATTTAAAAACAAAAAAGATGCAATATTTTCTTCTTTTGCAAACAGATTTTCCTCTTTGACTGGCTTTTTCTGACTGTTCTTTCTTAACAGACCATAAATACTGTATCAGAAGTTATTCGAGGCTGCCAAGTTAACCAAGACTACTTTGCTTGCGTCAATGCACCTTCAAATCCACCACGGTAGGAAAAAGGAAATGTCAAGATTCTGAAGAAGTAAAAACTTGGTTTAGTAAATATCTCATCTGTCATGTTGTTCTTCTTGAAATTTACTTGTGTGTTTTGAAAGTAGAAGTTAACCTGACAACACAAACATCTCATGGTTTTGGAACTTAGGATATTTGGGTCAGCTGTCGCCCTCTGTCCACTGCTTGTGATAAATCGATATGCTTTTCTTGACGCAGTTTCCTTCTCTGGAGATGAAGGTGGAAATACATTTCTTGCTCAGTCTTTGTTACACTTCTTCAGGCAACAGATAGGAGTAGTAATTTGTGCACTTGAGTGGCGTGCTGCTTTTCATTCTTGTCTTTAATACCACAGACCTGCGATTGTGGTGCTTCTTATGTCCATGGTGAATGAAAGGCAACCATTCGTACTGCGCTGTGCTGTTCTCTATTGCTTCCAGTGTTTCTTATATAAAAACCAGAAGGGACAGGGAGAAATTGTGTCAACACTGCTGCCTTCTACAATCGACGGTAATTCTGACTTTTGACTTTCATGATTATTTTTCAGACTTTCATTTGAATCTTTGACTGTTTCAGCCTAAAAAGCTTTGTATAAAAGAAAAACTTTGGTTACATGGCCTGAGGATAAATTTTCAGAGAAATCAAACCACAGTTTTCATTGTAGAATTTCCATCTCTCTTGCTTAAATTATGAAGGATAATGTTATTCATCTGCATGTGACAATAATATGAATAAAAATACTGTAAAAATGAATGTAATTGTGTATATAAAGCCATTATCTCAATACCTGGCATATAATAGGTACCAATTAACAAAAGCTGAGCCTAATATCAGTTACCACCCTAAAGATAAGCCCTACATTTAATGTTTTGTGTGTTACAGATTATAGTCATTAAATCTGTTTATGGATTCTTAAGTATTTCAGTTTACAGTATTTGCTATTGCTAAGTTTATACTTTAAGAGAGGGTGGATACAGTTGATTGGAAACATTAACAGGGCTCATTTTAATTATAGAAATTAATGGGGCTTTTAACAAAAATGTGTCTCATACATAATTTTTTTTTTTATTTGTGTGGGTGTGTGTGTGTTTATCAGAGGGCACTATGTGTCCCTGTGGAGCACCAAGAGTGATTTCAGGAATCATCCTGGATTGCTTCTACCTCCTTTTTGCTTTGCTCTGGGATTTCCCAGGCTCCACTCACTAGGGCCAGAAGTGCAGGCTACCATCATTTTTGCCTGGTGTTTTATGTAGGACCTTGGATCTGAACTCAGGACCCTCTGCTTTCACAGCAGAGGTTTAACCCCTGAGCCATCTCTCCAACCCCTATCTAATATATTTTAGCAAAGTATTTTTGGTATAAAATATTGCCATAAAATATATTTTCTGCAAATGAAAATAAGATGTCAGAGGTAAAGAATAGTAGGTATTCTTTAGAATTTGTTTTGGAAATTTTTCAGTGCAGAGTTAGTGCTTGAAGTGTCCTTGTATTTCTTTCCACTGCTACTCTTTTCCAAGATCCTTTTCTTTCATCCATTTTGTCTTACAAAGCTTACTTTTTTTAAAAAGACTGTTTTGAAAATGTTATTTAGCCAGTATTTAGTAGTTATCATATAAGTTGTGTGTAGAAAACTTTTTAAAACTCATTTTTTTTCATTTATTTCCACATAATCACCATCTAACATTTCCATCTGCCCACCACCTTTGCAGCAACAGGTAATTCAGTGTCAGCGGGTCAGTTACTGTGTGGAGGCTTGTTTTCTACGGATTCACTTTCAAACTGGTGTGCTGCTGTGGCTCTCGCCCATGCTTTGCAAGAAAACGCTACTCAGAAAGAACAGTTGCTCAGGGTTCAACTTGCCACGAGTATTGGCAACCCTCCAGTGTCCTTGCTGCAACAGTGCACCAACATCCTCTCACAGGTGTGTGTCCCCACGGAGCTCACAAGGGAGCCCTTTTCCGCTGTTTTGGTATCAAAGATTCAAGGACTTAAGGTCCTCAGAAGATGGAGTTAGAAAAGGAAAGAACGTGCTTAACTCTTATTACTTCATTGTAACTGGAAACAATTTTGTAGGGAGAAAACAATAGACGTTTTTGTAGGAATTGTTTTGCCAAATGGTTATAAGGTCTCCACAATGATGAAAACCCAGTTCTGTGTAGAAGTATATTTTGAGTTTTTGCTTCTGTTTAAATCCACAGTGTTCTCTCATGTCGTTTTTTCTTCCTGGTGATTAAATTCACGTCTTGAGAAAAAGAGTAAAAATATTGCTGTATCTTCCAGCTCTCCTGGAACAGGTGGTTATCCACAAACAAAAATGGAACAGCAGCCCATTGCACATGTAGTTGCATACTAGAAACTTTCAGTGTTCGTGGGTTCTGAAGTTCCAGAAATCCATGTAACTTATCTAGTAAGATGTAGGAAAGCATAACTACAAATATGTGCTCCTTTTGACTCCTAACAAGAACAAGAAAGCTTCCCTGAAGTGAGGTTGCTAACTCTTGCAATGTCTTTTACAATGTGATTCACCATGGGCACTTAGTCTTGCTCTAGAGCAGTTGAACTTCAAGTCAGAATTCACAGGGAATGTTAAATTATGGATAATCCTAAAATTGCTCTGTCAACTTGCTCTAGCAGTGAAGTTACCCTAGCCTGCCCCCATGATAGTGTGCCATGTCCTTTTTTAAATTTTGCCACACCTTGCATTTTTCTTTGTTTCCAACTTTTTGTTGTTAATGATGTTATCTTTACTGGCTGTTAAATCCTGGACATGCTAAGTGTACCTCCCTCTACCACTGTGTTATATTACAGGTCCCCAGCCTTATTTTCAACTTTCTATTGAAGAAACTTCAGCACCATCCACAAAAGTTACAAATAAAAACTACCTGTGTGGGCAGAGAATCAAGTGATATTTAAATTGGCCTGTTTCAGTTGACAATTTACCACTTATTTCTTAGTGATTAAAAAAACCCAAATTTCCCATATCTTTACTTAATTAATACTTGACATTCTCCTTTTGCTATCTGTTGGAAACAATTGTTTTAGAGTCAAACAGTTCCTAACTTACTGCTCTGGCCACAGATATGTAATTGCTATGAGTGTAAAGTCCTGAAGGTGGCAGTATCTTGCCCACTTAGCCCCAGTGTGCTCAATTAACCCTTGTCCTCTCAAATGTATGTCAGCTTTATCCAGTAGAAACTAGAACTGCCTGTTACAGGTGATTGTTTAGATTTGCAGAAAGACTGAAAACATATTTGAGGGCTTTTTCTCAAGTAATCTTTTGAATAATGTTTAATGTATAATTTGCAGGGTGATAAGATCGACAGACGGGTATGTATAACTTAAGTTCAGGCCCTTTCCTCTGACAACAAGGTTCTTTCCTTGTCTTGGGTTTGCTGGTTGGTTTTTTTAACGGCTCGTTTGAAGTTATGTTTTACTCACACTTGTATGTGCCTGCAAGTTTGTCTGCCATAGACAATTCTGCCGTTCTGTGCTGGCCTCCTGTACTGGTGTTTCTAAGATCTGTGGAAATGACTCAGCCTATGTACTTATTCTTCCTGGGTACTCACACTTCCTGAAATTTCTTGGTTTGGGTTCTTTTTTTTCCCCAAGCTTGCTTTTTTCCTTGATAACAATTCAAAGGAAGTAAAATTTAGGACTAAGAATTTGTCTTTAGTAAGTGTATGAAGGAAGTGTGACTTTGCTATTAATTAAATTATTCGAAATGTGCAGTAGTAAAAACTTGTATCATTGGAATGATGCTAAATGAAATAATATGGATTATTATGCATGTAATCCATATGTTAAAACTGCTGTTGGGTACTGTTTTTTTGGTGTATTGAAAGAGTGTGCTGCTATGTTTGCTTTGGTGTTAATGTTTTGTCAAAAAGAAAAGGAGTATACATTATTCCTTAAAATTCAAGTTTTAGACATGTATTGATTTATACAGTGTGGACAGTAACAAATGAGGTCCTGTGAGGAATTGTACTTGTGTGTTATTATTTAGCATGTACTGGTAACTGTTACATACACATAGTTGACAACTTCCACTTGCAGTTTTGGTTTGTTTGTTTTTCTCTGTGGTCCCGGGAATCAAATCCATGCCTTTCATATTGAGGCAGCTGCTCTACAATGAGCTTCAACTCCCAGCCCAGTATTCCTGTCAGTCATTTCAAAGTGAATTTTTTTTGGAGGGAGGGTGTTAATTCATCCGTAGTATAGGGTATAGACATTATATTTTAATTGATTTTTTTCTACCCATAACAAACTGCAGAACATTTTGGTAATCAAAGTGTTTTATCATCTCTTACATTTATTATTTTGTGTGCGTGTGTGTGTACGTGTGTGTGTGTGTACATATGCCACAGTACACATGTGGAGGGTGGAGGATAACTTGGAGTTAGTTCTCTTCTCCACTATGTGAGTTCTAGGGATTTAGGTCACTTGACTTAGGGGCAAGTGCCTTTTCCCTCTGAGCCATCTTGCAGGTACCCTCTATTTCTTTTTTTAATTATTATTATTAATACTTTGTCCCAGAAGCCACTTTTGGGAAGTGAATCTGATCAAAATATGCTAAAATTGTCTTTTCATCTTTATTTTTGTTTGGTTTTGAGACAGGGTCTCATATAGCCTCAGCTGGCCAAGAGCTCACTATGTAGCCAGAGCTGGCTTTGAATTCCTAATCCTTTTGCCTCTGCCTCTGCCTCTGCCTCCTGGATGGTGGGATTACAGATGTGGACCCTCTCACCCAATTCCCAGAGCTTCATTTTAGTGTTTGACTTTTAAAGCTTAAATGCAGGCGTTTTATGAGTTTACAACAGTACAAAATTCCTGAACTGGAAAGGAGCACAGTAGAAATGAGAAGAATTTTTAGTTAGAAAATATAATAAAAAAAACACATCAATTATTTTATTTGTGCCCAAAATGGTGGTGCACACCTATAATCTCAGCACTTGGGAGGCAGACACAGGAGAATCATCACTTCAAGTTTGAGGGGACACACAGGTGAAAGTAGTGAGTTCATACCAGCCAGGAATATGTAATGAGACCCTGTCTCCCGCCCCCCCCCAAAAAAGATATATATATGTGGTTTTCTTCCATCCTTTAAAGTCTGTGTTTCTAACAACTAAACCCTCACAGTGCTGTGTAGTCAGTTTAAACCTTTTATTTTTCCAAATTAACTCAGCAGCCTCCTCTCTGTAGGTTCTGGGAAAGGGTATGTACTTACTGTGAATAAGGTTCTGGATTCAATGTCAAGCAGTCATAAACAATGTTAAATATGTTTGTTACCTGCAAATGGCTATCATAAATAACACAAGTACTAATAAACCTCCTAACCACAGAGATCAACAAAACATTTGAATTTGTAAGTTTGCTACAGCCCATATTCAATTGAGAATGATTGTATTCTTCAGCTTTGCAGTTTAATTAACATGCAGATATGGTATGAACAAGTAACAACACAGAGGCAAAGAAAAAGAAAAAATGTACCATGTCAAAACTAAATTCATATTAAATGTTTACTTGGTGGATCATTTGAAGAAGCCTAATTTGAACTTACTCAAGTCCATATTTAATAGGTCTGAGAGTAAATTATCCATAGACCAAGATCATCATGTTGACATCAAGGATTATGAAGCTAGGATAGTCCAAGTGGTATGCAATTTAAAGTGTACGGTAATAGTTACTTTAAAAAGATTTTCTGGGCTGGGGAGATGGCTCAGTGGGTAAAATGCTTGTCATGAAAGTATGAGGACGAGTTTGGACCCACAGATGCCACATGTATGTGGGAAGCAGCAATGGAAGAGTTTGTAATCTTTGTGTGGGGAAGAGACCTGAAAATCTACAGAGGCTTGCAGGCCAACAGCCTGGCTGTGCCCTGTGTAGCAGCAGAGAGAGAGAGACCCAGCCTCAAGCAAGAAACAGCACTCAAAGGTTGTCTCAACCTCCACACTAGAGTTGCAGTACGCCTACCCATACTCATGCACATGCACCCATACATAACATACACACAAATAATTAATGTAATAAATTCATTACTTGCTTAGATTTCTTTAGAATAATTTATTTAATTTCTGAAAGTTTCCCCAACGATGTATTTCTATATCGATTTTCATTTTGCTTCAGATTTTACTTTTTTTAGCAATATAGATGAGCAGTGACAATGTTACAGAGTGAGAATATTCCACATGAATGTGTTGGTGTGTTATAATTGAAAACTACAATTTTGTTGGGCACAATTTTTGATATAATTTAACATAGTCGGCAGCAATGTAGTATGTTCAGGGCATTTAGCTAGTTACATCAATTTTTCTCCCTGTTATGTTTACGACTTAATATCTGGCTTGTTGTCACTAAGAGTATTACATGGATTTTCTTATTTGAGAATATATTCTCTCATGGGATTCTTTTTGTATTTTTCTCAGTGTTTTTTCAAGAAGGAATAATTTTTCCTTTCATGAAGAGTTTTTGAAATTCTGGCTGAGGCTCTTGAGCAATGTCGCTTGAGCCTGCTCTCCCTTATGTGTCTTCCTTACACTTTTGGTTTGGAGCAAACACTCATGCTGTTTTGCCTTAAAATTTCTGGTTGAAACATATTTAATTTGCCCAGCAAATTTATTTTTAATATTGTCTTGGGATTGGTAGTTTTTTTAAAACCTCCATAGTATCGATTTTTTTCTTAGTGTGCCACTTTTTTAACCACTAGTATTTTTATTTTACTTATTTTTCTTTTCTAGACAAGGTCCTAAGCTTGCCTTGAACTCACTGTGTTGCCACAGGCAACTTTGGACTTCTGATCTTCTTTCCACCATCTCCCAAATGCTGAAATTACAAGCATGCAACACTTGCCCAGTTTTATTCTGTGTTAAGGATACACTTGAGGGCTTCCTGCATGCTAGACAAGCTTCTGTCAGCCAAGGTCTATCGTCAGCTTAGCCACTACTAGTATTTTTATATTCTTCATGTGTGTTGGGGGGTATGTATATATGTTGAATGTGTATGCATGTGTATGGATGCAGATACATAGGATGTATGTGTGTTTCCATGCAGAGGGCAAAAGTTGATGTCTGATATCTTTGGTCGCTCTCTGTTTTTATAATTGAGACACTGTTTCAGAGCTCACCGATTAGCTAGACTAGCTAGCCAGCTTGCGCTGAATATTCCCTGTCTGTGCCTCTGAAGTGCAGGGATTACAGGCAATCCCCATGCCTTACATGGCTTTTGTGTGGGTTCTGAGTATCCAAACTCCACTCTTCATGCTTCCAGGACAAGTGCCATCTCCCAGCCTGCCTCTGGCATTCTAAATAACCAGTTTGTGCTTGTGTATATGAATCAGTTCTAATTTCTGCACTTTTTGATTCTTTTTTACACAAAAGGGAAGGGATCCTAGGGCAATTTTAAGTTTGAATTAAATAACATGAATGAAAAGAGATTTCTTCCAACTTAATCTATTTCAGGGAAGCAAAATCCAGACAAGAGTTGGACTCTTGATGTTGCTTTGTACCTGGCTGAGCAACTGTCCTATTGCAGTGACGCATTTTCTTCACAATTCAGCCAATGTTCCATTTGTATCCTTCATGTTTCTTCTACATTAGAAGTGGTTGTCTGCCAAAAACGTTTGAATTTTGAACTACTTTTTCTGCATCGCAGCAACTGAAACTGGTATAGTTCTATAATGGTGTATACTTAGGCTGTGTGCACGTATCTATAGGTGCAATTGTTTATTGTGCACTGACTTGGACAGTAGAATTTGTTACATGAAATGTATGTTAAATTCAAAATACTAAATGTTCTAGAATTTATGAATCATTAAACTTCTTAACAAAGATTTTAGCTCACGGGACAAATTGCAGAAAATCTTGGCGAGGAAGAGCAATTGGTCCAAGGCTTATGTGCCCTTCTGTTGGGCATTTCAATTTACTTCAATGATAATTCACTTGAAAACTACATGAAGTAAGTAAGGACAAAATAACCCTCTAAAGGATTCAGAAATAATGATACATTCTTCCACTAAAGTATATTTAGACCCAACTTATGATTTTACAGTGTTTTTCTAAACATCTCAATGTGCTGCTTATCTTCGTAGAGAAAAGCTAAAGCAACTGATAGAAAAAAGGATTGGCAAAGAGAATTTCATAGAGAAACTAGGATTTATCAGCAAACATGAACTGTACTCCAGAGCATCGCAGAAACCCCAGCCAAACTTTCCCAGTCCAGAATACATGGTATTTGATCATGAGTTTACAAAGCTTGTAAAAGAACTTGAAGGTAAGATAAGAAGGTTTCTTTTGATGTTTACTAGAAAGTGATTATGATTGTTTGTAGATATTTTGGATACATGCAGATTATATATAATTATACAAGTTGATCTGCATCACATGGAAAGACTTGGATTTCTATAACATTGGAAAGATCTGATCCTGCAGATTGAAAAAAATGTCTGTCATGAATTAGGCTGTTTTTTATTGATTATAGTAGTCACTCTTTTCCATGGCTGAAACACCACTGAAGTTCAAACACAGAGAAAGAAGGTTTATTAAGGTTATGGTTCCAGAGGGGAGATAACAGTCCATTATGGAGGAAAACACATAGCTGGCTGGCAGAAACTGGAGGAGGCCTAAATCACGTCCATCATGGAGGCCAAAAGCTATAAAACTGCTAGCTGTAAGAGCAGACTTCTGGGGCTAATCAACCTCAAGGCCCACCCTCTGTCACATGCCTTCCTCCAGCAAGGTTTTACCTCCAAAAGGCACCATGATCTTCCCAAACAGCTAAATATTCAAACCAGCCTGTGAAAGACAACTCACATTTCAAACCGTGACACTGGTCGAATCTTAAAAGCAGAAAACATTCCCAGTGTTTAAAACAGAACTGGGGTATATTAGGTTAGTGTTAGAACACATGCTTAGGTTGTGTGAGGCCGTGCATTTGATCCACAAAACTACAAAAACATAGAAGTTTAACACAGATTTGAAATGTTTTCTTACAGGTGTCATAACTAAGGCTATTTATAAGTCTAGTGAAGAAGATAAAAAAGAGGAAGAGGTAAAGAAAACATTAGAACAACATGATAACATTGTGACTCACTATAAGAATATGATTCGTGAGCAAGTAAGTATAATAAATTGTTCTATCTTGTGATATTATTTTCCTGACATTTCAAATGAAGAAGTATATAAACAACCAAAGTTCTGATGTTCAAAGGCATCTGAGTATTTAACAGTTGAGTGCTTCATACGTGCTGAGTATGGCAGGATGTCGTGGGCCAAATCATGAATCAGGCAGCTTCTCAATTTCAGGAGAGACGAGCCTGCTAATAAATTATAACATACATATTATAGCATGTTAAGTCTAATGATGGAGCTAATCAAAGGCATGTTGATATTTAGCTAGTTAGGAGCAAGGGCTTGAACAAACCAGAAACTAAAAGATCTAAAAAGAGTTCTAAAAGGAGAATAGGAGTATGTTATCCAAAAAGAGAACTAGAAAAGATATTTAGGAGATAGCAAACTACATGTTTAGTTTAATGGTTGTTGGCCTGTACCTAGAAAACCTGCTGGAGTGTGAAGGAGAAATTTGAGGGTCAAGTCAAGCGGAAAAGAGCCGAGGGAACAGGCTACTGTGATAGGTTAATCAGGGAAGAAATGAGAATGGATGATAAAGATGAAAAGGAGGAAATGCTTTCTCTGCATGGTTAACGATGAGTTAAGTTGAAACTACATTTTTCAGGATCATCAGTTAACATATTCTTTTCAGAATACCAGTGAGCTTGCTTTATTTATACTGTATTGAGCACTTGAAATCCTTTAAAACGTGTTCTTTGGTTTTACTCTCATTCAGCATCGTACAGTATATATCTTGATTGTGAATTATTACAAGTTTTAATGGAAAATGAGATGACTGGTGTCATTAAAATTCTATTGTCATTAAAAATACTCTGATGGCAGTCCAATTATGAGAGATTTATGCCTTTCTCTGTGTATCATTTTCTTCACAGTATGTTTTAATGAGATAGAAACATAAAATAAAATGAAAATACAGTGGTGTATTTAGCATTTAGGGTCAACTTTTTTCAATTTATAAGCAAATCAACTAACTGGTTTCATCATTGATCAGCATTTGAGTCATCAAACCACCCCCAGTTACAGATTTTACAAGTATATCTTAGCACAAATATGGGATCCTTTCTAGTTTGTAAATATAATAATTTTGAGAGCTTGAAAAATACTTGGAATGTTAAGTCTAATAAATACAGTTGGTTTGCAAGAAGAAAAGTAATTTTGTTATATGAATCATTTATAAAAATATTTTCTTGCCACTTTCAGTCCTATTTGTCATTAGAGTCTTAAGCATCTATAACTGTAATATGGTTATATCTCGTTAAGTGACATTTAAGAATTCATCTCAAATGGTTCAGAATTCAGGAAAACAGTTGTAGGCACTAAGATACTTACTGTAGTGACATCATTTTGAAAAATGGAAAATGAACTTAGTGTTAAAAACATTAAAAACTATAATTACAAAAGCTGCAGCAATATGGAAAAATTAGGAATAAATAATAAATGACAGTTACAAAATTATATATGGAATGATTGTGGCAAATTTAAAATAAAGCATGAATTAGAGCCAAGTTTATGAATGAGATGCTGAGGCAAGAGAATTGCAAGTTCAAAGCCAGCCTGGGTGACTTAACACTCTGTCAAGACATAATGAAAAGTGCAGGGGATGTAGCTCAGTTCATTGCATGTAGGAGGCCACAGGTTCACCCACAATACAGATTGGGAGGAAAAACAAGATTAAAAAAATTAGGAAATATATTAAATTCCAAGTACAGTTGATGAAAGAGGTGAGAACTATATGCTCTTTATTTAGTTTTCTGAATCTGGTGTCTTTAGTGTTAGTAATACAAGCGTCATATATATATATCTCTTAAATATTGCATATGTTAAATTTCTTACATAGTTTGGTATAAATTTCCAAAATTATTTGATGAACCAAAAAATGGAATTTTTTCACTTGATTTTCTTAGTTTTATCAGAAAAATGACAGGTCAGGCTGTGTTGCAGCCTTGCAGTTCTGTCTCTTCATTAGCTTTGGACATATGTTGAAGGACTGATGTTTAGTTATTGAATGCTCTTGGAAATGCTGATCATTTTAACTTGTATTTGTCATTATATCATTATACAAAATTAGAATACTTGAATTGCATTGTGTTTCACAGGATCTACAACTAGAGGATTTGAAACAGCAAGTTTCAACACTGAAATGTCAAAATGAACAGCTGCAAACAGCAGTCACCCAGCAAGCGTCTCAGATTCAGCAGCATAAAGATCAGTACAATCTTCTTAAAGTGCAGCTGGGTAAGTGTGACTCTGTGGTAGCACTGCAGTGTCCTGGGCAATGTGTCCTCAGGAGCTGTGCAGGTCAAGCAGATTCTCTTAATCACTATAGCAAGCATTTGAATTATAGTTTAAAACAAAGTGGTGTGGTCATTAAGAGTAGTTAAAACTAGAACTTTGAAGTATGAAGTTCATCCGTCATGCTTCCTACTTGATTGTCTGCTTTATCATGACTCTGACTACATACAGCTTTTAAAACATGACAGTGGCAGAGACCCTACTGCAGGTTTTAATTTATTTACTCAAGAATTTAGGTCTAGACATTAATATTTAATAAAACTCCCAGGAGATTCTAATCCATAACTAATTGAGAATGGTCTAGTCTGTCAGTTTCCTCTGCTCCTGAGTAGAAGAATTACGTTAATATCATCTGAGAATTAAATGAAATTACACTTTATATATATGAGTTTATATATACATGTATACAAACATATTCTAGTTTAGGTCCTGGCAAATAGTTAAGAATTCAGTTTGCTTGTCCAGGGCCTTGTGCACGTAAGTGCTGTACACTGGACTGTACCCCAGCCCTCAAATGGTTGCAAATGGTATCAGCCTATATATAGTACCTTGTGATTGGAATGCTAGTTAGTTGAAGTACAAAATTTGTTTTATTTATGAGGTGACTAAAGTTTTCATAAACAAATTTATTTTCTTTATGGCACTAACTTAGCTAGTTCAGTTGAGACAGATAACTATTCTGTGAAGACTTTTCATTATGTGTGTGTGTGTGTAGGCATGTGCATGCTATGGCACATGGGTGGAGGTCAGAGGACAACTTTGACAAATTGGTTCTCTACCATCAGGTTTTAGAGCTTGTTAGCAAACCTCTTTGCCCACTGAGCCATCTGAGAACTTACTATGAAGATTTTTAAAAGGGGGTTTTACTTTTTCTTATTGAAGATTCAAATTGAGACTACTGAAACTCTTAGTCATAGGTCACCCAACCACACAGTTTAATCACAAACTGCTGGTTTTCTTCTCAGAATCCCTGAAAATCTATCAGCACACTATTTTTTATCAGTACCCTGTTCTGTGAGATGAAATATCATTGCAAAAGTGCTGCCAAGTTAATTGAGTTCAAGAAGCTGTATATTTGAAACTTGTATTTATATTAATCCTATTTTCAGCCTTCCAATTAAAAATGAAAAGCTTGTTTCATGCTCACTTTTTAAGTTTTGTGCCTATGTAATAGGAAAAGACAATCACCATCAAAGTTCGTATAGTGATGGAACACAGATGAATGGTGTTCAGCCAGAAGAAATCAGTAGGCTAAGAGAAGAGGTAGAAAAACTAAAAAATCATCAGGAACTTTTGCAAAGCCAGCTGGCTGAAAAGGACTCTTTAATTGAAAATTTGGTAAGTAAAATTTTTTAAATAAGAACTCAGGAGTAATTCTCAGTATGCTGTTTGTTTTTCTGGGTTTTGTTTATTTGTTTGATTTGGGTTCTTTCAGTAGAATCTCTAGTAGTCCAGAATGATACTGAACTCAACTAGGCAGCCAAGGATGACTTTGAACTCCTGATTTCCCTGTCTCTTCCTTCCAAGCACTGGACATACAAGCATGTATCACCACGCCTGACTTGCTTAACCTTGTTTTTAAGCCAGAAAATCAAATACTAACATTTTAGAGTAGCAGTTAAGCTAATATTTAGTGTGTCTTAGGTAACCGAATTTAAATAATTTAGCATCTTTTAATTTGTTTTTGTTTTACTTGTTGATTGGTCGGTTGCTTGCTTGCCTGTCTTTTTTAAATGCTGGGGATTATTTCTTTATCAAATGGTGATGGTATATTTAGGGACTTAAATGAGATGGCCTTCTAATGTGAAAATAGCTCAGTAAATACCTGTTTTTGGGAGGAAGGGGACTGGGGTACCTATTGAGCTTGTATGATTGGGGAAAAATAAATAAATATAAATTAAAATAATAATAAATAAAGCAAAATTTCCAATCAATAAATATTTATTGTTTCAACTCAACAAGTATCTGATGAATGTGCAAGGCCCCGAGCAAAGCACTTCAAATAAATTGTTATCTCAATTTAAAAAAAACCTGTTTTTATGCTTTTTGTTTTATATAACCTCAAATACATACTTAAATTTAATAAAGTTCTTGATGTAAATATAATTTCATTAACTGTGGAAAAGTTATAAATACTGTATGCTGTGTTGAAGTTTTATCTTACATACACAATTGAAGTGTTATGTGATATTTTTATAAACACTTGTAAGATTTAGCTTCTATGTATAGTTCTGTTTTACCTTTATCCTGTCTCTTTAGACTGAATTTATCTCATAATTTATTTTCATGCCAATCGTAGAAATCTCAGGCATCCTCTGGCATGAATGAACAGACTTCGGCAGCTGCCTCACCTAGCAATTCTGAACAAGTTGAAGAATTAAAACAGGTGATTTGCTAACTTGCTGTGTTTTGCCTTGTTTTAAGTACAGTAGTGTAGCAAGCCTGCAGCATCATTGACCTGGAGCTATTTTGTTAGATGTAAATAAAACTAGATAGTTAAGACAATCATTTGATAATTCAGAGGCTTTTAAAATTGTAATAACATTTTATTTTTGTTATATTTTTGTTTTTCATTGGTGTTCTTTTTAACAGTTTCCAGTATTTCCTTAAGGTTTTATGGATTGTCAATGAAAAAATCTAAGAAAAATAATAAATGCATTTCTATTATATCTGTGTCTTTTATACACTACTATGATGATTGCTTTACCAGCTATACTAGACAGCGAGATCACTCTGTCCAGAAAACGATTTAATTTTAAAACTGAAGAAGGGCAAACTTGTACATATCTCTGTCATCTGACTCCAAGAGAAATGCAAAATATCCTCATTCTGAATAGCAATTGCTAATGTCTAGAAAAGCAAATTAAACTTTTTGTATTAGATTAAGTTGTAATGTTGATAAATTCCTATTAAAATACATAATGCAGGTTTATCTCTTATAAGAAAATTCAATGTTTGCTTAAGAAAAGAAACAAAAGACAGAAAAAGATCAGAGTAAAGATAGAATTCAGTGACATAATTAGAAGGAAAAACCAGTGCTGATTGCTGAGTAGCATGTTGTCCCTAAAGAGATTTTTGGCTCAAGTTTTTGGTTCTTAAATTTTCTTCCCTTCTCTCTATTTTATGCCATTCTTCCCCCTTTGTTTTAAAAGGAATGAATGTTTCCTTCAAAAGGAAAAAACAAAATAAAATCAAAGTTGTGCCAATGTACTGCCTGCTTGCTCTCTGCCCCACTAATCAACGACCCTCGCTTACTGACATGGCTCTCAGAGGAGAAATTATACCTACTGACTTATGTTCAGAATTCTGTGTGTCTCATACTTGATCTAAAATCAAAACTTTTTTTAAATCATTTGTCATTAAGAAATTTTAAGTTTCTAATATTTGTCTGCTTTGTTTCATTTGTGTAGGGAATTAATGTATTTTTCTTAGTTTGCCAATGCTAAATTATATAAAAATCAAAGTGAATTGTTATTTATCTGTAGATTTATTTTGTAAGTCACAAGTAAAAAGTTCTAATTATGTTTCCCAGTAAAACTTGATTGTAACTTTTATAGAAGAAATTTTCTTTTAGGTTTTAACATTTTCCAATTTAAGAATTAAATTGTCACAAATATGTCTATATTTTAAGCGATTGCTTTATTTTGTAACATAGGATTTTGTTTATTATGTATTATAAAGTGCTGTATGAAGAGAGATAGCTCAGCAAGTAAAGCGCTTTCTGCACAGCCTGAAGACATGAGTTTAGATTGCCAGCACACACATAAAAGCCAGGCACTGTGACATATATATCTGAAATGCCAGTGTTGATGGGAGGGGCGGAGATAGATGGATCTTGGGTGCTTTGGCCAGATTGTCTAGTCAGTGTAACAAGTTCCAGGTTTATAGAGACCCTGTCTCAAAAAGTAAGGTGGAAATCAATAAAAGAAGAACCTGACATTGACTTCTGGCCTCACACACGTGCACATGAACAAGCATATCTGTACACACACACACACACACACACACACACACACACACGAAAACATAGAAGTAAATTAAAATAATATTCTATAAGGACAGAGTCAAAATGATCTACAATATCATTGTCCATATGCTCATTTAAAGAAAAGACTTATGTATGCTTAGTAAGAATTTTGGAGCGAACAGAAGAAAAGAATTTTCCCATGACAGCATTCCGCTGCTTGTCTCACGTCTTCAGACATACTGGGAGCTGGGAGAGAAAACATCCTTGGTTGACAGCCACCTTTTAATTGCTTTTCTTGAGTTGTACTTGGGAGTGGATGAGGTGCCAAGAGCATCAGACCTTCCAACATTAGTATAAATCTTTGATTTATTACCTTGTTGTGTGGTAGTCCTGCAACTCTCACCTGTTTGGTGGACCCTAGTGTCAGGCTATCCTACTTTGCCCTTCCAAATAACAGTCGTTACTCCAGCCAGGAGAGGCACGGTAGCATGATGCGTAGCTTTGGCAGGGGTCTTAAACAGCTTTTCTCTGTACTTGAATGGATCTGATGGTAGCAGGCAGTAAGGACTCCTGGGAAATCCCAGCTTCCTTGGATTCCCCAGCATTGTTGTCTCTTTTCTCTTGTCCTAGCTGCCTGACTTCCTTTCATCCTTTTATGTTATTTTCTCCCCAACCTCGGATCTCAGTAGGAGATTTAATTTTTCATCTTGCATCCAAAGTCAAATTTAATTCTGAACATTTAAGATTTTTGAGTCTAGAGTTAAATGTTTTGTCCTGTACACAGGTATTTCCTTAATGAAATCAATACTAATTAACATTGCAGCTCAACTGTTTTCGTTTCTCAGGAACTGGCAGCTTTAAAGTCTCAGCTGAACTCACAGTCTCTAGAGATCTCCAAACTACAGACAGAAAAGCACGAGCTGTTACAGAAAACAGAAGCCTTTGTAAGTTCATTTCTTTTAAGTTTTTTTTCCTTGCAAAACGTAGTAAATATGTCAGCCACCATATGAAAGAAACATGTTACAGTTCATTTCAGTGGCAAGAGAGTTCATACCAACAGCAGGACGGAACTGGTCATATGTATCCACAGGAAGAGCTGAGAGAGGGGCATGCTTTCTGTCTTCCAATCTGCCAAAATACTGAACCAGCAGGCTCCCTCTTACCCACCTGCCCAGGGAGTAGTCCCACCCACTGTGGACTGAGTCTTCCCACATCCATTAGATAATCTCCCACAGACTGCTCAGGGCAGAACTTGCCTTAATTAAACAGTACTTTACAGATGTGCTCAAAGGCTCTGCCTTCAGTTGCCCCCCAAATTTTACTTTCATGCCAAGCATGGTAGTAACTGCAAATTTGAGGCCAACCTGGGCAACATAAATAAGGCCCAATCTAAAATAAACAGAAAGGGCAAACAGATAATTCTGTTTTTTACAAAACACTAGGAAACATTCTGCCAAGTTCTTCGCTACTTGAATGGGGACTGTCTTCTTTGCAGTACCCTTTTATACTTCCTTCTGCAGAAAACACTAACTTGTATAGTTCTGCCTCCATTCTCTTCATGGTGGTATGGTCACATCTATACAATTCTGAAAACTTTTCTGTCTAACTCCCTTTTTCTTTTTCAGGTACCAGAGTTCCCTTTAATGTTCATATTTCCTTTTTTTAACATTCATTTTATTTGGTATATGAGTATGAACACACATGCCATGATGTATGTATAGAAATCAAAAAACAACCTTATGGAATTAAAACAATCATGTAGACTTAAGGGATCGAACTCAGGTCATCACACTTAGCAACAAGTGTCTTTACCTGCTGAGGCATCTCACTGACCCTGGTTTTCATATTTCTATCAGTAGTGTCTTTGAAGTAACTTAAATTTTGTCTAACCTGCATTCAAAACTTCACTCATTAGCCAACTCACATTGTTAGATACTAGTTGCATCAATACCCACTCCTGGTGTTTGTGGACACTGAAGAACTTTGATGTAATAGATCTTCCTGTAGCACTTAAGAAAATATGATGATAGTGCGAACTTACAAGAGCATGTGGATGCTATGTTGAGAGCCCAGCTGTCTTGATCCTTGCTTCTGTAGGCTGATCTTGGGACAGCTTAGCCTCATTCTTCATAGTCTGATAAGATACAGTGCTGTTCCACTGTGGGACAGTCAGCTGAGAGCACTTGGTTGGGTGTAAATAACATAAGGAGTCATTTTCTATTATTGAAAGTAAAATTTTAGCCAGAAAATCTGTATCATTTTGATAATTCATATTATTTATAACATTAAGAAAACATTTTCATTTTGCCAATGTCTATTTTTAGGCAAAAGCAGTTCCTACACAAGGAGAGAGTGAGAATGTAGCAGCTGCCAAAACTACTGATGTGGAAGGGAGACTGTCCTCACTGCTACAGGAAACTAAAGAACTAAAGGTTGGTTTCCAGCAAAGTTAGGGACATTTCACATCCACACCATACAGTGATATGTCATAGAAAGAAGCTATGTGTTAAAGAACTCTAGAAAAGTATTAGTTTTAGATTGTTGACCTTCACTTTTTTCTTCTAGAATGAAATTAAAGCTCTCTCTGAGGAAAGAACCACCATTAAAGAGCAGTTGGATTCATCTAACAGCACCATTGCTATCCTACAAAATTCAAAGGACAAATTGGAACTGGAAATTGCAGATTCCAAAAGAGAACAAGATGATCTTTTAGTACTGCTGGCCGATCAAGATCAAAAAATACTATCACTGAAAAGTAAACTCAAGGATCTTGGTCATCCAGTAAGCACAATGAATTGTAGTCTATATGTTTTTTAAAGCCTAATCGTAACTTTAATGTAGCATAGAGAATGACTGTATTATAATCATAGATGCATGCAATCACAAGCATGGTATCTTGTATAGTTTCATCACTATTCAGTAAATGATTTTAGGTAGATTAAATTTACCTTCTAATAGACTGTTCTCTGGAAAATAGTTAACTTGACTGTTCCTTGTAGTTTAATTAGTAATAAGACTTTTCCACCCAAGTATGCCATTATTTTTGACATATTTTATTCAGAATCATGTATAGAGAGGTGTGTTGATATATTAAAGTTCACTGATTAGTATAATCTATTCACATTCAAAACTGTCAAGAAGCCTTAACCAGTAGATCAAGGAAATGGTCTTATATGATTTCTATAATATTTATTTACATATTTATTGTATGTATACATTTATCATGTGCATTCACATAAGCATGAACATTTATATTTTCCATTTAGGTTGAAGAAGAAGATGAATCTGGAGACCAAGACGATGAGGATGATGAAACTGAAGACGGCAGTGAGGACCTGGGAAACTCCCAGACCTAAATGCTAGGGCCAGAGGCGATGGCATTACTTTGGAGATGTCCGAAGACTGCTTTGGTTTGCCTCCACCGAAGATAAAGATTTAGAAACCATGTGGAAAACTCTTACTAATAAAACTATTGATGTATTTTTTCAATGTTGCCACCCATGTGAAAAAAAGCCCTTAAACTCATATAACTGTATATGGAACACTATTTATTTTCATCTGAACGCTCCCAAAATGTAATTTGCAACGAACATCAGAAACCAAAATGAATCATTTTAAGGCATGTGGTGGCAATGCTGTTTGCCTTATTAGTTCATTGGTTGTTTACTTTTCAGAATCTGACTTTTAACACTAACATGTTTAATGTGTGTCAAATTGGAATCATTATTTCTAAATTCAGCATTTGAACTCTCAGTTGATTCTTTCCTTTAAGATAAAGGAGTTTTCCTTAAAGGCAAGATTATGTTGGTGGGGCTGGTGTGCCCTCCATCCAGTGAGCTCCTAGGGCAGGATGCACAGCTGAGCGTGAGTGCTTGTCCCCAGCAGGGCAGCGTTTTGCACTCCGTGAAGGGAGGCGGCGCTGGCTCACCATGCACAGGTTGGGAAACTGCAGCAGCGTGTTGACCTGATTGGCTTTCTCTCTCTTAAGCTAAACATGGAAAACATAAGTTAACAGCTCATACAGCTCAGATTTAGTACCACTGTTTGATTATCATAAAGCATATGTTCTTAGTTTTAAAAAGACCTGAACTATGATTTATATAATTTATTGGCATTTTTGCTGAATAGGTTTAAGTCAAATAATAGATTTTTAAAAAGCAAATGAAGCAATGTGTCGAATTCTAATGTTTTCATAATAAAATTAGATATTATGTTCACTTAATCCCTGGTTTTAGTTCCCTTTGTTTAGATTTTGATAGATGTATTTAAATTATAACAAGAGCTAAGGGAAATAGAAATGCCAAGGCGACTTCTTACTAAGGTACACTGCTACAGCTAGATGTGAAAAAACAATCAAATTGTGAAAGAACTCTGTGAGATTAAGAAGTACTTGGATCAGGCACTAGGTGGAAGAGGTTACAGTATGGTTTTCGTTTTTACATTCAGCATTGGAATTCTTAGGAATGGCTTTGATTTAGAGAAGTAGATTTGGTGGGCCTAGGTGGCTTACCCCTGTAATCTAAGCACTCAGGAGGCTGAGGCAAAAGGGGATCACTAAAAGTTCCAGGCAGCCTGGGCAGCATTGTGAGTTCCGCAACTACTTAGCAAAACCTTGTCCCAGTAATAAAAGGGAAAGGTGGAAGGTTACTTAGAAACAGGGTAGCCTGGGCTGGGATCATTAATGTCATCTTTATTATGGATGTTGTAATGTTTTGTACAATCTACTTTGCAAAGAATAGTAGTCATCTGTCTTGAAAAAAGATGGCTGTATGTATGGAGTATCGGGAATAGCATCCCGTTGACCCCTGTCTACCACCTCCTACTTTCATTTTTCCCAATGCAAGTCTTCTTTTAAACTTTATTATTTATTTTGCACTCGTGTGTGCGTGTGTGTGTGTGTGTGTGTGTGTGTGCGTGTGTGTGTGTGTGCGTGCGTGCGTGTGTGTCAAAGAGCATTGTATATTCTTATAGAGGACGAAAGGTGATTTCGGGAATCACCCTGGACTAATTCTACCTCTTTTGCATCATGATGGGATTTCCCAAGGCAGGAAGTGCAGGTCACTGCATTTCCACCTGGGATCTGAACTCAGGACCTTCTGCTTATAAGGCAGAGTTTTAACCCCTGAGCCATCTCTCCAACCCCCAATATAGTCTTTTACTGCATCGTTAAAGTATCACGAGGATCTTATTTCCTGAAGCTGGATGACTTAGGTTGTATTCATTAGCCTTTTGCACTGTTTCTTTTTGAGAAACTTCCAAAATTTTCATGATTCCTTTGTTTGAACTATTGTGACTTAATGACTTCAGATTAAGTTCAGTATCATTCCATTCATGGATAAACTCATTTTACTGGATTTGAGATTCTGAACAAGCAACATTTTCCTTCATCCAACCCTTATAGATGTATTTTTCACACAAGAAATTTCAGATTTCATCAGGAGACTCATTCTGAGTACCGATGTTGATGGAGAAGTGATCATACATTGATCTCATGCCTCAGTGGAGCCCAGTGTTACATTTGGTCATGCTCTGCCAACAGTGGTCAGTTCTTTAATTTCTCTGCTGCTTGTCAACCTAAAGCCTACTTGCAAGGGAAATGAGCAAGTTTGGTAGTGTAATAAAATCCCCCCAGAAGGTTTCTCTGGAGTCTTTTATAATAACTGTGACTTTTCAGAGTATTTACATTTGCTGGAATGTTGATCTAATTACTGGAATGGTCTTTATTCTCACAGTAGATGCATAAAGAGCTCTAGCTCGTATTTTAATGGTACCTTGTCTGAAACTATGCTGATAGAACATAAATCTCTTAAGTTTCATAGTTTTGTTGCACCCAGAGAAAGGCCTTGTATTTATTGTTCATCAGAACTACTAGTTTTCACTGATAAAGCAAAACATTATTCAGCTTTGGGCTTTGGGGATAGACCAGTGGAAAAATTGAGTCTCATATGTTGTTTACATTCTAGAATAAACAATAGTAACTTTGCATTATCAAGTGCTCTGTAGTTTCTGGAAAGAAGTTTGAGTTTTGTCTCCAGTTTGATGGAAAGTCAAAAGAGTGATTAGATTCAATTCTGTTTCATAGATTAGGTACTGACTGTATTGAGAACCATCTGGGGCAAAGGCCATGAAGAAAGGCAAGAGATTAGGTAGGCAGCCATGGTCCAAACCAAACATGGTTCAGATTATCCTATAGCAGATGTGGTGTCTTAAGTGGTGGCTTGAGAACTGGGGTGACAGGTTAGTGGATAAATGAGTTTGACTGACCTGAGTCTAATTCTTAGAACACATATGTAATAATAATGCTGGGCACAGCACATACATGTAATCTCTGTGTTCCTTGTGAACAAAGCTGGTGCTATGTTCAGCAAATGCTGGATGTTCAAATTTTCAATTCAGTGCAGGCCTTCAGTAGCTGTCGAGTTGCAACATTGCAGATTCATGATCTCGCTTTCCAACAGATGCTGAAGTTGTACCAAGGACAAGATGGGCATGAGGACAGTGTAGCCATGGTAACACAAGAAGGTGGAATAAATGAATAAAACACATGAATAAAGAGACGATTACTTGGTGTCATTTGTTGCTTCTATTTTCATTTAAGGAGGAACCAAGGTATTGATTGGAAGAAGAACTGAGGGAAAAGGTTTGAGAAAAACAGAGAGGTTATAAAAATAGATGTAGTGTGGGAGAAATTGAATACACCAAAAAAATAGTTTCTAGCATCAACTTCAGATAAAGAAATGTTCCATATGAATTTGTCTTCTGCAGATGTTTATTTTTTTAATGATTTAATTTGGTGCTAGGGATTGAGTAGAGCCTTCTAAGACACATTCTATCACTAATCTTTGGAGGAACCACGTTGTGAATCTATATAGAAGTGCTTCCTATGACGAATTGATCAGACTCAGGAGTCTGGTAGCCCAGGCTTGTCAGAACCATAAGTAAGAAGCTCTTTCCTGGAGATACATCTTCCAGAGCATCTCCTTACCTGCCTCCTCGAAGTGGGGACAGGCCCTAGTTGCTGAGTTTGCACCTTCTGACATAGAGATGAAAACTGGCATTTTTCCTCACTTGCAAGGTGATCGAGCACATTCCACATCAAATTTAGGGAGATGGACACTGTTGCAATTCACCTACATGGTTGCTGATAAATGACCATCAAACGGCTTAGGAGAACAATGGATTTGTTTTCTTACTAATAGTCCAGTTAAAGTTCATAGTCCAGCTTGATGGGAGAGCATGCACTAACATCAGGGCCAGGAAACTGGTCACATCATATCTACATAATGGCTGAGAGAGGGACGATCTTTACTTGTCAGACCAGCATGTCCAGTCAAGTATACACAAGGATGCCAAGTCTCTCAACCAGCTGCCTATTTTATTCTAGGTTCCAATCCCACCCACCATGGGCTGGGCCTTCCCCATCAGCTAGACAATCTCCTGCAGGTTTGCTCTGGGCCAAACTCAAGCACTAATTCTCTACAAAATGTGTCCAGAGCTCAAACCCTCAACAGTCAAATTGACACCTGTGCCAAACTATGACAGACACTGAGATAAAGTAGCAAGATTGGAGTCATGCTGACATTGGACAGGCTGAACAAAATAATTTTATCTTGAAACTTTGCTAAACCAATGTTTAGAGAGACATTGCAGACT
The DNA here is from genome assembly GCA_023101885.1 of Typhlomys cinereus. Taxonomy (NCBI): domain Eukaryota; kingdom Metazoa; phylum Chordata; class Mammalia; order Rodentia; family Platacanthomyidae; genus Typhlomys; species Typhlomys cinereus. The sequence goes on along the minus strand of JALPQD010000011.1, from coordinate 1,278,916 downwards.
TTGGGGGAAGCAATTGATGGCACAGCAATCCAAGCAATTACAATTGCTTGGTTTTGTGTGTGACTTGTGTGGATTGTAAATTATCCAATGGAAGTTTTATAATTGCCTTTTCCCCCAAAATTTGCCAAAGAAGGTTCTTTATAAGCAGCTAGCTGACAAGAATGTTTCTTACATCACTCACCAAGTGTTCGTCTTCTTACCACTATAGATCATTGAAGTTACCAAGCTGACTAAAGCATCACCATGCTATGAGAGAATTGTATGTCTATATGAGTGAAAAGTGCATGTTAGACTACAGAATGACCTTGGAAGACTGGGTTCCAGCCTTCTGCATCCTGAGTTCTGTCCCCATTGTTGAGGACATTCACATAGAAAAGTATTACCTCTTTGGCATTCATTTTGCTCCATCAAAGTCTCACCAGTTATCGATTACACCTAAGTGGTAGTAATTGTTTTTAAAAGCTCAAAATACAAAATTTCCAGTTGTGCATAAGTGCAGGGGTGCAACCTGCTTTAATGGCCTGTACATCCACTTACCTTTGGTGGGGTGTAAAGTTACCATTTGGGTCTTTTCCAAATGCTTAAGTATTATATAAAAAAAATTTTTTTGCAGTCAGTATAGAAATGATTCAGTTCTGGGGTGTCTGCAGCTGTATGGTTGATTTAAGTGGCTGATTCTTTTCTGCAGAGGTAAGATTAGTTGATTTCAGTGTGTTTCTTCCAATGCCATGAAATATTTTTGTTTTGTTTTAGCAGACCTTTATTAACAAGTGCCTTTGGTGACTTTCTTTGGCCATAATTACCATACTGACTTCCCCATTTGACAATTTGGTGTGCTGGTGTCCCTTGGTTGAGATGGGTGAGGTGTTCCCTCCACAGTTTGCTCAGTGGGACAGGTGTTGTATCCCATTAGGGGAATCTGCCTGGGGAAAGAGAATGGCTGCTGAAATCTGAACAGGGTAGTACTTAGGAAGTCCTTCCCAGGGGCTGGAGAGGTGGCTCAGGGGTTAAGCCTCTGCCTTGCAGGCAGAAGCCCACGTATAGACGCCAGGCGGAAGCGGGGGCGGCCTGCGCTTCTGGTCCTGGTAGGGCGGAGCCTGTGAATCCCCGGGCAGAAGGAGGTGGAGGCGTCCATGGTGGTTCACGAATTCGTCCGTGGTTCTACACATACACAGACACATACACACAGACACACACACACACACACACACACACACACGCGCGCGCGCACACATACACACGCATATGCACACAGTTGAATAAATAATAATAAAAAAAAAAATTTAAAAAAAAAAAAAAAAAAAAAAAAAAAAAGGAAGTCCTTCCCATAGGGCAAGGCAGCACCTAGTAGCTTTACTGACTGCCATGCTCTGAATTGGTCTTTCAGTGTTCTGGAACTTCAAGTATGCTGGCTAACTGGTCAGCAAGCCCCAAAGTCTGCCTATCTCTGTCTCCCATATTGCTATTGCTGGTTTTACAAAACCAGACCAGGCTTTTCATGTGAGTTCTGGGGATCCGAACTCAGGCACATCAAGTGTGAGAAGTGTGAGGTAGCATTTTGTTAACTAAGCCACCTATATCCCCAGCCTCTACGAGACAGGTTTCCGCTTAAATTGCCTTCTTTGTCAATTTATTTCTTAAAGCTTGGCTGGAATGACTTTAGAAGGATATGGTAAACCATTTGAATAAAATGTCTCTTTATCCAGAAGATGCTGATTTTTCTTTCTTATTGAGGCGCCAAGATAGGACCTGGGCCCTTGCACATGGGCAGCAAATGCTGTACCAGTCCCATCTCCAGCTTCCTTTACTTTTGTTTTCAATAGATCCGTTAGCAGAGCAGGTGGACTTGTTATTGTTTGCTCTTCACTCTCTTCACTATCACTGCAGATTTAGATAACACAGAAATGTAAGGAAAAATCTTTCCTAGCCACAAGTTTCAATGAGTCTTTCGCCTTTCCCCTTCAGAGAAACAGCTGGGAGAGAAGGACAGAAAGAATAAGCCAATAAAATGTATACATGTAGGTATAGAAGATACACAGATGTAGATATAGATGATGTAGACATGAATGAATGTGTACAAGTTTATATATGTTTTAAGCCTACTCATCTATTTCACCACTTATACCCATGTCCTACTGCACATACATAACTTGCTTTATGGAGCTAGCAAAAAGCTAAATTTGAACATCTTAACTTTAAACCATTTAACTCATCTTCTACCTCACAGTCTTGTGACCCTCCCCCACAGAGCACACAAGTCACCCTGTGACATTTCATCTTGCAGCATTACACATCAGTTGACACTTGCTCAGAGGCCTGAAGCCCCACTAAGCACAGAACTGTGCAGAGAGCCACACCTTCAGGGCTTTCCCAGAAGCCCATGACTGGCCTGATAAAGAGTTCTGTGGCTTTGTGTGAGTCTTAGACCAGAGATCCCACACAGACATGATATCAGACAGGGAATCACCACTGTCTAGTCCAGGATTAGTTTTGGTCACCAATCATAGCCCTTTGAGGCCCATGATTGCCCAGGGTAAGGACTCCCTTGCACAGACTGGAGGGGGCTGGGCATTTCACCTGCTGGACAACCTGGAGATCTGAGTTCAATCCAGAAAGCTCACATGGTGGAAGGGGGAACTGAAGCTTAAAAGCTGTCCTCTGACCTCCACCCACATGCCATAGCATGTATTCCCTCCCCCCTCACTCTTCCCTCACTAAAACAGTGAGCCAACCAAATAAATGAATAGTCCCTGGGGACAAACATAAGCAAGTCTTACCTACAAGGAAGAAATGTTTGAAATTCTGTGTATGCCAATTTATTTTTTTTCAACCATCCTGTGAGTCAGCTGTGGAGGTGCAATCCTATAATCCCGGCCCTTGGGAGATGGAGGCAAGAGGAACGTGTGCTAGAGGCCAGCCTGGCCTTTCCAGAGTAAATCCATCTTAAATCAAGCATGGTAACAAGCTCTAAAAAAACGAAATAAAACACGTGTTGGACTGGAGAGATGGTTCAGAGATTAAAGCCTCTGCCTCACAAACAGAAGGCCTGAGTGCAATCCTGGATCCCATGTAAAGAAACAAAGCTTCCAGGCAGATATGGTAGCAGCCTGTTCTTACAGCCCTGCAAGGCAGAGTCTGGGAAACTCTTGGGCAAAGCAAAGAGGAGAGAGCAAAATCCAGAATGATTTTCTAAGTCACCCTTGGGCCTCCACAGACACACACAGTGCCTTCTGATACATATAGATACACACACACACAAACGCGTGTGTGCCAGTGCTGACCTGAGTCTTGTCAAGTGAATAGTGGAGGCAATGTCCTAATTGTAAGTGCAAAGATACAGGCAGAGAAAAGATCCTCCAGTATGTTTGCTACAGTAATGGAAAGAACTTACCAGTTACATAAAGTGAGTCACAGCCTTGGATCTTAACAGATAGGAGCATCCCCCTTTGTCAGTTTTCTGTTACTATCTGATATGTGCCATTCTGAGCCTGTCACTGGGAACATGGAATATATAAAGTATGGAGAATGTTTCAGACTCCAGGGAATTAGGAGAAACCCAACCACACCCTCCAGAGAAGGTTTCAGGGATGTGATTAGTGAGAGTCAGGCTATATGATTCAGTGTGACCTCCAAGAATGGGACTGATAGTCTGTCTGGAAAGTGATCTACCATAACCATATTTTTGTTTGCAAATGAATGAGTCTATTAAAGCATAAGCAAGCAGAAGTAAAAGAGCAAATGACAAATAGCAGATAGATAGCAAACATCAATTTGAGTGCTTACAACAACTAACAGAAATAGACGACTGGGGAAGCCCCATCAGGGCAGCCATGTGCAAGGGTTCCCAAATGAGTACCAGGCAAAGTAGTTTATTTTTTTAACATTTTTTTATTATTATGTCCGCTCATACAAACTTAGTAGGTACACCGGTTCCCTCCCTCCTCCTCCCCCGACCCCCCTGCTCCCCCTCCCCTCACCCCTCCCTCTCTATCCCCCAGTGCCTCTCCCCAATCCCCGGAGAATCCTTTAATGTGCATGCCAGACTCTCCTCTGGGACCTCCTCTCCGATGACGTACAAGGACCCAGTTGTATTTCCCTGAACCCTTTCCTGTGTTCCCCTTAAGCATAGGAACACTACTGTGGCTGTCAATCCCTTGTCTCCAAGGATCTTGGTGCCTTTAGCAGATGCTAGACTTAGTGAGATCAATAGTGTGTTGGACATTGTGCAGGGCATGTAAAGTCCAATTATGATTGCTTCCGCCCTAACTTGTGTGGAGTATCCTGCAAATCATTGCTCCTCCCATCCTTTTGCTCTTACACTCTTACCGCCCCCCTCTTCAGAAAATTTCCCTGAGCTTCAGGATGGGGAGATATTAGTCTGGCCTAGTTCTAAGTGGTTGATATAGAGTCTCTGAAGTTCTGGATTGTGGTTTGTGATTTTCTTTTGCAGTTTTGCTGCTCCTGCAATGCCCTTCATTCCATCCTGATGGGCATTGTATGTCATCCCCTGGCCAGAGACAAAAAGCTGTTAAACTGGAGTCTTGTTATAAGAGCACATTCAAGGGTAGATGTAATAAAAGTAGGAAACCACAGTGAGGGAGGGGTCAATCGCTCATTTGCAAAATGGTTACTTTTTATTTGCCAGACTATATGCCCTCCCCTTCTGGTGAGATCATACCCCCTCAGTTGTAAATAATCAGGAACGAACATCTGAGAACTTAACCAGGTGTCTCATTACTTACTTGCAGTCCTTGATGGAGGTCTATTTTCTCTGCTGTAACATGGTCCCCTCTCTCTTTGTTTCTGGCGTGGCCTTCCAATCCCATCCCTCCTGTTCATGATCCTTGGAATTACTGCAGGTATTATATAGATTTATCTTTGAGTGTCTCAAGGTGGGCTGGGTGGGTTTGGTACTAGGAGCTACCTATTAGGGAGTACATACGGCGCTTAATTTTCTGGGTCTAGGATACTTCACTCAATATAATTGTTTCTAATGACATCCATTTCCCAGCAAATTCCAGAAATTCATCATTTTTGATGGCTGAGTAGTACTCCATTGTATAAATGTACCACATTTTTCTTATCCATTCATCAACTGTTGGACATTTGGGTTGATTCCATGACTTTGCTATTGTAAACAGTGCTGCTATGAACATGGTCATGCTTGTGCTATCGAGGCGAACCTCTACTGCGTGGGGGGTTATTCCCAAAAGTGGAATAGCAGGGTCATATGGCATTTCAATCTTTAGTTTCTTTAAGAATCTCCAGACGGCTCGCCAGAATGGCTGTATGAGCCTGCATTGCCACCAGCAATGTAGGAGAGTTCCACTCTCTCCACATCCTCTCCAACATTTGTTGTTGTTTGTATTGTGGATTTTTGCCATCCTGACCGGGGTGAGATGATATCTCAGGGAAGTTTTGATTTGCATTTCCCTGATTGCTAAAGAAGTGGAGCATTTTTTAAGATATTTGTTAGACATTTTAATTTCATCCCTGGTAAAGTTTCTTTTAAGTTCCAGGGCCCATTTTATAATTGGGCCATTAGTTTCCTTGGTGTTTAGTTTTCTAAGTTCTTTGTGCACTCTAGACAGTAGAGCTCTATCAGATATGTGGTTAGTGAAGATTTTCTCCCATTCTGTGGGTAGCCTTTGTACTTGGGTTACAATCTCTTTATCTGAACAGAAGCTCTTTAATTTTCACAAGATCCCAACTGTTGAGAGTTGGTAGCAGTGACTGTGCCATTGGATGTCTGTTTAGGAAATGTTGGCCTAGCCCAATCAGCTCGAGGGAGTTCCCTATCCTTTCAACTATGGTTTTTATAGTCTCTGGCCTTATATCAAGGTCCTTGATCCATTTGGAATTAAGTCTTGTACATGGTGACAAGTATGGGTCCAGTTTTAATCTTCATGTGGAGATCCAGTTTTGCCAGCACCATTTGTTGAAGATACTATTCTTTTTCCATTGGATTTTTTGGGCCCCTTTGTCAAAGATCAAATGGCTGTATTTTTCTGGGTTTATATCTGAGTCTTCAACCCTTATCCATTGATCTGTGTGTCTATTTGGGAGCCAGTACCAGGCTGTTTTTATAACTATGGATTTGTAGTATAGATGGTTTGGTATGGTGATACCCCCAGCAGTGTTTTTTTACTCAGGATTGTCTTTGCTATCCTGGGTTTTTTGTGCCTCCATATGAACTTTGAGATTGTTTGGTCAACTTCTTTGAAGAATTGCTTTGGGATTTTAATTGGTACAGCGTTGAATTTGTATATTGCCTTTTGTAGGATGGTCATTTTTACGATGTTGATTCTGCCAATCCAGGAACATGGGAGGTCTTTCCACCTTCTGGTGTCTTCTGCAATTTCTTTCTTTAGGGTTTTAAAGTTTTCATTGTAAAGGTCTTTTACCTCCCTGGTTAGGTTTATACCAAGGTATTTCATTTTTTTAGGGGTTATTGTAAATGGGATTGAGTCTCTCAGGGCTTTTTCACTTCTTTCATTCTGGGCATATAGGAAGGCCACTGATTTTTGTACATTTATTTTGTATCCTGCCACCCTGCTGAACTTCTGTATTACTTCCAGAAGCTTCCTGGTAGAGTTTTTGGGATCACTCAGGTATAGGATCATATCATCTGCAAATAGAGATAACTTGACTTCTTCCTTGCTGATTTGAATCCCTTTTATGTCCCTTTCTTGTCTTTATGGCTTCAGCTAAGACTTCAAGTACAATATTGAAAAGAAGTGGTGAGAGTGGACAGCCTTGTCTAGTTCCTGATCGAAGTGGGAATGCTTCCAATTGTTCCCCATTGAGCATAATCCTTGCTGTGGGCTTGTTCTATACAGCTTTTATTATATTGATAAAGGTTCCTTCCATTCCAACCTTCTCTAGGGTTTTGATCATAAAGGGCTGTTGGATCTTGTCAAAAGTTTTTTCTGCATCTATTGAGAGTATCATGTGGTCTTGAACGTTGGACTGGTTTATATGGTGAATTACATTTATTGATTTGCGTATGTTGAACCAACCTTGTGTGCCTGGGATAAAGCCTACTTGATCCCCGTGAATGATCTTTTTGATATGTTTTTGAATCCGATTTACTAAGACTTTATTGAGAATCTTTGCATCTGTGTTCATCAGAGAGATTGGCCTATAGTTTTTTTTTTTTTAAGTGTATCTTTATTAGGTTTTGGGATTAAGACGATATTAGCTTCATAGAAGGAATTTGGTAGTGTTCCTTCCTTTTCTATTTGATGGAACAGTTTAGGGAGTATTGGTGTTATTTGTTCCTTAAATGTCTGGTAGAACTCTGTGCTGAATCCATCTGGTCCAGGACATTTTTTGGTGGGAAATTTCGAGATTACTTCCTCAATTTCCTCATAAGTTATAGGACTATTTAAATAATTCACAACTTCCTGATTCCATTTAGGTAAGTTGTGTTTACTTAGGAATTCATCCATTTCTTTTGTGTTGTCAAATTTCACAGAGTATAAGTTTTTGAAATATGACGTTATAATTCTCTGGATTTCTTGGGTATCAGTAATGATAACTCCATTTTCATTTCTAATTTTGTTAATTTGGGTTTTCTCTCTCTTGCTTTTAGTTAATTTAGCTAGGGGTGTATCAATCTTATTGATTTTTTCAAAAAACCAGCTTTTTGACTGGTTGATTTTCTCTATCGTTTTCCTAATCTCGATTTCAGATATTTCTCCCCTTATTTTGCTAATCTCTTCCCTTCTACTGCTTTTGGGATGGTTTACTTTTTCTTAATGATTGTCTAGTACAGTTCTTAGTCCAGTTTGACAGGAGAACTCCCACCAACACCAGGGCCAAGGGAACTGGTCACACCATCTCTACATAAGGACTGAAAGAGGGACGATCTTTACTTGCCAGACCAGTATGTCTGGCCAAGTGTACAGAAGGATGCCAACTTTCTCAACTAGCTTTCTGTATTTTATTCAAAGGCCTAGTCCCATTTACCATAGGCTGGGCCTTCCCCATCAGCTAGACAATCTCCTACGGGTTTGTTTTGGGCTTAACAACTAATTCTTTGTGACACTCCACCCCTTGTCAACTTGACACAGGAACATATCTATCACCTTCATCTTGTCCCCACAGGTGTTAAATTTATCTTAAAAATATAAATACATTTCGGGCTGGAGAGGTGGCTCAGGGGTTAAGCCTCCGCTTTGCAGGCGGAAGGTCCCGAGTTCAGATCCCAGATCCCACGTATAGACGCCAGGCGGAAGCGGGGGCGGCCTGCGCTTCTGGTCCTGGTAGGGCGGAGCCTGTGAATCCCAGGGCAGAAGGAGGTGGAGGCGTCCATGGTGGTTCGCGAATTCTTCCGTGGTTCTACACATACACAGACACAGACACACACATACACACACGCGCGAGCGAGCACATACACACACACACGTACACAGTTGAATAAATAATAATAATAATAAAAAAATTAAAAAATATATATATATAAATACATTTCATAGGCAAATTTAAAATGTTCTCTCATTAAAATTTCAGTTCCAGCATTTTAAAAGGTCAAAGTTTCTTAACTTCAAGAGTCTATTAAATCAGAATAAGTTAAATACTTTAACATAGATAAAATATTAAAATGGAAGTAGTTTGACACACTAAGAATATATCAAATTAGAACCAAGTCCAACAAATCAAATATCACATCCTGTACTTGAATGTCCATCTTCTGTTGCTCATCGCATAGTCATGGTGGATCAAAGATTCTAGACATTCCCAGTCCCTGTTTGCAGCTCAAAGTTGTGGAAGCAGAGTTCCTCTGAACAAGGCTGAATCTCCACTAACAGCCATCCTCAGCATGAGTCTTATGGTTCTGGCATCTCCAACAATACTCTGGGTTCACCTCTGCAACTATAAGCTTCACCTTTCCTTGCAGGAACTCTATGCCTGCCACTTGGTGCCAAGCTTTTGCTGCTCTCCATGAACCCCCCTCAATTGTGCTGGAGCCAGCTGGTACAAGTTGAAAGGTATCTGAAAGGGGGAGTGAGGATTGAGAAAAAAGAGAGAAAAAATAGATTCAGAAGGGTCTACAGTGAATACTGTCACATCAAGTTTATTGTACACAGCCATTGTATAATAATTGCTAGCAAGGAAAAAATGCAGCAGAAAAATGCAGCTGAGCAAACCAGCTCATTACTTTTTTTATCTACAGAATTTAAGTAGCAGCCACAACACTTCTTCGAGATACAAACACATAATGAGCAAAACACATTCTTGGCAGAATATTCACTTCTTTCAAGGCTAATAAACAAGACTGCACTCTTGACCTCACCACTCAGGGTCTGAAAGTCTTCAAGAAGGAATTGCTCAGCCTCCCACACAATTGTACATCAAAACCAGTAACAGTTGGGGGATGCTGTCAGATTCCACATCCAGGATAAAACGTAGCTTGCTTGGTCCACTAGAGCTCCAGCTGTATCAACTTTAGCACACTGACCCTGGAAAAGCCCCTTTCTAGACAGCCAAAACTTCTAAAGGGCAAGAAACAGCTTTAGGAAACAGCCCTGAAGGATTCTGGGTTTTCAAACCACGAAATCGCCACGGAGTGCCATTCATCTCTCCATTGTCCCAGCGCAAATCACTAGGTTTCCCCTCACTGATATCCATTTCTCCAACAGCAGCAGCTGTTCTGCTGCCTGCCCTTTCCATAGCTAGAACTCCACAACCATCAACACAGCTCTCCTCTATCGAGCAAACCAGTCCATTATCTTCAAATTCGATTTCACCAAAGTCCTTGTTCCTATATCATAAACTGGGCCTAACAATTCATGACTCTCTCAGCATCACTATTTTCCAATGACCCACTAAACTCTGTTCAAACATTTTTGCATCCACAAAAATCTTTGAATATTTCCAAATTTTTCCAACAAAAATGTTAGAAATCCACAAAAGCCACATAGCCAAATTTATCGGCAACACCCCACTTCGTAAGTACCAAATTCTGTAGCTGTTAGCTGCACCATCAAACAGAACAAGGGGTTTACTTTTACTTATGATTGTCCGTCTACAGTTCTCAGTCCAGCTCGACAGGAGAGCTCCCACTAACACCAGGGCTGGGGGAACTGGCCACGCCATCTCTATATAAGGGCTGAAAGAGGGACGATCCTTACTTGCGAGACCATCATATCTGGCCAAGAATGCCAACTTTCTCAACCAGCTCTCTGGTTTATTCCAGGGCATAGTCCCACTCACCGTGGGCTGGGCCTTCCCCATCAGCTAGACAATCTCCTGCAGGTTTGCTCTGGGCTTAACTCAACCACTAATTCTCTACAAATGTGCCCAAAGTTCAAATCCTCAACTGTCAAGTTGACACCTGTGCCTAACTATGACACTGTGTAATGATTTTTCCGTAACACAGGGGCTAAGAGACTGTGATCACTGTTCATAATTGAAATGGGCCAGGGCCACTATCCCCTTTCCTGAAAGGTAGAATACATATTTGGAGAGACAGAAAACTCTAAGAGCTTATTTGCTTTTTGCTTTGTGTATTTCTATGCACAGATAAGAAGGAATTTTGTGACTTTCTATCCTAAATCAAAAGGAAAGTTTAGTGTCTATTCTATATCTTCATAAATTTATGCTCTGATTTAAAGTGTTAAAATACTTTCTGTTTTTTTCTGGATGCCCCAAGTAGATACTAACCAAGGTCTTGGAAGCAGACAGTAGGTAAGAATCCTTCCATCCACACCATCAGCCCAAGTTCAGTGGAGACTAAATGTTGCCCCTCCTTATCTTCTCAGCTTTTCCCTTTGATATAGCATCGCTGGTTCCTAGATAGACAAGTAACTACCAAAAAAGAGGAAGATACTGTTTCCCAGTTGCCTTTATCTTTTTCCCAATTCCTTCTGTAAAATGCCAGCAACAATGGGGAAAGACAACCCATTGTAAATAGCAGATGATGTAAAGTTTTTATTAAGCATTGTGCTGAAAGGAGATGCTGTGGCTAAAGGAGCAGTGGGATGGTATCCTTGATTTCCAGCTGCGGCACACACTGCTGGAGGACAGAGCTGTGGTGACTGTGACGCCCTTGAAGAACATCATCAATCTTGGTCTCCTCGTCTCCCGGGAGTAAGAGGAACTTGAGGACTGCCAGTCAGAGGAGGATCAGTTTTTAGTGTTGGGGGAAAGGATGGGGTTGTGATAGTTCTTCTGCTCACTGGTGGTTTTCTCTGGTAATACAAAAACCAAGACAAAAAGACACTTATTAAAAAACTGACATTATATATGTAGAGAGGGAAGAATTTTGAAAAAGAAATATTTCTGAGTTTCAAACTTCCATATATATATATGATAATCAAAATCTAAAGGGTTTTTTTGTATGTATATATGTCTGTGTGTATCAGAAGGCACTGTGTGCACCTGTGGAGACCTATTCTCTTTGCTCTATAGTTTCCCACAGTCTACCTTCCAGGACTTGAAGCACTGGTTGCTGTCATTTCTGCCTGGAGTTTTTATGTGGGATATGGGACCTGAACCCAGGACCTTCTGCTCACCAGGTAGAGGCTGAACCCTTAAGTCATCTCTCCAGCCTCAAAATCTAAAGTTTTTAGTTCTCCAAAAATAATGCTGAGTATTATGTTTCTGATTTTTACTTTCCAGTCAGGCCTTATGAACTTCTGAGAATAATCGACAAAAGTCTTTTTTTTTTTTTTATTAGAGTATCTGCTTGAAGGTGATGAATCTAGGTGAGGTTTTATGGACCCGAGATGTGATGAGGCAAGAATCCAAAGGAGGCATCTGGCCTGACTCTTCTTCTCATGACCACTGGTAATTCCAAAAGTAGTGTTATGATGCCAAGTAGAGCTTTTAACAGACTCTCACCAGTGGAGAGTGAAAATCAGGAGGTATCCAAAAGAAGAGGACATGGTAAGTAACTGGATATGTTAGTCAGGTTTGTCACCGGGACAAAATTCCTACACAAGACAACGTAAGGATGGGAAGATTTATTTTGGCTCATGGTTTCAGAGGCTTCGGTCCGTTGTGGTGGAGAGAGTGTGATGGACCACAGCAGGAGCAGACACCATGGATCCAGAGCAAACGTTTGTGCTCACTACCTTTCTCCTTTTGATTCATCTGGGGCTCCAGTCAAGAGGATGCGGCTGCCCATAGTCAGGCTGGGTCATCTCCCCTTTGTCAATTCCCTTTCAGATTCACCCAGAAGTGTGTTTTGTTAATATCCTAGGTACTCTCAGCTCAATCAAGTTAGCAGTCAAGATCAACCATCATCCTGAACTTTTAGACAGTATTGTAAGTCTTCACCCAAGAAGTAAGGAATGAACTTGTTCTTGTTTTTGCAGTCCCTAATTATTTTAAGATAGACTGTGAATTTCATGTTCATAGCTTATAGAACAAGAAGCACAGAAGCAAATTCTCTTCAGTAGAAGATAACTCTTAACTAGAACTTCTTTAATCCTGTGAGTTTCCTAAATAATGTTCCCTATTCAACCAAAGATAACAAACCCCACTAAATCAAAGGGGAGGTGATAGACTCAAATGTAAAACAAAAGAAAAAGTTGCAATAGAGGCAGACAGACTGTTAAGAGAACCCCTAAGAGTAGTTATCAGACAGTGACTTAATAAAAAACCAAAAAAGTGATTAAAGTTATTGCAGTTTGTTTGCATGTTGCTGATAAATTTACAAAAAGCTAACAAAATGATTCCCTGTTGTAATTCATAGTCTGACTTGGCAGGAGAGGTCCTACCAACACCAGGAGCCGAGGGAACCAGCCATACCGTATCCACAGGGATTGATGAGATCAGGAAAAACCTGATTTGCCAGATTGCAAGTCTGTTCAAGTATGATGCCAAACTACTGAGCTAGGTATCTCCATTTATCTACTTGCCCAGGAATGGTCCCACCCTCTATGGGTGGGGTCTTCCCACATCAATTAGACACTCCCTTGCAGACTTACTTAGGGCTTGCCTTAACTATCAGTTCAGCACAGATGGTCCTGCATTCAGCCTTCTATTGTCAAATTGACACCTATCTATCTGGTTAGAAAAACAGTGCTCAAGGATTGAAAAAATGAAAACACGATTAAAGACAAAATTAGCAAACCAGAAGTATTCAGACTAAGCACATTTAGACAAAGGATGGAAATTATAGGAAAACAGGCAGAAGAAACATTCAGGAATCAGTGTAAAGACTGAATGTGTGTTTAGAATTTAAGAAAGAGAATAGGGAAGTAGTGTTTAATGAGCTTAATTATTTTCAAAAAATAATTAAAAGTATTAATCCACAGATCTAATGAGTGTTGTGAATCCCAAGCAAAAGAAGTACAAACAAGTACACTTAAGAATAATACATGAAAACAGCTTTTTTTTCCTGCCTGGGACTTGGTCCAGGGAGGATTCAATGCTCCTCTGGCCCCTGGGCCATGCCCCAGGTCCCAGGTGATCTGCACAACAACTAGAGGCATGGCTCTTTCCGCCAAGGACTAGTCCAGGGAGGATCCACTGCTCCTCTGGTAAACTCCCCTAGATTATGCCCCAGGCCCCAGGTCATCGCTGGTCCCAGCTCATCCCACCAGCCAGCCGGAGCTGCAGTCAGTTAGCTGTGATGGTGGGCCAAGCCCCAGGGCCACACCCCAGGTCCCAGGTGATCTGTGCGACAAGTAGCCGCGTGACCCTTTCTACCCAGGATGCGGTCCAGAGAGGACCCCCCTGCTCCTCCGAATTCAACAAAGTCCAAAGAAAACCCAAGCAAGACTCTAGGGGACAAACGCCATACATCTGAAGTCCTCTAAGATCATCCTATCACATGGGAGAAATTCTTTACATCCAGCTCAAAGATAAGTAAACCATTTTTACCATCTTGTTTCTTCCAATTATTAGTCACTGTGGTTTAACTTTTCCATATAGGAATCCCAAAACGTATACAACTTCAGGGACTATGCGATTCACCCTCACATATCACCAAAGTACTTACCTGAAAAAGTGCACTACCATATTAATCTTCACTCACTGTCTACTAAACCTGACTTAATTGATATACTAACTAGGAAATACTAACTTCCTAGGAAATAACACCAATTCCAGACAACCATACCCAACTCCAAGGCAAACACTAGTAATAACTGCTCAAGAGTAGTAATACCAACTAATTCAGTTCAGTCAAAAACACACAGAAACTGAAAGAAGATCTTAAGAGATAAAGCAATAATGCCCAGATCACAACACAAATCAATGAGAAACAAAAACAAAGACAACAAATCTCCCACCGAAAGAATTAACCCCATAATGATAGCATCCAACCAGAACAAACTCACAGAAAATAGCCAAGAAAGCCATACCCAAGGGAATGATTTTCAAAGCCTGATCTTTACCATGATCAATACTATGAAAGAGGAAATCTGGAAGAAGTTAAATAACCACATCAACCACTTTGAACAGGAACACAACAGGCACTTGGAGGAGATGAGAAAAACAATTCAAGAAACAAAAATAGGCATAGAGCAGTTAAAACAATCCCACGCGGCATTTAAAATTGAACTAAAAGACAAGTTATCTTCAACCCAGAACTCAACAGACAGTCTTATCAGCAGAACTAACAAAGCAGAAAATAGAATATCAGACCTTGAAGACAAAGTGGAAGAACTAACCAGCTCAATGGAAGAGGTTGTTAAAGTCAAAAAGATACTTGAGAGGAATATTCAAGAGTTATGGGACACCTTGAAGAAGCCTAACATGAGCATTCATGGAATCCCAAAATACCATAACTGGGGAAATTTTTCAAATTATCATAAAGGAGAGCTTTCCACATCTAAAGAAAGAATGGCCCATCCAAATACAAGAGTCATTCCATACCCCAAACAGATATGACCAAAATAGAAACTCACCATGGCAAATAATAGTCAAAGCACTCCACATCCAAGACAAAGAAAAGGTGCCAAGAGCTTCAAGGGAAAAAAAAAAAGTCACTTTTAAAGGTAAACCTATTAAAATAACAAATGATTTTTCAACAGAAACAGTAAAAGCAAGAAGAGTTTGGAAAGACGTACTTCAAGTATTGAATCAGCAAAAATGTCAACCCAGGCTGATATAACCGGCAAAATTATCAGTCATGATCGAGGGTGAAAGAAAAATTTTCCAGCACAAAGACAACTTGAAGGCTTACATGTCTACCAAACCAGGCCTTCAAAAAATGCTAGAAAAGCTACTCAAGCTTGAAAAAAAGAAGCATATCCAGGAGGACAAAAGGGCAGTATAATACCACCAAAACCTAAAAACAAAGTGTCAGGAATCAAAAGTAATTTCTCCATTATAACAATAAATGTCAATGAAATTAACTCACCAATCAAAAGATACAGATTACAAACTTGGATTAGAAATCACAACCCATCAATCTGCTACCTTCAGGAAACACATCTCACCACAAAAGATAGGCACATTCTAAAAGTACTAGTCAAAAATTCTGCAAGCTAATGGAACCAGGAAACAGGCAGGGGTAGCTATTATGCTATAGGACAAAGTGGACTTCAAACCAAAAAACACATAAGAAACACAGAAAGATACTACATTTTAGTCACCAGGAAGACTTCACAATACTGAACATATATGCACCTAATACGGGCTCCTCCACATTCATTAACCAAACCCTACAGCGTCTAAAGCAAGAAATCAACTCCAAAACGATAATTTTTGGAGATTTCAATACTGCTCTTTCAACATGGGATAGATCAACAGGTCAAAAACTTAACAGAGACACATTGGAACTTAATCAAACCCTTACTGAAATGGACCTTACAAATCTCTATCAAACTTTTCTTCCACATACCAAAGAATACACATTTTTCTCAGCAGCACATGGAACTTTCTCCAACATAGACCACATATTGGGCCACAAAATGAATCTTCACATATACAGGAAAGTTGAAATATTAGTCTGTACCCTATCAGACCACCATGGTCTAAAGCTTGACATCCACAACACAACAAACAGCAGAAAATACACTAACTCCTGGAAACTTAACACTATGATGCTGAATGAGAACTGGATTCGGGAAGAAATCATAAAGGAAATTCAAGATTTCCTAGAAGAGAATGATAATGAAAATACAACATATCAAAATCTCTGGAGCACAATGAAAGCCATCCTAAGAGGAGGTGACTTCCAATACCCATCAGGATGGAGCCAAGGGCAGTGCAGAAACAGTAAAACTGAAAACACCAACCAACCATAATTCAAACCATCAGAGATCCTACATTAATCATCTTGAGCAGATGAGCCAAATCTCGGAATGTGGAAGAGGAGGTGGTAAGATTATAAGAGCCTAAAGATGGGGAGGAACAACGATAAGCAAGATACTCTACACAAGTTAGGGCCAAGTAGCCATAATCAGACTTTGCATGACCTGTGCATTGACTGACATGTCAATGACCCCCCAAAGTCTAGCATGGATCACAGGCACTAGGATCCTTAGAGGCAAGGGAGTAACAGTCACAATAGTGTTACCATACTAAAGAGGAGCACAAGAAAGGGCTCTGGGCAATGCCACTGAGACCTTACAATGCAGAGGGAAGTTTGACATTCACACTAAAGGATGCTCCAAGGGATGGGAGGGGGGAAGAGGGAGGCACTGGGAGAAAGGGAGGGAGGGGGGTGAAAGGAAGGAGAAAAGGGAATGAGGGTACAAGGGAGAGTGGGGAGAGGGGGAGGGAGGGGACCGGGGTAACTTATTAAGTTTGTATGATTGGGAAAAAAATAAATACATACATAAATACATAATAAAATAAAAACGTTAAAAAAGAATAATACATGAAAACAAGGAATTTTTTAAACAGTTTTAAAGATATTTTAGAAATGAAAATATGTGAATTTAGACAAGTGTTTTCTTTCTTAATAATTTTCCTTCTTAGGTATTATAGTAGGAAACATAGCTAGATAACTGTCTTCAATGTCAAGAAATAGTGAAATAATTCTTTTATTAGAATGGGTATTACCATACATAAATCATAAACCCTAAATAGGTTTTATTAAAAAGAATTGGATGAGCCAGTACTATAACAAAATCATCAAACACAATCTCATACTTTCAGTGTCTCTCCCTTTATTTTCTGAGTCTTTGCCCTCCTTTAAGCATTATGATGATAGAAAGCCAAGAATAAAAACTTACGTAGTTGTTTAATATTTCATATAACCTCTGGTAGTCCTGAAAGGAAAGGAGAGAAAGCAGTTATATAACATTTCATTGTGAAGGAATCTTTTTAAATTTAGAATAGTTTTAAATGTCTGAAGAAAGCACTTTTAAGAATTATGGGCTGGAGTGATGGCTCATGGGTAGAGACTCTGCGTCACAAGCAGAAGATCCTGAGTTCGGATCCCAGGTCTCATATAAAAACACCAGGAATAGCAACAGCCTGAACTTCTGTCCTTAGTGGGTGGAGCCTGATAAATTCTAGAAGGTAGAAGTAATCCAGGATGATTTTGGAAGTCACCCTTGATCCTCCACAAGCACATACAGTGCCTCTGACACACACACACTCACACACACACATACACATGCATATGTGCGCACACGCAAAGTAAATAAAAGTTAAAAAATTATGAAAATTGCTTTCAGGTCTGTGATTAGTAAAGAAACTTGTAATGTAACATGGACCATCACACAGAAGAGAAGGCAGTTGGGAGTTGCCTGAGATAAACAAGTGCACAAAATGTTTCCCTGATAGTAACACTAGAGGAAAACCAACCTGGGACCTGGAGTATGGCACTTGGTCTCTAGGCTCTATGTTGCTAGGGCCTCATGCATTGAAAGACGATTCTTTACCACTGAGTCGTAGCCCAGCCCACCACCCAACATCTCACTGTCTGTCACATCAGCCTAGAACTCTCTATGCATCCTAGGTTGACCTCTGGTTTGTAATCTTCCTGCCTCAATCCTGAGAGCTGGGATTATAGATCTCCCACACCACATCCGACTTGTCTTTGTTCTTCTACTCATACTGTGAAAGAAGAAATCATGTGACAGTTTGTCCCTGAGCTTGTAAAGATATTCTTAACATGTTCAGGAAGATACAGAGCAGCAAGAAATACACCAAGAAGCCACTACCCATGATAAAGATGACTACTGAAAATAAAACAGATTTTCCTGGGAGCTTTCTTGGTGTCTCAGTTTCATATTTCCCTAGCTGTAATAAATATATGCCCCTAAAATATTTAGAAAGACGATTTCAGGCTAGATTTGCTCATTGAGTCAGTAGGATTGCTGGCAGAAGCCAAGGGAACTAAATATATTACATCCATGAGGGTCATGAATCGGTTTTACTCTCTTGCTTGCCTGTCTGTTTCTCCATCTTATCCACCTGTCTCTGGAATGGTCTCACCCACTGCGGACTGGGTCTTCCATATCAGTCATGTAATTAAGACAATCTCCTACAGACGTGCTACAGGCCTGCCAGAATTAAATTGTTACACTTGAGAAAAGAAAAAGCAAGAATTTTGTCAGTTGAAATGAAATCCTCTAAAGGAAATCTTATGTCATGTAACTTTATGAGGGATTTTGAACAGCATAATAGATGTATTTTGCAAAATTTTAGTGTGACCCATTAATAGCTGATAGATGCACAAATAAAGTATATAGTAAGTTGCAGAAACAAAATTCTTTAGTGCTTTCTCGTGGGTCCTTCCTGGGTCCCCTTGGTACTGAACAATCTGAGAAGCAGAGGTCAACAGTTTGAACTTCTTTGTTCCTGTTCTTGTCCTTTTGAGAGTCTTGCTTGCATTGTGATCAGCCTCGGAAAAGAAGTGATATTGATCAGCTCACTGCATTCTCATCTTGTGATTTGTTAACTGAGAATAGACCAGAATGTTCCCAGAGTTGCCATAAGAGAGGTCTGCCTTGAAGCTGCTGTTACCTTGAAACAGTCAGCTGTTCGAGTACTAAGCTAGTCATAATAATTTAGTTTCCCATCGAATGTCCTTCTGTTAGTCATTCTTTACTTCTTGTTTTTATAAGATTATACTGTTCTTGCTGTTTTTACTATTATGAAGGACTTTGGATGGTTGCTCGACTTTCATGTATAATACCTGAATAGTTTAGAATAAACTCGTCTCAGTGTCAGTCTCAGTCTGGCTGAGACCCCTCAGACACTGGCCTTGTTTAATTCCCATGATCCCCCTCATGAAACTCTGGTAAGTGCTGGCACTTACACTTTTTAACTAGTTACCTGATTGACTTCATGTATTTACTTACATGCACGTCTGTGTTCATATGTATATGGTGCACATATTTTGTGGGTGTGTGAACATGTAGGTGCGCATGTATGTGTAGACCAGAAGGCACTTTGGCTCTGATCCTCAGGAATGCCTGCTTACTTGTTTCGATAAAGGATTTCTTTTGGGCCTGGAATTCTCCAAGTAGGCCAGGCTGCCTGACCAATAAACTCTGTCTGCCTGCTTCTGTCTCCCCAGTACTGGGATTACAAACATGTGCTACATAAATTCTGGAGATTGAATTCAGGTTGTCACGCTTGCATGTGACTGAGCCATCACCCCAACCTCTATTTATTATTTGTGATACATGATAATTTCTGTTTACGGAATGAAGTATGATAGTTGGATACAAATGGGCAATGTGTAATGATTAAATATTAATATCTCCTCAGACATTCATTCTTCCACTATTTTAAGAGATTTCAATCTTCTTGGATTCTATTTCAATCAGAGTTCATAAACTCATTAAAATTTCATGACCTACCTACTTTGCAAAAGAAAAAGAAACTCAACAGGTTGTCTGTTGAGAAGATATCCTTGCTCAGAGGAGGTATGCAGGTCCTCACTACAGCCTTCTCAGCCCCTGCAGGGGAGGTTCTGTCTGTGAGTCTCCTCAGCCAACAGATGTTGCCTACACAGTTCCTACTGTTCCATCCTCTTTCCTATGCTTATCTTAGATCTTAATTATTGTTTGTTAGTCTTTCATTTTTACTCTTTTAAAGGTTCATACATACATTCAATGGGTTTATGCCATTTTCACCCCTTGTTGCTTAATCCAAATCCCCCCCCCTTTTTCTGGCACAGACCTTCTTCTTCCTTCCCCACCTCCCTCCTATTTTCATGTCTTTCTGCCTTTTTTTTTTTAATTCAATTGTGCATGTGTGCGTGTGTATGTGTGTAGAACCACGGGCTAATTCGGGAGCCACCATGGACGCCTCCACCTCCTCCTTGTTTACTCTGCCCCAGGATTCACAGGCTCCGCCCTACCAGGACCAGAAATGCAAGCCGCCCCTGCTTCCACCTGGCGTCTATACGGTCTATACGTGGGGTGTAGGATCCGAACTCAGGACCTTCTGCCTGCAAGGCAGAGGCTGAAACCCTGAGCCACCTCTCCAGCCCGTCTTTTTGCCTTTCATGTCAGTTTTTACTGCAGAAATAATCTTTTAATTGTACTTTGTTTCTTAAAGTCTGATCTTTTGAAAAAGTCAACTACTTTTTCCTCAAATCTTATCTTCCTTTTTTAAAAAATTTTTTATTATTTATTCAGTTGTGCGTGTGTGCATGTGTGTGTATGTGTAGAACCACGGACGAATTCGCGAACCACCATGGACGCCTCCACCTCCTCCTTGTTTACTCTGCCCCAGGATTCACAGGCTCCGCCCTATCAGGACCAGAACACAGGCCACCCCCGCGTCCGCCCCGCGTCTATACGTGGGGTCTAGGATCCGAACTCAGGATCTTCCGCCTGCAAGGCAGAGGCTTAACCCCTGAACCACCTCTCCAGCCCCAAATCTTATCTTCCTAAAGAGGGAGGAAAGGAGTGAGAAAGAAAGAATCATTACCTTAAAGTTTAAGCAAGGACAATAGGGAAGAATTCCAGGATGAAATCTTCGAACCTGTGAAAATAGAGCGGCAGGAAACATGGAGACTGAGAACATCTACAATAAAATCAATCTGAGAACATCCACAATAAGGTCAATCATAGTAACAATAAAGGAAACTCAATCTCTGACTTCTTGAAGGTAGGATCTGCCTTTTGTGGCCTGTTCAGGCCTGGCACTAAGCATGACTGGTGATCTCATGCAGATAGTCAAGAAAGATTGTTTACAGAGAGAGTGAACAGAGCTTATGAATGTTAGTCTCAATTGCTAGTCAATAGCAAATAGCATCGCAAATAATCATCAGGGATGTCCAGCCTTTTGGCATTGCAATATGATGTTGGCATTGCAATATGATGTTTTCATCCACAGATACGTTGGGCTGCATCCATCACTAGCCTGGAAAGCATATGCCTCCACTTTGAACACGCCTTTGATTCTAAGTTATACTCTCCCATTTATCCCTGGTGACAACTAGAGCTCTTACAGTCTTACTGGACCTATCTTTGGGTTACTGGTTGTCTCCAAGTCTAGCCACTACAGATCTCTCATTGAGTGTACACTTCCTTGCTCAATGGTTCTCAATTGTGATAACCAAAGGAATAGCCAACTGGGAAAGCCATAAACCTACTGCTGCCAGCCTTAAAACCCAGATCACTTAAGGCAGATTTTGGAAAATGGCACCCAGATGTCAAGATTTTTTAAAAGTTTCCCAAATGGGTCCAAAGGACAGTCAAGCTTGAGAATCATGTGTGCCCCAACACCAGAAAAGGGGTCCCCTTTCTCCTGTTCAGACTCTTACTTTCTAACAAGGTCTTTCAAAATAGGTTGAAAGAGTTACTTTCAAATAGGTTGAAAGAGGTACAAAGAAAGTCTTAAAACGGAGATGGTGGCTTTGGCCTGAATATTGATTTCTTTTCTTTCTTCTCTTTCCCAGTCTCTTCCTTTGTTCCCTTTCTTCCTTTCTCCCTTCCTTCCTTTCATTTGGGTATAACTGAATATCCAGAAGGTATGAGCCAAAGCTAATTCACAGAAATAGACATAAAGATGTTACTTACTGTTCTACAGTGAGCTGCAAAAACAAAGAAAGCCACCAAAATTACTGCTTTCATCTTTCAACTCTTTATCTACAAGTAAAACAAACATGTTACAGTTATTATTTGAGATAGTCTTGCTGTGTAGCTTGGGCTGTCCTTGAACACATGATACTCCCTCCTGCCTCTGCCTCTTGAGTGCTAAGATTGTAATGTGCATGTCCATCTCAAGGGTGTTTATTTTTATTTTCATGAAAAAATAAAATATCAAAACTTGTCGTAATCCATTAGAAAACAAGACATCTGGACCCTTTTTACATATTTACTAATAGATGAAGTAATAATATCATAATGTCAGAGGACAGACATGAACAGGAGATGTCATTTTTAGTAAATTTTAGTAAAAGTTATTTCTGGGGTGGAGCATATTGGCTTAGTAGTAGGACGTAAGCATGGCGAGTGCAGCACCCTTGATTGAATCCTCATGGCCTACATCAACAATAACGCTACCATTTGAAAAGTTCTTTCAATGACAACTCTAAATACAATTTCATTTTGTAGTAAATTTTCATTTTTTAGAGTAGCCTCAAAGTTGAGGTGAAATACAGAGAATCCCCCTTTTCCTTCCCCACCACATTCTCTGCACCTCTAAATCTTCCACTGTGGCAGTTAGCTTTCGATCTCAACTTAACGATCAAAAGTTGAACCTTTGGGTATACCCCTATGGAGTTGTTTACTTAAAGCAAGCCTCTGAGCAAGCCCGTAGCAGATTATCTAATAGATGTGGGAGGACTCAGCTTATAGTGAGTGGGATCATTCTCTAGGTTGATAAGATGGACAGCAAGCTTGTTGGCAATGTGTCAGACTGGCAGTCTAGAAAGCATGACCTTCTCTCAGCTCTTCTTGTGGATACAGGGGAGCCAGTGCCTTTGGCTCTTGGTACTAAATTCTTCCCTATTGTCCTTGCTTAAACTGGAAGGTAAGGTGCTGACTCTATATGGACTCTAACATGGAACTATATGGACTATAACAGGAACCATGAGCACAAATAAAAATCTCTTTGTTCCCCTAAACTGCCTTAGGTCATGTATTCATATCAGCAACCTAAAGAGGAAGCTAGGACATCTGTTGTCACCTCTCTATAGACATAACATTTGCTGAAGTTTATTACAGATCAATATAGAAAATAGCCTGTATCCAATTCTATTGCATTTGCAAAGTGCTACAAGAGGATATATACTGAAACTGCCAATAGCCCATCAAAAGTCATCTCAAACAATATTTGAGATGGAAAGAGAGACTTTAGGAGGAAAAATACCTCCTAATGCAAAGGCTCACATTCCCCATGGTCCATCCTAACCCCTGTCCATGTCCTCCTCACTTCTCTTTGCATGCATTTCTGAACACATGTAGGAGGGAAGAGGTATGGACACTGGTGATATACCTTATTTCAAAAAAGCAAGAACATTGACACTCATAAGAATTTCTGTCAGCCAGGCATAGTGTACATGCCTGTGACGCCAGACACTTGGCAAGCTCTGGCAGGAGAGTCATAAGTTTGAGGCCAGCTTGGGCTATATGCTGAGGCCTGCTTTAAAAAAATCCATGTCATCCTATAGAATTTTTATGATGTTCTTCCACAATTCATTTTTAGTTCTTAACTACTGTAAAGTTCTAATTTAACCATAAGCAAACATCTTACTGATATATAAATATATGTGTGTATATATACATGTATGCATATACATATTTACATAAACTGCATATATGTATAAGAACATACACCAATATTTAAAGAAAAAACATATATTATGACTATTAAGGTGAGTTATGGAACCAGTGAGATGGCTCAGCAGGCAAAGTTTAATTCTGAGTTTAATTCTGGAGAATATGGTGAAAAGACACAAGCAACTGCAGCAAGAGTCATCTGACTTCCAAACATGTGCCCTGGCATGTACATGCCCATGCACATCCACATCCACACACAAGACAAGTTGATAAATGAAAAATTTAAAATATAATAAAGACAGCTTTAAAATGAAGTCAATTCCTAAATCTGAAATCTTCCTAGCTGCCCACATCTGTTATAAGGCAAAGGTATTTATGACTGAAGGAATGTTACCTTGTTCCGCCAGGAAGAATGAAATGTGTAATATCTTTCAGAGTTCCTCTGAGGCCTTGTTTCCAGATGGTCTGGATGTGGGCAGGTGGTTATATAAGATCAGCACATGGAAAGAGTAGCTCTCATTTACATATGATGGCACAGGGTTTTCCCAGGCAGGTCGACATCTCATCGTGGGGCTAAGACCCTTGTTCCTGTCTGATGAGAGCACATTTTTGTGGTTATTTGTGGCACATGAATAATTCCTCAGGAGACCAAAATTTTGCTAGTGAATAAGGAAGACTGCAACTAGAAAAGTCTTGTAACTGCTGAGGAGTAGCACCTGGAGAATTTCAACCAGGAAGACCTAGAATGAGTCCATTGAAATGTACAAGAACTCGGTGCCTGCAGAGGAAGGTACCAGCACCTGATGGCGGGTGAAGCAGAGGCTTGGCATAGGCATACCAAAGGAAAAGATGAAGAAGTAACTCTCCAGGGCTTTCCTGACTTGAGCCCAGACCTATGTGGATTCCATATCACAGTAGATCTCCCCCCAACTGAAACATTCAGTCCTTCAAGATCTAAGCTACACTGACCACATCACCCTTTGGAGGGGATATGGAGAAAGCTCTTCAGAAGAAAGTACTTAAGGGGGAGAATGCACCGAGCAAAAGATCCATTCATTCCCAGTACATTTCGCTGGATAAATATTCCTTTCTATTCAGAGAAACCCTCCTCGATCCACTTCTGCAGGCTTCCCTTGGAAGACTCAAGTAGATGAATCCATTGTCTATGGCAAGTACATCTAAGGTTAGGCTGGGTAGCATCCCGGGAGAGGCACAGCAGCTCAGTCAAGTCACCCGACTTCTTTCCACAGTGTCTTCTTTACAGGGAGCTAACATACAAATACGTGATGGGGTTCTGGTCTAAGGACAGCCAATCAATGAGGAACTTTCTCCGCATTCCTCTAAGGGGCAGGTGTGACGTGCTCTGTGTGACTTAGCTCTTGAATGATTGAAGTTATCAGTTTGGGGGAGATCCTCTGAGGGGTTCCAGCTACGCAGGTCACTGGCCTATTTTCTCTGTGTGTTCTTTGGCAGCCACTCGCTGCTTTTTGCAGGACTGGCAGGAAGGTTGTCTTTCTTGAAGCGCGGTAGATAACGACTAAATGTGGAAGCTGCTGATTTGCTGATCAATATTCAAAACAAAAAGAAAGGAATGTGTTTAATTTTGGAGCAAATTCATTTTTCATTTTTTAATTAGTACATTTTATAAGTGATACTTGCCCCTATTTGGAAAGCAAGTCATAGATAGATTAAACACACACACACACACACACACATGCGCGCGCATGTGCACATACAATTAAGGCAAGAGACATGGTCCAGTGGATAAAACTCTTGCCCTGCAAGCATGAGGACCGGAGTTCAAATCCTCAGAGTCCACCTGTGTTTTCAGCACTCAGTAAGCAGAGAGACAGTTCCCAGGGTAAGCTTACTAGACATCCTAGCTGATGACTGGGTTCTGGGTTCAGAGAAACCTTGTCTTGATAATAAAAGTGGAGAGCTATTGAGGAAGACACCCAATGTCAAGTGCAGGTCTCTATGTATACGTGAACACTTTTGAATCCATATATTTGTACACCCCCCCACACCATACAATAAAAAGAACCACAATTCAGCAATTTCACTTCCGTGTTTATCAAGAAAAGTAAAAGCATAGATCTTCACAAACGCTTGCCTACGACTGTTCACAGCAGCATGTTTCATGATAACCAAAAGTGAGAGAGCCAAGTCACCTTCACTGACGCTCTGCGAGTGTTAGATGACATTTTCCTGGATCATCCAGGTGGCCAGTGGAATCACCAGAGTCCTTGGAATTGGATGAGAGGGGCAGAAGGCAGAAGTAGAATGAAATGAGAGATGGGAGAAGGAAGTTGGAGAGAAGTGTCTGGAACCAGGTAGCCTGAAGCTAGTTAAAAGCAGGAACTGATTCTCCTCACAGCCTCTGAAAGACACCAGCCCCGCTGACACACTGATTCCAGCCCTTGCTGGACTGCAAGAGAATGCATTTGTGATTTTGAGCCACTGGATGTGTGTGTGTGTGTGTGTGTGTGTGTGTGTGTGTGTGTGTGTGTGTGTACATGCATACACGTGTGTAAATGCATATGGAGGCCATAGATTAATGTTGGGTATCTTCCTCAATCACTTTATTTATTTATTTATTTATTTATTTATTTATTTATTTATTTATTTATTTATTTATTTATTTAGAGATAGTGTTTTTAACTGAACCCAGAGCTCCCTGATTGCTAACCTTACCCAAGCCCCAGGGTTCCTCCTGTCTCCGCCTCCCCAGCCCTGGGATTATTAGCACATGCTTTTTATTTGGGTGCCAGGGATCCCAACTCAAGTCCTTATGTCTGTGGGGCAGGCACTTTACAGACTGAGCTATCCACACACATTTTAAAGCAAGAAAAAATTATTTTTATTTAAAAATTCAGGGCCTCCAGTCAAAGAAGACTAGAGGGATGCAACACCTCAACAGTGTTCCATATGTCTGCTAATGATGGTGAGCATAGAGGAGATGATTGAAAGAGAAATACCCTCTCTTTCTCGGCTTGTGAGGAAAGCAATATCCAATGTGTAAAGCATAATTCCTGACTGAGGCCTAGAGAGCATCTATCCTTTGCTGGGATCATAGATGTAAATGGGGTAGGGAAGGGCTGAGCCTTTGCAGGGAAACTTGGCTTAAAATAAAAGCATTCAGAATAAGAGAAAACAAGGGAGCCCTTGAATAGCATTCTATATGCCTAAATAAAGAGATACCCCTGTCACCACCACAGATAAAGAGCTGCCATTCAGGCTGGAGAGATGGCTCAAAGGTTTTAAGACTCTGCCTTGCAAGCAGAAAGTCTTGAGTTTAGATCCCAGGTCCCACATAAAGACGTCAGGCAGGCAGCAGCCTGCATTTCCATACCTGGCAGATGAAGCCTGGGAAATCCCAAAGAAAAGCAAAAAAGGAGGCAGAAGCAATCCAGGATGATTCCTGAAGTCCCCCTTGGTCCTCCACAGGGACACACAGTGCCCTCTGATGCACACACAGACACAAAATAAATAAATAAATAAATAAATAAATAAATAAATAAATAAAAAGTTTTTTTAAAAAGATCAATTGACAATATATTTTTTTAAAAAAAGAGCTGCCATTCAAAGGCCAGGCGCTGCCTGGCAGGTGACATTCACATTTGACACACAGTGTAAAGCCATGCCCATTCACTATGGGATCGCAGAGAGAAGTGACAGACTATCCTTTGTGCATTTTACTGCACCGTGAGAATCTGATGGTACTGGCTCACTACTTCACAGGCCCTGCTACCTGAAGCATGACGCCTTAGCATCAGAACTTCACTTAGGACCCTGCTGGAAACGCTACAGAATGTGTCTGAAAACATTTTGGTGACCATAAGCTACATATAGCATAAAATATACCCTGTTCAAGTGTACTGCTTGGTGGCATGAAATACATTCACATTTTTTGTGCAATTTCACCACTCTACTGCCACAACTTTTTCATTTCTCAAACTAAAATCTTGACTCCTGAATGAACTTGGGAGCAAGAGCTGCAGCTGACTCATATGCATGTTAAAGTTTGGGAAGCCCCAGATTGGGAGACTTTTGGACAGAGCTTACCATAAAGCCCATGCTGGGTAAGTACTCAGCGAGCCTTATTTCATCTAATCCTCCCAGCAGCCCGAGGAAGTAGCTATTATCAGAAATTCCAGGATACGTGACTAGACATTTTACTCAGGGCTCAGATGGGAAGGAGTTAGTGGAGGTCGTGATCCTCTGGGGCGTGTGATTCCAAAATGCACCTTTCACCTTCTGGACTTCCAGGATATGTGTGTGTGTGTGTGTGTGTGTGTGTGTGTGTGTGTGTGTGATACCAGGTGTTTGCCTCTATTATTTTCTACCCTATTATTATTATTGTTGTTGTTGCTGCTGCTGCTGCTGCTATTGTTGTTGTTGTTTGAGACAGAGTCTATACTAGTTAGACTTAGGTGTCAACTTGACAATTATTGAAGTCTGAGGCTTTGGTCATATTTGTGAAGAATCAGGCAATCCCTGAGCATCTAACTGAGGTGGGAATACCCAAACCATTGTGGGTAGGACCATTACCTTGGCAGTTGTATGAGATGGAGAGAGCTATTTCAATAAGTTGGGATACTTTAACACATTGGCATTCAGGTATTCTGAGAAAGTGCCTTCCTCTTTCCCTTCTTTCTATGGATATGGTGTGGCCAGTTGCCTGTGCTCCTGATGTTGGTATGAAATCTCTTGCCAAGCTGAACTATGGACTAAAACCAGAATCATAAGGAAGAATAAAACTTTCCTCTAAGTTGTTTGAGTGTGTATTTATCAGCAACACAAAGACAAACTGCAGTGGTGTTTTTGAACCTGAAATTCATCAATTTGGCTAATTTGGTTCGCCAAGGCGCTCCAGGTATCTGCAGGAGGGCATGTCTGAAAAAAGAGTGACACCTAGATGGAACAATCCCCTTGCAAAGAAATCTTTCCTCTGTGCCTTTAACTGCTTTACAGGTCTAGTGAAGAAAGGAGGCCCTTTGGCTCTGCTTTTGCAGCATTCCTCTGTATCCGTAGCTGTGTTCTAAACAGGACTTTCTTTCCTTTTTAGACATTTCAGCTGAACTTGTTTCTCTTTTCTCACCACTCAGGAGCAGAGAAGTCAAACAGGAAGCTATAACATTGGAACCCAGGGTTCAGAATGACTTGGAGGTACGACCTCGGGAAGTTCTGTCCCAGAATGTGAATCAGGAACTCCGGCTGGTCTCCCTTGCTCACAACAGAAACTGGGAACCTGTATACTGAGAAAGGATAATTCCCTCAGAAGGAAGAGGACACACTGGAAAATTCCACTAGAGAAATTTGAAATGACTGACTCTCGAGTGAGCAACTGGCAGGTCAGCTGTGACCAAAAGACCACACAGTGCATACCAGGGCAAGGCCTGACCCACCAGGACTGAAACACCCGCAGGGCACGTGTGGCCATCGGAAGTTGCTTAAGAATGGAAACAACCAAGCCTGGCACAGTGGCACATGCCTGCAACCCCTGAATTTAGCAAATAGAAGTAGAAGGATTGTTAGGTGAAGGCCAGGCTCAGCTACAGAGCCAGTTTGAGACCAGTCTGGGCCACATGAGAAGCTGTCTCATAAAACAGGTGACAGCAAACAATGGCCTAAGCTAACCCCAGTCTGAATGACTTTCTCAGAACTATATTGCTCAAAGAGTAATTGGGTAAATGATTGCACAGTCTATGATAGAATCCAGCACCTGTAAATTCACTTAATTCCCAAGTCCAGGACACATGCAGAGTGATTCTAGGCTGACTGGTCTAGAATGGCATTTTGGTGTTTTTTAAGTGTGTATCCATGAATGAGAACCACTGGTTCAGACAACAGAGAGCAGGTGTAGTTGTCTGTTGGTCTGTCAGTCTGTCTGTCGGTCTACCTGTTTTGAGATCAAGTTTTGCCAAACTTGCCAAAGCTAGCCTTGGATTCCTGGACTTCAGTAATTCTCTGGCTTTAGCTCTTTCCTCCCTAATAACTGGAATGATGGACATGTTCCTTAATTTTGGCACCTCGAATCGTCTATAAATATCAGATAGCCTTATGAATGCAAGATCTAATGTCCTCACACGATCAACCGTTAGTGCTTCATGGGTTTTTAAATACTTTTGTAGGTACTTCTTTTATTTGGCTGACAAACAGGTAAACTGAACGGCATTAAAAATTTTAAAGCCCTTTTGGAGGGAACAGATTCATGAGCTGAGCAGCTGCAGACCAGGAGAAGTTCAGGGGCTCCATTGTAGAATTATAAAGACAGCTTTTTGTAGGATGAAGAAAACACTTGTTTATAGTTATAACATTGCCTCACTTGGTCTTTCCCCTAGAACATCTCTATTTTGTATAATCACATTTGCTGTCTGCCTCTGACTGGCTAAAGTCATGTTTTCTTTATTCCAGACAAATGCAAAAATCTATGAGTTGCTTTGCTCATGATAAAGCAGAAGCTTTGGTTCACTCAATTCAGTCCCAAGGGCCTAACTAGCTTTTTCTGCTCAGGACTTGCTTCCTTCCAGTCTGACTTTCATTTACTTTAATAAATGTCATGACTTCCCTGGAAAATATTGCTATAGGACACCCACTTTATAGATAGGAAACTTGAACTGAACAAAATGAGGTGATATTCTTCTCAAATATGGCCAAACTGGAAAAAAAAAGTGTTCTGTTGAACTCTTGTCTACTCACAAGTTTGGTACCTGGGCAGAGACTCACCTGATGCATGCCTTTTTTTTCAAATGGGAGATTAAGGTAGTTTGATTTAAAGATACATATTTCATTTTATTTCTTTAATTATAAAATAAGCTATTGGTCAAAAATAAAATCTTGAAAAATGCCAAATAATAATCATTTTAGCAATTATATTTGTCTCCAAAATTTGACTCAAATCTTCGTTGTTGCATCATTTAAGTAGAAAATGAATGTTCCACCTCAACCTGAATGTCAAGTATAACCATAGCTAAAAATAGATTTTTTTTCCCAGTGGGAGCATAGTATTTGATAAGGTGCAGAGGAGGACACTTCTTTATTCCCTTAGTCCTTAGCTAAAAAATAAAAGAGTCTGAGGTGCAGGCAGCCACTCATGTCCATATCAATCATCAACCTGGCAAGGTTTAGAAACAGCTAGGAGACAAGGCTTTGGGAATGTTGATAATGACGTTTTAAGATTAGGCTAACGGTGGTAGGAAAACCCTGTTCCAGATGTGAATGGTACCATCTCAAGGGCTGAAGTCCTCGAGTGACTCTATAAAAAGTGACTGAGGACAGGCATATAGTCCAGTGGTACAAAGCTTGCCTAGCATGCGCAAGGTCCTGGGTTCAATTCCCAGCACCACACTAAATAAACAAGGAAAACAAAAAAACATAAAACTTCACTTTAAAAAAAAAATAACTGAATGAAAAGGAGAAAGCTAATTGTACTGGAGTCACCCTCTCTGCTTCCTGGTTGTGGATGCAACTCAACCAGCCACCTCCTCTTTCTGCTGCCGTGTCTCCTCTGCCATGATGGACTGTACCCACAAACTGTGAGGCAAGAAACCCTTCCTTCCTTAAGTTGTGTTTTTCAGGGTTTTTCTTTTTTCACAGAAACAAGACAAATAGCTAATGCAGTCTAGAAAATTCCCTTGACTGTAGTTTCCTTAGTTTACAAATATAATAAGACAGAAGGGACAGTTTTGAGTATTAATCAATAAAATGCATATTATGTGTGTGTATCATGGAAACCCTATTATTCACCTCTAACAAACATTGCAAATGATCCCACTCAACATTATGAGCACTTGGTGAAGTTCCTATGCTTGGCCTTGAAAGACAGAAAGGCAATTCAGACAGAGAGTTCATACCCATGACCACTATTTTTTTTAAACTTTATTAATTGTGTGTGTGTGTGTGTGTGTGTGTGTGTGTGTGTGTGTGTGTGGGCGCACGCGCGCGCGCATGCGCCAGTGGAGGCCCAAGGGTGACTTCAGGAATCATCCTGAATTGCTTCTACTTCCTTTTTGCTCTGCTCTGGGGATTTCCCAGACTCCTCATACAGTGCGGAAATGCCACAGCCCTTTCTGCCTGGCATTTTTACATGGGATCTGGGATCTGAACTCAGGACCTTTTGCTTAGGAGGCCATGTCTTAAACCCTGACACATCGCTCCAACTCATGACCACTGATTTTTTTTTTTAAATGTCAACTTGGCTTGGCCATGAGGTTCTGGGATATTTGGCTAAGGAGTACATCTGGGTGTGTCGGTGAGGATGCTCTTGTCTGAGATGAACGCCTGAACCAGCCAACCGCGCAAAGCAGATTGCTGTCCAAAGTCCTGGGCAAAACAAAAGACTGGTGCGGGGGGGATTCTTCCCTCTGCCTAGTGCCTCTAGCTGCGACATCGGTCTTCTCACCTGCACAGATACAGAATGGACACTGCACCTCTGTCTCTCCTGGTTCTCAGCAGATCAACTGCAGACCTCTGACTCATTAGCCTCCATATCTCAGAAGCCAGTTCTCTAGTGTAAATTTTATCTATATCTTATTGGTTCTATTTTCCTGAAAACCCAGTGTGGCACTGTGCTTTGCCACAGTGATTCCAGTTCTGACAGTTTTATCCTAAGAAAATGTACAGTCTAAAATATTTTTGTAAAATAAGTTGTATACACAGTTTAATCTCAGTGTTATTCATGATAGGGAAAAAGCAAAACAATACATATGCTTAACAATTGAGAAGCTGAACAGATTATAATAAATTCATTTGAAAGGAAATTATTCAGCTATTAAACGTTAATTATGAACACTATAGAGCAATGCAGGGAAGTATATGTAAATTTATTTAAAACTCAGAACGTGAACTCATAGAAGCACTAAGATTATAATGCACAAGAAAAAGTATATAATGAACAAAATCTATGTCTAAGTCATTGGATTCTACAGATAATTTTTAAAAACTTTACCAGCATCGTAAAGTTGATATTTTAAGACAATAAATAAAAGATGTAAAATGAGAACAATGAAGGAGCTGAATTCTCAATGTTCTTAACTAGAGTAGATTTCAGAACTTACAAATATTTGTAGCTGACCTCCACCTAGTCAAGATTCTGAGATGGGGCTGGGGCTAATATTTTACATGTAGGCACGCACACACACACACACACACACACACACACACACACATTCTCTTTCACACACACATATCCACCATCAATATCCTAATACATATTCCGAAAGCATGAAGTTCCCCAAGTCTATGAGAAATATTAACCTGGCACCCCCATGAGGCTGTGGGCTGTTCTCAGCATGGACCTGCCCTGTTGCATTCATTGTCACGTGTGCACGCAGGGGCACTGCACTCAGAGTAGGACTGCCCCGCCAGGCGGAAAGCCTCCAGGAACTCATTGTCATCAACGTTGCCATCCTTGCTGAAGGCGATGCTTTGGGCGAAGTCTCGGATGCAGTCCTCCGTGATGTCAATGTTCTTATGACAGCTGAACGGCCTCCAGGTCTGCCTGAACTCATCCGGGGAAATGAACCCTTACCAGAGGAGAGAAGTCACTTCCGTGAGCCAGGCTGGTTTCAGTGTTCATTTCCTTTGAATTCCTTACACGGGTATGTGTTCTCCTCTGTTAAGCACACATAGGCACCAAGGCCTGGGGTCTAATGAATACTCTCAAGGGTATCACGGAAAACCACTGGATTATGAATGATTTTTACCTGGGAGCAATTGTGGTTCCCCCACCCCCACAAGGTGATGTTTGCAGGTGTTTTATGGTCTTGCCTATGTGAGAGAGAGAGTAGGTTGCTACTGACATTCCATTACTTTGTGGTAGTTTTTAATGAAACTATAAAATGTCATATCTTCTAATAATCATTCTTCCTATAGAAACCTCTCATTCTATTTGTCTTGATTGTTCTCTGATCTATCTTTGAAACGGGGCCTCACTATATTGCTGAGGCTTGCCTGGAACTCCTGACTTGAGCAATCCTCCTGCCTGAGCCTCCAGAACACTGCAGGGGCTCTGGTATTGCTTTGAGTACTTTTCTAGTGTCTGCTACTTACATGTATTGATGCTATTTCCTTTAATCCCAAAACACTTGAGTAGAGATGAAGTGCAATGAGCTATGACTGAGACAAGAGGGTCTGAGGCTAAATAGTTGCCTATGTATCATAGGAGACAGAACAAAGAGAACTTTACCTGAATGGTCACCGTCTGTGATCCTAAAAATGGTCTCCAAGTTCAATCTATTTTTGATAAAGTTTTTCCAGTAAACTTGACTATGTTATACAAGGAAATTAAAGCTCATATTCTCCCTGTGTCTTATCTCCCTGTATAATGAATCTGTCAATCATACGCTTTTGAAGAAAACAAGATATTCTGTCATCCTGCCATCCCTTCCTGCCACTTCAGCCTATCAATCCAGTAGTGTAAGAAACACTCAACTCATGGTGAGAATGTTCTAAAAGTGCCTGTGGTTGATGGCTGCATATATTTGCAAATATAGTTGTTCTTTAATATCCATGGGCTCAGCACGCTAATCACAATTCAACCAACTGTGAATGAAAATGTAAGGAGTAAACTGTCTTTACTGAACATGTTCTGACTTTTCCCTTTCATTATTCCACATGATGCAGTGTTAGAACTATTTGCACTTGTGTTGTGTTAGGTACTTTATTAGTAGTCTAGATATTGAAGTATGCTAGGGGTGAGTGGGTTATAATTTAATACTATGTTCTTTCATATAAAAGATTTGAGCACCCACCAACTTCAGTGTCTGCAGGGATCCCCGGAAACCAACAATGCATGCATACTAAACATCACTGAATTATGTACTTTAAGTGGATGAATTATATGATGTGTGAATTATATTGAACTAAAGAGCTTTTTCAAAAGTACATAACCCAAAGTTTCACCCAAATTACATATATCGATGTTTATTCGATGTTTACTTTTCTAGATAGAAGAAACTACACAGTGTTGGGGAAGCAAAATGGGATTTCAAATCTGTCAGACCCAAGTTTGTTTTTGGCTGATGTTAGGTGCTGGGAGTTAGCCCAGGGTTTTGGGTATGCTAAGCACATGTTCTACCTCTGGGCTATACCCTCAGCCAAGACTTGAGTTCGAGTCACAGCTGAGAAGTTCTACGACTCCAGACAATGCCTCAACCTCTGTGGACAGTGCACTCGAGCTTCATAGTGCTGATAATATCTACTCTCAGGGTGGCTTTGAGAATGAATTGAAGCTCCATGCGGCAACAGCTTGACACAGCCTGTTTCTCATGCATCCTGTCTCACAGAGCTGGCTTTGAATCAAGGGGGTTTCTGGGGCCACAGTGTTCCTTCATCCTTCATCATCATAGTATTACTTTCTGGCTCAGCTGCTCTTTGGCCAGACTCTGCAACCAGACTTGTATTCTAATGCGCTTTCTGCTGAGCTGCTTACCAGCTGTGGCTGCAGCATCCGCCATGGGTCCCAGGTGAGCGCAGCCTCCACCGCGGTGGCCCGGTCACTCAGGGTGACTGTGCCTGCAGCTGGTGACTTGATGTCCAGTGTCCTTTATAGTGCAGGATGTACATTTCTATCCTGCATTCTCTACCTATCTGTATTAGAAGTAACAGGCATTGGTACTACTTACAATTTTTTTGCATGCACATGTGTAAGTGTATGGAAGTTTGTGTACAAGAGGACCCTTGCATGTGCATGACTGTAGTGGTCCAAAGGTGACATCAAAAATCATCTTGGGTTCTTTACCTCCTTTTTTGCTTTGCTCTGAGGTTTTTGCAGCTCTGCAAAAACTTTGTTGGAAGTACAGGCCACTGCCTTATCTTCCTAGCATATCTATGTGCGAAGTAGGGATCTGAATGGGAAACTTTTGCTTACCAGGCAAAGATTTTAACCACTGAGACATCTCCCCAGCAGCTGTTTTTTGTTCTGTTTTTTCTTAACATTTATCTGTCTGTCTATCTATCTATCTATCTATCTATCTATCTATCTATCTATCTATCTATCTATCTATCTATCTGTCTGTCTGTCTGTTCATTGTGATGACACATATGTGTTAAAGTCATAGGATGTTTGTGAGATTCTGCTCGTTTCTTTTACTATTTGGGATCCAGGGATTGAATGCAGATCATCAGGCTCAGCGGCAAGCTCCTATATCTGCTGAGCCATCTCACTGGCTCCCTTGTTACTATTTTTCTTAGTTATAGCAATTGATTAGAGGCTAGGCTTACCGGACAAAATTCAGCATGGGTGACTAATCTGAATTTCAAATAGACAGCAAAACATAAATATGTGTCAAATATCACATAACATTATTTGTTGTCTCTGTAATTCAAACTTAATTATATACCTTAAATTTGGCAAAATAAATAATCAAATATCCTAAACTCTCTGAAAAATATTATTCATTTATGTTATAAATGCCACTGTCATTTCTGAGTCAACATTTGGTTAGCTATTCCATTAAGTTCAGTAAAGATGAAATTTTTAACTTGGATAATTGAATATGGAACTGATAAATACACACTCAAAAACAAGAAGGCAACCACCCCAAAGTCCAGGAAGCATTTCAGCAGAGAAAGGGTAAGATTCTAAAAGCCTCAAGTGGGCCAGTGGT
The DNA here is from genome assembly GCA_023101885.1 of Typhlomys cinereus. Taxonomy (NCBI): domain Eukaryota; kingdom Metazoa; phylum Chordata; class Mammalia; order Rodentia; family Platacanthomyidae; genus Typhlomys; species Typhlomys cinereus. The sequence continues at coordinate 1,242,705 of JALPQD010000011.1, read as the reverse complement.
GGGCCAGACATAATCTCCCAGGAAATGACAGGACTGTGGTGTATGTGACTTCATGACAGATCTGTCTACTTGCACAAGAACTGCATGGGAACTGTCCTGTCAATATCTTGCCAGGAAAGGGGAAAGGTTCCAGAAGCTCCACACCTCCCTGAGAGACTGAGGAGAACTAATGCTGGTAGGGAAGTAAAGGAAGATGCTTTCCTCAATGTTATAACCACTGATCTATGATACTGGAGCTTCAATCATGTTGGGCACATGTCATCAAAGACAAACTCGATGAAACACAACGGGCCACACACGTGAAAAGATTTGAAAATAGGGGGAAGTCTGGCAGGGGAGATAAAGGGGAAAAGGAAGGGGGGTGGGATTGGGGATTAAGGGGTGAAAATATCATAAATTCACCATATTCATGTGTGTAAGAGAACCGAAGAGCCACTTTTCCAGCTTCCTCTGCCATGTTATTCTCCGCTCTGGCCGTGCCCCCCTCACACCCTCGATTCCAGTTCTTTTCAACATCTTCTGCATTCGGTAAAGTTCATATCCAGTTAGGGGCTTAGAACTTCAAAAATTACAGGAAGAGTTATTACGTTGAAGAAGACAAGGAGGCAGTCCAAAGAACACTGTAGGGCTTTCCTTCGGCACGTTTGTTTGCTGGTCTCCATGGGACAGAGATCTCGTCGCAATCTTTCACTCTGTTCTTACCAGTTTCGTGCGCATCACACTTCTTAAATTCAGCCAGAGTTCTCAGGGCTGATGCCTCCACCCTGCTGATCCTGGGAAAGGTGTGAAAAGGGACATTTGAAAAGCTGGCTCTGTCCTCAGATTTAGAGGGAAGTGTTCGTTCCAGCTCTTATCCATCCTACTGTTCTCCATTTTTCCCTGTAGGTGCACAAATGGGATCAGTTTGTGGACAGACCGGTTCTGGAGGATGATCACCTCTGTGGTAAAGTTGTCAGTGTCAAGAACAGGAGTGCGAAGCTCCCTGTTGAGGGTGAGAGTGAAGACAGATTAGCGAGCACTTAGAGGAGAGCCTGGTCTTACAGTTGGCATGTGTGAGCATCCTAAGCCATTGTATGCCCCTTATATTTTATTATTATTTAAAGCAGAAAGCGAGATTTACAGAAATCAGAAATTACTGATTTCAGTATTTCTCTTCCTCCTTCTTTTCCTCCTCAGGGTGGAGGAGGAGGTTCTGGGATCAAATCCAAGGTCCTCACTCATGATAGGCAAATTCTGTATTTATAAACTATAACTCTGGCCCAGTTTTCTCATTTGATTAGGTCAAACAAATACTTTGAGCACAATTCTTGGCCCCAAGTAGGTACTCAATAAGTGTCTATAATTGAAAGAAGAATGTAATAGAAGTAAAAACCAAATGTGCAGTACCTATAATCCTTCACCCAGCCATTCTACCATGACCAGCTAACTTGTCTTTTCAAGTCACAAAAGTTTTTAAAAATTTTTAAAAGACATTTTAAACATGTTTGATTTAAAAAAATTTAAAAAGGTTCATTGCAGGGCAATCATATCATTGCACACCCAAAATCCCAGTCCCCAAAGGCAGGAAGATCATAATTCAAGACCAGTTCTTGGCTACACAGCAAGTTTGAGGCTAACCTGGGCTACATGAAGATCCTATTTCAAAAAGGAAAGGAAAAAAATGTTCATTGCAATTTCAACTATTTAATGTTAACAGTCTATAACTGGCCCTATTAACCCGTATGAAAAATGTGAACTATCGAAAACTCAATCCAAATGTGAGTGTATATACATATATGCTTTTTCTGGAGCTTGTTGGTTTATGAGAAGCTAACAGAAGTATAGCACACCAAGAAGAATCAGTACTTAGGCAAACTATTTGAAGGGTTTCCTGGCAAATCAATGCAGAGACAGAAATAATATACCTCACGGCCTCCTGATGCAGGAAGCCTCCTGATTTCTGGGAAAATCGGGTAACCCATCTAATGCAATCACTGAATATTTCAAGGAGCTGAATGCTTGTGGAGGATCTTACTAAAACACACTATAGATTGCCAGGGCAGAGACTCCTTTAGTAGTGCCAACAGCTTAAGGTCCCAGAGAACCGTGAACCTCCAGCGCTAAGCCCGTTGAGAGTCTAACTGGGAAGGACTGCTGAGGCTCAGGTGGCCAATAGTTTTCAAGCTCCCTGAATGATTTTCTCTTCGCAGAAGGATTGAGCCTCAGATGGTGAGTTTACATTGTGACATAGCACTTCTTTCTGAGTAATGCTGCACTTAATAACTCAATAATATTTTTAAAAATAAATCCATTTTTGTGACACTCATGCAGAGTAAATGCTACATCTCCATCTGCTCCATTCATGCTAATTTGACCTATTTTGGCTTTTGGTTTGCTTTGTCTGAATAATTAAAGAGGATTGTTCGGTACCTCTTAGCAAGCACGTCATGTACTTTGAGACCCTCTTCTCTACAGGAGGCAAAACTGCATAGTCATTAAACACATGCGCTCTACAATTAGACCACCTGGGCTGAGGCTCTCTGGCTTCACAACAGGCTAGCCCAGCTAATCTGTTTCTTAGCGAGCTCTTCTATCAAACCGAAATTAAAAAAATTACTTATGATTTCATAAGTTCATTGTGAGATATATAAATTCTTTATAACCCTCAGCATCATTAAGTTCTCAACTAGATTTAGAACTTGGAGTCATCTTGACAGATACTGATTAAAGACATGCTTCTTTTTCAAAAGCACATCTTTAACAAATACACACACTGAAACCAGGCTACCAAATCCTCAGATAAAGAAAAGAAGGCATTAGGGATAGCATAAGCCCTATGGGTGAGAGAACAGAATAGTACCCTTAGAAGGACCTAGTGGTCTGATGGATGGGTTTTATCTAAGATGTACTCATTGAGAATTGTTCTTGCAGGCAACAAATGAATTGTCCCCATTAATGATGAGAGGAGGAGGTACATTGAAGTAAGAGACCTGCTCTGGCTTTGAGGGGTTTGTTGTCCAAAGGTTCACATATTGGGGACTTGGTACACAGTGTGATGCTGGGACCTTTGGGAGGTGGAGCCTTCCCAAGGTGTTTAGATCACTGACAGTGTGCCCCCATGGAGAATTAAGGAAGATCTCCTGGGACCCTTGACTTAGTTCTGTGAGAACTTCGATAGGAAGGGAAACCTGAAATCCCCCCTCCATCTGTTTCCTGTCTGAGGATGTGGCTCTCCTCTCTAATTGTTGTCCCTACTATCACACTGCCTACTGTTAGGCCCTCACCAGAGGACAGAACATGAAACTGACCAATCTCAGACTTCTAGCCTTCAAAACGATGTGCTGGATAATAACAGAAAACTGAATTTGCTGAGTATGCTGGTACATGCCTATAATCTGGACATTTGGTCAGTAGAGGTAGGAGGATTGGGCAACCAACATTTTACTTCCTAAAGTCATATGAGAATTTTAAAACAAATGTGATGAAAAGCTGAGCAATATTTCCAATAGCTCAATTTCCACCTTCTTGTTACTACTCAGGGAAACACTGATTACCAATCTCATAAAACTCAGATGAGTAACTATATATTTTATCTGTTGAGATCTAAGATTTTCTGACTGTACTTTGTGGGGAGGCAGGTATGTAGATATGTGTGTGGAGGCCAGAATGGCATCAGATATCTTCCTCAGCTGCTTTTCCACATTTTATATATTTGTTTGTTTTATTGTTGAGGTGCACACATGTGCTACAGCACACGTGTGGAGATTAGAGTATAACTTTTAGGAATCAGCTTTCTTCTTCCACCTGGAGGATTCTGGGGATCAAGCTCAGGCTAGTACAGCAAGTGCTTTTACCCTCAGAGCCATTTCACTAGCCTGTCTCCCTTTAAAATTCTTATTGATCTTCCTCATTTTTTTGAGACAAGAGTCTCTAATTGAACCTGAAGCTCCCTGATTCAGCTAGACTGGTTGCCCAGCACTGGGATCACAGGAACACACCAGGTTTTTAACACAATGTTGGGGATCTAAACTAAGATCCTCATGCTAGTGCCCAAGCACTTTGCCCGTTGAGCCATCTCGATTGATCTGTAATTATCAGCACATCGTTGTGTTACATCTTCCAAAAGGAGAGATCTGCATTGTAAATTTTCAACTATAAATTGGTATTGAGGTCTGGATTATAACTGGAAGAGAGGTAATGCGCCACCTAAGGTTCAGAGTCAACTGTGACTTCCTTTCCTTTCCACCCAGTCAATCAGCTATTTTGGCTCATTTTGGCTCTTTGAAAAGAAAATCTGAGGATGCAGAAATTGTTCAGGAGTTAAAGTCTATGCTTTCCAAACAAAAGGACCTGAGTTCATATCCCAGATCCCATATAAAAATGCAGAGTGGAAATGGTGTCTACCTTCAGCTCCCACCCAAGAAGGTCAAGTCTGGAAAACCCCAGAGCAAAGCAATAAAGAGTTAGAGCAATACAGGAATATTCCCAAAAGGACACTCAAGTGTCCTTTTCTATACATAGCCACATGCATACACCTGAATACTCCTACCCTACACACAATACCAAAAAAAAAAAATCTGGATTCTTTTAATTTTTTTTATTATTTATTCAATTGTGCGCGTGTGTGTATGTAGAACCACGGACGAATTCAGGAACCACCATGGGCTGCCTCCACCTCCTCCTTGTTTACTCTGCCCTATCAGAACCAGAAACACAGGCCGCCCCCGCTTCCATCTGGCGTATATATGTGGGGTCTAGGATCCAAACTCAGGACCTTCCGCCTGCAAGGCAGAAGCTTAACCCCTGAGCCACTTCTCCAGCCCCTGGATTCTTTTCTTTATTGGATGCCCCTTGTGAAACTGCCATTGTTATAGGTGAAAGATGATGAACACCAGTAGGTTCACGTTCCCCCCAAATTATAATCCCAGTCTTTTGAGGGAACCCCTTGATATGGTCTTGCCCCTCTGCCCAGCTTCCTAGGCCTCTAATTTTGGCAAAGCATTGGCCCAAACTGAGTAGTATCTTCTCCATAATCACCCTTCTTATGCACCCACTGAATGATTGTTTGGGGTGGCAATGTGAAGTCCTTCCCCTGCTCCCTTGCAGCTAAGGTAGCCATAGAATACAGTTCTAGAGACCTGGGGGTCTTTTCCTGCTCGAAAACAGAGGCAAGGACACTGTTGATTATTTTCTATCTGGAGCGACCAGCTTGCTTGCACGTTCAGAACAGCAAGAATAGGACCCATAAAGCTAATCTGCTTCCCCCACTGATGCTAAAGTTGGCAAACAGGGATGTCAGATGATGGAAGCCCCTGCAGCATCTCCCATGTTTTACAAAAGTTTAATGCCCTTCTTGGGATTTCTAATCCCACAGAAAGAAAGACAGATTCCAGGACACCCCTACATTTACACAGAAGATGTCTGTTGGTCCCGCCCTACCCGAGTCGAATTTTAGGAGGCAGGCCACAGTCACCTGCTTCTGGTCCTCTGGCGTAGGCTCTGACAGCTCTCCCATGTCCACGTTGGCTTTCGTGGCCAATGGTAAGGCTCAGCCTTCTCCTGGATCACCTGGAAACCAGCTAACTGCCCCTTGCGGTGCAGGGGGCCCTCTGCAGGGGATGCTGCAGGAGCGGCTGGCTCTATGGGCCTTGTCCAAACTCAAGTGCCAAGGCGAAGAGGGGAGGGAGCGGCTTTGGGGAAGAAACCATGGAATTGGTCTCCAGGCAGGGCTTGTCCAGTTGACTATTGTCTCCTCTGCCTGTTTCTCATTTTCCTTTCTCCTTTTATACCTCATAGTAGAAACAATCTAAACCTATCCAAAAAAGGTTAGAGATGCTGGAATGAAATGGCAGGTCCTTTCTGAAATGCCATGTTGACATCCAGGTGAGTCCTATCCATGGGTCCAGAAGAATGTAGCTTCCTGCCCTGGGATGAGACCAGACCAGACCTTGAGAGTGTGCCTTAGAAACTTGCATAGCTATTACATACTATCACACACAAACACATGATCTGGTGTTTCAATTTTTAAAAAAATAATTCCTGTTGTGATAGTTAAGCCTGGGTGTCAACTTGACACACCTGGTATTAACTAAGATGGGCTGAGACCACACCTGGAAGGATCAACTGAGACCACCTGAAAGACTTATACCTACCCTAGATCCTATCAGAACCTCCAAAGATCTCATAGGATCCTCCCAGTACTGGACCATATAAAAAAGGAGCCAACAAAGAGAAGAGATGCTTATCGCACTTGTGCTAGGAATTGCTCTTCCTTCCGGCCACCCAGTTTCTTCAACCCTCTAGCCTTCCAACTCTCCAAGTCGTCGACTAGACTAAAGACTCTAGGAATTCTCCAGGCTTCAGCCATCACCAACTGACTACTGAACTGAGCAGCTACTGGCAGCCATCATTGGACTACCTTGGCCATATCTGTAAGCCAACTCAATACATTCCATGTATTCATTGTGTCGATTCTGCATCTGTAGAGAACCTGACTAATACAGATTGCAGTACAGGAATGAGGTGTTGCTGATAAATCTGACTATGTGGATTTTGTGGCTTTTGAACGGTTTTGCTGGACAAAGTTGGAAATATTTGAAGATTTTCACTTTATGGATTACAAATGCCATTCTTCAGAGTTTAGTGGGCCAACTGGATAATGTCAGTGCTGAGAGAGTTATGGATTGTTTGGGCCCAATTTATGATGAAGGGAACAAGGACTTTGGCAAAGTTGAATTTAGAGATGACGGACTGGTTTGCTTGATGGAGGAGAGCTGTGTTGATGGCCATGAAGTTCTGGATGTGGAAAGGGCAGGCAGCAGAACAGCTGCCAGTGTTGGAGAAATAAACATCAGTGAAGGAAAACCTAGTGACTTGCACTGGGATGATGGAAAACGTGAAAATCACGGTATGGTGAGTTCGTGGTTTGAAAACCCAGATTCCTTCAGGGACCAAAACCTCAAGTAAAAGCTCTTTCTTGCTCTTTGCAAGTTTGGCTGCCTGAAAAAGAGGCTTTTCCAGAGTCAGTGCGCTAAAATTGGTACAGCTGTAGCTCGAATGGACCAAGCTCCATTTCAACCTTGCTTCAGAATCTGGTGGCGTCCCCCAGGTGATACTGGTTTTGCTATACTACTAAAGGGTTGGAGAGTGGCTTATGGAGAGCAGCTCATGGAGAGCAGCAAAAGCTTGGCATCAAGTGGCAGGCGTAGAGTTCCTGAAGGAAAGGTGACGTTTATAGCTACAGAGGCGAACCCAGAGTACTGTTGGAGATGCCAGAACTGTGGGATGTATGCTGAGGACAGCTGTGAGTGGAGATTCAGCTTGGTTCACAGGAACTCTGCTTTTACAACTTGGAGCTGCGAACAGGGACTGGAAATGCCTAGAATCTTTGAGCCACCGTGACTGCATGATGGGCAACAGAAGATGGACATTGAAGTACAGGATGTGGTAATTTGCTGGACTTTGATCTTACTCTAAATGTTTTCTTATTACATCAAGATAATTTTTAACATTTCTGGGGACAAGGATTGAAGGTTATAGTTTAAAAGTGCTATTGGTTTTGTGTCAAGTTGACAAGGGGTAGAGTGTCATCGTTAAGCACAGGTGTCAACTTGATTGTTGAGGGTTTGAGCTCTGGGCACATTTGTAGAGAATCAATGGTTGAGTTAAGCCCAGATCTGCATGAGATTGTCTAGCTGATGGGGAAGGTCCAGCCCATAATGGGTGGAACTAGGCCCTGGAATAAAATACTGAGAGCTGATTGAGGAAGTTGGCATTCTTGTGTACACTTGGCCAGAGATGTTGGTCTGGCAAGTAAGAATCGTCCCTCTCAGCTGTTGTATAGAGATGGTGTGGCCATTTCCCTCGGTCCTAGTGATGGTATGTGCTCTCCTGTCAAGATGGACTAAGAACTGTAACCAGTAATCATAAGGAAATAAATCTCTTGTTCCCTTAAGCCATTTGATGGTCATTTATCAGCAACCATACAGGCGAACTGTAATACCTGTTTAACAATATAACGTATTGTGGTACAACCATATTAAATGAAAAATTCCAGAAATCACAAATTTTAAGTTGAGTGCTCTTCTGAGTAGCTGAAGAACTATCATGTCATTTTGCTCCATATGAATCATCTCACTCTCTCTTTTCATACATGTGTATATGGGACACATGCATGTGATTGCATGTGGGTGAGTGTACGTGTGAGAGCAGGTGTGTGTGCAAGAGAGCAATTGAATATGTGTGCCTGTGGAAGCCCAAGGGTGACATCAGAATCATCCTGGATTATTCTCTTGTACCTTACTGCTTAGCTCTGAGAATTCTCAGGCTATGCCTTCCAGGACCAGAATTATTTTCTAAAATTTTTAAAACTTTATTTATTTATTTATTTATTTGTGTGTGTGTGTGTGTGTGTGTGTGTGTGTGTGTTGTGTATCAGAGGGCACTGTGTGTCCCTGTGGAGGACCAAGGGTGACTTCGGGAATCATCCTGGATTGTTTCTACCTCCTTTTTGCTTTGCTCTAGAATTTCCCAGGCTCTGCCCACCAGGGTTGGAAGTGCAGGCTGCTGCCATTTTCCACTGGTGTTTTTTAAATGGCTCCTGGGATTCAAACTCAGAACCTTTTGCTTACAAGGCAGAGTCTTAACCCCTAAGCCATCTCTCTAGCCCTCCCAGGAATTTTTACATCAGATCTGGGATGGAGCTCAGGTCCTATTTTCTTGTGAGTCAAAGGCTTTAACCCCTGAACTATATCTCCATAGCCCCATGAGTCATCTCTTTGCACAGGCGATCCAAGCACTTAGTCTGCAGTTATCTGATGGACTGCCACAGTAGCATAGTGTGTGATTAATGAAGCCCTTCAGTGCCATCAGAACACAAAACATGGAAGAACATTTCAACTCTGGTGTTGTGGCAAAACCACAGTGCCTATAAGGGCTAGAAACCTAGTAAAGATAGAGTTTGGCTCCATCTGCTGGGAGTCCAGGATTGTGTGATGGATTTGAATGTGGACTAGGAAAAATCTCACTGGTGGCTGTAGGAGAGGTCCTGTGTAGGGCATTTTATAGGAAATACTATTGTATCCATGCCTGTGGCTGCTGAGGAAGAAAAGGGGAGAGAAGGAGGGAGCTCTTTTCTGATTCTTCCTGACTCATCCATCGTAATACTGGGACCAAATTAAAAAACAAATAGAATGAATAGATTACCGAAAAAAGACAGGGGTTGGGCAAAGAACAGAGTATGACATTGAGAAAAAAGAAACAAACCATCCCTGGATGCTTGAGTGCTAGTGAGGCCGACAGGGATAAACCTCCATAGTAACCAAGATGCATGTCTACACGTATTTTCATTTACTCGTCACACTATCAATACTGTAGCTATTCATGTCCCCATTGTACAGAATTTTTAAAATCAACTTCTGCCTCACTTCATAGATCCATTCTTTATCTACTCTGGGAATATGTTTGTATTTGAACAGCTTTCCTCCCAAGTCTGTTTCCGTATTCTCATTCACAAGAATGGAGACCTCAACTTTCTTCCTGGACAACGAGCCAATCAAAAAAGGCTATATCTCTAACTTTACATCTCATGAGGGATCACCATGGATTCACATTGTGACCAATGGGATGGGTATAGAGACCCATGAAAGTTCTGCACCGAGTCCTTGAAGGAGAGAGTCACATGTTCCCTTGCTCCTCTCTCCTACTGCCTGCAACAAGGATACGGTGGCTCATTTTCTTGGCAACACAGATCGAGGCTCTGCACCGTAGGACGGGTCTCTGGGCAACCTCATAGAACAATGCTATCATGTCAGATGGTAACTGGAAATTCCAAATCCAGTTCTTACTCTAGAACTGTGTGTGATTAAATCTTTCATAGGTAATGGAATCACCCAAAGTAGAGATAACTTGGTTTGTGTGGTGGTAGGTTCATTCTTAGCTAGCATTCTCAAGCAAACGTCATCAAGAATGTTACTGCACCAATCAGACGTTGCGATCTCAGACGTCGGGTTACCCGGAGCGTAGAGTCCGACGCCATCGGGTTACGCGGGGCGTAGAGTCCAGCGCCAGCTGAGGGGCTGCTCCGCGTCATGGCCTTCAGCACATTGATGCTCCTCCCACTAGCCAGCCAGAGCGGGCGCTGCACTGGGCCAGGGAGGACCCCCTGGGTCACGCCCCAGTTCCCCAGGTTAAATAACGCCCCGCCATCCCCACCTGCTCCCTTTCCCCACCCGCGCCCCAGACGCGCGCAGTTCAGCTGGGATTCACTGCGACCTACGTAAGCTCTGCCCCTGCCCACCCCCAAACCCCAAGCAGCCCACTGATCCCAGCTCCTCCCACCAGCCAGCTGGAGCAGGAGCTGCTCCAGGCCAAATAATTCAGTTCAGTGAAAAAAAACACAAAAATTGAAAGAAGGTCTTAAGAGTTAAAACGACAATGCCCAAGTCAAAGTGCAAATCCATGAGAAACAACACCTAAGAAAACAAATCTCCCACTGAAGGAATTAATCCCATAGTGATAGACTCCAACCAGAACAAACCCACGGAAAATAGCCAAGAAAGCCTGACCCAGGATAACGACTTTCAAAACATGATCATTATCATGTTCAATACTATGAAAGAGGAAATCCGGGAGGAGTTAAATAACCGCATCAATCACTTTGAAGAGGAACACAACAGACACTTGGAGGAGTTGAGAAAAACAGTTCAAGAAACAAAAACAGGCATAGAGCAGTTAAAACAGACTTAAGCAGAGTTTAAAACTGAACTAAAAGACAAGTTATCTTCAACCCAGAACTCTAACAGAGACTCTTATCAGCAGAATTACCGAAGCAGAAAATAGAATTTCAGACCTTGAAGACAAAGTGGGAGTATTAACCAGCTCAATGGAAGAGGTCATTAAAGCCAAAAAGATACTTGAGAGAAATATTCAAGAGTTATGGGACATCCTGAAGAAGCCGAACATGTGCATTCATGGATACTGGAATAAGAATCCCAAAATACTACACCTGAGGAAATTTTTCAAACTATCATCAAGGAAAACTTTCCTCATCTAAAAAAAGAGAGGCTCATACAAATACAAGAGGCATTCCGCACCCCAAACAGATATGACCAAAATAGAAACTCGCCACAGCAAATAATAGTTAAAACACTCCACATTCAAGATAAAGAAATGGTGCTGAGAGCTTCAAGGGAACAAAAACAAGTCACTTTTAAAGGTAAACCTATTAAAATACAAATGACTTCTTAATAGAAACAGTAAAAGCAAGAAGAGCTTGGAGAGATGTACTTCAAGTATTGAATGAGCAAAAATGTCAACTCAGGTTGACATACTCTGCAAAACTATCTGTCATGATCAAGGGAGAAAGAAAAATTTTCCAGCACAAAGACAACTTGAAGAGATACATGTCCATCAAACCAGGCCTTCAAAAAATGCTAGAAATGATACTCAAGCTTGAAGATAAAAACAGGCATATCCAGGAGAACAGAAGGGAAGTATAATACCACCAAAACCTTAAAGCGAAATAATACACTTACAAAAGCCACTAAACATAATAAGTGTCTGGAATTAAAAATAGATTCTCCATTATAATATTAAATGTTAATGGAATTAACTCACTCATCAAGAGACACAGATTACAAACTTGGATTAAAAATCCCAACCCATCAATCTGCTGCCTGCAGGAAACTCATCACAAAAGATAGGCACATCCTAAAAATAAAAGGCTGGTCAAAAATTCTGCAAGCTAATGGAACCAGAAAACAGGCAGGGGTAGCCATTATGCTATGAGACAAAGTGGACTTCAAACCAAAAAAATCATAAGAGACACAGATGGTTGGGCTGGAGAGGTGGCTCAGGGGTTAAGCCTCCGCCTTGCAGGCGGAAGGTCCTGAGTTCAAATCCCAGATCCCACGTATAGACACCAGGTGGAAGCGGGGGCCTCCTGCGCTTCTGGTCCTGGTAGGGCGGAGCCTGTGAATCCCGGGGCAGAAGGAGGTGGAGGCGCCCATGGTGATTCGCGAATTCGTCCGTGGTTCTACACATACACAGACACACACACACAGACACGCGTGCACGCACATACACACACATATGCACACAGTTGAATAAATAATAATAATAATAAAAAAATTAAAAAGAGACACAGATGGATACTACATTTTAGTCACAGGTACAATTCACCAGGAAGACTTCACAATACTGAACATATATGCACCCAATACACCCCCCCATTCATTAAGCAAACCCTACAATGTCTAAAGTGAGAAATCAATCCCAAAATGATAATTCTTGGGGATTTCAACACCACCCTCTCAACATGGGATAGATCAATAGGTAAAAAACTTAACAGAGACACTTTGGAGCTTAATCAAACCCTTAGTGAAATGGACCTTACAGATCTTTATCAAACTTTTCATCCACGCACCAAAGAATACACATTTTTCTCAGCAGCACATGGAACTTTCTCCAAAATAGATCACATATTGGGCCACAAAACCAATCTCCACATATACAGGAAAGTTGAAATTCTAGCCTGTACCCTATTAGACCACCATGGTCTAAAGCTTGACATCCACAACACAACAAACAACAGAAAATACACTAACTCCTGGAAACTTAACACTATGATGCTGAATGAGAATTGGATTCTGGAAGAAATTACAAAGGAAATTCAAGATTTCCTGAAAGTGAACGATAATGAAAATACAACTTACCAAAATCTCTGGAACACAAAGAAAGCTGTCCTAAGAGGTAAGTTCATAGCTCTTAATGCCTACATCAAAAAATGGAAACATCAGAAATACATAACAATGCAGCTTAAAGCTTCAGAGACCCTAGAGCAATCTGATCCCAAAAGCAGTAGAAGGGAGGAGATTAGCAAAATAAGGGGAGAAATACCTGAATTCGAGATTAGGAAAACTATACAGAAAATCAATCAGTCAAAAAGCTGGTTTTTTGAAAAAATCAATAAGACTCATAAACCCCTAGCTAAGTTAATCAAAAGCAAGAGAGAAATCCCAAATTAACAAAATTAGAAATGAAAATGGAGTCATCACTACTGATACCCAAGAAATCCAGAGAATTATAACATCATATTTCAAAAACTTATACTCTGTGAAATTTGACAACACAAAAGAGATGGATGAATTTCTAAGTAAACACAACCTACCTAAATTGAATCAGGAAGTTGTGAATTATTTAAATAGTCCTATAACTTATGAGGAAATTGAGGAAGTAATCTTGAATCTTTCCACCAAAAAATGTCCTGGACCAGATGGATTCAGCACAGAGTTCTACCAGACATTTAAGGAGCTAATAACACCAATACTCCTTAAACTGTTCCATCAAATAGAAAAGGAAGGAACACTACCAAATTCCTTCTATGAAGCTAATATTGTCTTAATCGTGCTTAAAAAAAATTGAATTGAACCCAGGACCTTGCAAATGCTGGGGAAGTGCTCTACTGCTGAGCTACATCCCCAGCCCATAGAAGCTGCTTTTAAAGGGCATTTAAAATAAAGAATTCTGGCCAAATAACTTTTTACAGTTGAACAAGCAAGTGTGGAACACCCCAGCATGTTTTGGCTTGTACTGTAAGTTCACCATATGGTTCTCATGGTTTCCTCTGCTGAGATGGAACTCTTTTGGGTAAATCAACATGAAGGCAAAAAGAACCATCTACTGAATCCTTGCCTCCATCTGGCGACTGGAGTCCGTTCTTCCCACCCAAAGAGTCCAAGGAGAGTCAGTGGGAGGAGGGGAAAGAAACGTTAAGGTAAAGTCAGCAGGCATCTGAGTACCTTGTCAAGGCTGCTACGGGTTCTCTGCTTTCTGGGATCCTCCAGATGGGGAATGTCAGTGAAAAGGGAAGCATTGTCCTCTGGGTTATATTTGTTTCCCAGAGAAGTTGGAAGTTAAGAAATGCTCATCAGAATAGATACTTTACACAGAGCCAGAGTGTGGCTGTGTGCAGTTGAGCAAAGGGCACTGAGCTTGTGATAAAGAAGGTAGTTTTAAGCTTCACTTACGTAATGATTGATAATGATAGTGATAACAATATTGGCTGCTATGGACTCACAGGGACAAAAAGAAAATACAGGACCAGGCATGGTTTATAATTCTAGTACTTAGATGAGAGGGAGAGACAGATCAGAAATTCAAGGTCAGCCTTTGAAACCTTGTCTCAAAACAAAACAAAGAGGAGAGGGGGTTTAAAGATAATACATGGGAATGGGGGGATGCTGTGCAAAATATATATGTTTAAAGTAATATATTAATAAAACATTATATACTTTGTTATATGTTCTACATTTCCAGCTAAAACAGATTTTTGGTTGCTTTTATAGCAATCAATTTTCTTTATCTGGAAAAAGAAAAATTAGTTGCTAAATAATGCTTCCTTCTACTTACTAAGCTAACACCATTGAATTTGTATAAGAGTTTAAAATAATATAGTAGGATACAGACCAATGCTGATTTTTATATCACATATTTATTTCACAGAAGCAAATATTATTTAAAATAACATTCTAAAGATTCAAATCACATTTAAGCATTTGTTTGACAGGCAGTATATTGCATTTCTAAAGTAAGCCTCAAATGAAGAAACACACTTAATTTAAATATCCAACCTTATAAAAAGATAACTATTAAATCATCCAACTGGCCATGTAAATATCCCAACAAAGAAAAGGAATATTAGTTCTAATTGACCCTTATTATTCTTTCTAATATTTACTGTAACAAGAAAAATACAGTACCCAGGAAAATCTGTCAAAAGAAATCAATAGTTGTTAAATTTCTCCTTTGTGAAGAAACAAAGTCTAGCATCTGCTAAAGGCACCAAGATCCTTGGAGGCAAGGGATTGACACCCACAGTAGTGTTTCTATGCTTAAGGGGAACACAGGAAAGGGTTCAGGGAAATGCCACTGGGTCCTTGTACGTCATCAGAGAGGAGGGCCCAGAGGAGAGTCAGGCATGCACAAGAAAGGACTCTGGGAATTGGGGAGGGAGGCACGGGGGGATGGGGAGGGAGGGGTGAGGGGAGGGGGAGCAGGGGGTTCAGGGGGAGGAGGAGGGAGGGAGGGAACTGGTGTACCTATTAAGTTTGTATGAGCTGAAATAATAATAAAAAATGTATTAAAAATTTCTCCTTTGTGAAGAAGGCAGAAATGTTCATTTACCCTCACTGCAGATAGAGTTAATATTGAAAGCATATTTTCTTGCCTGATTATTATGGATGGTAAAGAACCTACATTGTTACTACAACAAACATGGGATAGAAAAGAGATGAGGCCTGGGGACTTTGCCCCAACTGGAAGCTGCCACATACACTCCTATTTTGGAGAATTTTCAAGGGACACTGTAAAAGCTAAATTGTAATAAAGACTCTCTCATTTTCAAATGCTGAAATGCTGATTTTTTAAAGTTTAAATGATCGCAAGATAAGAGGTATCAGTAGTGCTAAGTCACAACCTACATCTCCCTCGGTTGGGGTATGGACCTCCATCTACAGAGATGCTACTAATATAATGGAGAAACTGGCCTTCAACAAGTGTGTGTATAGAAGTAACAATTCCCTAGGCTTGGAAACTTGCTCAAGTGCCAAGAAAATTAACTGTCTTCTCATAAAGAGGGTCGGGGGTTCTTTGCAGGGATTTTGGTCTCATTGAAGAGTGGGAGCTTGGAGTCACTGCAAACTGCTTGGGAAATGAAGCTGGTGCTGAGCCTTTGGCCCCATGAACCTTGGAGAAATGTGGGGAAATGCGTAAATGGTTAGTCTGAAGGAGCCTTGGTTTGACCCATTGACTCATCTGTCTCACTGCAGCCCCACTCCTCAGCCTCCTCTAGGGCAGAATTCTCCAGATTGTGTCAAGCAAGGAACATCCCTGTCCCCACTCCCATCCCTCCTCGCTGCCACCTCTTACTCACACTGTGATCTCCTCGCTGTAACAGGTAGACTCGGCAGCTGTGACAGGTATTTCCTTGTCTCATAACGAGCGTGGAGCTGCAACTAGGAGGAAGAGGAGGGAAACACCACCAATAGCCCTTACCTTTGCTGCTGCATGTCAGCCAGCCAAGACCTCCCAGTTACCATGGTAATCTATATGGATCTTTTCCTTTACACCCCACTATGTCTTGACTTCTGCTTTTCATCTTCACTCTTTGTCCCTCCTATAAATAATGAACTAATTTCCTCTTTCCTATCCACTCTATCAATCCTTCCCTGCTCAGAGCTTGGGAGCAGTACATGATAGTTTTAGCAAAGTATGAATAAATTACATGTATACTGGTGGTGCTGAACTAGCTTGTCACTATTGAGAAATGTCATCCCAACTCCTCCCATACACAGTTATCCTCACATGAAAGAGGGGGAAGGACTGGGATCTGACTTAGAGCCAGAATCTGACCACTTGTCATCGCTTTTGCTTCTACTACCAAAGTTTCAAGTTTATTGCTTGGACCAATAAAGTAGTCCACTGGCAGGTCTCCCTGATCCAGCTCTTGCCCTGCACTCCATTCTTAACACAGCAAACCAGAATGTGTGCGTGTGCGTGTGTGTGTGTGTGTGTGTGTGTGTGTGTGTGTGTGTGTGTTGGGAGAGGTGGTTCCAGCAGTTAAATAAAGTGCTTACTACACAAGCGAAAGTACCAGAATTCTGACCCTGAGATCCAACATGAAATGCCAGCCCCACAAGAAAGAGTCTGGGGATTCCCAGAGCAAGTTGGCCAGCCAGCTCTGGGTTTAATTAGAGACCCAGGTTCAAAACAATAAAGTAGATGATCTTTCGAGGATGAGGATGATCACTAATATCATCCTTGAATCTCCACATGCATGCACACACATATGAACACACACACACACACACACACACACACACACACACACACACACACACAAAGCAACAGTGGGGGAAGCAAGCTAGACATCATTCCTGGGCCTGGTATCCAGTGTTCCCCATCACTTTCAGAAGAATAGAGGTCTGCCTCCCTCACTTTTCCTCCTCTTCCCTTGGACTACAGTAGCTTGCCGGCCACAGTGGACTTCCTGAGGCCCCAGGACTTCCTGCCTCAGGGCTGTTCCGTAGGCTCCCTCTGCCTAAACCATTCTTTTCCCAGCTATCTCTGTGGCTTATTCCTTACCACCTTCAACCGTTGCTCTAAGTCACCTTCCCAGAGCACCCTATCAAATTGTTGTCTTGTTTGCATGACTTGAGCTTATTCTTTTCTGTAGCTCTTATCACCTCCTACAGGTCACACGGTCAGCTAACTTATAGTGATTTACTATCATCTTCCTGACCTATGAGAACATCAGCCTCAGGTGCTCTATGCCAGGTGTCCAGAACCCAGATCCCCGCAGACTACACAGCAGCGCTCAGCAGTAAACTGCAGGAGACTTACCTGTTTCAGTCTGAATGCATCCACCAGGGCAGTGGCATGGTCAGGAAGCATGGGAAGGAGACATGGCCCTGTATAGCTGTCTGGAACTTCTATGGATTCATAGCTGCTGCCCTCAAGGGTCTCAGCATCCTGGGTGAATCTGTCCTTGGTGAAGATGCGGTTTAGAAGGTCTCCTTGTCCAGACATGGAGGGCAAAGGCAGATGCTTTTAGGATCGGTCCTGAGGGCTTGGGGAGAAGGGACACAGAAAAGTCCTCTGGGACCATGAGACCTGGTTGGTCTGACCCTGGCTCCAGCCCAGGGGATGGAAAAGGAAAAGATGGAGATAGATGAAGTTATGCAGGGGAAAGTCTATGTTTCTGTGTAAGTGAAACATGAACTGGTCAGCTTTTACTTTGAAAGGTCAGCATCCATCAGACAAGAAGTTTTAGAAATGCACAGGCCTAGCTTGAAAGCAGGAGGAATGGAGGGGCAAAGCCCTCTGGGAAACAGTCTTGCGGGTTGAGTGGACACGGCAGACACTCAAACCATTCTTGTCCTTCAGGGTCCTGGGCTGCCAGTCTCTGCCCTTTCAGCCCCAGGGCTTCCCTCCCAGCTGCAGAAAGCCATAGGTGACAGGTCAGAAAAGCTGTGGAGTCAAGCATGCTCTCCCCTCCTCCCCCCGCCTCGATCTTTCTGAACCAGCTGTCTTCAACCAGTGAGTTAGCCCCGGGTCCGGTGCCTTCAGATGGGGTCATCCATCTATACTACTCCCCAGATCTCTGAGCTGCTAGCTAGCAGCTCATCCTCCCTGTCCTTTATCCCCCTCTAGTCTCTCCCACCTCCAGCGTTCCCTGCACTAATAGGCTCCTTAAACTCATGTATGTTTATGGAAGAGCCCAGAATAAAATTGAACTCTGCCATTCATCTGTCAGACCCTCACCTATTTCCCAGCTCTCACCCCATACCCAGTCTCAGTCTCCATGCACCCCCCCACACCCACTCGGACACTACGACCTAGAGGCAAGCCAGGCCAGGTGGCACTTCATATTCACTCTCATTGCAGCTGCAAGGGGTGAAGTGATCCACCAGGTAGCTGAAAAAATCATGGAGCTGCAAAAGAATCGGATGAGGCTGACTTTAGAAACAAGAGGAAGAACGACCCAAGAATGGTCCAGACCAGCTGCACCTTCTGAACCCTGGGCTCTGCTGCCAGGGAGGGAGGCAGAGCTAGAGGCCGCCCACCCACACCCGGCACACCTTGACCTGGTCCTGCTGGCTAGAGTGCTCTATGGATTGGAAGATGCTCCAGGCGCACGGCTGCCTCATCTCCAGGCAGGCTACATATGCCCGTGGGTACTATCTCTAGATCAGGGCAGCTTCCTTGAAGGCTGTGGCAGGTGAAGAGAATCCTGTGAGCTGGGACTCTCTAAGACTGCCAGGGCACAGGGACCCTCTCCGACTGTCCACATGGAGACTGAGATGGCAGGCACAGCAGTGCCCAGGGATGCCTAGGGAAGTATTGGTCTTACTGTTGACCACAGGGCTTTTTCCCTCATTCCCACCCCTCCCATTCATGCCCAGAATTGATTACTGCACTAAGTTTTGCTTTTCACTTGTTATAAACATGGGCACGCGGGGCTGAAGAAATGGCTCAGGGGTTAAGACACTATCTCAGAAGCAGAAGGTCCTGAGTTTGGATCCCAGGTCCCACGTAAAACCGCCAGGTAGAAAAGGAAGAGGCTTGCACTTCTAGTCCTGGTGGGCAGAGCTTGTGAAATCCCAGAGTGAAGCAAGGAGGAAGAAGCAATCCAGGATGATACCCAAGGTCACCTTTGGTCCTCCACAAGAATATACACAGTGCCCCCCCACACACACACATACACACACACACATGCAAATAAAAGCAAATTTAAACATGGGCACATGTTAGTCACCTCTTCACCTGACCCCTTTCTAAATGGATTTATTCCCAGATCCCTAGAGGATGCTGGAAGCCAGAAATAGTATCAAACTATCCTTTTTTCCTTATTAGGTCAAGAAATTTCATCTTTTCACCCCCTCCAAAAAAGTATTTTACAGCTTCTCCTGGTGTGTCTGAGTAAAAGTATTTCTGTTTTAGTGCTTGGGGGCATTGTTAAGAAAAGATGGGTTATTTGAAAATAGGTCCTGTGATGATTTTCTCTGATGGCCGAGACACTACTGTGTGAGTGGGAGCAGCAGCATATACAGCGTGGGTACTTGGGCTAGAGATGATTCAAGCCCTGGAGGAGGAGGAGCTGGGCAGGATAGGAAATCATCACTCAGTTCATGATGGCAAGCAATTTAAAACCTACCAGCTGTTTATTTCTGGGAGTTTTCCATTGTATACTTTCAAATGACTGCATGTAAGTAAAGAGTTGGAAGAAAAGCATGGATAAGGAAAAACTACTATGTGGATATGAAAGGGTTAGAATGTGAGAAAGAAATGTAAAGCAGAAAGATTGCGAGGATCTGACACACTCAGAGACAAGGATAATGCGGAGGGTGGGGTGGATATCGTGACAATAGAGTGAATATCAGATCTGGTTCCTCCGCCCAGAGCTTGCCCAGGCAAGTCATTTTATGTCTCAGTATCTTTATACGGAAAAGAGGCTGGACTAGATGAGAACTGGAGACAAACAGATACTTCGTGTGCCATCCAGTGCTGGGGCGTTCTGAGCTACTTCCCAAGTCCTGTGGCTGGTATTGCAATCCTATGACATGGCTGGGCATCCCCACTACCGCTGGTCTATAAGGAACCCTTTGGTTCTCCTTCTCTCAGCTGCTGTACGGGGTGACAGCGGAGGTTAAGTCGGGGTGTGTGGGTTCCTCTTAGGAGGCCTGTGGTCATGTATTGACACCAGAGAAGGGAACAGCTGGCCACAAAATAACAAAATTCTTAAGCCTCTGGGTCTGACTATGCTGCTGGTGATGAATAAACTGTTTATAGTTAAAACTGGATTTAAAAGAAAATCCTGGGACCTGGGGTGTGGCTCAGTGATGGAGGGCTTGCCTAGCCAATGGGAGGCCCAGCTCCATCTTCAGCTGCAAAGAGAAAAAGAGAGAGGATGCAGGAGAAGAGAGAGAGAAAGAGAAGAGAAAGAAAGGAGGAAGGAAGAAGGGAAGAAGAAAGGAATCCAGTGGATTAATGGTTTGAACAATAGACTGACCTTTTATACTTAACTTATATTAGAAAGCTGATAGAATTATTACTGATTTCCTGAAGAAGAAAGACAGTAGTGAAGCGAGAAAAGAGAAGCTGGGGAGAATTTAAATTATATTCAATTTCCTATGATATAAAAGAAAAGTCGTTTTCTCACTGGCTAGGAAGATGGCAGTGACGTGCTACTGTTGAGACTGTCCCCAGGTCCTTCAGGAACGCTTAGAAACTCACAGCTTTCTGCATCTTGCTGCAGAATCGCAGCACCTGAATCTCTGCAGGTGGAAACCAGGAAGGAACCTGCAGTTCAACGGGCCACATGGAAGGATAAGATCCACTGAGGAAGACCACCTGCATCAGAGCTGTTCCAGCACCTTGCTCCACGTGTGCTGCCAAAGACTAGACATTCGTGTGTGTGTGTGTGTGTGTGTGTGTGTGTGTGTGTGTGTGTGAAGAAAAGAAGTCGTTATTGTGTGTCTTCCTCAATCACTTTCTGCCTTATGTTTTGAGGCAGGGTCTCCCACTGAACCTGGAGCCCACTGCTTTAGCTAGACTGGCCTGTAGGAACACAGGGATCCTTTTGCATTGGCCTAGAACTGCCAGTGGTACCTGTGCACTCATGCTTATTAGTTTCTTTTTACATGGGTACTGGGGTCAACCACAAGTTTTCAAGCTTGCGCAGCAAGCACTTTACCAGCTGAGCCATCCCCCCCTCCAGCTCTGCCTAGACATCCTTACATCTTCAGTGCTGTGTTGGCTACCAAGGGCGGGGGAGTGGGCAGCACTGCTCTTTCCCTTTTTCTCTTCATCGGAGCTCTTCCTTGGGACAGCTTTGGTTGAGACAGGTACTGCGAGATGTATCATGTTCCAAAATCCTTTAACCCAGCATCTGTTTTCAACAGCATCGTGAAAGGAGAATTGGGTCATGTGCAAATTGTGGGGGCCTCAGTCTAGGTGACCTGGGTGGTCTGGCAAAGATGTTTTGATGGAGGAAGACTAGGTGACCTGGGTGGTCTGGCAAAGATGTTTTGATGGAGGAAGACAATAGGGGGCGTAGCTCAGGATGTTTTGAGCTTAGACAAAGATGTTTTGATGGAGGAAGACAATAGGGGGCATAGCTCAGGATGTTTTGAAAAATCTTGCTACATACAGGCTGCATGCTGGCTTGACCTTTAAGATGATTGGTTGCCCATTTCCCCACCCTAGAATTCCCCTTGCAGTTTCTGCCTTTATAAGATGGCTGTGGAGTTGCAATAAAGGAGTGCCTGCTTGACTAGACTCCCTGTCTTGTCTGATTGTCCTCAGAAAGGAGGGCTGGTAACAGACGGAGAGTGCACTCACCTTTCCCCGATCCCCCTTGTGGAGGACCTGCGCAACTGGCCTGCATGACAGAGCTGCAATCCCCGGGGACCCCCACACAAATGAATCCTGGGGTTTTGAGAAGCCCCTCCCTTTGGAGCTTGAGCCCTGGGTACCACGGCTGGTTGGGAAGCAGGGAATCAGGGAATCACCTACCGTTCTCTGCATTCCGGAAAGCAAAGTGATGTTGGTTAGAGGTGCCCCTTCCCATGGCCGAAGTTTAATGATCCTTCAGGATGCCGACAGCAAAGCCAAGATTAGGGAACTGTCTGCTGATCAAAGGAAGGGAGCTCTGTCAGAGGGAGATTCACACATGGCATCCATTGCGGTGGATCAAGTTGTCTGTAGGATGTTCGACCATCTTGCACAGTACCTGTCTCAACCAAAGCTGTCTTGTTTATCTCCTGAGGAGTCCCTCCATCTGTCATTATATCTCTTTTGTTCTGACCTATCCACTAGCCCTTTCCTCTGCCATCCACACACATACTGGTGGTTCTTGCAGCTTCGAGCAGGTCTGCATATCACTGTCATCCTTTGACGTCCTATACACCTTTAGCAGTTAATCCCATCTCCTCTCATCCAGACTTTCTTTTGCACATGTGTGTGTTTGCATATAGATAGGTATACATGCGTGTGTGGATTTGTGTTCAAAAAGGCACTTGAGTGTTTATGCATGCAGAGGCCCAAGGATGACACAGAATCATCCTGGATTACTCTACCTCCTTACTTCTTTGCTTTGGGGGTTTCCTAGATTCCACCCCCCAGGGCCAGAATTGCATGCCACTGCCTTATCTGCCTGGCATTTTTACATGGCATCTGGGAATCCAAACTCAGGTCCTGTTGCTTTCGAGGCAAAGGCTTTAACAGCTGAGCCATTTCCCTAGCTCTCAGCCAGATTTCTGAGAGATGCTGATGGCGCATTTTCTCCTTAAATACCCATCCCCCACACACTGGCGATAGTACTCAGGACTTTGTGCGTGTTACCTAATGCTTGACCTCTAAGCTATGCTCACTGACCATTTTTCCTTGTGCCTTTACATCAGGGACTCACTAAGCAGCCCAGATGCACTCAAGCTTGTAATTCTTTTGCCTCAGCATCCCAAACAGTTGAGATTAAAGTGCTCACCCTGCCTGGTTTCCTAGATACTCTTAAAAGCACCATTTCATCCTTGCTATCTTTCAAAGCATTTTTTCGATGTCACAATGTTGTCACCATTTCAGGCCCTGCCTTGCCATGATAGCAGTCACTGTGAGCGTCTTCCATCAGACAGAAAAGCTGACTGTAATGAATTGGAATCCAAAGGTCAGAAAGGATGGACTTCCACTAGAACTTCAAAAGACCATATTCCCTGTTGGGGCCACAAGGCCTCCCCTGGGTCTATGCTGAATACGGATAATAGCAATTCCATAATAGGGCTGTTGAAATGAGGTTTTATTTGTGAGGAATATTTTGTAAAACTTTACCATTGTCGTGAAAAGCAGACTTAAGAGTTTTCTTAAATTACTCTCTTAAACACAGAGAACCAGGTCCAGTAACACATGTATATAATCCCAGAACTCAGGGAGGATGAACCAGGTTTTAGTTTTCCTCCGTCACACAGAGAAATCATGTCTTCTAAAAAACAGTATCCTAAAATATCTCTTCCTACATGTCACAGTTTGCCTGCATAGTGGCTGATAAATGACCATCAAACCGGCTTAAGGGAACAAGGGATTTATTTTCTTATTGATAGTCTGGTTACAGTCTGTAGTCCAGCTTGATAGGAGAGCATGCACCAATACCAATGCCGAGGGAACTGGCCACACCATCTCTACATAATGACTAAGTGAGGGACAGACGATCCTTACTTGCCAGACCAGCATGTCTGGCCAAGTGTACACAAGGATGCCAACTTTCTTAATCAGCTCTGTGTATTTTTTCCAGGGCCTAGTGCCACCCACCATGGGCTGGGCCTTCACCATCAGCTAGACAATCTCCTGCAGGTTTGCTCTGGGCTTAACTCAACCACCATTTCTCTACAAATGTGCCCAGAACTCAAACCCTCAACTATCAAGTTGACACTGTGCCCAACCATGACACTACAAAAACAAAAAACACTGTTAATAATTTCAGTACAGAACCAACCAAATATATCAACGAAAAAAACACAATGGAATAGTATTCAACCACAACAAAAAGCAAGGCAAGTCCATAAGTAATGCTCAGAAAACATTCTCAAGGTATGTTATATGAAGAAAAGAAAATTGCAGAATTGATCGCAATCTGGTCTGTATAAAAAACAACTAGAGATGTATAAACGTCAGCATATATGGCAAATTGTTAAGCTGAAAAACGGTGTTGGTGAGAGCTTTCCCCTTCCCCCTTCCTCTTCTCCTTCCCATTACCTCCCCTGCCAGTTCTTTCTCTCCTTTCCTCCCCTACCTCTTTCTGGGTCAGAAACCTACATTCAGGCTAACTTCCAAATCATGATCCTCCAGCCTCCCATGTGCTGGGATTACAAGAACGTGCTTCCATACCCAGTCTGAAATTTTGGTTTTGTTTATGTTTATACTACCTAGAATGTGGCTGATCTGATCCATCCTGATCTCAAAAGCTAAGGAGAGTTGAGCCTGGTTACTACTTGAATGGGAGAATATTCACGTTTACTTACATAGTTCTTTTATAACTTTTTATCATTGAAATCAGTAAATGATACTTGCCAAAATTTTTCCATATAAAGAAAATTTCAAGTGACTTCTTGGACACACACATACACACAATCACAAAGCACACACACAAAAAGAAAACGTTAGAAGGACAGGTAATTAAATTAGGTGTTACATATGGCTCTTGTGAAATGTGAAATCATATACAGAGTAGCAGGGAATGTCCTAGAGGTCACTAGAAAAATATATAGTGGGAGAAAATAAAGTTTCCGCTTGAGACTTCCTCTGACTTCCCAGATCCCCAAACCAAATTGAGACAGGATAGAAAGACAGGAAATGACAGCTATGGGAAGGAGTGTATGAGACATGGAAAAGGAGAAGGGCCCATAGTCCCTGATGATCTGTCTCGCTGTTGAGGTCTGGAAACGTCAGACACCAGAAATCAAATAAAAGTGACCTACTGAGATAAGCCATGTCTTTCTACAGACATCTCAAACACAGATGTCCAAGGCAATGAATAACCTGTGCTTACTTAGAACGGAAATGACACATTTTCTTTTCAAGAGACACCACAATCACAGGTGTCAAAGACGGTAAATAAGCTGTTCTTCTATGGCCACAGTGGCAAATAACCTGAGCACCCTCTGCCTTTGCTAAAGCTAAAGCAAATCCTCAGAAATCCACCCAAGGACTTTATTTGCTAAAGGAAGGAGGAAGCAGTTTCTTAGCAACCTTTGGAGATGTAAATTGAGGATCATCAAAATCCCACCTATGTCCACTCTAACATCACCTGAGTGCTAGTCCCCTCTGGAAGCCCACACACTTTTGAGCATGTCTCACTTTCCCTGAGTATTTCTTTCTGTTCACCTCTGAGCTAAAGATCCATGTTTTTTAAATAACATGTTTTTAATAAATGTCCTATCTGTTTCATATTGGCTCACTCTGAAATTCCCTGTACCTTATAAGTAACTAGATCCCAGTTGGGTCTGAGTAGAAGTCAGAAGGGAAAGGGCTGCTGGGAGGGGCAGAATGCGGCTGTCCCAGGTGGCAACACCCTCTCTTTGTCTCTGGGTCTGCTGGCTTCATGGCCTCACCTGTTTCTCCCCTGCAGACTGGGAACTTCGTCTTACCTTCTCAGGTGTTTTCTACGAGGCACGAAGCTACAGACAGTAACACAAGGCTCTGATCATCATTGTGTCCTCTGGGTTGGCAGATCTGACTCCTCGTCCACTTACATACAAGCCCAGCAAATTCCATGATGTCTGTCCTGGGCAAGATGACTTCTACACCCCTGGTGGAGCATTCACAGTGGCTAAGTACTGGGCATTGTCCACCTCTAAGTCCTGGGCCCATGAACCCGGTCAGATGAGGTCCAACGACTGGAGATGGAACTGCAGAGCTGGGTACTACCCACTCCCCAATCTTCTTACTCTCCGGGATTAGGGGGTATGTTTCCCAAGCCAGCCGGCCTGAGCTCCTTAACCCAGAAACAGATTGCTGACCACACAAAGATGGTTTCCCAAAGCCATACTTGCTTCCTGTGTTTGGCTTTTTTTTTCTGATCGAAAAACTCTATTTTAATGCCTTGCTTTCCTCTGGACACTTTCCCCTTAGGGCGTTTTGAAATAATTGCTAACCAATAGTTCCAGATAACATCTCACTGCATTCAAGATGCTTGAATATGCAGGTATAAACAGGCATTAAATATCCCATGGCACCTCCAAAGACATCGTGCCATTTGCTTTCCTGCATGTAATAGGCTGGATTATCCTTTGTCTTTACCTATTCTTGCACATCTGTCTGTCCTGGAATTAGGTCTGTGATGCACACAGCCTTAGCAGCTGCTCCTTGCATTTGAATATTAACAATGTGCTTTGAAGCGATGTGAGTAGGACATTTCATCAACTCATAAAATTGCCATAAGCAGGGCTGAAGAGGTGTCTCAGGGGTTAAGCCTCCGCCTTGCAGGAGGAAGGTCCTGAGTTTGGATCCCAGATCCCACGTATAGATGCCAGGCGGAAGCAGGGGTGGCCTGTGCTTCTGGTCCTGGTAGGGCGGAGCCTGTGAATCCCGGGGCAGAAGGAGGTGGAAGCGTCCATGGTGGTTCGCGAATTCGTCCGTGGTTCTACAAATACACAGGCATACACACACGCGCGCACACATACACATGCACATGTGCACAGTTTAATAAATAATAATAATAATAAAAAAATTTAAAAAATATTGCCATAAGCAATGACTGATTATGATACATGAAGGAGTATGGCTGATTTTGTTTTCTTGGTGGTTGTTCTTACTTTCAAAATTAAATATTACTTTGTTCTTTTAACTCCTTTTGGTCTTCAATTGTATTCTGTAAGGTACTAGTATCTTCACATGGGTTCGTTACTTATTCTTGGTTAACCATCTCCAAATTGACTGTAATATGTGGAGGTCAAGGGACAGCTTGTGGGAGTCATGTGGGTTCTGGGGTTTGTGGAAGTCATGTGGGTTCTGGGGATCTAACTCAGGTTGTCAGGCTTGGTGGTGAGTGCCTTTAGGTGCTGATCCATTTTGCTAGTCCTAGTTTAAATATTTCCATTTCAAGGCATTAAATTATGTACTGGTTGAATTACAAATGAGAACTATATCAACTGATTTTATAAATACTTAAAATATTTTAAGGATTTCATAAAACTATATATCCAGAAAATGTACATAAGGGATTTTCATTATATTATCTGTTTAGAAAAATTGGAAAATTCCTGAAAATTGCTTTAAAATTTTATTCACCCAACTTTCTAACTGTGTGCTGATGTTTTGGTATCTCAAATCCTCTTGGCCAGAAAGACAACTCTTCCCAGGTATCATGGTTTGAAATGTGTCCCCCGAGGTCTCCTGGGTTTGAGAAAGTCATGGTGCCCTGAGGAGGTAGAGCTTTGTTGGAAGAAGGCAGTGGCCTTGAGGTGGATTAATCCCACTCTGCTTCTGGAAGAGGTCTGCTCTGGCAGTTGTCAGTCTAGCAGCTCTCAGCCTCCAAGATACCTGCCGTGACTTAGCCTGTCTCCAGTTTCTGCTGCCAGCCATGCCACCTCCACCTTGGAACTGTATCTCTCCTCTGGAACCGTAAGATGAATAAATCTCCCTTTCTCCCTTAAGTTGCTTGACTTTGGGTGCTCTCTCACAGCAACACACAGAGTACCTAGCGTAATACACCAGGGTTCCCTGATTCCTAGTGAAGGTGAGAGATTCACGTGGAGTGTGCCTTCCATATGGAAGCTGATCGATCTCAACCCTTACTCCTAACATCCTGGGCCACTATTTGGTTTATTTCTTTTCCTAAATTATTCCAAAAGCTGGAAGTACTCCCTTCCCCCAGGAGTTTGCTGAAGCATTTAATCTAAATAGTACTAGATTTGGTTAGCGTTTCTACCCAACTGGCCATTTCTTCTCTTGAAAGGCCATACATAGGTCCTCTCTGTTAGGACTAACCTCAGCATCCGCACCTGGGGGAATCCATGGTGTGATGCACCCTTCCCTTTAAGGAACTATGAATAATAAACTATTTTCAACAGCAGTTATCCCTTATCTCTTATCTCACCATAATTAAATAAAAATAAATCTATGTTTAAGTCACACATACACTATGAAAATAAAAGTAACCACAATGAAACCAACACTAAATGGCTTTCTTAATACTGAATCTGAAAACCATCAAGGACACGGGATGTGTTCCTGGGAAAGTGAACTTTGCCCTTGATTGCAGGCAGCTGCAGGACCAGGTCACTCCATTATATCGAGAGACTTTCAGTGTCGACACACTTGTTCTGCGGACACATTCGCTATGTGTGGTATTTGTGTTAACTGACCACATTTGCTATGTGTGCGTATTTGTGTTAACTGACCACATTCGGTATGTGTGCGTATTTGTGTTAACTGATGGACACATTTGCTATGTGTGGTATTTGTGTTAACTGACAGCACATTCGCTATGTGTGCCTATTTGTGTTAACTGATCAAGTGGCCTCTGTCTCAGAGCCCTTGTTCGTTCTTAGCTTCAGTAGACGTTCCCTACAAAAGCATCTTTAGCAAGTGTGTCTCCATATGCTCTCGCTGTCTCTCTCCTTCGAACACTCTTGGCAGTTCTCTCTGAATGTATCTTCCACATTACAACACCTCGGAGATCTAAAAAAGTTCTTTTCCAGTTTCAGTGCCACTGACACTTTCAAAAAAGCTTTTGTGGTACTGGGGATTGAACCTGGGACTTCCTGATGCTGGGCAAGCCATCTACCACTAAGCTACAATCCTAATCCCCAGAAGTCTTGATGAAAACAGACAGAGTTATCTACAGGAGTGCCTAGCAACTGGGGAGAGTGCTGTCTACAAAGGGAGAAGAGAAGCAGAGAACTCTCTCTCTCTCTCTCTTTCTCTCTCTCTCTCTCTCTCTCTCTCTATATATATATATATATATATATATATATATATGGCATTTGATTAGTTTTTTTAAAATTTTTTTAATTATTCAATTGTGCATGTGTGCGTATGTATGTGCGTGCGCATGTGTGTGTCTGTGTGAGTGTAGAACCACAGACGAATTCGGGAACCACCACGGACCGCCTACACCTCCTCCTTGTTTACTCTGCCCGGGGATTCACAGGCTCCACCCTACCAGGACCAGAAGCTCAGGCTGCCCCCGCTTCCGCCTGGCGTCTATACGTGGGATCTGGGATTTGAACTCAGGACCTTCCGCCTGCAAGGCAGAGGCTTAACCCCTGAGCCACCTCTCCAGCCCTTGATTAGTTTTATAATGGAAGCTTGTTCCTCACTCATATCCTTTAAGAAAGACAGGAGGATGTAGGCAGACATCTTAATTTGTTTAACTTTTCTTGGTTTTGTTCTTTATTTTATTGTGATAAGAACACAGTGAGAGTACTGGAGAGATGGCTTAAGGGTTAAGCCTTTGCTTCAGCAAGCAAAAGGATCTGAGTTCAGATCCCAGATCCCACGTGAAAACATCAGGCAGAAATGGTAGAGTCCTGCACTTGTGGCTGGAAGACAGAGCCTGGAAAGCCCCAGAGCAAAGCAATAAGGAAGTAGAGCAATTCAGGATGCTCCCTAAAGTCACCCTTGGGCCTCCACAGGCACACACAGTGCCCTCTGATATGCACAGAGACACACAGATGCACACATACATACCCACACCTTATACAAGTTAAAAAAAAAAAAGGAATACAGCATGAAATATACTCTCTTAAGATTTTTTTTTGAGAAAGGCATCTCTATGCTGCCCATGCCAGCCTCAAACAAACACCAGGGTTTTAAGGGATTGTCCTTCTTCTGGCTCCTAGATACCTAGGACTTTGGGACTGTAGGTTCATGCCAAGGTGACCAGCTTCCTTTGTGGAGTGTTAAGTGCACAATGCAGTTTCATTATGGTCAGAAACAACACACCAGAAAGAGCAGCAAGCTGTGAAAACACCAGAAGTCAAGAGGCTGGGTTCAGGGTAACTAATTAGGTGCAGTGACCAGGAAGGTAAGGGTTAAAGATTTATACAAAATTCTCTAACTTCGACTTCTCATCTTTGGTAAGAATGCTAGTATAGGAAGGACATCCTAGTATAGGATAGTATAGCCCAAAAGTGTCATATTTTGAATGATGTTCTGAAGTGTTTGAGTTCAATAAAAGAATGTAGGAAAGCAAATGTTAGAAAACAGAGCATTTTCCAATGTTGAACAAAAGACACTCTGAAATTCTGGAGCACATTGTGCCAGTTAGACACAGGTGTCAACTTGACAACTGAGGACTGAGTCGTTGGGCATACCTGTAAAATTAGTAAAGTCCTGAGCAACCCTGCAGGATATGATGAGGGAAGACTCAGGCCTTGGTGGGTAGACCAGTCCCCTGGCAGGTAGGTTAGATGGACAGAACTTGTTCAGTGTTTTGGCACATGAACATGCTGACAAGTGAAAAGTATGTCCCTCTTTTAGGTCTTTGTGTGAATATGGTGTGGCATGTTCCCTTGGCTTCTAATGTTGTTGGTATGAACTTTCTTACCGTGAGATAAAGTACAAGTGAGAATCATAAACAAAATAAACCCCCTTGTTCCATTAAGTTGCTTTGAGCATGTATTTATATCAGCAACAGCCACCAATCTTAAGCAGGCTAAATGAGAACAAATTACCATCTACACACACTGCAGTCAAACCACATGACACACACATGTGGGAAGGAAGTGGGGATTTGCATATTTAGATCACTGTCCTGCCGGAAAGACCTCAGTGGACTGGTTTGCCTGGTTACGTTAAGAGTCTTCACAAATTTCCCACCCAAAAGTCACGGTTTATTTCCAAGACAATAGGAATGAAATGAATGAGGAGAAATTCCTACTCTCACTACTTTTGATATTTGGCTTCCAAAAGGTATTTATTAGATGATGGAACTCAGTAACGGGAGGACACATTGGGCCAGCGGGCAGGCGTGCAGCACCATAGGGCAGGAACGCTCTATCCCTGGATAACATCTGATCTTTATTCCGCTAGACTGTAACAGGTACATCCAACTGATACCCCTTCATTTGCACTTTTACTTTTACCTCTTTTGACTTGATCCTCAGGCAAGTTTCTCTCATGCAGATGTGGGGGAAACAATTCAAATCCTACTAAAGCAACTATTCATTCCATCCACTCTTGACACAGAGATGACAGAACTTCTAGAGTACCAATGTGCACAAATCTCTCAGTTTCAGGAGCCTGGGGAGATGGTTCAGAGGGCAAAGTGTTTGGTGTGCAGGCTTGGGGACTTAAGTTCAGATCTTTGGGACCCACAGGTGAAGATCAAGTGTGTGTCTGTGATCTCAGACAAGGAGGATGGAGACAGATGGAATCCCAGAGCTTAATGACCAGTCAATTTAGCCAAAATGGTGAGCTCTAGGTTGAGTGAGAGACCCTTGTCTCAAAAAAATAAGGTAGAGGGCTGGAGAGATAGTTCAGGGGTTAAGACTCTGCCTCAAAAACAGATCCTGTATCCCACATAAGGTAGAAATGGTGACAGTCTGCACTTCCAGCCCTGGTGGGCAGAGCCTGGGGAATCCCAGAGCAAAGCAAAAAGGAAGTAGAAGCAATCCAGGATGATTCCCAAAGTCACCCTTGGTCCTCCACAGGGACACACAGTGCCCTCTGAAACACACACACACACACACACACACACCTATGTGAGTGCAAAAGTAAAAAAATGATAAAAAAAATAAGGTAGAAAAGGACTGAGAAAGAAATCCCAATGTCAACCTCTGGCCTCCATACATGTGCATATGAGTGAGTACACATGCATGTGCTCTCTCTCTCTCTCTCTGTCTCTCTCTCTCTCTGAACAAACAAATGAATAAATAAATAGAAACTAAAATTAAAAAATATACAAAAGCAGTTTCAAGAGGATGAAGCAGGAGAATGCACACTGCATGTTCCGGAAGATTTTTATTCTCCCTGCCAACATGTCTATGACATTTTATTAACAAAGTAAGTGACAACAGGAAATTATTTGGTTTTATGTGACTTTCATAAAGCATTAGGAAATATCTATCTACAAAAAAGGAGATCTACAAATTCTTTTTAAAAAATTAGAAACATTATAAAAAGTGAGAATTCCATGACACAGAAATATTAAATCTAAGGTTAAATTCACACACCTTTGAACAAACTCTATTCAAAGGAGAGTTCTTCGCTTCTGTAGAGGAAACCTCTTTTTAATGGTGCCGAGCATGGAGTCCAGGGCTTTGCGCTTCCTAGGTAAGTGCTTTTCCATAAGCTACACCCTCAGTCTTAGAAGAAATTGTTATTGGGCTGTTTCATAAGTGCCAATTAAGTTCATGGATAAGCAGAAAACTGAACACTAATCATTAGAAACTGAAAATAAAATCTGGGAACACAGTCTGACATCTGAGACCAATTGTTTTTGGGTTGTTCAGGCCAGAGTAGAATTTTTATGAGGAACAAGGGGACCAGGGAGTGAGGAGAATGTGAGACGATGTCTATTACCCCTTCATCCAAATATGCTCCAAGGTGGTCCACAGTGCCACTTCTCAAAGCTGAAAAGTTTCATGAGCCTGAATTGTTCATGAAACAATACCATACTTTCATTTCATTTCATCTAACTTTTAAAATGCAGCTCTTCAACAATTTCACTTAAAAAAAAATCTGTAAAGGAAGAAAGTAGTACATGCATTTAATTCACACAGTGATTTTTTAACATTCCTACAAAAAGTGATTGGCCAAACCATCACATGTACAAATTCTAGAAACTCTTGTATTAGAACAGGGCTCTAGCAGTAAGTGCTGCCCAGAAGGTGAGATTCAGGGGCTGCAAGAAGAAGACTCCTGCCCTTCTCACGTCCTCCCCTTCCCCGATGGGCTCACTGTGTCCTTCATCCTTTCTTTCTCTTTCTTTCTTTCTTTCTTTCTTTCTTTCTTTCTTTCTTTCTTTCTTTCTTTCTTTCTTTCTTTCTTTCTTTCTTTCTTTCTTTCTTTCTCTTTCTCTCTCTCTTTCTTTCTTTCTGTCTCTCTGTCTCTCTCTCTCTCTCTCTTTCTTTCCACTCACACAGACTTAATAGGTACACCAGTCCCCTCCCTCCATACCTCCCTGAACCCCCTAGCTCCCTCCCCCCTTTTCCCCTTCCTTTCACCCCTCTCCCTCTCTATCTCCCAGTGCCCCCCCCCCCATCCCTGGAGCATCTTTTAATGTGTATGTCAAACTTTCCTCTGGGCCCTCCTCTCTGATGAGGTGTATGTGTCCTTCATCTTTCAGATCTGCCTTCTGTTGATGCAAAGGGTCTCACTGATGCTCTGGAGACATGCAAGTCTTCCCACATATTTACCTTGTCCTGACAGCAGGGTTTGCCAGAAGGCAGAAAGCAGAGGCACAGGAAGATTTCAGCATCACCCGAATTCTTCAAACTAATATGCCTCAAGATAATCCTATATGAAGGCTTGTCAGAATATCATGGACATTTAAATCTTCAGGAGGCTACTATGGTCTAAGAGAATGCCAGCACCACCCAAGCCACCCCAACAACAGCCTCACAGCAGGTGAATTCCCTCTTCTGTTCACTTACTCTCAGCTCAGGTGTCTGATCCTGGTCATGTACTTGTCTGGGTCGGCCGCACTCATTACCGTGGTATAAATTGTGTAGCTGAAAATAATAAGAAGTTCTTACACATCCATCTCCTCTACATGTTCAAAAGGGGGGATTAAGTCCTTCCCAGGCACATGGGGTCTAAAGCAAGAACATAGAGATGCTCACATGTCCCCAGAGCATCAGTGAGTCCCAGTCCCTCTGCAGCATCAGAAGGCAGATCTGTCTGGCTTTGACAGAATAATTAAAGTAAACCAAGAGTTTTTTTTTTTCCTTCTATTTTGCCAACACCAAGGAAAGCCAAGCTGCAATTCTAAATTCTAACTCCTTAAAGCTTCATGCTGTGGTAGTGAGAGCTGGTCCTTAGACTTTGCATCTTCTGTCCTACCCAAGGGGATCTTTCCTTGTACATATTTGACACATGTGCATTTTGTACATACATGACACTTGGGCTTTCGTGTCTTAGCTTCATGCATATCCTCCTTCAAGCTGTCACTCCTTGGTCTCAGCCGGACAGATTACCCATGATGGCTGCGCACTGCTTCCAGGGGACTGACTACTCAAGACAGACCACACATTCCTGAAAATGGGCTTGAGGCTGTTCAACT
Organism: Typhlomys cinereus; assembly: GCA_023101885.1. Lineage (NCBI taxonomy): Eukaryota > Metazoa > Chordata > Mammalia > Rodentia > Platacanthomyidae > Typhlomys > Typhlomys cinereus. The sequence continues at coordinate 1,208,450 of JALPQD010000011.1, read as the reverse complement.
GATGATGCCAGTGTTGTGAGGCCCTGAGTCAGATTCTGGGCAGGCGCAGACCCCTGGCTGTCTGATCCTTGCATCAAGGGAGAGTCAGTTAGAGAAAGGCCAGAGTGGAGACTTGAAGCTCGAGAACCAAAGCAGCTTCCCTCCTTGGTCAGCACCAGGGACGAAAATACCATGTCATTTATTCCACATTCTGCACAGCAAGAGACCTAGGCAAGGTATGAACACGAACATATGGGTACTGAGACACTTTTCTCTCTTCTCTGTGGAACTATGAGGCTGCTCAAACAAGTGGGGCTGAGATGATGGAATTAGAGGCACTTGGTCTCCTAACTGAATCACACAGTTGGCTGAAATCATGCAGCCTGCTGAAGACAACACAAGTGCAACTTGACCAAGGCTGACAGAGGGTGCGTACCATAGACATGGTTCTCTACCAGCATTTTAACATCTATTGCTAGTGAGTGCAATTCTGAATCACCAACACAAGAGGGCAGTATATGGAAAACCACATACTTTCAGACATGACTATATATATGTACTGTGCCAAGCCTTGGGCTTAATCCCTCCATGAGAGGAGCCTGAGAGTTAGGGATCTGTATTCACTGTCAACTCAGGGTGACTGTCGCTGAAATGCAATGTCTCTCATACAACAGGAAAAAGCATTACTCAGCAAATAGTTTATAATTCTAACAGACAAAACATTTCAGAAACCATTTAAGCAATCACCGTCTTTAATTAAGTAATCCTACTTCTGGGAATTTAGTGGGTGAAGTAAAGTCAAACTGAGAGTAGAAATGAATAACTCTACGAAGCACAGTGCATGCTTTAAAAGCACTAGTATTACCCTCTACGTAAACTGAAACCTCACATCAGGTCCCTGAAGATGGACTTTGTTTATTCTTCCCAAGGTAGTCACACTGAATCAATCTCTTTTTTCTGCTTTTCACTATTGTTCTCTTCAACTGCCTTATTGAGGACCTATGGCGGAACCTGAGCCCAGTGACTGATTCTAACAACCTTATTACCATTGGTCTACACTGCAAATGAGTTAGTCTTGAATGTAGATAAACAGGGGTAAGTTTCATTCCTGAGGCCACCCTTAGAGGAACAAGCCTATGCAGCTCTGCTGCCATAGTGACAGGGGTCTGCCAACTTCCTGGACAGTTCTGGCAGCAGCTGCCCCTCAGGGTAAACTAGGAGTTTTCTGCCACCTTGGCCCAGAGCTTTGCCTTGGAAAAGTGCATGGATAAAAATCTCATGCTGCTGGCCAGAGAAACCACAGCTTATATACTGCTACACTGTCAAGATACAGGCTGAAAGAAGAAATGCTTAGACAATAATAAATAAGAATTAAAATAAAAGAGGAAGCACTAACAACATAACCACTTATTGAAGAACAAGCATGGAGTAAGTAGAGAAAACCTCCTTGGGAAGTTCAAGGAAAAGCGAAGGGTCTAAGAGAGCTTGCGAAGGGAGGAAAGCTCCTCCTCACCAGTAAATGCTGTTATGACTACAGACAAGTCGTCACTTGCCTGTCCCTTCCGGATCACCCCGCCCCAAACATCCCCCTTCCAGCCCCACATACTTTTTGTTTTCTTCATGAATTAACTGACCTTCTCTTTACACATTAAAATATTTGTCCTCTGAGGCTTTGTTTGGCTCACTGCTGTGTCCACAGCACCTACCACACCTGCTCACAAGAACCCTTGAATCTCTGGCGAGCCAGGGTGTGCAGGTGAGGTAGAAGCAGAATTTAAAAACTGCTTTTGTTTAAAAATGCTAACAAGCATAATCCACACTTGGGCTTGCAAGGTCAGTAAAAGCAGATTGAAAGCATGGAGTCTCTGCCTTCATTTTGCAATTATTTCCTTTGGGTTACCTGCCTAACTCTGCGCACAGGTGTGCTAATCCCTCAAAGAATATCTATCTAAAAACTGGTGATACCTAAACTCTTTAAAAGTTCCTCTACATTTATTTACATTGTATGTATGTACAGGTGCAAGTGTGTGGTAGCATGTAAAGGCCAGAGAAGAGCTCACAGAAATTGGTTATCTCCTTGTGCCATGTGGGTTCTGAGGCTCTAACTTAAGCTGTCAGGTTTGGTGGCAAGAGCTTTCACACACTGAGCCATCTTGCCAGCTCAGTGCATAGTGTTCATATTGTATACGTGTGATGTATACACATGTTTGTGTACGGGTGCTTGTGCCTGTGTGCACACATGGAAACTAGAGGAAGACAAAATGAATGACCTCATCTATTACTCTTCATTGTATTCCTTTGAGACAGGGTTTCTCACTGTACCTGGAACTATGCTGTCTCCCTAACCCCATCAACCTGAGCTTATAAGTGCTTGTAAGGAAGTGCCCAGATTTTTATGTCAATGCTGAGAATTCACACTCAGGTCCTCATGTGTGCCTAGCAAGTCATCTCCCCCATCCCTACCTCAATTAACTCATTTGCCTTCAAAGGCGATAGCACAGAGTATGGTCAACACTGCTTACAACGTCCTGTTGCAGATTTTCAAAATATGGCTAAAGGTCTCCAGTTCTTGTCCTAACACTGCATTCATCTTGGATCACAAACATACCAGAGCTTCACGAGACAAGTCATCCTCTGGAAATGAGGGAAGTTATCTACAAAGTCAAGGCTGCGCATTGGAACAAAAGTCATCATCTTCTGAGAACCAGCCTGTCCCCTCAAGAATTAAACTTCTTCCAAACAGTATGTAGGACCTGCCTGATACAGTAGCCAATCAAACCAAACCAAACCACACACCTTGACCATGATGCTTAATGATGCATGGCTCAAACCCAGCTCCATACATCGACCATGATGTATGGCTCTCATGCTCTGAGCTATTCTTTAACTGTGATGCTTAATGATGTGTGGCTATCGTGTGCAGCTCCAGTTCCTCCTCTCTTTGAGCCTGAAGCTCAATCTAGTACTCTAACTTGAACCTGACTTTTTTTTTTTTATTACCATTTATTCAACTGTGCGCATGTGCGTGTGTATGTGCGCTCGCGTCTGTGTGTGTGTGTGTCTGTGTATGTGTAGAACCACGGACGAATTCGCGAACCGCCATGGACGCCTCCACGTCCTTCTGCCCCAGGGTTCACAGGCTCCGCCCTACCAGGGCCAGAAGCACAGGCCGCCCCAGCTTCCGCCTGGTGTCTATACGTGGGATCTGGGATCCGAACTCAGGACCTTCCACGTGCAAGGTGGAGGCTTAACCCCTGAGCCACCTCTCCAGCCCCGAACCTGACTTTTTAATTGTTTCTCTTCCCAATATGGTTAACCCCTTCCTTCTTTTCTTTTTTCTTTTCTTTTTTAGCAATTTGCTTCACTTTAGTTGGTATTTAGGGATAGGAATTGGAGGGGCCACTGGTTTTTCATGGCTGCTGGAGTCTGGGCTTTGTTGTGAGAGTCCATGGTCACAGATCTGGGCAACAAGTGAACAGATGTGCTTAACATGCAACTTACTTGTTATAAACTGGAACCACTGATAAAACCTGCATAGGAAAAAATAGCATCATGAGAATATTCAAAGGTAGAAGAAATACATACAGATATGTATAAGAATATAATCACTAAACACTTCAGTATTGTTGCAGTTCGCCTGTATGGTTGCTGATAAACGATCATCAAATGGCTTAAGGGAACAAGGGATTTATTTTCTTACTGATAGCTAGGTTACAGTCTATAAACCAGCTTGATGGGAGAGCATGCACCAACACCAGGGCTGAGGGAACTGGCCACACCCATCACCACATAGTGGCTGAGAGAGGGACGATCCTTACTGCCAGACCAGGATGTCTGGCCAAGTATATAAGGATGCCGACTTCCTTAACCAGATCTCAGTATTTTATTCATCTGTTCAGGGTCTAGTCCCACCCACCATAGACTGGGCCTTCCCCGTTAGCCAGACAATCTCTTGCTCTGGGCTTAACCCAACCACTAATTCTCCACAAATGTGCCCAGAGCTCAAACCCTCAACAGTCAAGTTGACACCTGAGCTTAACTATGACAAGTATATCTTAGGCAATAGTTACAGATTTTTATGAGCAGGTGCCTTGTCCACTCAACTATCTTGCCAGCCCCTAAAGGTTTTTTTTAAATACATGCTCTTTTCTTTTTTAAAAATATGAACATATATTACAACTATGCTTACTTCTCAATCTGAAGGAAAATTTTGAAGCTGGATCCTCAGCGTATGCAAAAACAAGTTCAGAGAGCATCATGTGCCTGTAGAAATTGCTTCAGTCAGGCGGGGCTTTCACTAGACCATTTTGTTTGATTTCAGAGAATCTTTCTTCATCATTACTAAGAAAAACACCGAATACCCTGGTTAAGTCAGACCCGCAGACATGAGTTACCTGGAAGAGGGACTCCAAGCTGAGGTTTGCCTGCCCCGTAGCATTTAGGGCTCTGATGGCAGGAGTTCTGAAAGGACAACATATAGAGATCATTAACTGCTCAGGAACCCATCAGCTGTCACAACATAACACAAGGCCTGGGTCTCCATAGCTCCCTTTCCTCAACACGGATTCTGCCTTCTACCATGGCTTCAGCTGAGTCTCCTTGTGGTAGTATTCATTCAGCTGGGCCACCTAGTTCCACATGTTTAAGGAAATCAGGGCAGTTTCTGCTGAAATGAATGACTGTCACCAAACATGTGGGCAAAATAAAGCTGAGGGACATGCACCTGCTTTTGCTGGATGACTCTACCATTGGTTTGATTGGTTGGTTAACCAATGGAAAACTATCTTCTTCCAGTGTCTTAGAACAGCAGCTCACCTCTACAGCCAAACCCCCCAAAGCCCCACAGAGTCATTGGTGGGAGTGCAGCCAAATCCAGGGCCCCTGAGGACCAACCTCATCTTCCCAGTCCCTACCAGTTACCAAGAGGCTCTCTCACTGCCCTTCTCCACAACTGTACTCCCTGCCCTGTCCAGCCCTGGAGAGGGGGACAGGTGTTTTCTGGAAGGGAGAAGCACCTGAGCATTTCTCCTTTCTCTATAATAGGAGAGGGACATTCTCGTGACCACAGCATTGCAAACAAAAAAAGTATACAGAAGTCTGCTATTGAAGTCAGGCATGTGGCTCACCCCTGTAACCTCAGCACTGGAGAGACTAAAGCAGAAGGATCACTAGGAATTTGTAGCTAACCTAGGGTAAAAAGAATGAGCTCTGGAGGGCTGGAGAGGTGGCTCAAGGGTTAAGCCTCTGCCTTGCAGGTGGAAGGTCCTCGGTTTGGATCCTAGACCCTATATATAGACATCGGGCGGAAGCGGGGGCAGCCTGCGTTTCTGGTCCTGGTAGGGCAGAACCTGTGAATCCCGGGGCAGAGTAAACAAGGAGGAGGTGGAGGCGTCCATGGTGGTTCCCCAATTCACCTGTGGTTCTACACACACACACACACACACACAGTGCACACACACACACACACACACACACACACACACACACATACACACACACACACGCACACACATGCACAATTGAATAAAAAAAAAAGAATGAGCTCTGGGCTAACTTGAGCTTCAGAGCAAAGCTGTGTCTCGAAAAAAACAAACAGAGGGCCAAGGAGATAGCTCAATGCTTAAAGTCTTTGCCTCAAAAGCTAAAGGACTCACTGCAGTGAGACTTTTGCTTACTAGACCTGCATAATGACTGACATACCAATATATCCCCAAAAGACAATTAAGGAACTCAAGAGAGGAACTCAAGAGTGGAAACCTTGGGGACTAAGCTGGATGAGTGAAAGGAAACACCTCTATCAGTGGGGTGGCCCGAAGACAGGCAACTTGGTAAGCTACAGAGGCCTGAACTCCCACAAGAGTAGACAAGCCAGAGGGAACCCTGGAGTGCATAGAAGCAGACAGCCAGGAAGGTGGGAGGGAGTGGGATGGACTGATGAAGGGAAGAGAAGAGAATGGAAGAGGGGGCGGGGATAGACAGAAGCAGGGGTAAGTACTCAATATGCTTGTAAAACTAGAAAAAAAGAATTTAACAACAACAACAACAAAGCAAAAGGACCTGAGTTCAGATTCCTGCAAAAAAATGTCTGGTGGATATGGCAGCTGTCTGCAATTCCAGCCCTGGAAAGTGGAAACCCCAGAAGAAAATAATAAGGAGAGGTAAAGCAACACACACACACACATCTGCACATGTGCAAAAAACAAAACAGATAACAACAACGAAAAATGCCTACCTTCGGTCATCCTTCTTAGGTACTGGCTTCCAGTGGTCATAATTTGTCTCAACCCGGAACCACCTATGACAGAGCACATCAAGATCATTTAGAAGAAATACTACAAAATAAAAACAACTCTTGCCTCAGCACATAAAGATTCCATCATGAGATCTTAATTCTACTCACGCTCCATTCAAAGGATCTAGAGGCCAAATGTCTGCTGGGCCGCCTCTGTTCCTGGTGATGACCATGCCCTCCTGGGGGGCCGTACCGCCCACAATGTAATAAACATCAGCAATCAGGGGTGTCTTGGCCAATTTGTACACAGCCGCCTCAAAGTTTTCTGAGTCGTTCAAGGTCTGAACAAAAAGACAAAACAGAGCTGGCCACGTGATCCGGGAAATGCCACACTAATGAGAGGAAGAAAGCACATGCCCGCGTGTGGTAAGCCATGGCTATAACTGCTCGCCGCTCCGACTGCAATCCCCTGACAGGCAAGGAACCTCAGCTTTAGTGGCACACCTTCCTCAGGCAGGACGCAACTGTCCACAAGTCCTAAGCTTGCCTTACCTAACACTGGCTGCGAGACTCTGGGGCAGATGGTGTCTCTCGGCTTATTTGTTCTGTCCCTTTCTCGAATGCTCTCTTTGTGCCAGGTGCTGTGCTGGGGTAAGGCCTGGCCTTGGTTCTTGCTCTCCCCAAGCTTCCCAAGAAGACAGAAGAGCCATCTGGCGATAGCAACACCATGAAATAAGGATTAGAAATGACTCAGCAGAGGGTTAGGGGGTGTCCCGGGACAGCCCCAAGAGCTTCTAAGGAGTCACTTCCCAGCTCTGCCGCTGCCCGTTGCTTCAGTTGACTGACCTGCTCGGGTGTGGGCTGGTGCCTGGAGGTCAGAGATAGACGTTTGATGTCTCTCTCTATTCTTCTCCACCTTACTGTTTGAGACAAGTTCTCTTCACTCAGTGTGTGGAGCTTGTCAATTCAGCCTAGCCTGACTGGCCAGCAATTTTCAGGGATCTACCTGTTTTCTCCATATGTGCAGCCTGTGGTTCTGTTCATTTAATAGGTTCATGTAAAGCATATGATTGTTATGTGTAATGTTAGCTACCTTCTTTATTGTGTGTGTGTGGGGAGGGGCTGTGTGTGCCTGTGAAGGCCCAAGGTCGACCTTGAGGATCATCCTGGACTGAGTTTCTCTTTGCTTTGCTCTGGAGTTTTCCAGGTTCCATCTTCCAGGGCTGGAAATATAGGACACAGCCATTTCCATCTGGCATTTTTACACAGAATCTGGGATCCAAACTCAGGACCTTCTGATTTCAAGGCAGAGGCGTAACCCCTGAGCCATCTCTCCAGCCCCTAGCTATCTTCTAATGTGTGTGATTTTCTAAGTCAGATATTTGTAAACAGAGAGTCTAAAAGGAGTATATAACTATATCCTAAGACTATAAAGTTGTCCCTTATCTCAAGGAATTATTGTGGAAAACTATAGCTGTGACAAAGATTATCTCCTTGACTAAACTACAGTCAGACTCCTTTGAGTTTCTGTCCCCTGGCCGTAACCATGGCCTATAAACACCAACAAGAACCAGTGATTTCTTACAACTCAAGGTCATATCCCTAAGATGACGCCAGCCTCCTTAAGAGCCTGTCTGAGAAAACTAAACGCCACCAAAAGCCTTCATTCGTTCCGGATTGCACTTGCAAATAGAGGTCCTGTTTGCAGACAAGAGCCCAAGGCAAGGCAGTAACAATCCCAGAAGGGGTTCATGGGGATCAATCCCTCCTTGACAGCTGTGATTAACTCTATAAGCCTCATTCACCCCCTCCCTTAATCCCACATTTTCCCTTTAAAACATCCAGCTTCCTTTGCACAATCTTGTCCATGTGCAATAATATACCTCTGATTAAAATCTGTCCTCATTACTTTAAACTAGTATCCAATTTCACTTATCTTTGCTATTTACAATGAAAGCCAACATGCACTTTACAAACATTTACATGGCTATTCTTTCTGGGACTCGTCTATTGAATGCAACACATTATACAACATGCAGCATGACCCCACGATTCGATTCATGATGATTCTGGTTCGGAGGAGGAGGTTTGAATGAGGTGGATGGGAGGTACTCACGGTGCGGATAAGCCAGCTGACGGGCGAGTGTCCCTGGAACAGGGCTGCGATCATGTTCTCCCACCACCAGCCTTTGTCTGCAGAGAAGAAAAGAACAAGGAGCTGGTGGTCTGGGCACCATGTAAAATTTGGGCACCATGTAAAATTTTAAAAATTTTGTTTTTTTGCCCATGTCATAAGGGTATGGGAGAGAAAACTTGCTTGATGAACAGTGATTTTACTAGTATCCAGTATATCAAAACATAATATACATGTGAATATTCATATATATGTACACACAAAATGAAAACAGATTTTTTTTAATTTAGTGTGTGTGTGTGTGTGTGTGTGTGTGTGTGTGTGTTGTACGGCCTCATGTGGAGATCAGAGGACAACTATTGAGAGTCAGTTTTCTCCTGCCTAGTTAGGGCTGGGGCTCTTTCTCGTGCTGGATACCCCAGGCTCCTGCTCCTACCGATTCTCCTGTCACTACCTCCATCTTGCCATAAGAGCTCTGGGATTACAGATGTTACCACATCCAGCTTTGTAAAAATGGTGTCATGGTTTGTCCCCCACAGTCTCATGGGTTTGGAAAGGTCATGGCACCTTTGAGAGGTGGTGGCACCTTTGCTGGAGGAAGGAGGTCATAAAGGGTGGGCCTTGAGGTGGATTAGCCCCACCCTACCTCCAGGAGGAGTCTGCCTTTGCAGCAAGCAGTTTGCAGCTCTCAGTCTCTCAGATGAGTGTGATGTAGCCTGTCTTCAGCTTTGGGCCAGCTAGCAAACCATGCCATTTCCACCATGAAAGATTGTATCTCCCCTCTGGAATCATAAGCTAAATAAATCTCCCTTTCTCCCTTACATTGATTGGCTTTGGGTGCTCTCTCACAGCAATAGTTATGAACTGTTTACAGGGCTGGAGAGGTGGCTCAGGGGTTAAGCCTCTGCCTTGCAGGCAGAAGGTCCTGAGTTCGGATCCCAGATCCCATGTATAGACATCAGGCGGAAGCGGGGGCGGCCTGCGTTTCTGGTCCTGGTAGGGCGGAGCCTGTGAATCCCGGGGCAGAGTAAACAAGGAGGAGTTGGCGGCATCCATGGTGGTTCCCGAATTCGTCTGTGGTTCTACACACACACACACACACACACACACACACACACACACACACACACACACACACAATTGAATAAATAATAATAAAAATTAAAAAAACTTTAAAAAAGAGTAACTGTTACAAATGGTATCTGGTGATTAAATTCAGGTGTCAGGATTTTGCAGTAAGTGCTTTAACATGCCCAGTCATTTCCCTGACTCTAGATGTTCTAGCAAACAAAAACATATGCAGATATTCACTGTCTTTTTTTTTTTTTTTTTTGAGAAAGGGTCTTCTTATGCAGTTCAGGCTGGGCTCCCAATTTGAGATTCTCCTGCTTCAGCCTCCTGGGTGCTGGGATTATAGATGTGGGTGCCACTCTGTCTAACTTCACTCAGATTTTGAAAACAGAATCTTTTGTAAGTGATGTAATGGTGATTGTGCTAGAAGTTATTCACCCCAGGCAAAATTAAATTATGTTCCTTTCAAGGGAAGTTGCTCAGTAACTATCAAGAAGAATGTAGAGAACGTATGTCTTCCCAGCATATTTTGAATAAGCTTAAGCTTGATACTATGTCATCAATTTTTCGTGTTAGAGACTTTAATAGTTATTTTAAAATGCTCATGCCTTAGATTTTAATAATCAGTTTAGCAAACAATTTGATATAATCAATGAAGCCCTGTCATTTTAGATAAATACACATATGTTTATAGACATTTCATTAAAAACCTTAACATTACTATCTTCAAGGGCATAACCATTGATATATTGTCCCAGACTGAAGTACTTGGCAACAAGTTAAGTCCAGCAACCTTATGAAACTCAGTGGGACACACACACACACACACACACACACACACACACACACACACGTGCACATACACACACACACACACACACACACGAAGACATGAAAGCAGGAGGAAGAATGTTGAGAAGAAAATTTTCAATGGGAGAAATAGGAACGGGAGCAGGTAATATGGGATGAAAAAGACTTAAATTCATTATATTCATATATGACACTGTCAAAAAATAACTAAAAAAACAAAACCCTTAGCCATTATCATGCTATGGTTTGGATGTTGCCAGCTGAGACTCAATCTTACTCATGGCTGACATTCGAGAAGATGTTGAATAAATACATTAGGCTAAAATACTAATCACTATATTGACTATATACATATATACTTTATTCCAGCTCACATTTTGCTGGTTAAGCCTTAATATAAAAAATAAATCTGGGACCAGCAAGGTAACTCAAGTAACTCAGGGTGCCTTCTTGCAAACTTGACAAACTGAGTTTGATCCCTGGAAGCCTATGAAATAAAAGAAGAGAACTGATTTCTGAGTGCTCTCCTCTGACCTCTACCCATGAACCACGGCATGCATGTGCTCTTTCTCTCTCTCTCTCATAAATAAACAAACAAAATGTTAAAAGTAAACATATTTTAAAAATTCAGATTTTTAAAAAATACAAACCTAACCAAAGGAAATAACAATGAAGCCAATCAGCTCATCAGATGAGTGATGCTATACTTTTCGGCATGCCTCATGTACAATCTTTCCCTTTCTTCAGCACCCAGTCCCTCTTTGTGTGTCCTTCAGCACTTGCCTCTCTTTGTGTGTCCCACAGACTTGGGCAGTGGCAGTGGGTTTGTCAGCAGCAGCAACTGCTCAGGACTCGGGCGATTGATCTGAGAGCTGCCTCTTCCCACTCACAAGTTATCTTTTCACCTAGTAGCCTGTTTCCAACCCCTGCAACACTGGGTTACTAATGTCAGCCCTGCCTTTATCAATGAGATAATGTGTGAGTGTGTGCATGCTTGCAGAACAACTCTCTAGATAACGGTCCTTGGACTCTATTGTAATCAAACATAATTCAATCTCTACTAAGCAGTCAAACTAAGAGTTAAAGACATAAACCAGGGCCAGCCATGGTGGTATGTCTGTAATCTCAGCATTCGGGAGGCTGAGACAGGATGGTCCTGTTATCTCAATATATATATTCATTTTCATATTCATATTCATATTCACTTTCTGGCCTAAAACTCTCTTACAGTATCATAGCTTGAATATGAGCTGTCCCCCCCACACTCAGGTGTTTGCAATCTTAACTGATGTTGGTGCTTGGGAAGGACATGGCAACTTTAGGAGATGGAGCCTTGCTGGAGGAAAGCATGTCACAGGAGGTGGGCCTTGAGGTTAGTTAATGTGACCCAACTTCTGCTAGTAGTCTGCTCTATCAGTCCAGCAGTCAGTATCTCTGCCTCCATGATGTCTGCAGTGACCTAAGCTGCCTCCAGCTTCTGCCACCTATCACGCTTTCTGCTATGGGATTTTGACTATAACAGATTATGTTTTCCCCTCTAGAACCATAAGCCAGATAAATTCCCTTTTCTCCCCTTAAGTTGCTTGAGTCTGAGTATTGTCTCACAGCAGCAGAAAGAGTAATGGTGACATATAGTTTCCATTCCATTTAAAATCCAAATGCTCAACATAACTCTGCACATGGATGCAGCTTTTTATTCATCTCTAATGCCACAACTCCCTCACTCCAGCTTGCAGCCACAGCGAACACAGTAGGAATACCTAAGGTCTTTACCTTTGCTGAATGATCTGGAATGATCTTCCCATTGCCTCCGCAAAACTGGCTTGGAGATCACACTATCAGGCCTTCCCTGACCCTCACCCTGCGGTAAGCTTCACCCCACCACTCCCATACTCTATCACACAGCACTCACCACCACCTGAGACCACCCTGGTGATTCATATATCTAGTGGCCATTCCCTTCCCTAGGGCAGAAGCTACTGTCATGTGCATGTGCTCTTCTATGTATCCTGCTGGCTGGGTAAAAGAAGTACAGAGATGGACTTTGACAAATGAATTGGTTAAAAATGTTCAGGAGCTGGTTTTGATTACCTCGTTCATCGCCAGAAACTGTAAACTTGCGAGGACTCTGACCAGTCCACAACCCGACATAGCCAATAAAAGTGGTCCCTGTAAATGCGATCTGAAATCAAGAAAGAAGATATCACAAAGAAGATATCACTATCACAGTAAAAATGTATCTTGAAATCATTTGTTTCATCCCACAATTTCTTTGATTTTTTTTTTCCCTCAGAGGCTCCAACACAACAGAATGAAGCTCTGAAATAGCATTTGAGAACTGGATTTTTAAACCATGGTGGTCCATGGGCAGAACCAAGTAGAAATGAAGTGGAAGGGAAGGGTTCGGCTTTACTTTCACTAACTTCTAACTGATATTTAAGTGTTTTTATAAGGAACACACACACACAAAATCCTATGTGAATTATAATAATGGTGCTTGTGATTCTGTCAGAGGGAGTGGCAGATATTTTCACATGCACAATGGGGATTATAGATAACTTGAAATTCCACCACCCACAGAGTCACTACACTGAAGTCATGGGATCTATGAGGCTCATTGCTAACCTAGATTATTTCAATATTTAAAAAGGAAGGGGGAGTAAGTGAAAGGCTTTGTATACACACATGATAATACTAAAGAGAAAAAAATTAATAAATAAAAGTAAATATTTTAAAGTATTATATTAAGTAACCATATTTCCACATAAATGATTTTCATAATTCTCATATTTTATGCCCCAAGGAAAAGCTATTAGCGACCTTCAATCCTTTTCTGGTCCTACCTCGACACATCTCCACTGTGTCATTTGTGGCTAGCAGGTCTCTGTAAGGAAAGCCTGGCCCCTTACCCAGAAAATACAGATGAAAATGCTAGCTGGTACTTGCCTCACTGGGCTGCTTTGAGCTTCAAGTGAAATACTGCATTGAAAAGCACTTCAAAAGTTGTCAACACTACAAAGTGAAATCAATGATGAAATTCATCACTGAATGAATGATTATTTTCTTAAAATACCTTTCTCTCTCTCTCTTTCTCTCTCTCTGTATGAGCACATATGACATGATATATGTGTGGAGATCAGAGGACAACTCCGTGGACATGATTCTCTCCATCCGTCTTTACGTGGGTTTCAGGGATTGAACTCAGATTATCAGTTTGTACTGCTAAGCACCTTTACCTGTTCAGCCAGCTCACCACCTACTCTCCAATTCTTAATTTAGTGGAGCAATTTATTAGTCATGAGTCCTCTGCAGAAAGGTAACACCCAAGTGTAAATTGGATGGATTCAGGAATAATCCCCTGAGCATTATAAATAAAGCGACAACAGACTGTTTCTCTTGGGAGCCACAGGATAAACAGAAACCAATGAAGGTTTTAGGTAGAACAGTTGAGATGCTTCATTTTGCTGCATTTATTCCTTTTTTATTTCCTCACTGTAGAAAAGCATAAAGTGGCCAGCTAAAATAATCACAGCATCATTCAGTAATTGTCTTAGTCAATTTCCTTCCAGAACCTATTATATGCAATTATCACTGTTAGCACTAAAAAAATATCTTTTGAAGCAAATCTTTAGCTAGATATCAAACTGCTAATAGTGACAAAGTAAATGGCAGGAATTGGGAAAGGAGAAATTTTCACTAAAGACATGTTTTGTTTGATTTTTATGAGAAAATTGTAAAAGATCTTTGTGAAAGATGACTAATGAATATTTAGGCTTTTACTGCTTCTGCATCAACCCCTATATGCAAAGAATAAAGAGAATACAGCTTTTGTTCTTAAGCCCAGAATGTAACAGAAATGAAATGGTTATGCTAATAAGCCACCCAAAGAATGGCTCTGGAGGGTCAGAAAACCTTCTGGACTTCTGGACTTACACCCCAGGAATACCTGCCCATTCTTTAAGAACTGCACGTCCACGGTCAGCTGACGTAAGATGTCTCCAAAAGGATAGTCTAGGTTCCGGCCATGGTAAATATGGCCGCTGGAGTCTTGGGCCACAATACTGGTACAGAATCTGAGAAAAATCAAAAGTCCAGAAGGAATGAATGTGATAAGAATGAGGACAATAAATGTCCCACTTTTAAAGCAAACCCTCAAAGTAAGTTTTTTCTTCCTTTGTAGTTGACACACAGACTATATAACCTTGTACAAAAATATGGATTCAAAATTCTGAATAAAAAGCACAACCACACAAGTAACTCATCTGAGTTCACTCAGGGATGCTGATCCCAGTCCTTGGCTTACATGACCGTGCAACAAATATACAAGTGAGAATTTCGACTTTGACTCCATCCTGAGTGAATGTGTAGATACAGTTAGACTTCTGAACTCTCTTTATCCCTCTGCTTGGTGGTTTGTAACCTACTGCCACATTATTCAAAGCCAGTTCAAGTTCACCTCTCTACACTAAAGACTTTTAGAGTAAGTACTTAAAGCCTTCTGGTCCACAAAAGATTCATTGTGGGAAAATAGTCATCTCTTTAGGACTTGGTACTGTTTTGCCCCTCTCAGAGATCCCTGCATAGAGCTGATAAAAAAAGGGGGTCCTTTAAATACTCCTGACTAGAGAGAAGGGTTTTGAGGCAAAGAAGAAGAAGTCTGTTAAAACATATCAATATCTACATTGTTTGTTAATATCTAACATTCTATGAAAAAGAGAATTCACATAAACTATGTCCGAATCTATGAGGGAATGTGTGTGTGTGTGTGTGTGTGTGTGTGTGTGTGTGTGTAAGACAAAATACCCTGAAGGGTCAACTGATGTTCATTTCTTTTTTTTTTTTTTTTTAAGATACTTTTTAAAAATTTTTTTTATTATTATTTATTCAACTGTGCGCATGTGTGTATGTGCGCGTACGTGTGTGTGTGTCTGTGTGTGTGTAGAACCACGGACGAATTCGCGAACCACCATGGACACCTCCACCTCCTTCTGCCCCGGATTCACAGGCTCCGCCCTACCAGGACCAGAAGCGCAGGCCGCCCCCGCTTCCGCCTGGCGTCTATACGTGGGATCTGGGATCCGAACTCAGGACCTTCCGCCTGCAAGGCAGAGGCTTAACCCCTGAGCCACCTCCCCAGCCCCCTGATGTTCATTTCTGAGTAAAAGGATTGCAATTACTTTCCTTTTTATTTTACCCTTTTGTAGTGTTAGAGATCATACTCAGACCCATTGCACTCTACGCTAACCCTAGTTTTCTTTTTAACAAACTTTTCTCTACTTCTGGCTTTCTATAATGATTAAATACTATTTTTATAAGTAAAAAAACAAATGTAACCTTATTTTTGGTTTGATTTGTTTAAAGAAGGAAGTGTGGTCAGGCTTTAAGTGTGTTTAAAGTTCTGATCTTAACTTCACAGGTGCATGTCAGAGCGGGGGCTCATGCAGTGAGGGAAATAGCTAACAGTAGGGTTTGCAGAATCTCTCCCAAAGCTGATTTCTTAGATCTGCCAAGGTAATCACCTCCCTAGCATGTCATATGTTTCAATGTGATGAAATGCACAAAGGACAAGGGAGGACCCAGCTCTACTTTGGGAGCGGTATTGAGGCACTGGAGACTTGCATGCTGTAGTGGCAGCCTGAGAACTCATCAGCTTCCAGACTGCTAGCAAGCTGTCCCCTCTGAGGCTTGGTTTCCATATCACAAAATAGAAAATACTTCTTCCCCATGGACAGTATTCAAGAAGGACCTAGGACCAGTCTGACTCTGAGTATAACTAGTATTCTCCTGCAATCAACCTTACTTCAGAGATGAGAACAGTATTCTTTTGTTCATACTAGCAAAACCAGATGGTGTTTTTAAAAACTTAGGCAACAAAATAAATACCTTCATCTGAGATTCCAAAGTTAGAATTTTTAACTAAGACTTTTAATTCCCTTGAATCATAGATTACAAAAGAAATGATGAGAAAATTTCTCATTTAGTAAGCCTCCTTCAGAATAGGACAAAGTTAAGGGGTAAAGAGAGTGGATTAATAAAATTAGCTAGGCTTATTTAGAAAAGCACTTGAATGGAGCAGGCACAAATGGAGGCATTTTCCCAAAAGGAAGGCAGCAAAACTGATAATGGTAAAGACCTTCTCCCCAGATGTTGGGATGTTGCCAGGGGCAACAGATTCATCATCCTGAGAACGTTTCCCCCTGCATCTTTAGACAGCCAAGTGTTTATCTATCAGATGTTGCTACTTGAGGCGGCAAAATAATAAGCCTTGCTGGTGTGGTGGGCAGGCCTGTAACCCAAGCATAGAGGAGATGAAGCACCAGGATGTACAGTGTACAGAGACCTTGACTCCAGAAACAAACATCTTGGAGACAGGAATCAAGTCAAATCTCTCTTCGTACCAGGACCTGTGACTGCTTCTGCAAACATTTTAGGATCCTCCAGCAACTCATCATCCCCTGCTTCAGAGAAAACTCTGATCTTCTTAAAATAGACTTCCCCGAGACCCTGACCCTGGGTGGAAGCAGATTCTTCGCAGAAGGAGCGGTCAGAATCACCAGCCGGAGGCATGGGATGCTCCAATGCAGGTCACAGGATTAGGCCCAGGTGATTGGAGGTTAGTTAGGAAAACTTAATGGAAAAGTGTATTTAGAGCAGGTTTGAAAGTGGGACGCTACCTGGTGGAGAAAGAAAAAGGGGGTTTCGTGTGGGTGGGGTGGTTCAGAGTAGCTGTTTCCCTTTTGGAGGTCAGTCGCTCTGATTTCCCCCAGAGGCAGAGTGAAACCCCGCAGGTTTCTGGGCAGCCATCGCTATCTCGTTTTTATCTCACTTTGAACACGTCTCCTCCCACTCACAGCCCTGGCGCAGGCACTTACGCGGAGGACTCGTAGGCCAGGTTGACCAGGAGACCATCCGCCAGGCTGAGGTTCAGGAAGTCGCACATACCGCGGATCTCGTCGGTGAAGGGCTGGGGCAGGAAACTCTCCACCTTCGACACTACCTTTCCAATCATCCCGAGGACCCATGGGGGGACTCTGTCTCTAGAAACGAAAAGGCACAAGGGCGTTTTCCCTGTTCACAGGACGAGGCTGCAAGTGTGCATGATGGGCTGGGCGACAGGAACGGGAGCATCCCCAACTACGACGGAAACTGAGACAGGAGGATGGCCCTGTTTAAAGTCAGCTTGGGCTGCCTGCTGGGGAAAAAGGACCCTGTCTCGAAATTTAAATGACAAAGATTGGGCTATACAGCTCAGGGACAGGGCACCCGCCCAGCACGCACGAAGCTTGGGATTCAGTCCGCAGTGCCAAACACACACCTCCGACCAGAGGGCAAACGAGGCTGGTCTGCGAGAGGGAGACTTGAAGGGTGCTGGGATTTTCAGGGAAGGCGGGGCTGGCACCCCCTAGTCTGAATCGGAGCAGATAGGTGACAGGTTGCGTGTCATTCAGACCCGGAAAATGCCTGGAAGCCAGTTGGACGCGCTGCACAAACTACGAACTCCAAAGTGGAAGCAGCGCTGGATGGATACCCGCCCGCCCAGCGCGGCCCAGGGCTGCAGCGAGTGCCAACCCTGCCGGAGAAAGGGAGGAGCGGATCTCGGTTGAAAGTTCACGGGCTGGGTGCGTCTGCGCTGTCGCACCCTCCGATCCCGCCGCCCCGGTCCCCCAGACCCATCCCGCGCGCTCACCCGATGACCTGCGCCACGGCAGCGCGCACGAAATCCGGGTCGTAGTTCTGCAGCACCGGGAGCCAGCGCAGCTCCGGGGCCGCATCCAGGCTCACATTGTAGAGAGGCGGCGCGGGGGACCAGGCGGCGGCCGGCGACCCGGATCGGGCCAACAGCAGCAACAGTAGTTGTAGCTGCAGCCCCTCCAGCCACAGGCGTAGCCCCCGACCTGTGGCTCCCATGATCCGGGCTACCGCGGCCGTACTTGCCCTCTGCAGCAGCTGCGGGTTCTGGGGACGCAGAGGCGGTGGAGCCGGGTGGCACCCCGATAACTGGAGGCGGAGTCTGCGCTAAGTCCGCCCGCCCGGGTCATTCCAAAGTCAAGCGGTGACACCCACCGCGATCCCCACCTCCTCCCCCGCTCCACAGACAGTCTAGATGCCTCCACCGAGGGACACTCGGTGCTGGGAACAAGCCCGCCTCACACGCACGACCACCCACCCAGCACATCTGTGTGGCCCACGTGAGAGTGGGCCGTGGTAGTGAGGAATCAGAAGTCATGGGGCCAGCCCTGCTGTAGTAGAAGGGGATCCGTGCCCCCCCCATTTAAAAATTCTTCCAAGGTGTTATTTCGATTTTTATAACGGGCAAAACCTTTTCAATACTCCAACTTCTTGGCTAAAACAAAAACAAAACAAAACAACTAAAAAAAATTTAGCCAGTAGTTATTTGCCTAGTGTTTTGGCTGCACCACCTCATTTAACCAAAAGCTGTGTTCTATACACTCATTCCGTTTTACTGTAGGGAGAATGGGATTTTGGGAAGAGGCAGTCACTTATCCAAGGTTGCAGCTGAAGAGTCTCTTTGCCTTGTGCAGGCACATGTGCATGCGAGTACACATGCACACACACACATAATAATAATAATAATATTATTAATAATAATAAAGTAAAAAAAAGTTAAAACGTGTTGCTTCAGAGTTGGCCATGGGTAGAAGCTAGGATAACTTTGAGCCACGTTGCTAATAGCAGGCTATGTGCTTATGCTCTGAAGGGACTGCCAGCACCAACTTCAGCGAAAGTAAGGGTAAGATAAGACTATAGGGACTAGAGGCTGTCATGTATTAATTAGTAGCATGTCGGGCAACACTGCACTACAGTAATGGAGAGAGAAAAAGTACCCCAGAAACTGGGTACTCAAGCCAGTCCAGATGAAATGAAGTTGCCCCGTTTTGTTTTGTTTTCTTACTGCTCATAGCAAATGAGGAAGAGAGAGATGTCACACAGCAAAGATTGTTGGGAAGGGTTCCCGAACTGCTTGAAGAATCCCTACACTTGTGTAGGAACTTATGTTAGCACAGATAAGCCATCTCTGCAGCATAAGTGATTGACACAAAATTAGCGTCCCCAATATATAAGGACTTTCTGTAAAGCAATAAGAAAAAAGAACCAAAAACCACAAAGAAAGGAAACCCAAAATAAACAAGAAGTAAAGATATCTTACCCTCATGGATAACCACTCTATAGTAAAACAATGACATTTCTCAAACAATAGAATGTCAAAGTTTTTTTCCTCCCACATTTTTTTTCCTAATCATACAAGCTCAATGGGTACGCCCATCCTCTCTCCTCCCTTCCCTCCCCAGTCAACCCCCATTGCATTCTTCCCCCTTTTCCCCCTTACTTTCACCCCCCTCTTTCCTGGTGCTTCCCCCTTCCTTCCTCCCATCCCTTGGAGCATCCCTTTATGTGAACACCAAACCTCCCTCTGAGTCCTCCACCCTAGTAAGGGTTCGAGACTCAGCGGCATAGCACGAAGCCCCTCCTTGGTCTCCCAGTTAGTATGGAAACTCTCTTATGACTGTTTAATCCCTTGCCTCTAAGGATCCTACTTCCTGGAGCCTTCTCCTTTGTGATCCATGCTAGACTTTGGGGGGTCGTTGACATGTCAGCCATTGTATAGGTCAAGCAAAGTCCGATCCTGGCTGCTGCAGCCCTAACTTTGTGTGGAGTGTCTTGCATTGCATATTGTTGGTCCTCCCTATCTTTAGGCTCTTACAATCTTGCCAGGCCCTCTTCCGCAAGGTTCCCTGAGCTTTAGGATGGGGAGAGTGTTGCAGTCAGCCTTAAGGGAATAAGAGGTTTATTGTCTCTTACGATTATCTGGTTACAGTTCTCAGTCCAGCTTGACAGGAGAGCACGTACCAACACAAGGGCCGAGGGAACTAGCCACACCATCACCTCGTAACGGCTGAGAGACGGACAATCCTTACTTGCCAGACCAGCATGTCTGGCCAAGTGTATAGAAGCATGCCCACTTCCTCAACCAGCTCTCAGTATTTTATTCACCTGTTCAGGGCTTAGTCTCACCCACCATGGACTGGGCCTTCCCCATCAGCTAGACAATCTCTTGCCGGTTTGCTCTGGGCTTAACTCAACCATTAATTTTCTACAAATGTGCTCTGGGCTTAACTCAACCATTAATTTTCTACAAATGTGCCTGGAGCTCAAACCCTCAACCACCAAGTTGGCACCTGTGTATGACAGAGAGATTTGGCTGGTCTGGTTCTAGGTCTTTGGTGTTCTGAGTTATGGTTTGTGTTGTTTTCAGTTTTGTTTTTCCTGCACTGTCCTTGGCTGCACCCTGACTGGTCACCTCCTAAAAGACTGTTTAAAATGAAGATCTTAATATAAGAGGAGACTCAAAGGTAGATGGAAGAATAGGACACAGCAGTGTGTATGAGGGAGGGGGGATTCAGTGTCCTATATACTGGATGGTTATATCTGACAGTCCCTATATCCTCCCTGATTGGTGAAATCAAACCTGTTCAGTCCCAAGTGACCAGGAAGGGAAGTGAGAATGAGCTGCACCAGATGTCTCGCTACTTACATGCAATACATGACCGTGGCCTATTTTCTCTACTGAAGTGTGATCCCCTATCTCCTTTCCTTTGAGGTCCTCCTTCCCCTTCCCTCCTGCTTATAATCCTTTGTGATTACAGTGGGTATTACAGAGATTTACCTTTGAATATGTCATTAAGTGGGTTTGGAACTAGGATCTAACTTTCTGTGAAAAGACTGTCAAAGTTTTGAAGTTTAATGTTGCCATAATTCAGTAATGACTTGTTGGTAGAAATATAACATAGTTTAGTACTGTCTAAAGTCACAGATCCTACAACCTGGCAACTCCACTGCTAGCTTTCTATGTGGCTGTGGGGTATGTATGGGCCATGCAACCTGATGTCAATCCCTGAAGCCCACATGGAGAACTGACCCCTGAAAGTGGTCCTATGACCACACAAATCCTATGGCAAAGTCTCTCTTCCCCCCTCCCCTCTCTTACTTTCTCATTCCCTCCTTTCCCTTCCCTTCCCCTCTCCTCCCCTCCCACATACACATACACACATTAAAAAAAAAAATCTAGTGGTAGTCCATTTCACTAGCATGTGTTAGTCTCTAAGTTCAATTTCCATACTGGAAAAAATAAGATTCTAATGCTGAGTTGCATAGCCAGCAAAAGTATACATTGATACCATTTATGTAAAATTTTAAGATGCCAATTTATACTGTGTACTACACACACACACACACACACACACGTATGTAGTATAAGAAAGGAAAAGCAGCTATAGGAATGATAGGCATCAACTTCAACATGAACCATTACCCCTAAACAAGGAGGAAGGGCCGAGTGGATAGAATTTTGGTTATGTTCCGGTGTTCTCACCCTTTTAAAAAATAATTTATCAGATAAAATTTGTTGACAATTATACACACACACGTGTGTGTGTATGCATTCCAATTACTCTCACCCTGTCCTCTTATTTCACTTTTCAGTGCTCCCTCTTCCCCACAAATCCCTTTTCCACTTTTGTTTGTGACTCTGAATTTAGCCAGGGCCATCTGTGTGATCATCTGAATCCCTTGGTGCCTGATGGGCTTATTAATGAGTACACAACCGAAAGACAAAAACTCCCCGTCTCCTAAAGCCAATAGTTCAGCAGGAAGGGATAGGGATCATAGGACCCTCCCCTCTAGATGACTGACTGTTGACAGGGCCAATCTTGTGTGGGCCAAGTAGGGACGTAGTGACTGTGTCATATAAAGAGATGATGTTTACCCCCCCTCTTCCCTGTCTTCTGGCTCTTCTATCTGTGATGTTCCCTGAGCCTTAGAGAGGATGGTAAAAAGGTCTTTTGTTTCGGCTGAGCACTCCACTGTCACTTAGTTCTCGGCATCCTGAGGAGCTGATATGGACCTCTTTGATTAAGGCTGAGAATAGCATTTGCTTATGAGTATATATAGACATTTAGAAGGCAGTTTGACATTGTTATCAATTTAGCTAAACAAGAAGTCCCCTGTGTTGCCCCTGCCCCTCACCCCCATATGACATCTGAAGGGATAGGTTTTTGACTGGGTTTACAGTATCGGGCATGATTCCCACAAATCCAACTAGGGACAGTCATGCCACTATTACACTTGTGGGCTCATCTTACCCGACCGGTTGGTATTATAGCACTCAGGGTTCACATCTGGTGAGATTGTTGATGTCCTTCCTCCCAGAACCCCACAGCCTGCATAGCAACTTCCTGCACAAGGGAAGCAGCTAGCAGGGAAGGAGTTTCCAGCTCAGTGCCGGCTAGATTTCTCTGTATCTTGCAATTAAGGCATGTGGTGTCCTCAGCAATAAAGTCTTACCATCCAGTTCTGGTTATACAGTAAGGAAGGTGGGAGGTAGAGAAGAGAAAGAGAGAAGGAGCCAACATGAAAGGAGGACGAAATAGTCTCATGGGAACCCACTATCTTGTAATCTAATTTAAAAAAAATCAAAAGAATTTGAAGGGAGATCTCCGTTTGCCTGGATAAGGCTGGTTCTAGAAGTAGTGAGATAACAATTCTAGTGTCGGGTAAGGCATCTCTTCACAAGTCCCCAAACAACACAGGCACTTACCATTCTTGTTTGTTTTGACACAGGATCTCAAGCATGCAGCCCGGACTGCCCCCCACTCCCCAACCTCTTGATTCTGTGCATCAAGCTCCTGAGTACTGGGACTACAGATGTGCATCATAGTACTCAGCGTCTAATGCTTTCCATTCATTAGAAAACAAGAGATCAACAGTGACTTAGGAAATTTATATATAAAATGTAGATTATAGCTCAAGTTCACGTATCCTTGAAACAAGAAATCGTGACAAGTATCATTTGTTTCCATGTCTTTACACTTCCTCTTTTGTAACATTTCCCAGAATCACAGTTCCCATTTTGTCCTTAGTTGGCCCAATCTCCTTATAAAGCTTAGATTTAGTTCTCATGCTTACTCATTATGTACATTGGATGTGTTCAAACTGCAGCTTGTCAACAGGGAACTTCTATTTCAACTTTACCTTCCCTCATATTTAGACTTGCAAAGAGGGACTTTAGAGAAATATTCCTCTTCCCAATATAGTCATATTGAATAAATTTTTTTTTTTTTTGCTTTTCACTGCTAATTTGATTTTTTGATTGATTTATTAAGGAAAGGTAACTTAATGAGGCACAGACCTTACCCTAGTTCCAGTAAGAATCTTTTAAAAAAAATTTTTTTGCTTATTCAATTGTGCGTGTGCATGTGTGTATTTATGTGTGTGTGTGTGTGTGTGTGTGTGTGTGTGTAGAACCATGGGCGAACTCAGGAACCACCATGGACCGCCTCCACCTTCTCCTTATTTACTTTGCCTGGGATTCACAGGCTCCACCCTACAAGGACCAGAAATGCAGGCCACCCCCGCTTCTGCCCGGTGTCTATACATGGAGTCTACGATCCGAACTCAGGACCTTCCGCCTGCAAGGCAGAGGCTTAACCCCTGAGCCACTTCTCCAGCCCCTCCAGTAAGAATCTTAACAGATATCAACTGAAGATTTCAGCCCAAGTTTGTGAATACACAGTAACTATGTTAAGAATGTCTTACAGATATAGAAAAAATTTTACACATTCCACTAAATCACTTTGTATCATCTTACATGCTGCTTTTATAATGGAACTTTTTTTTTCCATATTACTAGTGTATTTTGAGATAGTTTCTCTAACAGACCACACTAGATTCTCCATCCTTTGATCTCAGCCCCCGAGTATTGAGATTTAAAGTGCTCACCATCACATCTGATTTGTCTCTCATCTGTAACATTTTTCAGTGATTGTTTAGTGATCAAATTGTTTGCCATAGCTTGGGTATGATATGTCTCTCAGACTCAGGAATGTGGATACTTGGCTCACAGCTGGCAGTGCTGTTTTGGATGGAGAAACTTGTACAGGAAGTGGGGTGTGATTCTCAGGCTTTTTCTTGATCTACTTTCTGGTACACATGGCTGGCACTGTGGGACTGCCAACTGCTGTCTTTCCTCACCGTGCAATAGTCTATCTGATAAAACTGCGGAGTATTTCCCAAGGGAAAGGTTTTGTATATGTTCTTGTCATTGACACCACTTCCCTATAGGTAGACACTACCTCCATCTACTTCCCTCTTCCTTGCTAACAAAAACTCAGTTCCGTTGGGCAGACTGTGGTATGTCAGGGGTCAACAGTCCTACTTCCTGCTTTCTCTTGGCTGGATAACTATGTAACCCACTCACGTTGATGAAACTTGAAGGCTGCTGGAAGACTTCTGTGGAAACTGCTTTCCGAACAAAGGGACTGAAGCCCTGGTTGCTGCTCAAACACTGAAGGCGAGACATTCATTCATACTCTATACTTTATGGATGGGGGGGGACAGCTCTTGCCATATTTGTATTATTTTCTTTAAATTCTCTGAAATGGATTTGAGCCAAAGGTTATGATTAGTTTTTAGGTTTGTGGTACACATTTCAAGTCGTTTGGCCAAAGCACTGTGTTAATAAACACTTTTGTCAACATCATATGTTGCTAGCAGATGGCAAAGAGGACACCTCCAGGACCAGTGTGGGAAGCACGAGAACAGCTGGCTCAGGGTGCATTCCCCAAGCTGGGGGCACAGCTCCATGGGAAACTTGCCTGACATGCACAACACCCAGAACTGAGCTTCAGCACATTCCCTTCTAATTATGGAGAAATTTCTTTTTTTTTTTTTAATTTTTTTATTATTATTATTATTTATTCAACTGTGTGCATATGTGTGTGTATGTGCGCGCGCGCGCGCGTGTGTGTGTGTGTGTGTGTGTGTGTGTGTGTGTGTAGAACCACGGACGAACGTGTGTGTGTGTGTGTGTGTGTGTGTGTGTGTGTGTGTGTGTAGAACCACGGACGAATTCGCGAACCACCATGGACGCCTCCACCTCCTTCTGCCCCGGGGATTCACAGGCTCCGCCCTACCAGGACCAGAAGCGCAGGCCGCCCCGCTTCCGCCCGGCGTCTATACGTGGGATCTGGGATCCGAACTCAGGACCTTCCGCCTGCAAGGCGGAGGCTTAACCCCTGAGCCACCTCTCCAGCCCTAATTATGGAGAAATTTCACAGGAGTAATTCTAAGTATACCTTCATTCTTCATCGCAAATAAAAGTTACTTTTTTCTTATATGATGACAAAAGCAAAACCATGTATACTGTAAAATATTCAAAGAAAGAAAAAGTCTACACACGATCCTAACAACAAAGAAGATATTTAATATTTGGCATATTTTTTCTAGGTCTTTTATAATCTCCATATGCTTATGCTTATTGGATGACATTACAAATATTTTTGTATTTTGTTAATGTTACATTTTGCTTCATACACTTTCTATTTTAAGCATTTAATAACTGCATAACATTCCACCCTGTAGATACTATATTTAATCATTTATATATTAAGATCAGACTAACGCACCACAAAAGCAGAAATCTGCAGATGGAAATAACACTATCCCAGAAAAGTGCCTCATACAAACAGCTTATGCTAGGCATAGGTTTCTGCTTTCATAATTTCTATACAGATGAGAACCAAAGACCACTCAAGGAAAAAGAAGGCTATTCCAGACCGTGAAAGATGGAAAAATATTTTAGGTGTTATCCTCCCACATTATCATAGTCAAAATGTACTCCAAACCCACCCATTCCACTTTTTAATTTTCGAGCCAGACAATTTTATTTGTAAAATGGGGACAAGCAGTCAAGCACTGCGACCTTTGTGGTGTCAGCTTCCAATTCCCTGGGAACCTGAAACACGAGAGAATGCACCCTCCTCTCCTCTTTTATTTATTTTTAAATAAATGTGGTCTGTTCATTATGATTATTTCTTGAGACAGGGCTTCTTGTAGTCCAGGCTGGTCTCTAACTCACTTGTCACCTTTTTTTCCTTTTTTTAAAAGACAAAGTCTTGTTATGTAGCCTAGACTGGCCTCAGCCTCTGGAGAGGTGTGATTAGTTATGTGATTAGCCACCAGGCCTAAGACCTTTCTGAGATTTACTCAAAAAATACTTTCCCAACCATGCAAAGAACTAATGAGAGGAAGTCACTTGGGAGAACTTCATTATTTACATACAATTTAAAAATGTGATATTCAAAATGGCTTAAGAATCAGAATGGTCAAACTGACTAAACATTTAGCTAAAATAGAATTGTAATACAATACTCTACATATTTAAAAACTTCCATTGACTTAGACTACAAAAAAAAAAGTGAAATTTGTATCAAGTATAAACTTGAAAAATTCTATCAAAATCTATGAACTTCTCTACCTCACTTCTGCTTTGTTCTAAAATTTCCCAGGCTGACTTCCATACCCACAAGTACAGGCAGCCGCCATTTCTGCCTGGCATTTTTCTGTGGGACCTGGGATCTGAACTCGGGTTCTGCTCTGTGAGACAGTCTTAACCTGAGCCTGCTCTCTAAGCCTTATGAACTTATTTTTAATGCACAGTTGTTTTTTCAGTGCCTTGGAGTGTTTCCTAGTGCCACTGTGTCCATTGTAACTTTGAGGCTTTAGGTCACAAGCACGTCACCCCTGGCCTCAGGATGCCCCAGTCCCTACGGGTACATATTTTTCCTTAGGAAAGTCACGCATATTGTGGTATATGATATGATGTCTAGCACATGTGTCTAACTGTGAAAGGACTGACTCAGGACAGCTAGTGTGTCCATTATTTCACAAACTTCATCTACTTCCCTCACTGGACTAAAAGGTTATTTATTTCTCATGTGTGCACATGACATGGTGCACATGTGGAAGTCAGAGGACAGCTTGCAGGAATCATTGTCTTACACAGAGCTTATTTATCAGTGGAATTTGCTAGTGCACAAACAGCAGCACTCTGAGTTTTTATGAGTTTGGACAATGCATGCTCGTCATTCCTGAAATGGATCCATTCAGTGTTGACAAAAATTAGAGACTCAAAAGTTCAAGTTCAGATCCAAACAACCCAACAATAGCTTGATAAATTCATCTTGTAAGAACCTGACCTTTCAATCAACAATAAACAGAAAAATACTCAAGAAATGTATAAAATAATAAAAGCAAGATTATAGGATTTAAGAAACAAAACAGTTAAAAATGTAGCTCTTGGTCAGCCCTTGCTGGACTGAGCATTAAACCTAGGGTCCTGTGCTTCTGAGCAAAGTACTCTCACACTAGCCTAAATCCCCAGAATGAACACTGCTCTTCCATCTTGCACACAAAGGTCAGGCTCCTGAGTGCCATCACGATAGAACATGAGACTACAGAATGGACTTCTTGGAACCTAACTAGATGGATAAGCTGGGGGAAAGGAGAAGCTTGCAGGCAACGTCAAACAGCACGGCTGGGGCTCTAGCTACCGGGCAGTTTTGAATTTCACTCTCTTTCTAGATCCTGACACACAGACACCAGTCTAACATACACAAAGAAAAGGAACAGTTTCAGGTCTGAAATATAGAAGTATGTGTTGATGCTTCCGATGAGGCAATGTGGCTGCTGGGCTGACTCTGGCATATTGGCTAATCTCTTAACAACATGGGAGCAATTTATGTCATTCAATAATCTGAAGCAAACAGAAGAAACTAGAAAGCTAAGGAAAAAAACCAGGCAATTCTTAGTGGGGAGAAAACTGTCCTTTACTCTAATTTAAATAACATGGAACAATCTTTTCATCATAAGATTATCTAAGAAATCTAAGGCAAAAGGCACCAAACTATTTCTAAATACAGTAACTTACATGAAGAGGATGTCCCACGAAATGGACTTCAGTATGCCTGCTCAAACACACACACACAAGCACGTACGCACGCACACGAGCACCTAGATGACATTAAATTTTCTGAATTTTCATTAAAGCAAAACAATAATGGGCTGAAAAATTAAACTGAAAGGACATTAGAAAAACCAACTTAAGGAACAGATAGTTCAGGGCTGGAAGTGTAGTTCAGTGATATAGCATTTGTCTACCAAACATGAAGCCCTGGGTTTGGTGTCAGCACATCCAAAAAGAAATTCGAACACACACACACACACACACACACACACACACACACACACACACATATGCACGCACACACAAAACAAACAACAACAAAATCTTATCCTCAACAACAACAGAGAATAAAAAACTCAAATTATGAGAAAAGGATGGTTTTGCTTTTTTTAACAAAATCTCTTTGGATACAAAGTTTCACTATTAACCTAGGCCACCCAGAGCTCATAATCCTCCACCTCAGACCCCTGAGAGTTGGAGCTTCAGGTGTGCCCACTACCTCTTACTCAGATATTTCAAAGTTACCATTTATACTTAAGGCAATTTTAAAAATGAAACCTTAACCAAAAGCCTTTACACAGCACTAAAAATATCAAAAGCGCTACACCATCTATCTAATTCTGTACAGCAGGGACCTGTTTTCAGCAGGTAAGCCTATTTACAAGTAAGAACCTCTTACTCTTGTAACATTGTCCTGTTTTAAGAGCATATATAACTCCCATCTTTGTAGGGCTAGTCCCTGAGGCTTGTGACCCCGTGGCTATGTGGACCGACCTCTACCAGAGAACTATTTACACCACAGTCTGAACACACATATACACCTGCTTCCGCTATCCTGATATCCAAGCGAAAGGTTATGGCTCATTCACATCCACAGTAACACTCGGCAGGCATTCGATTGTTTTTCCACAAGAATTATATGAAACTGGCCTTTTAACATTACTATTTACATTTCATACATTCTCCGTAATTTTATCTCCAAATTAAAAAAGACTAAATTGTATCAAGTGTACCGTGGTTTTTAAAATATAAAGATTCCTAACATTTAATGTAAGCGAATATTCTTATATCCAACACAATGATACAAATTTAGCACTCATCACGGGAATAGAAAACTTGCTTGCAAGTTACTTCATTCTTTTCCTCTTTTTCAGAAGTGCATCGCGTAGTGCTAGCTGCAAGAGAAGAAAAAATACTTAAGCACAGCAACTTGAGTACCTCATTACAATGATTTGGTCATAAAAAAAGTCTACAGAAAAGGAATCACCCTTACATCGCCCTTAAAAACATCAAGTACTGAAATACTTTCTAAAGATCAAATCTGTATCCAGGGTGGAAAGCTTTGCACTGTCAGGAAACTTGCAAAACTCTTGACCTCTGTCCCCAACTTAGAGGCAAAAAGCTCAAAAGAGGAACAGTACACCTGATTTCAAAATATGACAAAGTACTTCTCTGGACTAGAACGCTCTTAATGTATTTTTTGAGATGTAGTTGGAACAGTCTAAATGATGCCTTTATTTTGAGATAGGGTTTTGCTATGTAGCTTTAGCTGGCTGACCTGGCACCCAAAACATAGCCCAGATAGTCTCAAATCAAGATCCTCCTACCTCTGGTTCCCAAGTGTTAGGGATATAGACATATACAACCTGCCTGACAATGACTCAGTTAAAAACAACAGTAAGAAAGCAGTTCTCTCTCTCGAATCATTCTTTCCAAGGTCATATAGCCACTAGATATAAATATATGATCATATATGCATATGGGCCACTTAGGGATTTTTTAAAAAATATATATTTATTTGGGCTGGAGAGATGGCTCAGGGGTTAAAACTCTGTCTCGCAAACAGAAGGTGCTGATCCCACATCCCACGTAAAAACATCAGGCAGAAAAGGTGGCGACCTACACTTCCAATCCTGGTTGTTGTCAGAGCCTGGGAAATCCCAGGGCAAAGCCCTCTGAGACACCCACACACTAAATAAATATTTTAAACTTTATTCATTTAGTGTGTGTGTGTGTGTGTGTGTGTGTGTGTGTGTGTGTGTGTAAGAGAGAGAGAGAGAAAGAGAGAGAGAGAGAGGGCACTGTATGTCCCTGAGAGAGAGAGAGAGAGAGAGAGAGAGAGAGAGAGCACTGTATGTCCCTGTGAGAGAGAGAGAGAGAAAGAGAGAGAGAGAGAGAGAGGGCACTCTATGTCCCTGTGGAGGACCAAGGGTGACTTTGGTAATCATCCTGGATTGCTTCTACCTCCTCTTTGCTTCACTCTGGGATCTCCCAGGCTCCACCCCCAGGGCCAGAAGTGCAGGCCACTGCCCCATTTTAAATGGGTCCTTGTATCCAAACTCAGGACCTCTGCTTGTGAGGCAGTCTTAAACCCTGAGCCATCTCTTCAGCCCTACTTAAAGATTTTTGAAGTCAGGTGTGGTGGCACATGCTTGTAATCCCAACACTCAGGGTTGTAGGCAGGGAGATCAGGAATCTAATGTCATTTTGGCTACACAGAAGTTCAAGGCCAGAGAAACACGAACTTCCAGCTCAAAAAATAAAAACAATGAAATTCCCCAAGATTTTTTAAATGGCATTCACCATTTGGACAGATTTAAGATAATATTACACACTACATAATCTGTATTAAGTAAAATACAGAAATCTCACTGTAATCTCACACGCTGATGAAGTGCAACTGAGAATCTCGAGCTGAAATAAACCCTTTGCTCCTAAGTTATTTGGTTATGTATCTATCAGTAACACGAAGAGAAATAGCAACAGCTCACAAGGCAAGCACTGCTGAGCTATCTCGTAAGCACCAGACAAAACATTGCTTCTAGTTTTAAGGCTCTCGGTTTTTTTAAATCTTGTGTTGAGAATATTCTGTCAGGTGAAATGAAAATAGTGTTCTAATCAGATTCAATCTGGAATCCCCTATGGTTTTCTAACCACAGAAAATGGGAGGGGGGGTTCCTGTGATTACATACAGAGTAGAATTGAAGGAAGGAGAACTTAAGCTCTGGAAAAAAGATCTAAGGACCCATGTTTGCAATGACCCCTAGAAAGTTCCTTAGAATGGCATCGGGGACAACACACACCCTCCTCTGCTCTGTGGGGCTCTTACTGCTTTGGAGCCATAGTGAGACAACACTATCAAAATAAAAACTAGTATCTTTTCTCACAGAAGATCACACACATTACAGTAAATGTGGAACATGTATCTATTTAAAGATTTCTTAAATCCTACTCAGATTTTTTAAATCTTATCTGGAACATTAATAGAATAAACCCAAATTAAAAAAAAAAAAGGTAATCATAGCCAAGGCATGCTCCCCACCCCCTTTTTTAATGTTGAGTACAACTGTTTCCAGATCATAACTTTAGGAAACACTGACTGTACAGTTTGGAGAAAGACCAGATGTAAGGTAGACTACGATGGAATCATGGTGGGCCTTGAACGCTAGCAGGAGCCTTTCTTCTGGCTGAGTGATAGGCTGCCGAAGAGAATGATTGGCTCAGAACTGCACTTTGTTGGTAATGGGAAAGCAAAAGCAAGGCGCACATCTGAAGTGTGTGAGCAATGCTATCCCATTAATTCCTAAGCACTACCCTTTGTTTTGTCCACTTTTAAAACTTCTAGCTTTTGGGGGCTGGAGAGGTGGCTCAGGGGTTAAGCCTCTGCCTTGCAGGCGGAAGCAGGATGGCCTGCGCTTCTGGTCCTGGTAGGGCGGAGCCTGTGAATCCCGGGGCAGAGTAAACAAGAAGGAGGTGGAGGTGTCCATGGTGGTTCCTGAATTCGTCCGTGGTTCTACACACACACACACACACACACACACACACACACACACACACACACACACGCACACGCACACGCGCACAATTGAATAAATAATAAAAAATTTTTTAAAAAAATTAAAAAAAACAAACTTCTAGCTTTTGAATTTTAACAATGTGCTGGTTTTTTGTTGCTAAAAAAAAAAAAAAAAAAAAAAAACAACAAAAAATTCTGGAACCCATGCCTATAATCCCAGGACTAGGCAGGCTGAGGCAGAAAGACTACCTTGACTTTGAAGGCAGTGTGGGACAGAATGAAACCCTTTTTCATAAACAAAACAAAACAAAACAAAACCCCACAAACATTTCGAATAGAAAATGCCTGGCTCTTCATCTAAAGTTTTGGATTTCATGATTTAAGTTACTGATTCCTCGCTTTCGATTTATGCCTGGGCCTTTGTATCTTTGTGAATTCCAGAATCATTAGGATGTTTACGTAGGTAACTCTAATTTAACTAAAGAGATATTCCCCCACACTGACCAGTATCTTATTTGCTAGCTACATTGATAGATTTAACTCACAGAGCTCGTTCACATTGAACAGAATTAACAGAATTATCCTGCAATGGTCAAGCTACAGGATACAACTCAGTGTCTCAGCTAATGCTGTTATAAACCTGACATCAAAGCACAAGCCATTCTCACATGTTCACATGTCTGAGTTCCCTTCCTACTTTAAATGCCAAGTGACTTCAGGAAACAGGTACCCTCTCTTTCTTCTTCCTTCACCTTCCAGAGAGCTCCACTGTTAAGACCTCTTCTCTTCCTGTCAAATGCTTTGTTCACCTCAAGTTTTCTATTTTTCAAGCCTTATAAAATCTGTTTACCACAATAAAATTGCCAAGGGGCAAAAGGCAGGGTGAAATGTGCTTTTCCAGAGGGCATTGGTGTCTGTGTGGGGAGATTTCAGGACAGTTCGGAGATACTCTGGCTAGTGAAACCCAGGCTTGGGCTTGCTTCAGTATCACATGTACTAAAACTGGAACAGTACACAGACAATGAGGTCAAAGTGCTTGTCATAGTTAGGCACGAGTGTCAACTTGACAGTTGAGAGTTTTGAGCTCTGGGCACATTTGTAGAGAATTAGTGGTTAAGCCCAGGGCAAACCTCAAGGTCTAGCTGATGGGGAAGGCCCAGCTCATGATGGGTGGAGCTGGGAATAAAATATAGAGAGCTAGCTAAGAAAGCTGACA
The DNA here is from genome assembly GCA_023101885.1 of Typhlomys cinereus. Lineage (NCBI taxonomy): Eukaryota > Metazoa > Chordata > Mammalia > Rodentia > Platacanthomyidae > Typhlomys > Typhlomys cinereus. Next base: position 1,175,391 of record JALPQD010000011.1, on the reverse strand, counting down.
TTCTTGGCCAGACATACTGGTCTCAAAAGCAAGAATCGTCCCTCTCTCAGCCATTTTATGTGGAGATGGTGTGGCCAGTTCCCTCGGCCCTGGTGTGGATGTGAGTTTTCCTGTCAAGCTGGACTGAAAACTGTAACCGGACAATTGTAAGAGCAAATAAACCCCTGTTCCCTTAAGCTGTTTGATGGTGATTTATCAGCAACCATTCAGGCGAATTGCTACTGTGCTGCTCTGTGAAATGTGTTGTGTTCTGATTGTGTGGTTAAAAAAAAACTCTATAAATATTAATATGACTAATGTCAATGAGCATTAATATCAATGATTAATTAGTAATTCTTAATGTTACTATAATTATTTATCTTGTATCTTATTTTAAGATATATGACTTACATTATATTTATATTATTAAACAGTGATGGTTGAAAGTGAAGGAGACAACAGAAGAAACTAGGAACCCAGAGTTATGCTTTGTAATGAATTAAACCTTGAAGAAAATATAGCAAGAAAGAATATGTAGAGATTCTGACTGATTTCAAGTTACAAGTAGCAACAAAACTGGAGCACTAGGAAATAACATTTTTAAACTAACGGGTCTGTATTATAGGTCTGTATTATAATTATTTACTTTTTAAAAATTTTTCAATATTGGGTGGAGAGATGGTTGTGGGGTTAAGACTCTGCCTCCCAAGCAGACAGAAACAGTAGCGGCTACACTTCCTGCCCTGGTGGGTCTGGGAAATCCCAGAGTGAAGCAAAAAGGAGGCAGAAGCAATCCAGGATGATTCCTTGGTCCTCCACAGGGACATACAATATTCTCTGACCTACACACAGACAGAGACAGACGCACACACAAAATTTCTTGAAATGTGTCCTAAGATGATGATAAAGAATAAAGGGGTTTTTCCATCAAGGGTGTGGAGAATTCCTTTAACTAAACCCCTACCGAAGTAGGTGTCTAAGAAGGTAGTTACCATTTCCTCAACACTAAAACATTCCTAAGAGCCAATGAGGATAGACTAACATATTGATGTCAACTTTAGAACTTTCATGAAAAAAAGCTATCACCCTATTGTCTATGTGATGTGTTAAACACTGATTAGAAGGTTAAAAAAAAAAATTCCACAGAACTGCAAAGCATCCTGGTTCAGGTCCTGATGTGACCCAGATGCAGAGGGCTGCTAACGCCACTAGCCTGCAGGCTTGTTCTTACCTGGCTGCAAGAACACTGAAGCCAGTGGAGCTTCTTCAGAATAACACTTGCACCTGGTTAACCCCCAGAGTGGAAGACACGAAAGCATGACTCTGTTTTACTACAAGGAATTACTCAAGAAAGCATGTCACTGAGCAGCGTGGGATTACCGTTTGAAGACAACAAACTGGACCAGGTGTGGCAAGGCAGAAGCCTGGCACTCAGGAAGCTATGGCAGATGAATTTTAATTTTGAAGCTAGCCTGGGCTACACAGTGAGATACTATCTCAAAACAAATAACCATCAGAAATGGATACAATGAAACTCCTAACTCCCCCCCCCCACACTTTCTGCAAAAGAACATATACAGATATAATAATGTCAATAGCAGAGCTATCGGTTGTGTACTGTTTTCTTGAAATTGAGCTATTGTTATAAAAATGTAGTGCTTTTTGAAAAGTTCCATGCACAAAAAAAAATTTTGTTGTGCATGTGTGTGTGTGCACGCGCGTGTGTAGAACCACAGGCGAATTCGGGAACCACCATGGGCCGCCTCCACCTCCTCCTTGTTTACTCTGCCCCGGGATTCACAGGCTCCGCCCTACCAGGACCGGAAACGCAGGCCGCCCCCCGCTTCTGCCTGGTATCTATACGTGGGGTCTAGGATCCGAACTCAGGACCTTCTGCCTGCAAGGCAGAGGCTTAACCCCTGAGCCACCTCTCCAGCCCCCCATGTACAAAATTTTTAATATCAACCAATTTCAACATATCTGACAGATCAATTTCAGCATGAAACTGAACCTTGTAAGTGATGTAGCCTGATTCCTTTGGTACAGAGAAGGCAAACCCACTGATGGGTGATCACATCAATGCAGGGCTGAGACCTTTATGCCTTGAATACTCACCACCCCTGAGCTCTCCCACAAGGTTCCCAAGGTGAACCCAGCACAACTCATCGGAAATGTCAAGCAGCCTTGCAACTCCAGGTCTGTTCTTGCCCCCAGGCTTCAGGAGAACTCACCTGCTTTTCCCGGAAGGAACGTTTGGTTTTTGACCGCACATTCTGGCTGTATCTCATCATCATAAAGTTCTTCTGTTTTTTCTTCTCCTTATTTGTAGAACTAGAAAATGGGTTTATTTTGGTTTTCTTCCTCACAAATTCCTTCCGGTCTGTCCTTCCAGCCTATCAGTAAAAAAGATAGATATTCCTTCTTATACATCACACTTTCGCCTACCACACAAGGATCTCCTCCATGTAAGGTGCTCTGTTGAATGCCAAGGACGGAACAGAGAAAGAGCATGGACCATTACAGTGGAGGGCAAGGAGCTCAGTAAAAGGAAAGGTCCCAATTCAGTCTCATGCCCATTAAGTCAAGCAAGCTATTTTCTGGAATGGTGGGAAAAGGAGGAAGGGAAGATGGCAGGAAGGAGGGAGTAGAAGGAACGTGGGTTTCCACACAAGCAGCGTGCAGTGTGTGGTGGGAGGTGTTGAGAAAGAGCAGTGTGAGATGGTGCCTAGCAGCAGTGAAAGTGCAGAAGATGAAGCCAACAATGCAGTCAGGACACAAACGAGAGGAGCAATTACCATGTCAGGAGGCAGCACTGACATATGACAAACATATTTGCTATGGCCTTCAGGAAGGCACTGAGCCTCCGATATATGAACATGCAATAATGCATTCCTGGGCTCTTTGTTTTGGATGGTGGTCACATGGCTATATGCAGTTATAGCCATGATAACTCATCTAACTAGGATTAGATATAGAGTTGATATAGAGTGCTTGCCTGACACACACAACATCCAGCACTGCATAAACAAAAAGGCATTAAAAATCTGTAAACCTATCATGAAATAAGATCAGATTCAAAGTCATCCCCAATTATATAGTGAGTTCAAGGTCAGCCTGGGCTGCATGAGTTCCTATCTCAGAGTGAAACAAGAGCAACAAAACACCTCTAATTCAACATCTGATAACAGTGTGTTTTATTCTGTTACGCATAATAACTTTAAAAACTGACAGTCCACGGCCACACAGATTGTGGTGATACACCCCACGCACCATTGCAGTTGCCAGTCTGGTCTCTTTGTCGGACTTTGGCTTCTTATGAAGGCGTTCGATGTCCCGAAGAGACAGTAATTCACCCCTGTAGTGAAGGAAAATAAAACACCAATGGTGGAATTCCTTTCCGTGACACGCTCACCACCCCCAGCCGCTGGAGGCCTGCTCTGGGCGCCACTTGCCTGGACTCTTCATCACTGTCGATTTCAATGAACTTCCTCTTCTGCGCTTTCCCAGGGGCAGCATCCAGCTCTTTCCTCATCTGAGCAATACGGATTTTCTGGAAGTCATCCTGAGTTAAAACTCGACTTGTGCTGATGGCTGCAGCTTTGGCTTTGCGCTCTTCCACGGGCATGCTGTCCAACTTCTTGGCCTGGAACGCACAATGGGTAAAAGCTCAAGCTCTCAAAGGAGAGCTCAGCCATAAAAATTCTAGTCTCAACACAGCCAGTAACTGACTTCTCAATAAACAGAGTGATGCGCTTGTCATGGTTTGAAGTGTGATCTGTCCCCGTTCCCCCCGCCCCCGTCATGTATGTGAATCCATAATTGATGTTTGGAAAGGTGGTAGGTAGCACTTTAGGAGGTAGAGCCTTCCTGAAGGAAGGCATACCACAGGGGGTGGGCCTTGAGGTTGGTTACCCCACCCTATTTATGCTAGCAGTCTGCTCTTCCAGTTTTGAAGTTTGCTTTCTCAGTCTTCATGATGGACATGACATAAGCCTCCTCTAGCTCTGCCAGCCAGTCGTGCCTTATTTATTTATTTGCTATAATTGACTATATCTCCCTTCTGGAATGGTAAACCAATAAATCTCCCTTTCTCCCCTTAATTTGCTTGAGTTTCAATGGTGTCTCACAGCAACAGAAAGAGTAATTGCCACAGCACTTGTAGAAGGAAATATGAACTTACAATTTCTTGCTGTTCTTCATCAGAAGAGTGGTGTACATCAATCCATTCACCATCACCATCCTCCTCTTCCTCCTCACTGAGACTGGCACTTTCCCAGCCATCTGTATGAGAAAGAGTTTACTGACATAACTATCTCTTGAAGTTGAACAAGTATCCACAGCAAATGAGATAAATCAATTAATATTATAAAGACAATACACCTAAGATATGCCACTGACCAAAAATGGTATTTACTGCTAAATAAGTCATGCCAATATCATTAATTTAGCCAGTGAGACTAAATACTGATCCAGTAATAATAATTACTCCACTTAATTCTGATAATTCAAAGGAAGAGGACAGATTCTCAGTTAAATTGCATGGAAGAAGAGGCAGCCAACACTGAAATGAAAAACTGACTTGGGTTTGATTCTTTCTACTCATTCAACTATGTTCATACTGCACTGGGACATCTGACTTGGGCTTAAAGTAAGTATATGACTAACTCAGTTGATCAACTACCCATACACAAGAACCCACTCTTAATTACTCTGAGAACTGAGGGAGAAGATTTCTGAATTTGGAAGAAACCTTAGAACACCTCCAGAAATTGGCTCCCTGGAATCTGTGAGCGTTGCTGCTCTTTGGTCTCGCACATACACAGGCACCATGGTTAAGTTCCTGCCAGGTGTGTGCTCTGAACAGTAAAGTGGATGGGGTGCTACTCAGTAATTCCTACCTAACTGAAAAACCTGGGTTCTCTCCCCAGAGAGAGAGACAGAGAGAGGAGAGAGGAAGAGGAGGAGGAGAAAGAGAGAGAGAGAAAGGAGAGAGAGAGAGGAAAGAGGGAGAGGAGAGAGGGAGAGAAGACAGGGAAAGAGAAAGAGAGAGAAAGGGGGGGGGGAAGGAAAAACGAAACCTTCATCATTTTCGGTGTCCTCTTCTTTCTTAATTTCCAAAACCTCTGCTCCTGGAATATAATCTTTGGCATCTAATTCTCCATATTCTTGTATTCTTGCTTCCATAGAAGCTTCAGTAGGTTTACCCTAGGAAACAAATTGTTTATAATAAGATACTTAGTTACAAAACATTAACCATGGAAGGAATCTTTTAGGACTGGAATATTGTACAAAGCAGAGGTTAATGAATTAATAGAAACAATGTTATATATCAGATCAAAATAAATCTCCCAGTCAGAATAATCTACTTCTTTCTCACTTTTTTTAAGACTCACACCCATATTCCACACCACAAGCAACACATATCACGAGATCACAGGAAGTTAGTTCCTTCTTCCGCCATGTGGGCTTCCTGGGATCAAACTAGATCACTAGGTTTGCTTCTCATCTCCTCTGATCCAAGTCAAGAAACCAGATGTAATTCAAGAATACACACTCTGGCTCTATGTGTGTTATACACACATGTGGGCTCATCTATATGTTGATGCATGTGTACCCATGTACGCAGAGGTCAGAGGTTGATGTCAGGTGGTTTCCCAATCAGTTGCTACCTTTATTTACTGAGGCAGGGTCCCTTGCTGAACACGGGGTTTGTGATTCTGGCTTGTCTAGCTATCAAGTTTGCACTGGGGACTGTCTGTCCCTGCCTACCAAGTATTGAACTTATAAGTGGACTGTCACACCCACCTAGCTTTTATGTGGGAGCTGGGGATCTGAACTCCTATCTTCATACTTGTGTATCAAGTGGTTTATCCACTGAGCCATCTCCCCAGATCCATGGTCTGATTTTTGAGTTTCAGAAATTGGTTCTCTGCTTTTACCATGTGGTCTCCAGAGATCAAACTCAGATTGTCAAGTTTGTATGTAGGCACCTTCATCTACTGAGCCATCTTACTGGCCCCTAACTTCTTAAATCTCAGAAGCATCATCTCTTTTTGTTACATGCATGTATTCTTACTCCCTTGAAAAACTGGGATCCTGGCATTGACTGATAGATCCCACCAGGCTGACAGTATCAAATGCTTTCAAGTTGAAACAGCATGACAGGTCTTTAGGACACAGTCATTGCCAAAGAGCCCATATCAACCCTAAGATATTTAGGATCAAGGGATTCTACTGCATTCTAAGCCTGAAGATGTAAACCACTCTCATCATTCATACTCACCTCAGGATCAGCACTAATACTGAAATTCTAACTGTAGGGTATTACTCTAGCTTTCTGAGACCATTATCCTTACAACTTTAGCATGTTTCTTTCACCTACCCGGAATTTCTTCTGTAACATCTGAGGATTCAGTGTCCGAAAGAGCTGAATTAAAGTTCTGGCAGACATCATTACATCTATAAAATAACAACTTTGATTAGAAACTCTGGAAGAGAGTATGGTGAGTACTCTAAAGAGTACACTGTTCTCTTTGGTTTACATAGAATTACATGAACTTACTCTTATCTTTGTGTGTCTTATACTGAGCCAGGTCTTGGAGAAGTTCTTCAGTCATGGCTAGGGGACATCGAGCTGTTATCTCTTTTATAGCATTGATTCTAGAAATGGAAAAATGAATTACAAATAAGAAAAGAGAAATTTAATGCATTTTGACCTAACAAAATTCCCCAAAAAGACTAAATCAAAAAGAATACAAGTTTTGAAGGCTCAAGTCTCTAAACCATAGCATGGCAGACAATGCAAGAGCGAACAGCCTTACAGGCTGGTTTCTCACAGTTACACGTCCTCTATCCATAAAACAAGGACCAAAAGTGGGCACATCAAATCATGGCAGCATCTGCTCACCAACCCTGATAAGCAAACCAGAGGTCTTTAGACTTTACAGCATTTTGCAAGGAAGAAAAAAAACCACTTGGGATGCTGAACAGTCACTCATAAGAAGTAAAACTGCAAAAATCAAAATGGTGATCAGAAGCACAAGTGATTTTTGGTATGCTACCCAAGACTGAAATATATTTTAAATTGCTTTTTTATACGTCACAATGACAACTGCAATTGTCCTTCTTGGTGTATTAAAAGCATCTATTTTTCCCAAGCATGTTTTACATACCCTACTGTCATGACTTCCCCAGAGTTCTTGTCAGTAACAAAATTGTTGGCCACCGTCATGAGTAATGACTGAATGATCTGAAAGGGGAACAAGGGTGTAGATAAAATGTCAGTGCCCCTCAGGCACCTGAAGGCAGAAAACAGTACGAGAGCAGTCCTCCATTTCCATATGGTTTGAGGGGAAGAAACCCAAAAGAAGTTAGAAAAAAATATGCATCTAGAGTGTGGTCTTTTGGTTTAGAATTAGGCTACATTTTCTTTAACATTTCTTTAACTTTTCAAAAAAATTAACTTTTTACGTTAGCATACAAAGTAATAGGTTTTAATTTGCATAATGTGTGTCATTATACCTTGTTCTCATTCACTGCAATCTTATATCTTCTGATGGGTCTTTTCCTTCCTCCAAACCATTCCCATTTCTGCTTTCTTATTCTGCATAACTTGTGTAAAGTATTCCATCATATTGTTTTCAATGACATACAAAGAAATCCTTGATTTGATACAGAATAATTCAATGTTCTTTTCAAAGAAAGGAATCACTAGTTTTGAAAAATTATCAATATAAATTTGCTTCTATTCTTAGCCTTCTCTAGTCATAAACTTTGTTTTTCAGATAAAATCTACAAGTCTTCAGCTTGTTTACTTTCTCTGAATTATACGACTCAATTCGTGTATACATCTTCTTAAGAGCTAGGTCTCCCTTGCTCACATAGGAAAAGGAGTAGGGGAGACAGTAACTCTGAGCAGTAACTACAACAGCTTAGCAGCAGCACTGTTTTGCACTCTCCAGCTGCAGAAGTCAGGGTCAGAGTTCTCACCTCTGGGGGCACCAGCTGATGAGAGGCTTGTGCAGCGAAGAGAAGGATCTTTGTGACTTCTGAAGACAAAAGAGATGAGAAAAGTACACTTTAGCATTCTGCTTCAGGACTACAACATGAAAAGCAAACTTGACCCCTAATACTATTGCTACTTCCTCTTCCTGACCGACCAACCAGTAGCTATCTGCATGGCTCATCCCTTTGCTCCCTCAAATCGACTGCTGCCTTATCAAATGCTGTTTCTGACTACACCATGTCAAATACAATCTGCCCCCACATTCCCTATTGCCCTCTTCTGCCTAGTGCTTTATTGCAACATATTATACGTAAGCTCTCTTGAGGGTAAGGGGTGTGCTTTATGGTCACCGTGGAATTCTTAGTATCCAATGCAGTGCTAGCACAGTGTCATAGTTAGGCACAGTTGTCAACTTGATTATTGAGGGTTTGAGCTCTGGGCACAGTTGTAGAGAGTTGATGGTTGAGTTAAGCCCAGAGCAAACCTGAAGGAGATTGTCTAGCTGCTGGGGAAGACCCAGCCCATGGTGGGTGGGATTAGGCCCTGGATAAATCACAGAGAGCTGGTTGAGAGAGTGGGCATCCTTCTGTATACTTGGCCAGACATGCTGGTCTGGCAAGTAAGAATTGTCCATCTCTCAGCCATTATGGTGGCCAGTTCCCTCAGCCCTGGTGTTGGTGCCTGCTCTCCTGTCAAGCTGGACAATGAACTGTAACTGGACTGTCGTAAGAAAGTAAACTCCTTGTTCCCTTAAGCTGTGTTCTGGTTATTTATCAGCAACCATGCAGGCGGACTGCAACACACAGCAATCACTAAGCAAGGTGGCCCAGGCCTGCAATCCTAGCACTCCAGGGGCAGAGGCAGGAGGATTTTGAATTTGATGTCAGTATGAGCTACATAGCAAGAGCCTATCAAAACAAACCAAGCAAACAAATCACTACATAAACATCTGTTGAATGAATAAGTACAAATACAAATGAATAAATGTATATACTGTTTTCAAATAGATGGTCCATAATCTGTGAAGAACAAAGCCATTGAGTTAGGTGCAGCGACTGAAGCCTGTAAGCTTAGCATTAGGAGGCTGAAGTAGGAGGACAGCTAATGATTTGAGGTCAGTCTGCACTAAGTGGTATATCCTGTCTCAAAAAGACCAAAACAAAACAAAACACACACCAGAAAAAAAAAAAAAAAAAAAAGAGAGAGAGAGAAGACAAGGACTTTGGTAAAAGAATGTGAGACGAATGCTGACTTGCCACATATTTGCTGTCTTTCCACACTGTTCAGAACTCATTAAACAACCTGGCACAATGATGTGTGCAAGCACCTAGTACTGAGCTTGGTTCACTGATTATCCTCAATAAACATATTTCCTTCCTATTTTGGTTAAAATTCAAAGGCAAAAGAAGCAACCATCTCTTCTTTCCAGTTTTTAACTGAGAATATGCATGAAGAGAAGAAGAACAGTACGATAAAACCAGGTTATCATGAAGGTACAGTAAAAATCAAACTTCTAGGACTTTGACATGAGCATTATATGTCATGTTATGAAAAGATTTGCTTTAAGAAACCAATTTGCTGTTATTTAAAACATGTTTCTTACAGTTAATAAACAATTAACTCATAAAGGATTCTAAAAAGACAATTTAAAGTCTTCTCTTTCCTTCTTTGTCTGATAGAGTCAGGGACTCATGTGGTCCAGACTGGCATCTAACTTGATACTGGGGTTGGCCTCGAGCTCCCAGTCCTTCTGCCTCAGTCTCCCATCTTCCCTTTTCTGTACAAAACATACTTAATTCCAACTACCTTTAATGATCCCAAGACAACAGCTATGGTCATGCTAAGGCCACAAAGGAACAGGCAAATGGGCAGATTACCTCTCTGGTGGGGTTGCAGAAACCTTTGCACAAAGGGATAGAAGTTGAAAAGAAAGAGCTGTGGAGAAAAATACCAGCTTTAATATTCAGGAAACTTAAGCATGAAATTCATTTTCCTATAATGTAGTTTTATCATATTTGTGCCCATGTGCCCATGTGTCTAAACACATATAAACATAATATGCACATTTACACATTGCACAAACACATAAACATGGAAAAAGAAAGAAACAATTGGATGACTACAGACAGAACACAGAAAGTGAGAGGAAAGGAACAGCACCTATAAAGAGAAAGAGAGAATACACAAATCCAAATGACAGACAGTCCTGATTTTATTGTCCACCAGTCCAATCATATTGGAGAAATTATTCCACACTCTGAATTTAACCAAGAAAATACTCATAGTATAGTCAGATAAAGCTGACATTTGAAGGAAATGATCAAGTTAACTTAAGAACTTGAAGATGGCCTGAGACTTTTCAAAGTTTACAGTCAAGAATATGTTTTAGAGAGTAGAACTAGTATGAGTCATTGAAAAGTAGCATAGTGACTCACTATAAAGATGGATGTTCAGCTGCAGTCAGCTATAAATCTCAGTCTCATTTCCATTAAGCTCTGCTTGAATCACAAGTTATTTCTGCTTTCCTATCAGGTTTGGTATGAAATTACTGTAGAACTATACTAAGACCTGACCCTGGTGATCATACCTTGGGACTAGCCCACAGAGAAAAAGCAATGTATTATTATTAAACTACCAAAACAGGTTTTTCCTGGAGCGAGCTAGCATTTTCACTTAGATGCTTTCATTTTAAATTGAACACATGTCTATATTGTTTGGTTTTCAATACACAAGCCTCCTTTATCTATTTTTTTGAGGGATAGGTGTCAAGGATACCTAGTCTCAAATACACTAAGATGTATTACTCAATTATAATCACAGCTATTTCCCTTTTTCATTTAAAAAATATTTAAGGAAAGTAACACAACAAGACTAGTGAAACAGACAAGGAAAAATCCCTCAAGAAGCATTTACTTATGGCCTAAATATTTAGGCAACTCTCTCTCCCTCTCTAAGTCTGCTAGTCTTAGTACATGTGAAGTGTTCATACATAAACATCTTAATACACACACCATCAAATAGCTCTTGCAATATGATTCAACACAAAAGAAACAGAAAATTCAGCTTGGCAAATATGACAATTTCCTATTAGTGATACATGGAGGTTAGGATTAGGCAAACTGAAATGTACTAAGAATCATAAAATAAGTATGTAGGTTATACTGACTAAGGAAAATATGTATGGGAAAGGAATGAATTTAAACAAAAACAAAACAAAATAATTATCTGTAAATTGAATCATATGCGAATTAATATTCATACTCACTGGAAAAAAACAGTAAGAAAAACAGCTGTTTCTACCTAACAACTTGCTTTGTAGCAAAAATATTTCTACCTCTAAAATTCACCAAGAAAAATAATGTATCTCAAACCTCATGAATTCCCACCAATCTGGAGATGAGGTTCATGAGCATCATCTTCACTTCAAACCTCTCCTTACAGCTTTCTAGCTGCTTGAGAAGTTTTTCTGCAAAATCTGGAAAGAAGAACACCAAAGCGCATTGTGGACCATGGTTTCACTACTTAACAGGCACAGGAAAAGGGCAATTTCATCAGTAAAAAATATCATAGGGGTGCTCCAGTGGTATCCAAAGTTCAACTTAAGAGTTCTCAAGATTTTTAACCTCAGCCTCTCTGACTGAAATGGACTGTTTAATCATTATTATATTATATAACTTGCTAAAGGTGTGCTCTGCAGAGCAGTTTACCTGGACATTCTTAGAATTACAGACTCCCAGATCCCATCCGAACCACCATAAATCAGAATTTGTACTTTAGCCAGTTTCCTGGGTGATTTAAACTGAAGTTTGAGAATAGATCTAGAGCAGCACTAAGCAACAGGTGTAAGGCCATCAAGGAACTTGGGCAGTCACAATTACAGTACCTTGGGGATCGTGAATCAAGTGAATAGCAGAAAAGTTAAACACCTCTGCTTTCTTCTTCTTCTTTTGTTTCTGAAAGAGGAGAGGAAAAAATGTTGTTCTAAATCAAGCAATAATGGTCCTGGAATTCAATGTCTTCATGCCCCAAAGGCTACTATCAAGTCCATTTCACTATTTTAAAATGGGGGGAGGGAGGGATCCTTGATCAAAAACCTTTCTTTTAGTGGGAAAAACTAAACATTTTTGTCCTTTAAGAATAAATCTTGCAAATGTTTCAGCTCAGCTTCCTGAGACTCAGAAGGAATTGAAAAATTTAAGTATTTAAAAAATCCTAAGAGGGGGCTGGAGAGGTGGCTCAGGGGTTAAGCCTCTGCCTTGTAGGCAGAAAGTCCTGATTCGGATCCTAGACCCCACGTATAGACGTCAGGCAGAAGCAGAGGCGGCCTGCATTTCTGGTCCTGGTAGGGTGGAGCCTGTGAATCCCAGGGCAGAGTAAACAAGGAGGAGGTGGAGGCGGTCCATGGTGGTTCCTGAATTGGCCTGTGGTTCTACACACACACACACACACACACACACACACACACACACACACGCGCGCGCGCGCACGCGCACACACACACACACACACACACGCACAACTGAATAAAATTAAAAAAAATATATATAAAAAAAAAACCTTAGAGCTGGGGAGATGACTCAGTATATCTGCCATGGAAGCATGAAGACCTGAGTCCCAATCCCTAGCACCCACATAAATAACTGGGCATGGCAGCCTGCATCTGCAACCCCAGTGTTAGAGAGAGAGAAGCAGATCCCTGGAGCTTACTGGTTAGCCACCTTAGCCAAACTGGTGAGTCCAGGTTCAGTGAGAAATCCTGTCTCAAAAAACTAGATAACGAGCAATTAAGAAACATACCCAATGTCAACCTCTGGCCTCTACACGCACGCATAAACATTACATAATTGCATGCATCACACGCGTAAGTGCATACACTTGCGGGAACATAAACATGTATCACATACAAAAATAAGTGATGAAGACACCTTAATAGCCACTATAATCAGAACAAGTGAAAAGTGAATTTAATCAAATTAGTTATTCAAGTCAGTTTTGGTTAGAGCTGAATACATGTATTTATCTAGAATGTTAGTGATTACCAAATCATCATACATTTCTAAGTTTTTCAATAAATACTATACCTTGACTTCAAAGTCCTAAAGACTCTGGCTAAAAAACCAACATACTCATTTCATTCTACAGCTAAGGACTCCTCCTCCATTTTCCAGGTACAAGTCTTACCTTGAGCACTTTCATTGCTTTTTCCAATTTCTTCTTATTTCTGGAGCCCTTCTTCCCTGTGGCATACTGCACGAGCAAGTCTCTTGCTGTGGGTCCTTCATCCTGAAGAACAAAATACACTGTAAAACTAGAAATGAGGCAAATCTCCAGAGGTTATGGGGAATCTTTTCAACTACATCTTGGTTCTTATCCTCTTTGCAGACACCTATTAATGAATGACTTTAAAAAAGAGAAAAAAAAAAAATCAAGAAATATGCATGTGTGTACAAAAACAGGCAAAAGATATTCTATTGCATTGATTTTTGTGCTTAGATTTCTTTTCATTTCAATATGATATGTGTAAGTAACTGCTTTTATTTGTAAGAAACTGAAAACATGTATCAACAGTAGAATACTTAAACTATAATACATTCATACTCTGAAATATGTAGAGGTAAGTCTTAAAGATCTACTTAAACTGGTAGACGTGGATACAGTACACAAATAAAGCACAGTGAAGAAGGAATACAGCTCTCAAAAGCCTGCTACATAAAGGTCTTATGCATGTGCATCTGTATATAAAAACACTGTGAATAAAATGGGTTACCTGGGAGGAAGGTATCAGAAAGTAAAACTAACATGAGGTCAAAAAAAACCTTTCACTTTATCAATACCATCTCAATTTTTTTCAATGAAAATGCATTGTACATTGTATAAAATGTATCATTATATATTCCTAATCTAGTTATCAAAATACTAAAATGAAAAATTTTTCTAGAATTTCTTCCAATACTTCTGAAAAAAAACTGTATTAAAAATCTTGATGTTTCTCTCAAAACTTTCAATTTATTATTTATTTATTAATTATCATGCATATGTCTCTGTGTTATCATATGTGTGTTAGTGTAGTATATACTCATGCCCATAGCACATGTGTGCTGGTCATAGGACATCTTTGTGCAGTTAATTACCTTCATGTACCTTCATGTGGGTTCTGGGGACTGAACTGAGGTCGTCAGACTTGTGTGGCAAATGGTTCCCCCCACTTCTATTGGCCCCTTGATTTTTTTCTTTTAAAGATACTGTGGTATAGTTCTCCTCCCTTCCAATCACAAAGTTTGTGATATTCTTACTGCCTCAAAAATTCACTGGCAGGAATTGTCTTCTGAATTTATGTATAAACATACAAAAATAAATCTAAGCAAAAGGTCAAACCAATCAAAGTAAAAAATTCTAAATGGAATAAAGTTAACATGACAGAACTCTAATAAAGAGCAAATGTGACATGCAAGTTTTCTTCTAACTTTAACAGCTGAAGACTTTACAGTCTGTACAAGGAGCAATAACAAAAATCTCTGAGGATGTGTAATTAAACTAACCTCAGATTCTGAGTCGCTGTCCTGTTTCTCATTTTCATCTTTCCCAAGGAAGAATGTCAAAGCAGCAACTAATATCTAAACTCCAATGAGAAAAAAAGACTTATTAAATATTTCTATTTACATTTCTGTTACACATGCATGCAATCTAGTAGCTGACAAAAATCCAAAGGGTTGTACATTCATTCCTTTTTCATGTCATTTGTTCCTCAAATATGTAATTCAATTCAATCTTTTTTGAAATGAAAAAAAAAATTCTTTGAGAGAAAGAGGGAGACAAAGGGGCATGCTCATACACGCCATGACACATGGGTGGAAGTCGGAAAACAACTTTAGAAGTTGGTTCTCTCCTTCTATCATGTGGGCTTCTGGGAATTGAACTCAGGTCACCAGGTTTGCAAGGAGATGCCTTATCCATCTTATCCAAAATATCTCACCATCCATAATTTAATAATACCTTCAACTACAATTGGGGATATAGAGTTGGAGAGATGGCTCAGGGGTTAAAACTCTGCCTTGCAAGCAGAAAAACTTCAGTTCAGATCCCAGATCTCACGTAAAATACACATGCACTTCCTGCCCTGATGGGCGGAGCCTGGGAAATCCAGAGCGAATCAAAAAGGAGTTACAGCAATCCAGGATGATTCCCAAAGTCATCCTTGGTCTCCACCAGGACACACAGTATCCTTTAGTGTACACACGTACACGTACACATACTCACACACACAAACAAACAAATAAGTAAAAAAAAAAATTGGGGATATAGCTAGTGATAAATCACATTTAGCAGTTAAGTCCAATTACCTAATTTAAGTCCCCAGGACTCCCAAATAAATCAGTCTGTCTGTCTTTAGATTAAAAACTGCCAAGTCTTACGTCACTCTTTAGATAGACGATCAAAAATTTCTGCATGCCCCATAAGAAAAGTGGCGTCAGAACTCTTCTAATAGGAAGTCAATCAGTCTTTCAACTGTGTCAGAACCCAACAGAAAGAAAGTCAAGAATCACAGGGAAAATTAACGTAAATAGCTGTATTCACTACATAATTTGAAAACTCTCATAATCCCAAGTCCTCCAAAGCGCAGATGAATCGGGAAAGTAGTTCAAAGAAGCTGCATGCTGCGCACATTCCCCCTTCACGGTCCCTTTCTCCTTCCATCGAGGAAACAGACTGCCTGAAGAAGTGCTTCCACAGAGCCCCCCCAGCACTCACCTTGGTGATCTTAGAGAAACATGCGGTTGTGATAACGTTCACAGTTTTGGCATCGTTCCTAGAAAGAAAATGAAGTGCTTCATTCTACTGACTACAGAGCACAGAAAAGACACAAAACAAACACTAAATACTTTTGATGTTAAGATTTTCAATTCTATTTTAAAGTTACAGGTTGTTAAGTTAGTCAACAAGCTACATTTAATTAAATTTCAGCCTATTTTATGATACAAAATTTGAAGCTATTAGGATAAAGTAGTTAAAGATTTGTTGTTTTCTTGTTTCAGTACTGGGAACTAAACTCAGGGCCTCAAGTGTTCTGCCACTGGTCTAAATCCTTAATACCCACTTGAATTTTTTAATTAGTTAGGAACCTACTCAGGATAATCAGGGGGAGGAGGTGAGGAGATGGGTGGGGAAACCACAAAAGAAAACACCCAAAAATAGAAAAAGGGAAAAAATTGTACTGCAGCAAAATTCCAACCATATTAAAAATACATGACAAATAAAGGACCAGGAAGAAGTATCATAAAACTTAATAGTAATCATCTCTGGATAGAAGGATTCATACTCCCACACAAATACATTTTTGAGACAATGTCTTGCCATGTAGCACCTGTTATTACAGGTATGACCCAGCTAGACAGTCTCTTCAAATGTTATGGTCACCTTTTTATCTTAAAAAAACAGATCCTCATTCAATGAGAAAACACAAAAGACAAAGCCAGATGCACCTGTAATCCTGTAATGCCAACATTCCTGAGGCTGCATGAACCCTTGCTCCAACAGAACAAAATAAAGCCAAACACTCCTGAACTGAGGCACTATGACCACAGAACAGAATGTGTATGTAAACATATGTATGTTTTCTGATGTGATGTGATACATACAGGTTTTACAATACAACATGAATTGATTTTGGACTGGTAGGATTGTTTTCAAGTCATCAAGATTGAATGAGGAAGTTAATGTAAGGTGCCTGACCTCAGTAGATACTTGAGAAATAAATGGCAGCCAATGCTGTTCTTTGATTGCCTCTGTACTTTTCTGCCCAATTTAAATCTGACAGAGGTAACTAAAGGGTATTAAGATCAAAAGAATTTTTTTGTTTATGAGCTCTACATTAATTACAAATGAAATTATAATTCTTTTCATGAGAAAAATGCATATATCTATTACCAGATGTTCCTCCTATAGAGTTCAATCATCACATCCAAAGACATCTTGGCTGCGGTTGCATTGCTGTCTCTTAACATGGTGTACATGAAATTCTGCAACACCTGAAGAAGAGGAAAGAACTTACTCCACTGATGGCACAGGGCTGCAAACAAGGAAAACAAAAAGGCACTTACCGTGTTCACTTTATTATTCTTGTGTTTTGCGTTTATATTCTTGATATCAGTCACAATATGTGTGTACAGAGTCTGAAGAAAAGAAACAAAACAAAACACACGTTAAACCTAATCAGTATTTCTGACTGCTAAATTTGGAGATAGGCAAAGATGACTTAACTTTACCTACTTTTCATTCTATCACAAATCAGATCTAAAGCAAGTAGCAAACACACTCCCTTTCTCTCTCCCTCTCTCACTCAAAGGCAAAGGTTAAACATGGAATTACCATATGATCCAATAGGTCCATCAAAGGAAAAAAACCACCTCTATATCTGTGTTCACTTAAATAGTCTTGGCACTATTCCTAACAGTAAAAAAGTAGAAACAACCAAATGTCTACTTACTGATGAATGGATAAACAAATGTGGCATATCCATACAATGGAATTTGACAACAAAAAGGAATAAATAATCATACATGGTATAAAAATACATCAATCTTAAAAACATTAAGTAAAAGAAGTCAGTCACAAAATAATTCACTTATGTAAAATATCCCACCACTTATATGAAATATCTCAATAGGCTTATCTATAGAGGCAAAAAGTAGACAGGCAACTGCCTAGTCCTGGAAGAGATGGGAGGGATAACTGCTAACTGGACTGTACTTTCTTTCAGGGGTATTGCACTTTGCATGCTACTGATAAATTCATGACCAAACAACTTAGGAAAATAAAGGTTTCATTTCAGCTTATGATTCTGGTTATAGTTCACAGTCCAGGTCATTAGAAGAGTTCATGTGCACACAAGCAGCCGAGGGAATTGGCCACAGCGCATTCAAAGCAATTGCTGACTGAGTGGCACATTTCATTTGCCAGACTGAATGTGCTGAGGTCCATTTAATCTAGTAAGTTTGTTTCTCTCATCAGTTAGACAGCCTCCTGTCCGCTGCCTCAGGGCTTGCCTGAACTACCATTTCTTCACCAATATGCTAAAGAATCAGTCGTCCATTGTCAAGTGGATACTGTCTCTAATTGGAGCAAGGAGTGACAAAAATATCTTAAAATTTATCATGCTGACAGTTGCTCAATCCTGAACACGGTGGTTATATATGGTGTACATGACCCACAACTCTAGAGCAGAGCAGAAAGATTGTTCAAGGCAGCCTGGAATACATTTCAAGTTCAAGGTCAGACCTGGTATGGGGAAAAATTATGTCTGGAATGTAGCAGAGTGGAAGAGTATAGGGGATGCAAAGGTCTAGGACCTGCTCTCTTGAAACTGGAAGACAATACCATCTGAGGTGGGCAGTTGCAGGCGTGACCTCTCCCCCAT
This sequence comes from Typhlomys cinereus, assembly GCA_023101885.1. Classification (NCBI taxonomy): domain Eukaryota; kingdom Metazoa; phylum Chordata; class Mammalia; order Rodentia; family Platacanthomyidae; genus Typhlomys; species Typhlomys cinereus. Next base: position 1,156,993 of record JALPQD010000011.1, on the reverse strand, counting down.
CCTGTGAGACATGATTAACTTCTCCTGTTTACTCTTCCTCAGTATGGGCTCAGACTGTCACACAGCCGGGCTCAGGACCCATTCTGGGCCAAGGTATTTTCCGGCATGTTCCTCCTTTGATGTATTAAGACCACTGAGACATATTTACCTGCAGATCTAAAGAACAAGACTGCTACAAAGTTGCAGATCCTGACCACAGTTTACAATTACCTGTATTTGGAAACAATATGTGTGTTCCATAAATTCACCATCTGACACTTCTATTTTTCTTGTAGTTTCACAATGTATATAAACCTGTTCTCACAGTGCATGCTTAACTATTCTGTAAACGAGAAATCTTTTTTTTTTTTTACTGTGTTGTTTTATGGTTTTGGGATAAATACCAGTACTTGCTGCGAATAAACTCGGCTTGGATCTCAATACCCTTGTCTCCTCCAACCCTGACTGAATTCAATTCCTACAGCTCTCAGTCATGTTCCCACGGGTGGTTTGGGACCTAGCCTTTTTCCCGGGGAAGCTAGGGTCAGTGCTGGTCTCGGGCCCCAGCAGAAGAGCAATTACCTGGCATGCACAAGAACCTGGGTTCAATCCTTAATACTGTCAAAGACCGAGGAAGAAAAAAGACCCACTAAATTGTACACTGTAAATGGTAAAACTGTATGTGAATGCTATTTTAATGAAGGGTTTTTGTTTTGTTTTAAAATGGGAAAAGTTGTTTCATTTGCCAAGATCTAACTGAAAGCATTCCAGTCCCAGGACTATAAACATCAGTACTAGTAACCAAAACACACTCCCATGGATCACTTTTAGTTGATATCAGAACTACAATTGCTCGAATCAAATAACAATGATTTTTCAATATGTAGGAAAAAATGAAGCTAATGGATATAAACTTTGAGGTTTTCTTTGTAAAATATGTTTCATAAACTTGAGCTCTGGGTCTAAAACATACAAAGTAATGGAAAAATTTTAGTAACGACAACAAAAAATATTAACTGAATGTGTTGGTTCTAGTTATGAGTGCCCAGGGCTCATTTTAGCCACCTAGTACAGGGCAGCTGAAAAAAGCTAAACCTTTGGAACCAGGCTGCCTGGGTGGTTTCATTCTAGCCCTACCTCTCAAAAGCTGTGTGACCTTGCATAATGCATTCTGCTTCTCTGGGCCTCAACCTATTTAAATGTAACGCAGTAACAATAACAATCTCTATCCTATAGGTCTTTCCAAAGGCTCCAAGAGCACTGCATAGTCCAAGGTACACCTTGAGCTAAATGTTAGTTATTAATACCACATTACGTAACACAATGTTCTTTTCTATTAAAATAATTCAATCAATATCTGTATCCAGAATTCGATGTGCCCTGAATGCACTTTGTTGGGTCACCTCAAGGAAGAATGAGACGAAGAGGAAAATGGTTTTGCTCTTTACCTTTCGCAGAAGTTTATCGTGGCAACGCAGAAGTTCAAAGAAGAGCTCTAATAAACTTGATGGATTGATGAGATTCTTATTTCTTAGCAAGATCAAAGCCTTGCAAAATGTCTTAGGAAGAAGAAAAAAGCATATTATAAATAAATGACAGTAAACTTAATTAGATGAGAAAACACAGCACACATGTTCCCCAAGACTTGGGATCTACTATGAACGAGGCACTATGCTTGGCATTACCAAGGTCTGCATATTCTACTCTCCTAAGTTCAATCTTTACTGATTTTATTATGTATTCGGTTAATATATATAAATATCTTGTTTCTTCTACCAAAAGATATAGTTCTATTTGTATAAGGGGGAAAAAATAAGCAAAAACTTGGAAATGATTTCAAAGTCCTAGAAATGAAACCTAAAAAACAAAAACAAAACCCAAAATAAGCTAGTTAGATCAGTGGTTGGTAAGGATTATAATCAATGAAAACAAGGGCCCTCCAGTATGTACTAAAAGGAATATTAATCATATTCAATTCCACACACCCTCGCAAAGATTTTTAAAAATTTGCTGTCATGATAAAGCATTACAAAGAAAACACTGTAGGTGCAGTGTGTTCTCCTTTAGTCCCAGCTGCTCAGGAGGCTGAGGTTGGATTGTTCAAGCTCAGGAATTCAGAGCCCGACTGGGAAACAGGAAAACCTCATTTCAGAAAAGAAAAACAAAACAAAACCAACAATGAAAAACCACACACACACATTTATTTAAAAAAAACATGCCTACAGATTAACTAAGTTGAGAGAAACTGCCAACAAAAATCATGTAAAACTTAAAAAAAAAAACAATTACTTGGAAAGGCATCAAGTCTCTACAATTAAAAGCTTGAGTCTGAATGACCTACTATACTTGAATAGTTAGAGGACAAAAGTAAACATCTTTTGATAGACCGCTTGAGTCCCAAGTTCTTTGGACTGTCGGTGTGTGCCCCAACGAAATCAACACTAATCAACTGAAAACTTACACTTAGTAACCTTGGTTTAGCTGAGATAGTATTATGCCTTGGTGCCTAACCAAATTAATAAACTCCCAAGAACAAGGCACAGTAGCATGCACCTATAGAGTGAGTACTTGAGAACCTGGATGCGAGGATCACTTGAGTCCAAGAATTCTAGACCGCCCTGGGCAAAGTGACAGACCCCGTTGTGGGTGAATGGAGAGAGCCACATAACTGTAGAAACTAAAAATGATGGAAGCCTGAAATGAGTTGAAAAAACATAAGTATTTTTATGCATTTTGATATTAACATGTTTGGTGTTGACAATCAATCATACTGTAAAGGTGTTGGAAAATCAGGCATATTAAATTTGAAAATGTTTTAGGTTAGCATTTTAGTTTCATAACTCATTGCTCAATAAATATCCAAACAACTTAGGGGAGCAAGGGGCTTTATTCAGCTCACAATTTTAGGTCACAGTCCATCGGTACAGTGAAGTTTCAGTGGCAAGAGCTTGAAACAGCTGGTTACACTCCATCCAAGAACAGAAGGCAAGGATCAATGCATGTATGAGCTGCTTGCTTGCCTGACTGCCAACTAGCTCTCTATACCTTCATCCACCTGCCCTGGAAATGGCACTGCCCACTATGCGCTGGGTCTTCCCACATCAATTTGCAATTGCAATCTCTACAGGCTTTCTCAGAGGATTGCCTTAACGAGGTGTTCCCTGAGGCCCACCTTCCCAAGTATCAAATTGACAGGTGAGACTAACAGTCAGCCTTCTTAGCAGCAGAGCCTAATTCACTACAATTGGTGAGGGTGTGCTCTTAGCAGGGAAGGAAAGAAAGCAGGACATGGCAGAGCACAGTGAGTTCTTGACTGAAGATTGGTTTTACTCAAATCCCACGGAAACCCTGGACATAAACACAGACCCATCTTGTGTGAATGGCTGGGGCTCAGATCAGCAACTTCCCAGATGCAGGATTTCTGTTTAGCTAGGGACAATTTCTCAGAACAAGGGCAGCTGGGGCATGGTAAGCAGTTGACATCTGCAGTAGGTGGGGAAAATGGACACCCTGAGATGAGGATCTCCGACAGGACCCAAGGTCAACCAATATCTAAATGCTCAACTGGCTGTTTAATGGATCATCTATTGAATTAAGTAATGTAAAAATTGTAAGATGAAACTAGGATTCTTCATACACATGAGCATAAGGAACTGCCTAGTCAGAAGAGGGAACACGGCTAGAGAGATGGTTCAGGGGTTAAGCCTCTGCCTTGCAAGCAGAAGGTCCTGAGTTCAGACCCCAGCTGAAAGTAAAAATGCCAGGAGGAAACAGTGGCAGCCTAGGCTTCCCATCCTGGAAGGTGGAGTCTGGGAAGCCTGAGCAAAGCAAAGAGGAGTTAGAGTAATCCAGAGTGATTCCAGAAGTAACCCCTGGTCTTCCACAGTTGTATACATAGTGCTTTTTGATACACACAGACACTATATATATATATATATAGTACTGTAGAGATGGCTCAGGGGTTAAGACTCTGTCTTGCAAACAGAAGGTTCCACGTTAAAAAAATGCCAGATGGAGCGAACCGGTGGCGGCCTGCACTTTAGGCCCTGATGAGCGGAACCTGGGAAATCCCAGAGTGAAAGCAAAAAAAAGGTAGAAAAAAATCCAGGATGATTCCTGAAGTCACCCTTGGTTCTTCACAGTACCCTTTGATACACACACATACAAAAAGGAAACAGAGGACCACCCAACAGGGCTAGCTAGACCAGAGAAATTAGCAGAAAGGGAAACGAGATCAGAAACACAAGGTGGGAAAGCAGATCATAGGAAGGGACTTACAGACAATGAAAAAAAAGTCTGGAGTTTAGGGCTGGGGAAATCAGCTCAGTAACTGAGCATGTTCTTAGCATGTGCAAAGCCCAGTACCATCACAAAACAGAAAAAAAAAAAGCTTGAAGATTATTCCAAGTACAAATGAAAAGTCACACAAGGAATTTAAGAAGTATCTATTCTCATTTGTTTTAAAAGGCAGGATTACAGTTCTAGCAAGACTGACCAACAAGTGTCTGCTCACAAACCTGGACACTTCTCCAGAAGCCTACATGGTAGGAGAAAATTGACTCCCAGAAGTTTTCTTCTGATCTCCACCTGTCCACCATGGCATGCTTAATGCATACACCTTCCCTCTTCTTCCTGTCTCTCAGATGATTAAATAGCGACATGCTTAGGGCTGGGTGAAGTGGCCTGTATCTGCAGTCTTAGCCCGTGGGAGGTGGTAGAAGCAGGAGGATTAGGAATTTCTAATTTCAAAATCATTGGTATCAACATAACAACTTTAACAAATCTGAGGTCAGTCTAAGTTATGTGAGACTGCCCTTCCCCTTGGGGAAAAAAACCCAAAAGATGTTTAGCTGAGAGATTGTTTAGACATGTGATTTTACCTAATTTTTTTCTTACCATTCGAAGATCTGGATCCAAGACGGTGTGATTGTAGGAGAGCAGCTCCTTCAGCTCTTGAGGGAAGTTACTCAGTTGTTTTGGGTAGCAGTGACCAATCTGTAACAAAGCAAAGGCTCTTCTGAAGTTGCCCTCTTGCTCTCCTAAAATCAGACATACAGATTTAGATGCTCTGTAAAAGATTGTTTCATAAAAGCTGATGATTCTGAATCACCATTTTTTCCCTATGTGCCAATTTCTCATCGTCCCATTTTTTTCTTTTCTTTTCTTTTTTTTCTTTGAGAGAAGGAGGGAGAAAGAATTAATAACAAGTTCAGAAATGCCACTGCAAGAGTATCAGAGAACAACTTTTAGAATCTGGATCTCTCCTTCTACCATGTGGGCTTCCAGGGAATTGAACTCAGGTTGCCAAGTTTTCGTAGAAGTACCTTTATCTGTTGAGCCACTTCACTCACCCCTCCACTAGTTTTTGCAAAATATAAGATGACATGGTTAAGAACCAGACTATATAATGAAAAGAAAAAAAATTGATGATTGTGTTCTAGTTGGTTTTATGCAAAATCCTTTAACACATCTTATGAAGAAAATAAAATCTGCAAAATAGAACTTTAAAAAAAACTTCAATTCTGGGTTTGGGAGATGCCATGCAAACAAAAAGTCTGCATGCCATGCAACCAAAAAAAAAAAAAAATCTGAGTCCCTAGATCTCAGATAAAATGCCAGATGGGTGTTCCAGTCTGCCTGTAATCCTGTATAATTCAGAAGGTGAAGACTGAATCCACAAAGCAAGGTAGCTGGCCTATAAAACCTACTGCTGAGTCCTAGGTTTGATTAGAGATCTCTCTCAAAAAGAAAAAGGTAGAATAGTGATGATTCTCAGTATCAACCTCAGGTCTCCACACATACCCACACACACAAGCCAATCCACATGAGAATGAACATACACACACACACACACACACACACACACACACACACACACAAAAGCAAAAAACTCCGTACATTTCCACACAGAATGTAATGAGATTATTATTGAAAAAAAAAATTCTGCAAATTTATGTGGCACTAACCTTTGTTTTATGATCTTACCTGTGCCATAAACATCACCAGATCTGCCAGTTCTTTGCTGGGTTTATTTGGTTGTAACTTGAAAATCTCCACATGGGATTTATAGTGATTATACTGTTGGAGAAACTGTAGAGGGGAAATAAATGGAATTGGTCATGTTCTTTTACATGACTATCTCAGTATAGAACAAGAAACTAGCACAAATCTTTAACAGTGGCAAAGACAAAAAGATATAACTAAGTATATAAGAACACTTTTGGGTCAGTAAGTTGGCTCAGTGAGTAACTAGTACCTTAACTAATCCAGGGGACTCCATATTCACATATTCACTCATCTAACATCCTGTTAAACATTTACCATGTAAATCTTATGTACTACTGGTGATATATAAACTGTTACAGTCACTATGAAGTCAGTGTGGAGGTTTCTCAAAAGCTAAAACTAAAGTTTCCATAAGACTCAGCTATACCAGTTCTGGATAAATACACCCTCCCTCCAGTTATTATCACAGATAAACACCTGCACAGTCATATTTATATCACTTCTAGATATGTATACACTCCACATCAAATAAATATCAGAGATACTTGCACATTTGTATTTATTGGCATGCTATCCACAAAGGGTAAAAAGGGGAACCAACCTGGATATCCATCAACAGATGAATGGGCAACAAAAATAGAGTACACATAAATGACTAATTTTTTTAGCCATGGACAAAAATGAAATCATGGCATGTGCAGAAAAAAGAATGGAACTGGAAATCATTTTGTTCAGTGCAATAAAACAGACTCAGAAAGAGAGATAGTATATTTTCCTCTCATGCCCAGAGTCCAGACTTAAATTTCTGCACACAATGAAAATAAAAAGGGGCCCATGGTTTTATGCACTTAGGTGGGGGGGAACAGCACTTAAAGGCATGGAGGACAATGAAGCATGTGACATGCATACAGAATTATCTAGGGAGTGGAAAGGGACCAGAGGAGAGAGAAGAGAGTCTGTGGGGAAGAGAGACAAATAAGAACAAAATGCCATATATGAATATTCTACAAAGAAATATACCACTTTATACACGAACATAAAAAAGAAAACTATGAGCTCTCTACTCACTACTTGTGAATAATGACTGGCTGAAAGTCTTGCGTATACTAGTAATTTTTTCTATTGGTTCATAACTCTCTATTTCCACTACTTTGACCACTGACTCCTAAGCATTCACATAATATTTGTATGTGAAAACATAAAAGTTTGGGGGAGAACGACAGTCAAAAGAGGAACTGTGTTGGCCATTAAAACAAATTATAATGCAGAAAGAAGCAGCACCAATAAGTAGCAGCCAACGTCCAATGGAAAGATCTTTTTAATGCTTCAGAGACAACGTTCCTCACTTCTTGGTTCATCTTGAAAGCTCACAATGTACGTAGTCAGCTACACAAAGCTCAGTGCGTGTTGGGCCTAATATGCTTTTCGACCTCATCTTTCCCAAGGCAAGTTCTCAGGTCCAGTTCCTGCTGGGTCCGGTGAGCCTGAATCCGGGCTTAACCGGACACGTCAAGCCTCTGACGCTCCACGGCCTTAGAGAACCCCCGCTTCTCCCTCGCACAGCTGAAGGACCCCTGGACGGTTCGGTGGTGTGGGGGACCAATTCAAGTGGTTTCTGAAAGGAGCCAGGTAGCCCACCCTGAGAGAAGTGGGGCGCGCCCTCTGCACCCAGGGAGGTAGATAAACCCGATGCAACGAGTTTTAAAGAACGTTTCTATAGTCGCGAGGTCCACGGTTGCAAGAGGTGGAAACGAACTCTAAGGCCGGTCACTACCCACATCCCCCTCCCCTCCGCGGGCTCCGGGGTTACAGGGCGCCCCGCTCCCACCTCCTCCATGTAGGCCGGCGGGTCCCGCTTGATCAGATTCTGTAGCTGGGGCAGGTTGCTGGGCAGCTTGTTGTTGTTCCTGTTGGTCATGGTGGCTGCGAATTGGCTCCGTGTTGAGCAGCTCTTGAAACGCGAAAGCCGCGGATCGCCACGACCGAGTCCCGCTGTGCCTTGGACTCAAGTTTCCGGGTAAAACCGGAAGCAGCACGTGGGTCGCTGGGCAGGCGGCACTAAATTGACTCATAACGAACTACAGGAGCCTCATAGGGTCAAACTTATTCGCACTACGGAATGTTTTGTAAAGGATTGTAAGTGATCGCCTCCTGTCGTTGAGTGGCCGCTACGACTACCGACAAATGTTTTTGAAACAGTTACGTAAGAAAAGTAAAGGCTATTTACTTTATATATGTGATAAACGTATTTCATTATCCCAGCACCCTTATATCACAGGTAAATAAGGACTGATAGATCATACAATCCTACAGCCTAAAGTTAGAAAAGAATCGATGAGGAGGTATAACTACATGAAGAGGCAGAAATTAGGTTCTTTTTAAAAATATGCTTTTAAATATCTATATCTGTTTGTTTGTTTTTTGGCTGTTTCAACTCTTTGTGATCCAGACAATGAAAAAGGCTGTTCATTATGTAGACTGGGTAAAAAATGCAAATTAATTTGTATTTAAAATGTAATCATTATAATTTTGGGGATAATTCCTTACCCAGAGTTTTAAACTAACATCATTAAACATTACATGTTCCCTGCTTTCATTATAACTTGTCTTCTGGAAATGAACCCACGGAGTTTGTTTACCTCACTTACAAAAATATTAGGCACAGACTTTTATATTTCCTAGGAAATGAAAAAAATGTATAGTAATATGACAAGATGTTGAGTCCTTTGGTGGGAAATTTTCTATTACTTCTTATAAAGTGAAAATCAGGAATACCTACACACAATCACACTCTGTAATGCATCCATGGTCTCCACTTAATGTAACATCAACCATAACTCTTACAGAATAAGCAAGTGAGTAGGGTTCAGTTCATCTGGCAGCATAAGAAATCTGGTAAAAGGACCAGAAACCTTTGTTTCTGTTGCCCACATGAGATTAAATATTGGCTTAATATGCAGTAGGTTATTCACAAAGGAGTTAATAATTGCCTCTTGATTGACAAAATCATTAAAGAGTTTTCAGTCAAGAAAAAAATGTTACCTAAAGATCTGTTGCATAGCATGTGTTTATGCTTAACCGTGAATGTCTTCATAGGTATAGAGACATCTTCTTTTAAAATATTGTTTTTAACAAACGCTCAGACTAACCACTAAAGGGAGTTCCTAATCTTCTTTAACAAGAAAATCAGTCTTGACAAAATGACTACATGCAAATGAATCTGCAGGAAGAACTTCAGTCCTCTCCAGAGCTGACTTCACTTTTCATCATTTTTTTACCCTCACCTCTAGTTTTCTAATTTATTGTGGATTTTGCCCACAAGTTCATCTACTTCTGTCTTTCCTGAGCTGTGTGAACTTTTGTGGTGGTCTGTAGCCAAATCTGTCAATACCAGGAGATAATTGATACATTGTTCTTTGATTTATTGTACTCTTAAATACTATAGATTTGCCCTGAAAATCAAATCAAAATACTAATCAAAAACTACTGAATGGTTCTCTCTTTCTCTCCGTGTGTGTGTGTGTGTGTGTGTGTGTGTGTGTGTGTGTGTGTGTGTGTGTACTACATGAAGTAGAGGTCAGTAACAATTTTCGGTGTATGTCTTTGACTTCCTCCTTGGTTGAGAGAAGGCCTCTGGTTGTTTTTGCTGTGTACACCAGGCTGACTTGGAGTTTCTAGAGTTTTTCCTGTCTCAGTTGACGTAGCTGACCATAGGATCATGGAAATTACAGACATTGTATCTTGCCCAGCTCTTTAAATATGGGTTCTGAGCTCAGGTCTTCATACTTGAAAACTCAAAAGGTGAAAATTTTTTGTTTTCTTTTTGTACTTTATTAATTTTTTTTAAATAGCAGGGTGTCATGGTTAGGCACAGGTGTCAACTTGACTATTGAGGGTTTGAGCTCTGGGCACATTTGTAGAGAATTATGCTGTTTGATGTCATTTATCAGCAACCATGCAGGCTGACTGCAACAGAATTTGGTACCCAGGACATGGGGTGTTGCTAATAAATCTGACTATGTGGACTTTGTGGCTTTTGAATAATTTCCCTGAATAAAGTTGGAAATGTTTGAAGAATTTCACTTTGTGGATTACAAAAACCGTTCTTCAGAGTTTGGTGGGCCATTTGGAAAACAGTGATGATGAGAGAGTAATGAATTGTTTGGGCCCAGTTTCTGATGAGGGAAACAAGGACTTTGTTGAAGTCGAATTTGAATACAAAGGACAGATTTGCTTGGTAGTGGAGAGCTGTGTTGGTGGCTGTGAAGCTCTGGATGTGGAAAGGGCAGGCAGCAGAATACCACTGCTGAATATCAGTGAAGGAAAACCTAGTGGTTTGCACTGGGACGGTGGAAAACGTGAAAACCACCAAATGGCGAGTTCATGGTTCGAAAACCCAGATTCCTTCAGGGGCTGAAAGCCCAAGTTAAAGCTGTTTCTTGCCCTTTGGAAGTTTGGCTGCCTAAAAGAAGCTTTTCCAGCATCAGTGCACAAAATTCGGTACAGCTGTGGCTACATTTCAATCTTTTTTTTTTTTTTTTTCATTTCAATCTTGCTTTGGAATCTGGCAGCGTCCCCCAGGTGGTACTGGTTTCAGTGTATGATTATCAAGTTCATGAAGAGCAGCAAAAACTTAGCACCAAGTGGCTGGCGTATAGTCCTGCAAGAGAAGGTGAAGCTTATAGCTGCAGAGGAGAATCCAGAGTGTTGGAGAGGCCAGAACCATGGGATTGGATGTATGCTGAGGACAGCTGCGAGTGGAGATTCAGCCTGGTTCAGAGGAACTTTGCTTTTATAAGTTTGAGCTGCAAACAGGGACTGGGAATGCCTAGAATCTTTGAGCCAGCTTGACTACGTGATAATTAACAGAAGATGGACATTGAAGTACATTTGCTGAACTTTGGTCTTAACTTGATGTTTTCTTGTTGTTATGATTTTATTTGGGATATTTAAAGAAAGACCTTCAGTTCCAACATTTTAATAACTGAAGTTTTAATGAGAGAACATTTTAAATTTATCTATGAAATGTATTTATATTTTTAAGATAACTTATTTATTAAAAATTTAATTATACATTTTAAAATTTTTTACCAGTTCCCTCCCTCCCCCCTCCTCTCCCTCCTCTCCCTCTCCATTCCCCAGTGCCTCCCCCCCAATTCCCAGAGAGTCCTTTATTGTGTACACCTGACTCTCCACTGTGTCCTCCTCTCCGATGACATATAAGGACCCAGTGGCATTTCCATAAACCCTTTCTCTTGTTCCCCTTAAGCATAGGAGCACTACTATGGCTGTCAATCCCTTGCTTCCAGGGATCTCCGTGCCATTAACAGATGCTAGACTTTATGAGGGCAACAGTGCGCTGGACATTGCGCAGGACATGCAAAGTCCCATTATGATTGCTTTGGCCCCAACTATTGTTGAGAATCTTGCAAATCATTGCTCCTCCCATCCTTTTGCTCTTACAATCTTACCGCCCCCTCTTCCGCAAATGTCCCTGAGCTCCAGGATGGGGAGAGATTAGGCTGGCCTAGTTCTATGTGATTGATATAGAGTCTCTGAAGTTCTGGATTGTGGTTTGTTGATTTTCTTTTGCAGTTTTGCTGCTCCTGCAATGCCCTTCACTCCATCCTGCTGGGCACTGTATGTCACTCCCTGGCCAGAGACAAAAAGCTGTTAAACTGGAGTCTTGTTATAATAGCACATTCAAGGGTAGATGTAATAAGAGTAGGAAACCTCAGTGAGGGAGGGATCCATCACCCATTTGCAAAATGATTACTTTTTATCTGCTAGACTATATGCCCTCCCCTTCTGGTGAGATCAGGAAAGAATGTCTGTGAACTTAACCAGGTTTCTCATTACTTACTTGCAGATTTTTAAGATAACTTTTAACACCTGTGGGGACAAGTATTGAAAGTTACAATTTAAAAGTTTTTGTGTCAAGTTGACAGGGGTGGGGTGTCATGGTTAGGCACAGGTGTCAACTTGACTGTTGAGGGTTTGAGCTCTGGGCACATTTGTAGAGAGTTGATGGTTAAGCCCAGAGCGAACCTTTTTTTTTTTTTAACATTTTTTATTATTATTTCTGCTCATACAAACTTAATAGGTACACCACTTCCCTCCCTCCCTTCTCCTCCCCCCGAACCCTCTGCTCCCCTCCCCTCCTCCTCCCCCCTCCCCCAGTGCCTCCCCCCCCAATCCCCAGAGAGTCCTTTAATGTGCATGCCAGACTCTCCTCTGGGCCCTCCTCTCCGATGACATACAAGGACCCAGTTGTATTTCCCTGAACCCTTTCCCGTGCTCCCCTTAAGCATAGGAACACTACTGTGGCTGTCAATCCCTTGTCTCCAAGGATCTTGGTGCCTTTAGCAGATACTAGACTTTGTGAGGTCAATAGTGTGTTGGACATTGCGCGGGACATGCAAAGTCCAATTATGATTGCTTCGGCCCTAACTTGTGTGGAGTATCTTGCAAATCATTGCTCCTCCCGTCCTTTTGCTCTTACAATCTTACCGCCCCCTCTTCCGAAAATTTCCCTGAGCTTCAGGATGGGGAGAGATAAGTCTGGCCTAGTTCTAGGTGGTTGATATAGAGTCTCTGAAGTTCCCAGAGCGAACCTTAAGGAGATTGTCTAGCTGATGGGGAAGGCCCAGCCTATGGTGGGTAGGATTAGGCCCTGGATAAATCACAGAGAGCTGGTTGGGAGAGTTGGCATCCTTCTGTATACTTGGCCAGATGTGCTGGTCTGGTAAGTAAGGATCATCCCTCTCTCAGCTGTTATGTGGTGATGGTGTGGCCAGTTCCCTTGGCCCTCCCTGGTGTTGGTACATGCTCTCCTGTCAAGCTGGACTAAGAACTGTAACCAGTAATTGTAAGAGAAAATAAACCCCTTGTTCCCTTATGCTGTTTGATGTTATTTATCAGCAATCATGCAAGCTGACTGAACACTGGGCTACACTGGGAAGAGAGTTCCGTCAGTAAAGTATTTCTTTGAAAACAGGAGGACCTGGGTTCAATGCTCAGAACTTATATTAACATTTAACAAAAAGCCAGGTATGATGGCATATACCTGGAATCCCAGGGCTAAGGTGGGGGAGATAGGCAGAAATCCTTGGAGTTCACTGGTCAGCCAGTATAGCCTAGTTGATCCTACAAATAAGAGTAAGAGACCTTGTCTCAAAAACAAGGAGTACAGCAGCTGAAGAACAACACCTGAGATTGTCCTCTAGTCTCCACATGCACATACCTCCACATGTACATGTGTACACATACACACATGCATACACATGTACACACACACACATATACACACATACACACTGGACTAGGGATGTAGCTCACTTGGTAGAGTACTTGCCAAGTATGCACAAGACCTTAGGTTCAATCCCGAGTAGCACATAAACTGGGCATGAGGGGTTTACACCTGTAATCTTATACTTGAGGGTTACTGTACAACTTTTTCATCCCTTGGCAAATATAATAGTCTATGACTAATTTTTTTTAATTTTAAGTGAAGTACTTTGGATTCTTTTCAGAAGACAAGTTATATTAAAAGGAGACAACATGTAATATCGATATATTTGTCTTTGCTTCTTGGTTCCTGGTATTGTTCTGGTGCCTTTTGGTGGTGCTGGGGATGTTTCTGTCCAGAGCCTTGGATATGCTACACAAGTGCTCTACCACTTACTCATCTCTGGTCCATGTCAACATGCTCAAAGAAGTACAGGGAGCATAGTTGTGAAAGGTTCCTAATATTATCAGGTAGCCATTAAACCAAAACTATGGTATACTGAGAACACTGACATGGGATGTATTTTAGAAGAAACCTTAGAGGTAACAATCTCCTGTGCTTTATTTTGCAAATAAGGACATTGCTATGTGGAAATCCGTGACACTCGTTCAAGGCTTCTCAGACAACAAGAAGTATAGGTGAGGACTAACCTTCTATCTTTCAGGCTCTTGTGTATACTCTACCTCTAACTTTCCTGCCAGCATTCAAAGTCCATATTTAGGAGCTAATAGAGATAAGAGAGATAACTTTTGTTTGTACTAGAAATAAAAAATATATTATGTAATCTGCACTATTTAACATCTGGGAAGTAGACACTAATATAGAGTCAAGTGTGTACAAAGGTTTATTGGAGTGATTTCTGAGAAAATGAAACGGGCAGACTGTGCAGAGACTGCCTCGGGCTGTGATACAGATCTGACAAGACTTGGTTAACCCGGGATTGACGAGATGGCTGTCTGTGTTACTACTGAAGCAGGATGACCTGAGTTTATATCCCCGGGTGCTGTGGTGCTTACTTCCCTATAATCTCAGCTCTGGGGAAGAGGAATGTGGAGACAGGGGGATCCTTGGGGCTTACTGGCCAGCCAGTCTAACCCCTTGGCTACCTTCAGGTGCAGTATGAGACCCTGTCTCAAAAAGTAAGGTGGAGAAGAGATTGGGGACCACCATGTCAACCTCTGGCCTCCATGGGGAACTCTAACCTCCGTGGTCACCATACACAAATTCATCAATTAATCCCAAATAAAACTCCTGATGAAGACCCCATCAGAGGAGGTGAGCATGGAGAGAAATGAACAGGTCTAGTAATCTTAGGACACTTAGTCATTTGGCTAGAAAGTTGCTCAATTGTACTGTGGTCTTGGGTAAACTTAGGTGAGTGGAAGCTGTCAGTCACTTTCTTAATGAACAACACGTTCATTGTCAAAGGCTGATCCAAACACCTTCCCATGGCTGTTGTGTATTATGGAATCTAAGCAGCTCCAAAGTGCTTCAGAATTCTGGAATTAATTTCAATAACAAATAAAGTGACTTGGGCTCCTATTCCACCATGTGAGAAGACCTATAGAACTTTCTAGTACTTCTAGACAGTTAAAGACGGGCCTCCATTACAACTGAGTATTACACAACATCCTTTAAAAGTCGATCATCACACCACAAGAAGTTTCTCTGCAGCCTTGTGTGCTGCTGCTCCAGGCTGCTGTCATATTCATTGCCCCATTCTTGTGATTTTCTCCCCTTCTTGGTGAGCAATCTCCTCCTGAGCTGCCAGAGACATTCTTGTTATCTCATTTTTGCTTTAACTTCCATACCATAAAAATTCCAGGCCAACATAGCTGTAATCAAAGACCTTTGAGGAAAGAGACCTTTCCCTGAAGGTAAATTCTGTTACTTTAAAATCTTATACAAATGATTAATGCCTACGAAATTTTAAAATAAAAAGAGCTCCCCCCTCTTGTATATTGGTTACTTTGACAAGTCCCTTACTATTTTCAAGATTTTGATTTTTAATTTATTCCCCCGAGGATGCTGCAAGTAAATGGCTGTGTCTCCTTGTTCCCAGGCTGTCTATAGGAAGCTCAGACCAAGGCCTCCTGCCTAGAGATGATGATGACCATGATTCTTTTCTTATTTTTTTCCTTAAAAGCAAAACAAATTGTTTATTAAAATAATAAATTAGAAATGGTATAGTACTTTTAAAAGACAAGATTGTTTTATGTGTACTGCAAACTCTATTTGCTGTTGCTTCATTGCTTTTTTTTTTCCCTTGAGACAGTCTCCCTATGTAGTCTAGGCTTGTGGCCTTCTGAATGCTGGGATTTCAGACATGATTTACAGCAAAGTTTTAAAGAAAAGTAAGCAGTTACATATAACTTGGTACCTTCCTCCCCCCCTTTCTTTTATCAGTTTTTGCCCTAAGCTGTAAACTTATTCACAGAATAGCTAGAAATCCTCCTCCTGGACTGGGGTTGCATCCTAGCACAACTGAGGCTCTGGGTTCTATCCCTAGCAGGGGACAGCAGATAACTTTCCTTTTCTTTGTGGATTAATTAACTGAGACCTTTCCAGACCTTAAATTCAAAAGCATTCTCCAAGAGAATAAATTTGAGTTCTTTGTCAATTTTTCTAATATATAAACTAAGATATAAACCACTTCCTAGAACAGCAAAATCATTGAAAATTTGAATCAGAGGACAATTCTTAGCACTTACAGTTATGTTAGGGCAGGGCAGACACAGATTTCGTGTATCCAGGAGCATTCCTGGAAGGAGTTTTGGGAAAACAGAACCGCTGAATACTCAAGAGTAGGGAGGAGCATATACCTATCAACTAAAAAATGCAGATTAAGGATTTCCTATGTCAGAGACTGTTGCAGGCAGTCAGGACACCATGGTGAAGAAGACAAAGCTTCTGCAGCTGGGGAATGAAATTCTGTGCGTGCTGTAGGGTCGCAAACAAGAAATTATCACATATATTTTTAAAGTGATTGTTTCATGTCACAAGGTTTGATTGATGTGTTGCAGTTTCTCTTCATATTGTTGACAAATACATGACCAAACAATTTAGGGGAACGAAAGATTTATTCTGGCTCATAATTCTCGGTTACACATCACCAAAGTAACGATTATACTGAAGCCCATTGTGGCAAACCAGTGAATTTATTGGCGTTACTTGCAGGAGTATGGATGAGTGTTTACTTATAGGTGGGAAGACCACTTAAAGGTAGCAACATAACTAAAAAGTTGACTCCCAGCATGAGTGATGACTCACAAAGACTGTACCCCTGAAGTTGCTTGGAGGAAATTTCTATACCACAGAGCCCACACTCCACACTCACATTAGTGTAGCATTCAAGGCCTGGCTTTCTACTGTATTGTTCTGTATATAGGGAGCAAAGTCCAACATGGCACCATGTTTTGCCCAAAGGAAAAATGACATACAGCAGAAAAGAGAAAATGCCACATAACAGGAGGCTACTGAGATAGCTCCAGGAAAGAGACAATTACAGTATGAGGTAGGATTATGAAATGTACCTACAAAGACTAGGTGAGGAGGCTTTTAGACACATACCTCTGGACATGAGCTATGGGACAGCTTCTAATAAGAGGCAGGTTCAGTAGAGACAGAAGGTCAGGGAAAGCCTAGCATGTTCTATGCAATGAGATCTATGAACAGCTTGTCCTTTACAACAATCCTGAGTAGGGAAAGAATGTAGAGAGGTTACAGTATATCTGAATGAAGGCCTCACAGTGAACTGCTCTGTTTAGTTGATCCTAATCCACATATCTCAGAATCTAGAAATCTTTATTCTCTTTACAGTTTCTTACAGACCCTCAACTAATGCCTGTGTGAGAATTCATGTCCACCTCTAGTAATAGAAACCTGCCTAAGACCTGTTCACATCATAGCAACCAGGGAGCAAGGGAAGGGATGGGATCACACTATCCTCCTCTAGTGAACATTCCAGTTACTCAACTTCTTCTCAGTAGGCCCATCTTCTAAAAGTTTACACCCTCCCAGGGTTCCACAGACTGGTAATCAAGTCTTCAATGCATGTGGCTTTAGGAGACAATTCTTTAAACCATAACGAGCAGCCTGTATTCCATGTTTGGTTCTTCCCATTCCTACTTGAGGTTTTATATTACATGAGAATATGTATTTCAGAGAAAGAATGGAGGGCACTGGGGCTGACAGCTCTAGGATTAGAACCTTTGCCTTGCAAGCAAAAGGACCTGAGTTTGGATCCCCTGATCTCACATTAAAAAAAAAAAAAAAAAAAAAAAAAGTTGGGCGAATATGGCAGCAGAGCCTGGAAAACTCCAGAGCAAAGCAATAAGGAGGTTCCTGAAGCCATTCTCGGGCCTCCACAGGCACACACCCTAAGGTACCTTTTGGTATACACACCTACACACACATACACATGTACACACTGATGCATGCACAAAAGAAAGACAATTTTGGTTTGTTGGGCTTATAGCTTATTGGAATACTATTACTCTTAAGGATTGGAAAATAAATCAGAGGCCACATAACTCTTATAAGTCTTATTTTCCATAGATTTTTATTTTTAGTGCTCAAGAAACTCCTTTAAGTCTTTGTCTGGATTGATACTAACAGTATGAAATGAAAATAGAAAAGCAAACAAATAAGGGACATCTGAGAATTGGTGAAGTTGAAAAACAAAACCCACAAGTCTGTTTTTGAACCAATGGTCTTTTTATTGGTATCATTGTCTTTCAACAAAATAACCCCTAAGTGTAAAGTATATATGTTAGTACTGCTGTGTATTAAAAAGTACTTGTTTAGAGAGTATTATAAACTTCTGATAAATGATAAGTGGCTATATTATGGATATATATTTTTATCACAACATGTAGTCATTGGCTATTTTATACACAGTATACCTGTAAGATGCAGTTGTCATGGACCGACAAATTGGAGAGCATTTAAAATTTTTTTTTTCCTTAGAGGAAGTAAGTGGAAGGAGCTGAATAATATCATGATAATATATGTTCAGGTGGGGTTACCATCAAACGATATTCAAAATCATCTGCAGTATGAGGGGTGGAAATATTTGAGAAAGTGAGCCTAGGTTTAATTTCTAGCTGGAAACCCCTTGTACTCAGCTTACTGGACTTCCTTCTAGGGTAGTTTCCAATTCCCACAGAGGCTAACTTGGCACCAGCAGTGCTTCCACTAAGAGAATGTTCCTGGGAGGTCTCGGTATCTTACCAGTCCTTTTCTTCATGAAAGCTGATGTAGTGGTGGATCATGACAATACTTTGCAAATTCTAAAGTGAAATAACTGGAAACAAGATTCACATTTGTTGAAAATGAGTTTTCCAAAGGATAGTTACATTGTCTATTCATAGAAGCTGGACTTTGTCAGGAATGGTAGCAATGGTATTTTTGTTTTGGATGGGGAAAGGTTGGATGACTAATGCATTGAACAATGATCAGCAAAGCTGACCATTCTTAAGTTATGCAATTCTAGGTATTCTGCATATTTCATGAACACTCCAGAATATCTGCAAATGCTTCAATCATGCAGTAGAGAAATCAAGCTAACATTGGGTCATAATAAAGATATGCTTCACTCTGGTTCATGCAGTGATGCTGCCAGAAGATCATAAGGACCCAGGTCACCAGGGATACCTTCCTCATAGGCTATTCATCATTCAAGACCTAAGTCATAGGTTAGACAACATGGAGCAAGCAGGGGTTGGCCAGTGTTTGCTCTAACATTGTCTGATGACTTCCTACCTCTAACAATACAATTAGAAAATTATTCAAAACCTAGTTCCATAGTCTTCATGCCTTCCTACCTCTAACAATATAATTAGACAATTACTCGAAACCTAGTTCTGTAGTCTTGATACTTTCTTACCTCTAACAATACAATTAGAAAATTATTCAAGATCTAGTTCCATAATCTTTTAGATGCAGTTATAGATTCAGAGAATTAATTATGGGTCCTCCCTTCAAACAAAAAAAAAAAAAGAAAAATAAAGCAAACAATACTATATTGCTGGAAAGAGAAAATAAACACCAAGATAAATCAGGTAACAATTAAGTACTCACTCATGTGGTACAAAACAGAGGTTTTGAGAAAATTTGGGTAAACAACAAAAACTTTTTTTGTAATTAATTTTTTACAAATTGATTACAGGGCTAGGGATCAAATTCGAGGCTGTGTACATGAGAGACAAGTGTTCATCAATGAATGACATCCTTGGTATCCAGAAAGTTTTTATTTAAGAGCAAGGATTTGAAATGAGACTTGAAGATGCATCAAGTATGAACTGAAGTCATATGACTTCAAAAATCATACTGACAGTTTTAAAAGTCACGTACTGGTGATTCCTGGTGGTGGATCCCCTGAAACCACCAGCACAGACCCCCTCCAACACACTGAGAGGACTTCAGGATGACTCAGATGCAGCTGCTGATAGCAACAATAGTTTGGTGAGATCCAGCTCAATTCCAAACTGCTTAGCTCACCAGCATGCAGACAGCCCTGGGACTTGGTAAACCCAGAATATTCCAGAAGTCCAGACAGCTGTTGTATGTGGGATATGTTTGTGTGAACACTTGCCCGGATGCAAATATTGACAATAGTGTGATTATGAATTTGATGAAACCCAGCAGGCTAAGAAGTTACCTCAACAATTGTCAATATTTGGACTTTAGAATTATCTTGAGTTGTCATTTCATAATAATGCTTTCAGTTATCTATCCACATTAGTGAGTTTATGCCTTGAAACTATCCCCCCATGAAAAGTACTTCAGCACAATTAAAAACACCCAATTTAAACACAAAACGATGGTGTGTAAAGCGGTCTCTCTTATGCTCTTATGCAGTCTTCTTTGGATGAGGACGTTGGGACTTCTTAGTTTTCAGAGTTTTCTTGTTTTTTTGATGTTTTTTCCCTTTCTTTTGCTTTTTCTTCTGGCTGATCTGCAAGGAGAAGTGGGGAGGGGAGACAATGTTTCGGAGTCTTGCAATTTTCCTCTCCTTCTAGTCACACTCCTGACTTTGGTTTTTATTCTTGGAACTGGTTTGAAGTTGCTTTTTGTCTCAGAGCTGCTCTTTTTGAGTCTCTATTTCACTCAGGTCAAGGAAGGAGCAGCAGCTGTTTTTTTTTTTTTTTTTTAATTTTCATGCGTATGTGTATATCCTGTGCATGACTGTTCACATGCAGGTGCATATTTGTGGAGGTCCAAGGTTAATTTAAGGAATCATCCTCCATCACTCTTCCACCTAAATCATTGAGTCAGGGTCTCTCAACTAAACCCAAAGTTCACTCGTAAGGATACTGTCACTACTCAACTTGCTCTGGGGAACCCTGTTTCCATGAGGTTGGAGTTACAGGTAGAGGCCATGCCTAACCAGCATTTACATGGGTTCCAAAGATCCAAACTGTGGCCCTCACACTTCCATGGCCAGCATTTTAACCACTGAGCCATATCTTCTACCCTGTCTCAGCTTTCTGACTGCTCTTTTTTTGTCTGTTTTCCTGGTTTTATTACTGTCCTCACCCTAATCTCATTTGCCATGCATC
Source organism: Typhlomys cinereus (assembly GCA_023101885.1). Classification (NCBI taxonomy): domain Eukaryota; kingdom Metazoa; phylum Chordata; class Mammalia; order Rodentia; family Platacanthomyidae; genus Typhlomys; species Typhlomys cinereus. Next base: position 1,136,158 of record JALPQD010000011.1, on the reverse strand, counting down.
TGTGTCAATCACAGCCCTCTTACGTACTGTTGTCATCTGTTTTTTACATATAGGAAGGACATAACTAGGAGAGGTGACTGCAGCCCACCTGAGTGTAAAACCCAAGCTTTTTACCATATTCTCTGGCCCTCTTCTAGCCTGACTTTTTACCAGGCCACTCACCATTCCTCTCACATTGTCCTGAGAAAGTATTCCTACTTCGACCCCTTCAACCTCTCCACTTGAATGCCCTTGAAATTCTTGAGGCTCCCTGAACATGATCAGCTCCCCATGACTGCACTATCTTTCTTGTTCATACTGCACTTACTTTCCTCATCAACCATTTATCCTTCAAGACCCAAGCCAAAGGTTACCTGACATAGGAAGTCTTCCTTAATACCTTCTTTACACTCCTCCCTTTGCCAAAGTTAATTATTCATTATAATCGTCAACAGTTTTGTACATGCCTCTATCATATATTTCTTCCTATAAAGTCACAATTTTTATAAAGTATCTGCTAGGAAGGAGGGGGTTATACTTGTTACTTTTGAATTCTTGCGTCTTATTCTTTAATTCAATACAATTTGAAAAGAAGAGAATGTATTCTTAATGGAACTAGCCAGATTGTTTGTCTTCCAAAGTCAATTTTCTAAAAGAAAGAAATTGTGTTCTTCCCTTTTACCAACCTTTTTTTCCCATTCTTTTATCAATTTCTTCACATCTGGTGAATCTGGATTTAGGCATGTTTTATTCCCATTCTTCATTGTAGCTCTGCCAAAGAAATACAAATGAGATTTCTTTTTTTCTACAATAATAACTGAGTGGCTTTTTAAGGAAATGGTAAAAAATTTTTCTTTGTTCTTTCAAACAAGCACTTTTCTACAATGAACATTTATTTATTACTTAATATGTCAACCTTGGTTTTCAGTCCCTAGAAATTAATTTTTTGGGAGAAAGAAACAACAAAAGAAAGAAAGAAAGGAGCAAAAGAAAAGAGCAAAAGAAAGAAAGAAAGAAAAGAGCAAGCAAACTAACAATCTGAATTTTAAGTGTCTGCACATACCAGTTGTCCAAGGTAAGAGTCACACTAAATTCCACATGACACATGTGCTCTGGATGAATCTTTACTTACATGATTTCAGTTTTCTCACAGGTACGGCTTGGGGCAAATTGTTCAAGGTTCTTTAAAGACTTGGAGGGAATTCTCCCTTGGCTAGTGTTGATGCAGGAACAACGTTGATTCCTCATTGTCAGGAATCCTATGGGAATGATAATGCATGGGTTTACTTTGAGGTCTCAATTGACATAATTCATTATGATTCATTTGATTTAATTATTATCACCATAGAGTTTTGAAGTAAGTGTCACTTCTATTTTCTAAATAAAATATGTTTCAGTGATGTTAAAAGCAAAGTCATTCAGTTTTTAGAGCAGCTCAAGACACTCTGAATCCAAAAGTATTATTCTCAGTTACCTTACTTTGCTACCCTAGGAGGAAAAGAAACATTCACGACATTTAGTAAATCCTTGTTACAGGTTAAACATACAGATATATTATTTACCTGTTATATATGGACAAGTTCTTTTTTAATTATATATATTTTTATTATTATTTCAGCTCATACAAACTTAACAGGTACACCGGTCCCCTCCCTCCTTCTATCTCGCCCCCAAAGTTCTTAAGCACTTTAGTGGCTCGGAGTTGGTATAGATCTGGATGAAAGCTGTACTTAAAATAACCGACTACCATTTCCATCCTCAGCTTTTCATCCTTTCCTTCCCCTAAAACTCTTTTTCAATAGTGCTTTAAACGTTTGAAAAGTCTTTGTGTGTGTGTGTGTGTGTGTGCGCGCGCGGGCGCGCGTGCTACAACATGCAGTAGACAACGTCCACTGTTGGTCCTCACCTCTCCACCATGTTTGAGACATGTGTTAGGGACTAACACCACTGTGTTAGGGATCAAATTCAGGTCATCGGGCTTGGAAGGTAAGTGCCTTTACCCACTGAGTCTTAACCACCCCCTGAAAAATCTTTGAAATATATTATCTACATCCCTCGATCTTAATATTGATTTGGCATATATTTACTTAGTGCTTACATATTAACCACAAAACTTCCACTCTTCAGATGTGGAGATTGAGTTCTACAAATGATGTCAGTCCAAGGGACTGACAACAAAAGCAAGGGACAACCTCTCTTATTTATGGATTCTTAGTTTGTTAATCACAGATACACTTATCAATAAACAACATCAAGTGACAAAAATAATTTAAGGAGACAGAATCTTATCTCATTATCAGCTGCCAGTGTTGCTGATTTTATAATCCTCATTACAAGCCCCCATTATGTGAACTGGAAAGAAAATATGCAGAAATTTCCTTATTTCTGACAGTTTCTCATCATCAAATGCTCAAACATATAGTGAACACTTATAAGGAACGCACACACTCAGACTGAAAAGAATATTTAACTTGGCAGGTCCAAGTTATGACCTTTGGATAATTGCTCTCAACACCAAATGCTTTCATGAATGAGCACCACTACTTTCTAACACACGCAGGACATTCAACATTCAACTCTGGTAAACTCAAGATTTACAGAGATGCACATCTCTGAATTTGCTAACCTAAAACAGTTCAAAACCTCTTACCTTCAACTCCGTACACAACCAGGAAGATGATGCCCAAGGCAAGGGGAACACTGCTTTTTTTCATAGTGGAGGGTTGCAAAATCAGCAGAGTTTTACTGTCACTCCTAGATTGAACTTCCAGGGCAAGAAATTCTTTAAAAGAACATGTTCACAGGAATCACATTTATTTAGGAAATCCTTTTTCCTTCTAGTCTCTGATTGGCTGGTTCCTTTAGCTGACCTAGATTAAATAACTAACCATGAACTTGATTGTGCTTGGGAAAATCCTACTATTGGTTCCAGGGGAATTTCTGAATGTTGTATTTCCATTTCACATAAACTGGTGGTTTTAGAGGAAGGGATGTGAAACTCATTACCACTGGCCTTTAACACACACACACACACACACACACACACACACACACACACACACAGAGGCTAACCTGGGTGTAAAATAGATTATATGATGAGTATATTGATGCCATATAAGGATGATTGGAGATGTAGTTTCTAGATGGGAAACACTAAAATTTAGGTAATTCCTTTTTATTTTTTCTATATATTCTATGACTGCATTAAGGTTTTTTTTATATTATCCAATCAGCAACCTAAAGCACCTTATTTCTTCAAGGTTTGGAGTTGCGTGTGTGCGTGTGTGCGTGCGTGCGTGTGTGTGTGTGTGTGGTGTGTGTGTGGTGTGTGTGTGTGTGTGTGTGTGTAACAATGTATGTGCAGAGGTCAGAGACAAACATGGACATTGGTCTTTGCCTTCCACCTTGTTTAAGAATGGGTGTCACAGTTACTCTTTCTGTGTTAATTTTCTGTGCTACATTTTCTCTTAAAGGAAAAAAGGGAGATTTATTTGGCTTATCGACCCAGAGGGAAGATACAGTACATTATGGCAAAAAAGGCATGGCTGATTGGCAGAAGCTGGAGCAGGCTTAAGTCATGTTCGTCATGGAGATTGAGAGCTTAAATTGCCAACTTCAAGAGCAGATTCTTAACAGAAACAGGGTGATGCTAACCAACCTCAATGCCCACCCCTTGTGCCTTTCTCTATCCAGGTTTTACCTCCCAAAGGTAACACAACTTTCCCAAACACTAAGGATTCAACCACATGAGCCTGTGGGAAGTCTTTTGTTTGCCACCATATCTGCCAAGCTAACTGACCCATGAGCTTTCAGGGAGTCTTCTGTTTCCACCCCCCCCATCTTCCTATAGGAGCAGTGAGGTTACAAATACACACTACAGCCTCTGGAATTACATCAGTTCTAAGGATCCAAACCCAGATCATCTTGCTTGTGCAGGCAAGTGTTTTAATTACTTCCCTAACCATTTTCCAGCCCAATGTTGTTTTCTAATAGTGGTAAATTCATACTGTCTCATTGGTGCTACAGTTTATTATTATTTAAATTATTTATTTGAGAGGGGAAGAGAGTGTGTGTGTGCAGCCATACATGCATGTGGCCACATTTTGTTGCTAGGGAAATTAAGATTAATATTTATTGACCAGTTAAAGACTGGGGGTCCCATTACTACAAAATAACATTTCTCCCTAGGAATGGCTGAGATGAGACAGAAAGCCCTCAATGCTCTCTGCTGACTTTGGCTGTCTCTTCTCCCTCCTGGCTGTAATGCTGTGACAGTCACATCTCCAAGTTTCTCATGCAGAATGGCCTTTTATGTCTGAAAGCAGTACTGCTATTCCCACTCCAAGAACTCACAGGGGAAGCATTAGAATTGCATGATGCAGTTAAGCTAACTGTGACATTGAGACAGGCTTGCTGAAGTGCAAATTTTTTTTCTTGTTATCTCTCAGAAAAAGCAGAACAAAGAATTCAGATCAGGGGATCTTTGATCGTGTTATGTAAAAGTCAAAAGTGCTGGAAAATCTTTAAAAGGTCATCAATGTGTGTGTGTGTGTGTGTGTGTGTGTGTGTGTGTGTGTGTGTGTGTGAGAGAGAGAGAGAGAGAGAGAGAGAGTTGCGTGTGTGCAAATGTGCATACACAGATGTGCTCTTTTATGTGGAAGCCACAACATCTTCCCTTCTCTCTTTCCACCTTATTTTCTGAAACAAGGTTGCTCTCTGAATCTGGAATTTACTGACTCATCTAGATTGACCAGTCAACAAGCCCTGAGGTTTCTTCTCTCTCTACCTCCCACAGCAGTGCTGTAAACCTGGCTGCAAATCTGAACTCAGATGCTGGTACAGTGATCACTGTACCCACTGATACATCTTTTCAGCTCTTATTTATTTTTCTAATATAGCACATCAGGTAATAACTGAGTCTAAATTTCCAAATAAGCATTTTAAAGAACTAATGGTAATTCCCAATTTAAAAGTAAGTTATCCAAGCATGATGGAACATATCTGTAATCCCAGCACTTTGGAGGCCGATGTAGGAGAATTGCAGGATTTGAGGCTAATCTGGACTACATGGTATGTGTTTCAAGCCAAACTGAGCTAAAAATGATACCTTGTCTCAACAATCTACCAATCAACCCACTGTAGAGGGCTGGGGATGTAGCTCAGTTGTTAGCGTTTGCCAGCATGCATGAAGCATTGTGTTTACTATCTAGCAGAAAATGAAGAGAGAGTAGTGGTTGTGATGGTTAGTCTTAATGTTAACATGACTCCTAGGAGGTGGGTCTCAGGGCAACCCTGTGAGGAATTATCTAATTAAGGCAGGGTTCTGGGCAGGCATATAGGAGACTGTCTTGACTGCATGATTAATGTAAGATAAATCAGCCCAAAATTGACAAGATCATTTCCTGGACAGGTGGATGAAGATGGAAAGAGCTAGCTAAACGCAAGCAGGCAAATATACATTAGCCCTTCCCTTCTGCAAGGCATGTGATATGACTAGTTCTCTCAGCTTGGGCTCTGTTGACTCTCCTGCAATAATGGCTGAAACTTGGAATCATAAACTGATCAAAATCTCTTTCTCATAAACTGTTTGGGTTATATTTATTGAATCAAAAGCTTATGAAACAGTAAGTAACAGTGATGCACGCCTGCTAATCCCAGAATTTGGGAGGTGGAGGCCAGGCATCCTATGATACAAGCAATCCGAGAGAGAGAGAGAGAGAAATTAGCAACTTTTATTGAGGAAGAAATTTGATTTGAAAACATGATAAATATATCAGGGTTTTATCTGAGGAAAACCCTTCCTTCCTGGAAATTATTCTGAATGATTAGGAAAATTCTTTGTTACCCCCCATAATAATAATAATTTCTCTTTTTGAGACATAAAGTGTTTTTTAAAAAGCAAGAAAAATTCTTTGACTATCATAATTTAATTCAAATCTTTATCACTGAGCTGCCATTGCTAGCATGAAATTCAGTGTGTTTTTCAACAAAACACAGCTGTTCTGCTTTAATTTGCTGCTTTTCTCAGGTATTTCACTTCATGTTTCTGATAATATAACTGTGAGATATGAGAAGTTATATATTCATGTGTATTTTCTAATGAGTGTAAAGAGTCCTTTGTTTTCCAAAAGTATACTAAACATTCAGCAATAAATAATTTTTTAAAGTTAGAATATTTAGTACATATACTCTGGCTGTTTAAAATTCTTGCAGCAGCTGAGATAAAGCCAGTTACAAATTGAATCTAGTTTTCCTCAGAGAATATTATTTTCGGGAACAGAACGAGACTGAAGGGGAAAGGAAAATATAATAAGATAAAAGGTCAAAAACAAAAATCTCCCTTCTCAAAACAGAATCTGGAAAAATTAATTAAACAAATGTAAACAAATTAACTAAAAAAAAGTCTTGATGCTGTAGATATTTTAAGGCCAGACAAAAAATATTGAAAGATTATAATAGCCTGAAATGAGCAAATTATAGGTAATATTAGCAAAAAAAATCACTAAATACACTTAAAGTTTTGGGGAACTTACACAATCATTGAATATACTTTTTAATATTTTGGCAACAAAATCACTTAATATATTTATAAATGGAAGGAAAAGACTGTAAGTGCTTTATTCTGCATATTGACTGTGTATATAGAGACTTTTTTCTTCTTTTTTTGCCTTCTGTATAGATATCTGGGATAGGATTATAGTGAAATAGCTTCCAGATTTATCCTAAAGGATATTGTTGGAAAAGCAACAATTAACATTCACATTGGTTTCTCTTCTCTCTCCTCCACTTCTTCTCTACCATTCTAGATAAGGTGGCTTCATCTTAAATTGTATTTGCTGGGGCTGGAGAGGTGGCTTAGGGGTTAAGCCTCTGTCTTGCAGGCAGAAGGTCCTGAGTTCGGATCCTAGACCCCAGGTATAGACGCAGGGGGAAGCCGGGCAGCTTGCGTTTCTGGTCCTGGTAGGGCGGAGCCTGTGAATCCCGGCGCAGAGTAAACAAGGAGGAGCTGGAGGCGTTCATGGTGGTTCCCGAATTTGTCCGTGGTTCTACACACACACGCACACATGCACAATTGAATAAATAATAAAAAAATAAATTGTATTTGCCTCTGGGGAGTCTTCAGTCATCTGGGTGATATGCCAACTCAAGGTGGACCAGAAGCTTAGTAAGTAAAAAGTATTTCTGGAAGTAAATAGAAATCATTTAAACCCTCCCTGTAGAAAAAAATTTAAATGAACTAAAATCTAAAATTAACAAATCAAAATTAAATTTCTCCCTAAAGAGAGAAATAGCCTTTAAAAGATACAGCCTAATCAGAGCAATGATTTTTTTTCTTTTTTTTCATATTCATGTGTGTTTGGACATATGTGTGTAGGCATGTTTTCAGGTGTGTGGGGACATGTTGATGGTATATGAGCATGCATATGTACATGCATGGGAGGCCCAACGCTAATAATTCTTTGTCTGGTTAGCTTGCTTTGGGGATTCCTAAACTCTATCTTCTGAGGCTGAAATTCTATGTGGGCCACCACACCTGGTCAGTATTTCACATGAGATCTGGGGATCCGAACTCCAGTCCTTTTCCTTGCACAGCAAGCTGATCTTTCTCCAATCCTGACTGATTTATTTTAAAACAAGGTCAAGGTCTCACTGTGAATCTCAGGCTGGTCTTGAACTTGTCATTCTCCTGCAGACCTGTGGCACCATATCCCACTAACGTCTAAGAATTTTTTTTAGCCTTCCCAGAACCAATGATTGTCCTCTTTAGAGTAGCACTTTTTCATTTTCCCTTTGAGATGCATGCTTTAGAATAAGGGGAGAACATCTATTGACATTTTATGCACTTCATGCACATTTGACTGGTATATGTGATCTATTAATAATTAAATAAAATATTCCAAAATTGACTTTAAACCAAAAAAACCTTGTGGTGACTTCTAGTAAGCCTATTCTTCTGGTTATGCCTAATTAACAAAGGCTGAGACCAAGCCTAGAGTAGAGCTGGGTTTGGGTACCGGCTCTGCTTACTTAGTTGTATAGTACTTAACTTTAGTGAGACTCGGCTCCCCTAGAAAACAAGTACTAACTTGTTTTAATAGCAAGGAAACATTGGCAGAGCTAGTGTTTCTCTCTAGCAAGGAAAGACTGATGGAAACTTCCAAGGATAAAGACAAAGGCTCAGTATGATCAGCCTAGATTATCTGTCTCTTCTCTGTTCCTACCATCCCCACTTCTCTCATTTCCTGAGTCCTTGTTTCTGCTCGGGGCCCTTTCTGAAACCCTGGGCTTGTTTTCACTTCCCAACATGTGCTCACTCTACAAGACTACCCTACAGCACGATGATCTTTCCTTACTCAGGCAAGCATCTTCACCCCGGGAAGACTTCTCCCAACCCCACGGATAGCAAGTCCTCCCCATGGCACCCTGTCTGCATGGGGTATATCAGCAATGTTGATTGATCCCTCTATCATTAGAGAAAGAAGGGCCTGAAAAAGTCGATATTTGAACAGTGCTGACTCCGGCACCTGCCACGGAAGAACGTTCTGGAAGTCTGGCATAGTTAAGTACTCGGCGTACTGTCCATCCCTGAGAAAAGGGGATGGAGGACCGGACGAGCACATCCGGTCCCCTGCCAGACCTCGGAAGACCCTAGGGCCGCTTGCAGCCGGGATAGGCGCACTGCGCATGCCCAGCCGGCCTGCTTCTAGAACTTTCTTCGCCGCCGAGTTCCCAACGCTCACTCTACGCGTGGAGCTGTTGAGGCTGCCTGCGCTGAAGGCGAAGAGAAGCACTTTAGGGAGGAAAGGTGAGGGGTACGGCCTCGGAGCGCCCCGCATCAGGCCTTCGGCCCTGGGGAGGCCACGTGTCCAGGGGAAGGGTCAGGAGGCCGCGGTCGGTGAGTCAGTTGGTCAGCGGGCGTCGCGCGCCGGCTTTGAGGCTCACGGCTGGGATGGAGGCGACTGTGTGGGAGGCCGGTGGGGTCGGGGCTGGCCGAGCGCCCACGGGGACCCCTTTCTCTCCCCACAGCCCCATGGGAGCCCTCGGCCAGTGAGCTGCAGAGGTCCAGGTAAGGCGGCCGGCTTCATCGCGGGGGGATTTCCCGCCCGGCCCTCCCCGCGCCCCCCCCAAACCACGAGGAAGTGCCGTGACCCCGCGTTTATGGCCAGCCAGGGCTTTTAGGAGAAACAGAAAGCGAGGAAGAGGATGCTGTGGGCGCCTCTCACGGTCCCGGGAAGACGGCCAGAGGATGAGGAGCCCCTGGAAACCAGCCAGAGTCTAGTTCCCGCTTGGACAGCAGCCTGACCTCTTTTTAGCCAGGAAAAAACCCCAAGTCCTTGGCCCCGGGAACCGGATGGGAACGTCACCCCAGGAGCAGGCGGAGCAGCCCCCGGCTCTCACACGGGCGGTCTGGCCCCCCATCCCTCCTGGCCATGTTTTTGATTGTGGGACCCCGTGAGAGGTTTAATTACGTAAACAGTGTGGCTAGATGACAGACAGGACAAGTGGGTTCCTTTTCACTGGCCAGAGGGGACGTTTCTCTCATATGAAACTTCTCAACACGTGGACTTCCCCTCTTTTCAGCACTTTGCCAATGTTAAAAGGTCTTGGTTAAAAACAAACAAACAAAAAACAAAACAAAACAAAAAAAAACTACACTTCTTGAAAGTCCCAGATGTCCCAATTTAGCATTCACATTTTTCTTTTCTTCCCCCCCCATTCAGAGTCATTCTTTCCTTCTAAAAAATAGGATAAACTTTTTGCAAGTTAATCATATTTTTGTGGGTTTTATATCTTGTTTGTATCATGGGTAGCTAACAGACAGGAACAAGTTCTTCCCTAATCTCATCTTGGCTTCTTGGTTTATATTTCTCCCATGAAGTCCAAGAACAGGTTAGATTTATGAATGAATAACGCATTTTGAAAGATAGTCTCAGGATATCACTTCAAAGACAGACGTTCAATGTTGGCAACAACACAGCATTTTTAAAAATACAACTTTTGGCAACTTGTGTCTACATAGATTACATATTTTGAGTGGTTCTTCATGCTTCTAATCAGTTTAATCTTCATGCTGGGTATTTAGGCTGTCTCTACTATTTCAGTGCAATCTGACAATATGTGATGATAGTTATTAAAAAGCTGCTGTCTAGGTTGAAACAATTGATCTGAAAAGGGAAGAAATGATTTTTCTGTTTTAAATGTCCATATTTATTTTAAACAATTCACTTCATTTTTAAGTACCTGTAAGAAAAATACACTTTATTATTATTTATTTTTGTTTGTTTTGAGACAGTGTCTCATTGTAATCTACACTGGCTTGGAACTTGCATTGTAGCTTAAATGACATTGAACTCCTGATCCTTCTTTCCAGCTCCCACGTGCTGGAATTATGCTGTGTACTGCCATGCCAGGAAAGTCCACATTTTTGAAAGCCTCACTATTTTGTCATTCAGTTCATCTAAAAAACTTTTATTATGATTCTAGCTTCTGAAGGCACAAATACAATTTTTGTCCTCAAAGGGCTTACAGTTACTGGAGACAAATCAACACTTAAGCAGATAATTTATGGGAGAGCAATGTTATATGAAAGGTCTGTACAAAATTATTGAGTGCAAGCAACTCCCCATCTATGGCCGGGTAGGTTCACACACAGCTGTTTGAATTAGATTTCATGGGGAGTATTGAAGTTTAACAAAGTGCAAATAAAGTAATGGTGAAAATGAGGCTAGAAATTTAGCAGAAATGAAAGGATAAAGGTGCTGTTAACCTATGGGTGAGGACACAATGGATTTTTACCAAGGGAATATATCACATATGGGAGATTTACCACTTATCTACTTGGACATTTAACCTTTGTTACTGAACAATACCTACTCTTGTTGCTATGGCAGAATTTCCTTGTGTCTACATCGATTACATATTTTGAGTGGTTCTTCATGCTTCTAATCAGTTTAATCTTCATGCTGGGTATTTAGGCTGTCTCTACTATTTCAGTGCAACAGTACTCGCATTGTTTCTTACGAGATTGTATTTTCTGGTGCCAGGTAAGGTGGCTGCAACTGTGCTTCCAACCATTCAGAGTCTGAGCAAGGATGATTGGTTGAGCCTAGGAATTCAGGACTAGCCTGGGCAACATAATGAAATCATATTTTTTCAGTATTTTTTATTTTTGTGTATATTTTGTTTCTTTGTAAGTTATGAAGAGGAAGGTTAAACTATTTTTGTATTTTCTGTAATATTTTAACTGCTTGCCAGAAAGATAAGAAGAAAAGCAATAGGTCTACCAGTATGTAGGTTTATCTGTTTCTTAGTCTTACTAGTTGTATCTACTATATGAAATTTGTCACTTGAGATTATTTCTGTGTGTGTGTGCGTGCACACATGCAAGTGCACAAGTTGCACAAGCGTGTGCATATATGTGGAGGCTCCAGGTCAATTTCAGACATCACTCCTTAAGCACCATTCTTCCTTTTTTATTTTTATTCATTTGTTTATTTATTTATTGTTTTTGAAACAGGGTCTCTCAGTGGCCTAGAACTTGACAAATAAGCTATATGGCCAGTGAGCTTCCAGGATCACCTGTCTCAAATGCCCTCACTATTGGGGGGAGGGATTTATAAGCATGTGCCACTAAGCCTGCTTTGCTATTGTATTTGTACAGTCCTCAATTTCGTAGCATATTGAAATTTTGCTTATCTTGGTTTAGTAAATACATAACCTGTAAGTAGAGCCAGAGTACAGTAGTCTCTTCTTACCCATGAGAGATATATTCCAAAACTTTGTCTGGATGCCTGAAATTATGGATAATATCAAATCTGCACACTATTTTTTCTGTGACTCTGGATAACAGAATCTGTGAGAAGTAAAGTCAGGAATAAAGGAGACCACTGCATCGACACAATTGTATGTCAGCTTCTTAAAGATTTTGAATGAGATGCTAATCCACTTTTGGTTAAAGATCACATTTTTATTTTGTTGATTTTCTCTTATAGCTTTTCTTTAAGTGTAGGCCATGAAGCATAGGACCATTTTAAAAATATTTATTCATGAGAAAGAGAATATATGCATGCTAGGTACCTAGGTGGTAATCAGATGATGACCCTGAGAAGTCAGTTCTCTCTTACTATGTAGGTCCAGGCATCAAATTCAGATTGCCAGGTATGTGAGAAGGATGGGTACCTTTACCCACTGAGATATTTTGCCCTCTTTCATATTTTTATTGAGTATAGCACATGTTGTAGGCTGAATTGTATGTCTTCAAATTGAGATATATATATATATATATATATATATATATATATATATATATATATAACTACTAATGCTCTCAGAATGTGACTGTGTTTAGAGATAAGTCTTTAGAGAGCTAATTAAGTTAAAATGGGGTCTCTAAGATCCTATATAAAACCCAGACATTAACTTATTATACATCAAATCAGTTGTCCTAAATGTTATCAGAAGAGCTAAAGGAAACCATGTACAAATAAAGAAACTAGATAAAATGAGAATATCAATAAAGAGATCAAATGATAAAAAGGGACTCAAATAAAAAGTTTATATTTGAAAAGTACAAAAAGGTAGCATGCTTGGAAATACAGCTCAGTGGTAGACTGCTGGCCTATGGTGTGTGAGGCCCTGGTATCAATTCCTAGTGTACCCCTTCACACACAACCAAGTTGAAAAAATCATTATTGTTTCAACAACACTTTTGAGTAACAAAAAATAAAAATTACCACATTGAAGATAGGAAATTATATAGAGTCTGAGGAACAAAAGAGGAGGAAGAAGGGGGAAGAGAAAGGAGGAGGAGAGAAAAAGAGGAGGAAAACGAGAAAGAAGAGAGCCTTTAAGGGACTATGGAATATTTTCAAGTGTATCATAATGTGAATTTGGGAAAGGGAAGAGAAAGGTGCAGAAAGAATATTCACAGAAAGTATGACTTCAAGCTTTCTAAATTGATGAAATATATGAATTTACACGTCACAAAACTCATTGAACTCTAAGCAAGATAAACATAGAGACTTACTGAGATATGTAATAGTCACCTTGTTAGAATCTATGGACCAAGAGGATCTTGACATCAAAGAAGAGAAGGGATTTACTATAATAAACCATCAATAAGATTAACTGCTGATTTTTCATTAAAAACCCAGAGGGGACAAGAAGACTGTGGAGCATTATACAGTTATACATTATTAAATAATGTAGATACATTATAATATGTTGCCTGGCAATTTTGTTGTTTGAAAGTCATAGCATATACTTCCATAAACCTATATAGAATAGTATACTGTATAATTATGCATATGATGTTTGCATATATGGGCTTGTTGCCTACAAAATCATGATGAATAGAACATGTAATTAAATCATGAGCAAGAGAAAATAAAACAATCAAAAGACATGGGAAACGTAGGATGTTTGATGTTGCCAGTCACATATTTTAGTACTTCATTTATTTTGCGTGTGTGTGTGTGTGTGTGTGTGTGTGTGTGTGTGTGTATCAGAGGGCACTGAATGTCCCTTTGGAGGACCAAGTGTGACTTCGGGAAACCTGGATTGCTTCTATCTCTATCTTGCTTCACTCTGGGATTTCCTAGGTTCTACCCACCAGAGCCAGAAGTACAGGCTGCCATCATTTTTCAGCACACCTAGGCAGACATTCTAACAAGTGAGAAAATTTTCTTCTCCCTCTCTTGTGGATATGGTGGTCTGGCCAGTTCTCTCAGCTCCTGGTGGTGGTATGAACTCTCATGCCAAGCTGAACTAAGAACTGTAACCAGAAGCATTAAGAAAGAATAAAACTCCTTTCTTCCTGTAAAGTTCTTTAGTCTTGAATTTATTGGTAATATGCAGACAAACCACAACAGTGGGTTTAGGAAGTGAGAGAGGAGTGATAATACATCTCTTTTGGGGAGCTGAATGGTTGATGTTTTTATTAAACAGGACACAGCAGAGACGAAAAAGCAGAACTAAGAAAGTATTCATGTGAAATAATACATGAGACATCTCCAATATATAGAGAAACCTCTTAGGTCTCTGGCTGTGACCTTGATCCTTTAAGGAGCTCTAGAAAACACCAGTGGGCTAGACCAATGTGATGTACTTCCATTTTTCATGGAGAACTTGATTTTTTCCTTAATTTTTCTTTTTTCTAGTTTTACAATCATGAGTGGTTGTCCTTGTCCCCCTTCACCTGCCTTTTCTCACTCCTTTCTCTTTTCCCCTTTCCTCCCCTTTCACCAATCCATCCCTCTCCCTCTTACACTCCTGCCTGTCTGTCTGTGTGGGTCCCAGGGTTCCCTTTGGGTTTTCTGCTCTAATAGGGACTCAGACCTCTGTAGCAGATTAAGTGTCCCTTCCTTGGGTAGACCTGCTAATGTGGATTCTCCCCTTCACCTGTCTAGCACTAGACCCTAGGTTTCCCACTGCATATATAGTTATTTCTCCTGAGTTCCTTAATGGTCCATGGGGGAATGTTGGTACGTCAACCCTGTGCAGGTTTGGTGAGGATAAGTCTTATTGAAGTGAGACAATTCATGCTTTTAACTGTATTATCTATCAATTTTTATTAGAAAATGAGATTTCCTGTACACTTTCCACTAGGTGGCATTCTATAAATCTAAACCTCTGAAATAAATGTCTCAGTTAGATGATCCACAGGATACTTCATGTTAGTTATAATTACTTTATTTTTTTGTTCTCAATAGTTATTCTTCCTTAATATTTTCAGTGCAGCACATAATTTTTGTTTTGAAAATTGTCCAACATTTGTCTTACATGACATATAAAACACATATTTTAAAATATCTCTAATATTCTTTGACATGTACTTAATTATACAAGTTAATCCACATATAGTGAAAAGAATATAAAAGCATACATCTAAGAATTGTACTTTGTACAATATCGAATAATATTTAAACATGCATTTCTGAACATTTATAGCTTACTGTAGTATTTGGAACTATGAAAGAACATGGTCTCTTGGGAAGATGGAAATACAAACCCATGAAGTAAAGAATATTCTTAGAAAAGCAGATACTATTAATACCATGTGAGAAAAAACAACTCTGGTAAACACAGAAGTGAAAAGTTCTCAATAACCCTTAAAGATAAGGAAGATGAGGAGAGTGTCAGGAGCTGGGCTGGGACTTGGCACATTGTCTAAGAATGAAGCACCTCAGTATAGCTTACAGTATAGTTTACAGTACAGTGCAGGACAGAGTATTCTCTCGCTATTAGAGATAGGGCTCAGGATTAGCTCTTTAAGTGGTAGAGCTGGGAACTCTGGTCCTAAAGTTACTCTTCTCATCTCAGGATACTGGGCCATGCATCATCTGTAGGAGTAGTAGCAGCTCATATGGTGACTATGTTTGGCCACCTTTTAGGAGAAATAGGGACAGTTTGGCCTGGCAAATGCTGTGTGTAGGAAAATGATGGGTCGAGGCCTCTGCAGTCCAACCTTCTCAGCGTTCCAGTGATTTGCTTCTCTCTTGCTTTAAGGAGATCTTTCAGACCTGTAGGAAAAGAAAAGAATTGTACGGAATGGGATAAACTCTAGCTTCAGTCTGGGTGTGCTTAATGCACACAGTGCATCCAAAGATTCTCATCATGGACTAAAAGGAATGTTGGGTTTTTTTTTTTAGGTGAGAATATTGGGGAAATTTTGTAGCTTTGCTTGGATAGTTACAGCTCTGCCTTGAAATGTGTATAGCTTACAGTACAGTGCCAGGAGAGTATTCTCTCGCTATTAGAGATAGGACTCAGTTGAAATGATTGCTTGTCATTTCTAGGCAGATATTTGCATGACATGAAATATTTATGGTACCTCAATATATATAAATGGAGGTAGAAAAGGGATATGTTAGAAACATACTTTTAAGCCAATGATCCCACAGCAAAGCCCAACACATACATTACCTTCCAAGATTGCCATTCCTTTAGCTGCAACAGCAAGCCTACTTTTTTTTGCTAACTGCTTTTAGTAAGCGCTTGACGGCCTTAGATTCTGGATTCAGACATCTCTTTTCCCCTTTCCTTTTCATTGTGGCACTACAAAAATAAGGCAAACAGTGTAGGTCAGCAAAACGAAGAGATGTACATACAGTTCCAAAGTCAAGTTCTACTTGCACTCTAGATAATTTCTTTTGCCAACAATTACTTAGTCATTACAGACCCTTCACTGAACGTTCTGATTAGTTAATCTAGGATTATATCCAGGAAGTTATCATCAAGTGGGATTTTACTTACATGATCTCAACACGTGGACAAGATCGAGTTGCAGGAATAATTTCAAGTTTTTCTAAGGTCCTATGATTAATTGGCTGATCGTTCTCAATGTTGATGCAGGTGCAGCGCATTGTTTTGGTGAGAGGAATTCCTTCAGGAAAAGAGAGGAGGGAAGGTGACCACAGGTATTTAATAAAGATTAGGTAGCTTTTAACAGACTATCCTCATATTGCTACTATATAGTCTCATGGTTATTTAATGTGTATGCCCCTTGTGTCTGAATGATTAAATAGCTGATCACCTGTAAAAAGGTAACTATCCACAGTCTTAATCAAACTTAGGTAAAGAAGTTTCTGTGTCTCTCTCCTTATTCCCCCACAGGTTTTTCTTCCTGTCCTGTCTGTTTTTCTTTCTCTTCCTTCTTTCTCACATTCCTTTTCTTTAACTCTGCTTGTTTCTTTGATTTCAACCACTAAAAGAAGTCCATGAGCAGAAGGAATTTCTGCTTGTTTCCCTTTCTTTTATAGGGATGTTGGTGGAACTAAGAAAAATATCCTATTTTCAGAATTTATGCCCAGCCATCTTTTTGGTTTTGTTAATTAAATAAACCCCTGATGTTCCTTACCTTGAGTTCCACTCAGAATCAGAAGGATGAGGCAGAAAGCGAGAATAGCACTCTGGTTCATGATGCTGAGACAATTCTCACAGTAAGCTCAGATGTCTCTAGGCAGTCAATGACAGGCTCACAAAACGTTTCATTGCTGTGCAGTATTTATCTGCAAAGACAATTTCCCTCCCTGACTCTGATTGGACAACATTCCAGTTGATTCAGCAAACTTAATATGCTTTGTGGGAAATCCCCTATTGCAAAATCAAAGGTCTTGTCTGTATTATGACTTCTGAGTTACGGAATTTCCCTTTGCTCTGCTTTTTCTTTTTAATGAGTGAATGAGTTAAGTTTCACTTTCTAAAACATGAACTGTTTCTTGAAAAACAGAAATATACTGCATTAAAAGATAACTTTTCAAATGAAAATCTATTTTCACCTCCTGCCAAATATCAATGTAATCTTTAAGTCATAGTGCTAAATCCAATTTCAAGTGACCGTGCTAGAGACATTTCACATTATTTACTCTAAACTTATTACCTGTGCTATCCCCCCACAGTAATCTTTTGAAGATGTAATATTTTTATTTCACAGATGAAAGAATATCAGAGGTTCAGTGATTGCGTGAGGCGACAAGCGTTGCCATCCATCCATTTACTTTCATTATCATGCATTTTGTTAATATTTTAAGTTATGTGTTAAATATCTTTTTTCTTTAGTGATAGAGATGAAGAATAAAGTCTTGCCCAAATTAGGCAAGTGCTGTCCCATGGAACCACATTCCCACCTCCAGAAACTACTTTTTTATTATATTTATTTATTTTTTTCCCAATCATACAAGCTTATGATACAAGGTCCCTCCCTCCACCCCTCCCCAGTCCTCCTTGCACCTTCCCCCCCCTTTCCCCTTTCTTTCACCCCCCTCCCTCCCTTTCTCCCAGTGCCTTCCTCTTCCCCCCTCCCATTCCCTGGAGCATCCTTTAGTATGAATGTTCACTTCCCTCTGCATCCTCCAGGTGTAAGGTGAGGTGTAAGGACTCAGTGGCATTGCCCAGAGTCCTTTCTTGGGCTCCTCTTTAGTATGGGAGCACTATTATGACTGTTAATCCCTTGCCTCTAAGGATCTTAGTGCCTATGATCCATAGATTTTGGGGGCTCATTGACATGTCAGTTATTGAGCAGGTCATACAAAGTCTGATTATGGCTACTGCGGCCCTAACTTATGTGGAGTATCTTGCACATTGTTGCCCCTCCTCATCTTTAGGCTCTTACAATCTTACCACCCCCTTTTCCACAAATTTCCCTGAGCTTTAGGATGGGGAGAGATTTGGGTGGTCTGGTTCCAGGTGATTAATGTAGAGGCCAGAAACTATTTTTTAAAAATTCTCAGTAGTAGAAAAAAAAATAAAATAAAAATAAAAATTCTCAGTAGTAATACTTTTTCATCTCTTGTATTTAAATACAACTTTTGGTAACAGAAAGTTATAACTGATGATTGAGACAGTGATTTAGTGTTTATTGCTCTTATAAAGTACTATAAATTAATAGAACTTATTATAGACAAGGTCAAAGAAAACAAACTGGCAACCTTCAAAGAATTTCTTATGCTTTAGCCTTATATAACATCATTAGAGAAAGTTCTTTGGCTCTAACGTAACTGTTTAGTGAGAAGACAGTACTTGGAATCTGATTTCTCGTGTGTTAGAACTAAGTTTCATATCTTAAGTTAGTCGCTGAAAGGAAACAATTGATGACATCTAGAATGCTGTGGGAAAAGTATTCATCACAAAAATAGTAATTGTGCTACTACCAAAAAGATATTCTGAAGGAAGTATGAATAGATACAGACATTGGGAAGAAACAAACAAACAAAAAAAGCTCAGCTCCTGGAGACTGGCAAAAGCAAAGCAAAGGAAGAAATAATACTTATGGAGCTGGTAACATGGTAATAACGAAAGTTAACACCATTTCAACTGGATGATAAATAGAGGTCAAATTTGAATTCTCAGTAGTATGTGAGTGATTATTGCGGTAAATAGTATCACTAAGGAGTAATGTGGTCCAAGAACTCATCAATAGAATACTTTGCTAGTACGTGCTAGATCCTGAGTTCAGTCTACAAAGCCATGAAAAGGACAAATAGGAACTGGAGAGATGGCTCAGTAAAGTGCTTGCTTTACAAATATGAGAATCTGAGTTTGATCCCCAGCACCCAATATAAATCCCAGCACTGGGGTAACAGGTTCAGGAGGATCCCTGGGCTTGTTGGTTAGACAGCCAAATCAACAAGCTCCAGATTCAGTAAGAAATTCTGTCTCGAAAAATAAGATGGAGGATCCTGAGAGGCAGCTCAGAGGTTTAAGACTCTGTCTCACAAGCAGAAGGTTCTGAGTTCGGATCCCAGGTCTCACAATAAAAAAGCCAGGCAGAAACTCTGATGGATTGCACTTCTGGCCCTGGTGGGTGGAGCCTAGAAACTCCCAGAGCGAAGCAACAAGGAGGTAGAAGCAATCCAGGATGATTCCCGAAATCACCCTTGGGCCTCCCACGGGGACACACAATGCTATATAAAACACACACACACACACACACACACACACACACACACACTTAAATAAATAGATAGATAAATAAATAAATAAATAAGGAGCAGAGATCTTGAGGAAGACATCCGATGCTGAGGTATGGCATCCATGTGCATGTGCATGTACAAGGAAAGAAAGGAAAAGGAAAAGAAGAAAAAAGAGATAATTCTATGAAGGAGCACATGTTGGAGCTGAGAGTTGAAATTTAATACTATCAAGAGATACAGGGGCCCTTGCAAGTATATGGTAGTAGAATAGAAGATGAAATAGTGTTGGAAATACAGACATCACCATGCAATGCAGTAACTGAGTGTCATAGTTAGGCACAGGTGTCAGCTTGACAGTTAAGGGTTTGAGCTCTAGGCACATTACTTGTAGAGAATTAATGGTTGAGCTAAGCCCAGAGCAAACCTGCAAAAGATTGTCTGGCTGATGGGGAAGACCCAGGTGGGTGGCCCAGAAATAAAATACAGAAAGCTGGTTGAGAGAGTTGGCATCCTTGTATATGGCATACTTGGTCATACATGCTGATCTGGCAAGTAAGAATGGTCCCTCTCTCAGTCATTATGTAGAGATGGTGTGGCAAGTTCCCTCGGCCCTGGTGTTGGCGCATGCTCTCCCGTCAAGCTGGATTACAGACTGTAACTGGACTATCAGAAAATGAACCCCTTGTTCCGTTAAGCCATTTGATGGTCATTTATCAGCAACCATGCAGATGAACTGCAACACCAAGGCAGTTGGTACTTGGAATCTAGGAAAATACATGGGAAGTCTTTCATAGTCACATAGGCTATGGCAGTATAGAAACAGGCTAGGGAATGGCTGAGTAGTTGAACCTGGCATGTGCAGGTTCAGAGGCCAAGAATGAAGCTCTTATCTACAAATTGGCATGCATAAAACTTGGAACCACAAGTTCAGGAACAGAGTTACTGTTATAGAAGATGGAAATTACTGAACTAATAAATCTTAGGTTAATGTGTTCTAGGGCCTGTTGGAGAGCTAAATTTTCATATGGATGTAGCGGTGGGACTCTGAAAAGACAAAAGGAAAGGAAATGAGACAAGGACTGACAGAACCCAGAACCCATAAGGCTTTCATTTGTAAACTTCTGAGGACTTATGAGAAAGGAATCTTCCAGTATCTCTCTCTCTCTCTCTGTCTCCCCCCACTCCCTGTGTGTGTGTGTGCACATGTGCATGTGTGTGCAAGTACATGCATGCATGGTGTTCATGTGGAGGTCAGAGAACAACATCAGATCTTGGTCTTCAAACACTTCCCACCTTTTGTTTGAAGCAGATCTCCCATTGGCCTGCAGCCTCACCACACAAGCCAGGTTAGCTAATGAGCGCTTCTAGGGATTCGACCATCTCTGTCTTCTATCTTGCCATTGTTGGGCTTGTAGTATATACCACATGCCCTGCTTTTTTGTGGGTTCTGGGATCCAAACTGAAGTCGTCACACTTGTTAGACAAGCACTTTACCAACTGAGCCTTCTCTTCAGCCCTGAACTGTTCTGCTTTCTTTGGGCATGGGCATATGCGGGTGTCATCCTTGATCACTCTCCACTTTATACTGAAGTAGGGTCTCTCGCTGAACCTGGAGCTCACTGATTTGGCTAGTTTTTCTAGTCATCTTGTTCCAGATACTCCCTATTCCTGTAATCCCCACCCCTTGCTAAAAGAAGCGCTGGGATTACACACCTGCTTGCTTTTTAATGTGGGTGTTGGAAACCTGAACTCCAGTCCTACCATTGCTGCTGCAAGTGTTTAATCTACTGAGCCATCTCCCTGGCTCCTAAACTACTGTTCTTTTAGTAGCAATACCGAAGTCCAAATGTTTCTGGTATTTTAAATTTAACTGCTGTGGGGCTGGAGAGGTGGCTCAGGGGTTAAGCCTCCGCCTTGCAGGTGGATGGTCCTGAGTTAGGATCCCAGATCCCACGTATAGACGCCAGGCAGAAGCGGGGGCGGCCTGCGTTTCTGGTCCTGGTAGGGCGGAGCCTGTGAATCCCAGGGCGGAGGAGGTGGAGGCGTCCATGGTGGTTCCCGAATTCGTCCGTGGTTCTACACACACACACACACACACACACACACACACACACACACACACACACATACATACGCACACACGCACAATTGAATAAATAAAAAAAAATTAAATTTAACTGCTGTGGTTTACTGAATTATAAAATGTCTTTATATTTAACAATTTGTTTTAAGGTCTGTTTTTTGTTACTGTAGTTATTCTGGCTGTCTTTATTTTATACTATGTATGTGTATGTGTATGTGTGTTGGGGTGTTGCCCATGTGTGTGAATGTTCAGGTGTGTGTACATTTTGAGGTGCAAGTCTGCGGAGCTCAGCGGACAACCTCACTGTCATTTCTTCTCAGGCACCAACCATCTTGTTTTTTGAAATAGGGTCTCTCATTGGGATCTAGGGCTTACCAGTTAGGATAGGCTGACTGACAATTAGCCCTAGCAATCCCCATGTCTGTGCCTTCCCAGTGCTGGGATTTCCACTGCATGCCATCAGGCCTGGCTTTTTATGAAAGTGCTAGAGATCAAGACAGGGTCCTATGCTTGTGTGGTAAGCACTTTGCCAACTGGGCTATTTCCCCAGCCTCCTTTGGCCATCTTTATTTTTGGTACAATATGTCTTTATTCTTTTACTGTAAACTAATTTGTGTCTTTAACCTATATGCCTATTATAACTAACCTATAATTAGATCATATCTTTAAAATTCATTCTGCCAAACTCTGGCTTTTACTTGCAATGCCTGGTCCATTTATGTTTAATATACTTAATGATAAAGCAATACTTAACATGTGTCACTTGCTGGGTTTTGTATGTCTTTTGCTTCTCTCTTCACTCTAGTACTACCTTCTCTATAATTTTATTTATTACTATTATTGTGTGTATGATGTGTGCATGTGAGAGTGCACATGTTACCTTGCTCATGTAGAGGTCAGAGGACAATTTTGTGGACTCGGTTCTTTCCTTTCTCTTTTATGTGGGTTCCAGGAATCAAACTCAGGTGAGTGAATTTGTGCAGCAAATGCTTTTACAGCTGAGTCATCTTGCCAGTCCTGTACTTTTGCATTAAATATTTTCTCCCTTTCCCCTTCCTTCTCTGCCCTCTTCCCTCACCTCCTTTTCCTTTCTTCTGGTTTAGTGTTTCTCCTTTGTTCTCCTTTTCCTTCTTCCCCTCCCATCTGTAAGCTTAGTAGCAAATGAATGAAGCAAAAAAAAAAAAAAAAATCAATAATGCCAGGTTTCTCATTAAGGCTTAGAAGTGCTTAGAAGAGCAATTAGAAAAACAAAAGCAAAAAACCAAACAGTTAGGCCTCCCATGAACCTTAGGAGTGACTTTCTAACCCCGATGAAGCTGATGATGATGATCTCAGGAGATGAGCTCTCCATGCAGAGGCAACACTGGACCTCTTGACACTGCTGTATTTCCTGATGATTTGTCTGAATTTCCACGTGTTGTGTTCCTGATCCATGGATTTTGCCTTTTAGAGGACTCCCACATGTGCCTACCCTCACCTCCCATTTTCCACTAACACAGTACACATATCCCACGATTTCTTACTCTCTAACTGGTGCTCAGTCCCCCAACTCTACTCAGCTTCTGTCACACATTACACTATAGCCAAAGCCATCTTTCTAAATCCTGAGGCTTATGCTACTTTCCTGCTTAGCTCCTTACAAGTAGCCAGGGAGAAAAATATATGCAAATACGGAAATCCATCAATAGTATAGAAAGAAACAAACCAGAGGGCTAGAAAGGTTGATAGCATGCTGTGGGGTAATTACGCCCTGTTAGTATCTGGACTTCAGTTTTATAGGTTGAGAATATGCATTTTCTCCAGTCACCCATAGTAAACATGTTCTTGGAAAGTTAATTATGTTACTAAATCTAGTATATCTAGTGAAGATTAATATGCAAATTTAACGACAGTTTATTCATTTATAGTTAAGGACCTTTCCTGTGGTGGGTTGGTTGGTAATGGTATCCAAATCACTCCTTTTCTAGAATCAGAGTGAGTGCCTAGGATATGAATCATTACTCAGTACACTGCCTTGTGAGACAGGATCAAAACAAAGGTTTCTTGTCTTGTTTTCAGTAGGGGTCTGCTCCCCATAGAGGTCTCATAAATGTGATCTACATTTTAAAAATTTCTGGGAAAAGTTCACACTTAGACATCAATAGCAAACCTGTTGTTACTTATATTACTTGCAGTCAACCCCACGTGGACTTGAAGGAATGAAAGCAGAAATAACAACTTTTAAATTTTACTTTTCTCAGTTTTTTCAGGCTTTTGGTAAGTTCACTTCCTCAGCGCGGAAGCTTTGAATCGGCTTTGAAAGAAAACAAGAGTTAAGGAACTGCATTATTCTAGTTTCACTTTCCTTGACTCTTTTTTTTTTTTTTTTTTTATCTCTGGGTCTTTGATTATGGCATCCATCCAAAACATAAATCAGAACAAACAGTCTGTCCCTTAAAACTGTGAATACAACCCTGAACAAAAATGCTTTCCGAGAAACTAATGTGCTTAGAAGAAGCTTCCTAAAAAGTAAGCAGGAGGGCTTCAGTGGTTTCTGCAGACTGGGAATCCCCTTGGCACTACAGACTGCTCTCTGCAAAGCCTAGAAGAGAGCAGACTTCCCCTTTAGAGTTCTCACTGCTTTCTGCAGAGGTTCCCTCAAGGTTACACTGCTTACATACTCTCAATGTCACATCATTCATCATTCGTGGGCAGCCTGTGAGTGCTGACAGAGGGCTATTGACCTTTACTGTAATCATGTTTGGGAGGTCTGAGAACAGCTTCTGCGTGAGTCCATTTTCTGTAATGCTGGGAATGGAAACCAGAGCCTTATGCATGTTAGGCAAATACTCTACTACTCAGCTGTGTCTCCAGCCTTTAGTATTTTCAGGACCCTTCTGGATGATCCAGTTATGATTTCTGGCAGATGTGTCTATTAGTCTATGGCATTCAAGAGTCATAGGCATGTCTCAGGTAGAATTGAATACCTTAATCACTTACTCATAGTAAAAGATTTATGTTGGCATATCAGTCTGCCTACATGATGAACAAAAATAAACAATGAATCTAAGAATTAGGATGTCACTTTCAGTGTACTAGAGGTCCTTTCTCAACATTAAAGCAAAAGGGAAATTAAAACCATGGAGACTGGAAGATAATGTACTAAAATCATGTGGATGATAGAAATAATATAGAAAATGGGTTGGAAAGATGGCTCGGGGGTTAAGACTCTACCTCAAAAGCAGAAGGATCTGAGTTTAGATCCCAGGTAAAAATGCCAGCCAGAAATGGTTGTTGCTTTGGGTCTGTGGTAGCATAGTGCACAGAAGATATGACTGAGATGTTAACTTTATAGCAGCCAGAAAGCCAGGGGAGGTTGGGAGGCAGGGTTGTAATATCCCCTTCTAGCATGTTGCCAATGACCTAACTTCCTTCTACTAGGAAAGGTGCCATCACCTCCCAAAGTGCCACCAGCTCTCAAGAGTACCACAGGCTAGAAATGAAGCTTTCAATACATGGTACTTTTGGGGGACTTATAAATACTGACAAAAGAAATTATACACAAAATTATCGCTAATACAAATTGTATAACCACAAGTATTTAAAGCGCCTACAAGTACTTTAAAAACATGATTCAACACATGACAATAGACAAATGAGAAGATCATTTTCTGTATAACGTGGAAAGTACATGCAGACTCAAGTGGAAATCTGGATTTTCTGTGCTGTAGGTGCTAAAAGTTCTACTTTATCAACGCATATTGAGCGATTGCTAGCATGTTGTACCATGGATGCTTGAGTATTGAATTGTCTGGGTCCTGAAAAAAAGCAGATATCATAAGACAACCATTTCCTAAATTGTTGCTTTGGCGGTTCAGAGACTAGCAGAGAGATCCCACAATTACTGAGATGAGTCTTCAAGAGGGGAAGACTGTGTAATTATGTTTTATAAATGATAAAATGTATAACTAATGTGTTGGGGGAGATAAGTCTGAAAGTTTATGAGTGGGCAATGCCTCAAGAAAAAAAATACCCAGTAATAAACCTAACTAAAGGAAGTGAAAGACCTTGACAAGAACTATAAAACACTGAAGAAACTGAAGACACTGGTAGATGGAAAGATCTGTATTCATGGATCAACACATTAACAGAAAATAGGAATGTATAGATTGGCTGCAGTGCCTTTCACTATTCCAGTGATACTCCTTACAGAGTAAGAAAAGACAGTGTTGGTGGTGCCACCTTTTTATTAGTCAGGGACAGAGCAGACAGCTAGCTTAATGCTTGTGCTGGTGGCTAAAACTGTTTCGTGTCTAGGACACAAAATCCTACTGCTCTGTTCTCTTGGGTCTTGGAGCAGAAGGAATCAAACACTAGATTTGAATAGATTGTTTACTGCTTATTTTCTTATCCACATACTGACTTCATTTCCTTCCTCACTTCATTTATCAGGTAATTTCCTTTTCACAATTGCTGACCATTTCTACAAGTAGATTTGAATTCTCTGGCCTTTCAACCATTTCAGTAGCTTTAATGGATTGAAGAGTTGGGATCTTTTGGAGGTATCATGTTGCCTTGTATGTTTGTGTTTTTGTGGTGATTTGTATATACATTGATTTTTATAGCTCTTCTGGTTTGGAGATTTTTGTTAGCATCCTGCTCTTGAGGGCCTAATGCTGAGTACCAACCACATAGAGAGGAAAAATAAGTCACTTATAACAGCAATATCACCAAACCAAACAAGATGAACAGGTATACCTAAAAATGATTAAAGCTAACTAATACATCTATGATGAGCATAGACCTAAAAATGGTAAAAAAAAATAACGTGTACTGTGAGAAGTTAGAAGTTATTTGTGTAAAAGTAAGAATAGTAAATTAGCGAAATTGAGGGAATAGAGAAAGGAAAGGAGAAAAAGAAGCAAGATTGGCTAAAAGAAAAAAGAGAAGAGCAGAGTGCTATGAATAGGGAGAGAAAGGAATAGAAAAAAATCTGCACAAAAATGCAGAAACACAATTATAAACATAAGGGGAGTAAAAAATAAAATATCTTAAAAAACAGTCAAGTACTACTTAATGTATCATATCCTTCTGCAAGTATCAGAGCAGCTTCTTTTGAGGTACTCAAAAATTGGAGTCAATTGTCAATTGAAATTGGAGTCTCTTGTCTTATCTACTGTTTAGATAGCGCTGAACCCTAAGGAAGTATACTTATTTGTAGTTTATACTTAAATGAAGCTATAGTTGCAAATTAAATTCAATATAATATATTCACATATATTTTATTATAATTCTGTGATAAATGCATATGTGGTTATGTAAAGAGTGCTATATCAGCCTAGATTTCTAGTTACGTTCAAAGAAACCAACTAAATAAATGTAATTGGCCATTGAAGCATTTTCAGGACATTAGTGCAGGACTTCTTAAACTTTTTCACTTACATCCCTTTGTCCAAGGCATTTCTACATGACTGCAAATAATCAAAAGGAACTTATTTTAAAAACAGTTAATTGATATGAAAGTAATTTTATCATTATCATGGGTAAAAGAAACTTTGCATAATGATGAGAATAAATGTGCTTGTTCAGTTTTACATAAAAAGTTAAATTTTGGTTGGATACTGGAGGGCATAAAACATCCTCAATGTAGTTCAGAGGTAACTGACTGATTTTATAGTGATCACTGCTGAAAACATCACTTGACATAGTTAAAATATACCAAATGACAGACACGTATTTTGGGCCATAGAAATTGCTAGAAATGCTGTACTATTCCCAATCCAAAATTAAAAATTTATCTATCAGATTTTATTTATTTATTTTTATTTTGCCTGTGTGTAAGTACCAGTATGAGGATATGTGTAGGTTATGTGTGTGTGGAGGCCTAAGAGTGACTTCAGGAATCATCCTAGATTGCTCTATCTCCTTATTGCTTTGTTCTGGGATTTCCCAGGTTCTGCCTTCCAGAGCAGTTAGTGTGGCCATTGCTGTTTCCACCTGGAATTTTTACATGGAATTTGGAATCTGAACTCAAGTCCTTTTCCTTGCAAGACAAAAGTTTAAGCCCTGAGCCATTTTTCCATCCCTAGATTTTTATTCTTTCTAATTAAATTTAAGTAGCATTTTTGATGTTTGGGTTCTTTTTTTTTCTTCAATGCTGGTAACTGAACCTCGAGTCTTGTACATACTAGTCTAAATCATTCTACTGAGCTACATTCTTATCTTCTTGATAGCGATTTTTAAAATCATATATTCTAATATAATATAATCTAAAAATATGTTAACTTGATGCTTACATGCTGAGAATGGCAGGAAAATATGAAAAACAGTGTATTCCATAATTAAACCATTATATTTCTATAAGATCAGGAAGTTTTAAAAATATTTTATTTATTTTTATGTATGTGTGTATGTGTGTGTGTGTTTATCAGAGGGCACTGTGTGTCTCTGTGGAGGACCAAGAGTGACTTTGGGAATCATCCTGGATTACTTCTACCTCCTTTTTGCTTTGCTCTGGAATTTCCCAGGCTCCATCCACTAGGGATGGAAGTGCAGGCCTCTGCCGTTTCTGTCTGCCATTTTCACGTGGTACCTGGAACTGGAACCCAGGACCTTCTGCTTACAAGACAGAGTCTTAACCCTTGAGTCATCTCTCCAGCCCAAGAGCAGAAAGTTTTGTATGCACAATGACAACACCATAGTTTATAACATACAGTAGTCTTGAATCTGAGCTGAGCTGTTTCACACAGAGCTCATTGACATTACATGGCTTACATGCCATTCTCAGCATGTAAGCATCAAGTTAACATATTTTTAGATTATATTATATTAGAATATATGATTTTAAAAATCGCTATCAAGAAGATAAGAATGTACATTACAGTCAAAACATATGCATATTGTGTGTTCAGGACCAAGTCTATAGTGATGTTGTGCAATGCAACACAGGCAAGCACCACCACAAACACCTTAGATTCATTATGTGCTGGATTTTAAATTAATTTTTTGGTTGTTAAGCATTGAGATTTTTTACTGTTGTCTGTTCTTTTTGCAATTCTTACATTCAGTTGTGAATCCATATAGGATGTTAACCCACTGCTTAAGAAGCTGTAGATTAGAGAATTAGGCTTAGAAAATGGCCTAGAAACTAAGGGTAGCAGAAAGGACTAGTCAAAGCCATACTGGGTGTTAGGAGGCTACTACTCTTAAGACTCTTCATGTTCCTGTTTTTAATAGTTTTCTTGTGGATATCATCTTCATTTTGCTAGTTGAAGTCCAAAGTTCAGATTAAAAACAGCTTGCCTAAACCATTGTTGTGGCTACAGGGAAAATCTTTTTTAAAATTTATTTTTATTTATTTTGCATATGTGTGTGTGTGTGTGTGTGTGTGTGTGTGTGTGTGTGTGTGTGTGTGTGTGTGTCAGAGGGCACTGTGTGTCCCTGTAGAGAACTAAGGGTAACTTGGGAATCACCCTGGATTGCTTCTGCCTCCTTTTTGCTCTGCTCTGGCTCTGCCCACCAGGGTCGGAAATGAAGGCTGCTGCCAGTTCTGTCTGGTGTTTTTACATAGGATCTGATCTCAGGACCTTCTGATTTCTAGGCAAATTCTTAATCCCTGAACCACCTCTCTAGCCCCAGGGCAAATCTTTTAGCATCTTCCTGATGGCCTATCACAAAGATTTATGATATAAGATGTCTAACTAGGAAGACATCCTTCAACCAAAGTAAAATTGAATAGATATCCCTTCATGATTATGGTTAGAGTATATGTCTGAATGATTCTGCATGATGACAAGTAGCCACGTATTTTTGAAATACAAGATAAAACTTGAAGTTTACCACTGGGCTGCATTCCTAGTCTGCATATTTTGTGTGTGTGTGATGCTATATGTGTACTTGTTAGTGTGGTCAATTGCATGTGCGCATGCAGGTGTATATATTTGTGTGGCTGTGCAAGGGAAGGCCAGAAGTCCATTTAGATGTCTTTCCTAGATAGTATCTCCATTTTTTAAAATATGGGGTGTCTTACTGAACCTGAAGTTCATAAATTTAGGTGAGCAAAGATCTATCTGTCTCCCATCTCCATCTCAGAGCTGTAGTTATAGGAACATGCCACCCCCCTTTCTGGAAGATGGAGGGATATATTTAACATGAGTTCTGACAATCAAACTCAGTTCTTTGTGTTTAAATGATACTTTACCTACGGAGTCATCTTCCCAGCCCCCAAGGCTCCCAAGGAAAAACTCATTGTTCAGCAAGGATATGGTTGTTTCTAATTTATGAAGAGTTGTAGCAGCTCAGAGAAAAGTGATTTTTATTTTTCGTAAAGCAAATCATTTTATGTGTTAGATATCACTGCATTTTATGATATAATGAAGAAAATAAAACTCTCTATATAACATATATATTATATGTAAATATATATATAAGTCACAGAAAATAAAGATAATTGAAAGATGTGCATGTATTTTCAGCATTTTTCCTTAGTGAGCAGAACAATTTATATCTAAAATACATCCAAGTTATATTTCTATCAAATGTACAGGAAACACACTCTTAATTCCTTCCTTTAAAGTATCTCAGTAAAAAAAAAGAGTGAAAACAATCAAAGACCAGCACTATTACTCCAGTTAGGAAATATTTGTATTCTTGTTAGTTATCATAGCCTGTACATCTCATGAATTATAGTCTGTTTTATAACGCTAACAAGAA
Organism: Typhlomys cinereus; assembly: GCA_023101885.1. Classification (NCBI taxonomy): domain Eukaryota; kingdom Metazoa; phylum Chordata; class Mammalia; order Rodentia; family Platacanthomyidae; genus Typhlomys; species Typhlomys cinereus. The sequence continues at coordinate 1,105,993 of JALPQD010000011.1, read as the reverse complement.
CAAGATGATACACCAGATTTTTTCCTAGCTATCTATGTGCCACAATGATACTTGGAGGAAAAAGCATATTTGCATGAAAAATTATTTGTGGAATGCTTTACTATGCACACAGATTCCTTAGAGTCCAGTGTTGGGATGTAGTCCAGTAATGATCTTAATGTCTCCATTGTAACCACAGAAGGTAATATGGAATGTAGTTCTTCTTTTGCAGATAAATATTTTCATAGTCACAGCAAAATAGTTTAAAGTGTGAAGTTTCAAAGGTTCTGAAACTCAGAATACATAGATGTTACTTTCTTATAGCAGAATTCCTATTGCTTCAGTGTTCACCGTTAAATCTGTCCTAGATTTTCAAATCCTCTTGTTCGGGACTTCATGTATTTTAATGCTTTAAAGGATTCTTTTTTTCAATTTCCTGTAATAAGAAAAGAGTTTTAGTTACTGGGTTATCTTTTGTTTCCTCAGCGATTAAGAACTGAGTTGTAAAAGGATGTTATAACTAAGACACAGATTACTTTACTGTAATCTGCTGAAATCAAAGAAGAATGTGTCTGCAGTTGTCTACTTTGTTCCAAAGATCTGTCTGGGATGAAGATTGTAACTGGAAAGTGATCTTACCTTCCTTATCCTGCGTGCTTGCTTTGATGTGGGATCCATGCATATTTGTCCTCTATGTGCTTTCAGGGTTATACTGTTAAGGGAAGATTCAAAGCAGTGGTAAACTTTGGATGGGGAAACAAGTGAAACAAAAATGCATCCACCATTGTCATCCACAAGTCCATTACTTACATCACTTCAACTTTGTTGCAGCTGTTACTTGGGTAAGCAATGAAGACTTTCTCAATATCTGTGAATCTCACTGCTTTTATTCCAGGGTCTATGCAAAGACAGCGTGCCCTTTTGAACATAGGGAAGCCTAGAGCAGATCATAGCATCATACATCTGTTAGTCATGTATTTGATTGCAACACGTAGCTGTGACTTACAGTCCTGGCAGTGACTGAGACAAATTTTAATTCATTTCACTAATCTGTCCTATAGTATTTGATACCATTGTTACTGAAAAACCATTTAAGTAAAATGCTGATTTTTTTGCCGTAAATTTGTTAACAAACCATTACTGGATAAAGTGACAAATTTATTGGAGATGAAGTTTGTTTACTTCTTGCTTGTATGCATTGGAATTCTTCCAGTTAGCTAAAATAACCACATATAAAATTTCTTAACAGACCCTTAAAAGTTACTGCTAGAGGCTACTGCTAGAATATTGTCACAAAATTAAAAGTCTATGGAGTTTCTCACCTGTAGCTGTAGTAATCATCCCTAGTCCCTCGCACATTTCCAATATTTTCTGCTAGTAAGCAACTTCTAATGTGTGCAGTTACATGAAAGTTTGCCATATATTTAAAAAAACATTTAAAACACTAAGTGGAGAAGAAAAAAGATAGTACATACCTTGAACAGTTGCAGCACAGAGCAGTATAGCCAAGATTACACCCATGGCCTTAGTGGTCATTTTTCTGATGCTGCTGTAGCTGTGCCTGCCTCTGCTTTGCTACTCTTCTTGGATGGAGTAGAAGCCTGACCCTGAAAGGAAGTTTTTAATAGTTATATCAGGAGCATTTTATAGACCAATAATCCTGTATGGCAGTAGGAATTTCCCTCCTTGAGTCATGTCGCTTTCTTGCTTCCAAGAGTTTCTGTTTTGTTCTTATATCAGTGTCATGATTCTTTCCTCTCTCCGGTAGTAGTAAAGGGAATTGGAATGTGAAAGTATTTGGAAGAGTAAGGTGTTGCATGCATGCAGAGTGGGTATATCCATTTAGGTATCTGCCTTCTGTGGCTTTTTCTTAGAAATGTTTTCCATTGTTAATTGATTCTGGGCAGTGGAATTCTGATTGCCATTCACTCAGGAAGACCTTCCTGTTTTCTATCTTTCCATCCTCTGCCCTGCACAACTATTCAAAAGGACACGCTAATTTTTAAAAAATCATCTGACTTTGACCTTTAAGTCTAAACTTGTTGTAGATAAGGCATAAATTAGTGACATCAGAGGACCTTTTAAGTTTTTGTTTTTGTTTGTAATTTCTTGTCTGAAAAACTCCTCCTATCTCATGCTTCTGTACTTATATCTATTTCTTTTCATGTTTTTATTTTAAATTTCAAGTATTGCTTAATGTATACAGTAGTGTATGTTCTATTCTGTATTACAATAGTTACCTTGTTATTTGATGCTTTCTCCCCTTGGTTCTGCTTTGGTGTAGTCTCTGCTTACTACCTTTTCCTCTGAAGCTTTCTTAATAACTCTTTGATTTCAGTGTGTCACTTGTAGATGCTTAGAGAGCTTGATACAAGACATTTCATAATGAGTAAGTTAATAAGATGTATTTATTGCATCGGTAGTAGTTGGCAGTCTTTTTAGGGCTTCCTTGCTTTTTTTTTAAGGTACCTTTGGTTTCTGACTTAAGATTTTTTTTCTTGTGTGTTGCTGAGTATTGAGACTAGAGCATCACACATATTTACTCTTAAAATCAGGTTATATATTGGGGCTGGAGAGGTGGCTCAGGGGTTAAGCCTCTGCCTTGGAGGCCGAAGGTCCTGAGTTCAGATCCCAGACCCCACGTATAGACGCCGGTGGAAGCGGTTCTACACACATACATGCACACACATGCATACATGCACAATTTAATAAATAATAATAAAATTTTTTTTAAAAAATCAGGTTATATCCCTAATTATCTAACTTTAAGAGCACTTAACTTTTTGAGTCCAATCTCAAAAGAATACATTGTGTGTTATGTTTTACTATTAATCTTTAAATTTCTATAAAGTGTTTATTTGAGTCTTTTCAATTCTACTCACCATAAATAGTATTTTCTAGTCCTTTCTTTTATAAAATCTATGACTATTCTTTCAAATTCCCTCCTGTTTTCTAGACTTATTGGTATAATATAGGACTTTAAAGTCATTTATATTCAGATTACTATTTTACATCATTCAGTTTTTTAGAGAATTACTTACATTAATCTTAAAATCATGTTTATTTAGACATAATCCTGCATTTAAATTCTTGAAACAATCACTCCAGTCTGTCTGTCTGTCTTTCTTTCTTTCTTTCTTTCTCTTTCTTTCTTTCTTTCTTTCTTTCTCTTTCTTTCTTTCTTTCTCTTTCTTTTTCTTTCTTTCTTTCTTTCTCTTTCTTTCTTTCTTTCTTTCTTTCTCTTTCTTTCTTTCTCTCTCTCTCTCTCTCTCTCTCTTTCTTTCTTTCTTTCTTTCTTTGTATATGTGTGTGCAGGTATGTGTGCACATATGTGTGAGTGTGCATTTGGAGGCCCCAAGATTGAGACTAGAAATCTTAATGACTTCATTCTTTTGAGGTTGGGTTTCTCTAGTTAAACCCAGAGCTGATAGGACTGTCTCTCTAGACAACTCTCTGGGGAACTCTAATCTTCACCTTCCAAGGATGAAATTACAGATGTGCTGCCACACCACCCATCATATTTGTGGAGTCTAGAGCTGACTCCAGTCCTCTTGCTTGCATGGCAGATACTTTTAACTGGCTAAGCTATCTCTATAGATCAAATCTTTATTTTCATAACTCTCTAAACAGCTGTAATATTTTTCCTCATTCAGTCATTTGGAAGCTTATGCAATTAAAGACTGATTACCTTAAACGTATGTGGGTAAAGTAAAAGAAATACGTTCTTGTGGCTCATAAATCCTCACCCATTTGTTATTTCTTAAATGTTGCTTTTCGTTTTGTCTGCATGAGGAATGCAGTAGAAGGAAGTTTACTTCAACTTTTGACCCTTAGTTTTCTCATCTATAGACTGGGGATAATAATAATGCTTTTTTTATAAGACTCTGTTACAAGGTAAGTATTACTATTAAAAGTGGTAATGAATGTATAACATGTGGAAGACTATCTGACACTTAAAGTGTTTAACTATTACTATCTCATATTTTACAATGGTCTCTCCTAAATTGACAAACCTCATCTAATTTATTTTCAAAATAAGCGCAACCACTTAACTTTCTTACTAAACTGTATTACAACTCTGTTTTGTTTTCTGGTTCTCATATTGTACTTATAGTCTGTGAAGCTGTCAGTAAAGAAGATAGGGAATGAAGAAACATCATCCTCTATTCTGAGAGGAAAACCATAAAGAAAGGGTGCTGTTAATTCTGTGTAACCTTAGGAGAGGATGAGTTTTTAATACTAAGGAAGGTTTATTTAGTTCTTTGACTCAAATTTTCAAATAATAGGTGGAAAACTGTATAGTTAGGAGTGCACAGGTTTTGTGTTGTAACCTTTCACCTGATTTCCTTGAAAAAGAAAAGTGAGTAAGCTGTACTAGGTTTTGACAGGTGTTGATAAGAACTTTCTCTCCTTAACACTCCCTCTTCCTCCCAGGGCTCTTGTTTTACGGTTTCCTTGAAAGCACTATTCTTTCTGCTAATGTACTCGTTCAATGTTCATACTCATTCAGTCAGTGAATGTTTATTTAGGTTATGCCATGTCCCTGACGTTTGTAAGGCCATTCCTGACAAAGCCAATCAAACTCCTCCTCTTCAGGTACTGCAAATTCAAATGCAAATTGCCTTATGTGTCTGATTTTTCCTGATTCTGCAGATAGACAGGCAGAGGTGACTTTAGGATGGATTCTAACTTGTTCTCACTTAAACATTCTATGATACCACATGAGAAAGGTGTTCTTTTACAGCAGCCTCCTGATCTAAAAGTGTTTGGGCAACAGCTCATAGCGTTGTTGTTTATAAAAGTTGGTTCTTCTACACCGGATGCCTCATTTATCTCCTCTTTGAAATCCTCTCCTTTAAGTGTTGATATCTTTATGGAGTTTTAACAACTTCATAGAGGCTCTTTCTTTTCTTTTTCCCAAGCAAGATGGTCTCTTGCTATGGAAACAGTTTTCAAAAACTGTATGCCAGAGTATATATTGTTCACATTTTTATAAGAAGTGCTTTATCTTTAATATATGCTGCCTTAAACACTGTAGTATCAAATACCTGCACAAAATAAGGTTAGTTTTCAATTGTTACCTTCACCTGACTTGGCCCTTCCATGCTTGAGAAAGCCTCTGTTGGTCTCTACTTTGCCTTCCAGCGTGCCAGAGGGGATGCAGTCCAAATTGGCATAGCACAATATATAAGCAATGTTTTATCTATACCAAACTTACTTGTCCTTGAATGTTACTTTTTATGAAATATGCTATCAAGTAAATTTTAAAAAAAATATTTTAATACATTTATGTATTTGTCCTGTGTGCATGTGTTTGTATGTGTGGGAAGGCTACATGCATGTCATGGCATGTGTGTGGAGGTCAGAGGACAGCTTTCAGGAGTCATGTTCTTCCACCTTTTGAGGTTCCAGGGATTTGAGTTGTCAGACATGGTGACAAGTGCTTTTGCCTGCTGAACTACCTCAAGGCTCTGTAGCTAATTTTATTAGAGTGTAATTAACATGTATCCGAGCTGCTTGTTTATCTTCTTTTTAAAATTTCATTGTCAGATAATTTGGAAGAAAGGAAAAGAACATAGACTTGGAAACTAATTTAGAATTTTAGGTAAATTGAAAAGTTTCATGTTAAAATTTTGAACACAAGAATGCTGGAATTGTGTTACCTCCATGTCCTCTGTACTCCTCACAGCATGTTTGTGTCATTTGCATGTATCTGAGCCAGAAACAGTTCAGAGCACAAAACAGCTTCAATATCACCATAAACTTCAGAGACTGTGATTTTTCTCCCAACAAAGGCAGCTCTATGCATGGCCTTCAGTTGGCCGCCCAGAAAATGACTGCAGTCAACAAATGCCGAGACAATATGGATGTTCATGTTAATTTTCCAAGTTGGGAAACAACATGCCTATTGTTAAAGGATAGAAACATGGGAGAGATTAGGAGCAAGCGACTTTACAAACAACCCGCTGAAGGAAGTTTGGCTCAGTTGGAAGTGAAGCTTGTGAAGCTTGTACAACCTTAGTTGTATAAAGAAGCTGCAGGAAGGGGAAGGCACATCAGTGGCTGCTGCCTCAGGTCTAGTTGCCAAGAGTAGCACACTAAAGGAACTCGCCTGAAGATCTGAGCCCTGCACCTGAACGTTAGAAGAGCTATGTGTGCAAGGTATGATGCCACATTGGGTTTTTGTTATTTTACTAGAATACTAGTCAAATGGCCAGTTATTAAGTACTGTTCCAGTACACGAGACTTGCCAGCTTGAAATAAGGGTATATGAAACATACTGCTTAAAATAGGCGATCTATCCAGAAATGAAACAAAGAAGATTTTTTGGCTACAGATATTTTATTATAAACTTAAATTATTTTCTTTTGTATTTAAAGAAATAATATTTAATGCTCATTTAAATGCTGTTTAGATGAATTTGGGGGGGGATTTAGTACACTATGTTAAGTGCTGTTTTCTTTTTAAATAAAAAGTCAATTAAAACAGTCTGTCATTTTCCCAGTTCTTATTTTGGCTTGTTTACTTTTGTGCTCTTAGCTTCTTAGACTATTAATTTAATGTGTGGATGGGGAAGTAGTGGACATATGGTGGGAGAAATGATGTTCCCTCCCTCAGCTATGGTTGCCCACCTCCTACCTTGTATCTGTACTCATTAGTGACTAGATAGACCCTTATAGCAGGATGGAGAGGGAGGCCAGAGTGCTTGCCACTATTAGTTTAATGTCTGCTGTGAGTCTTGGTGTGTACAGTGTCTCAACAACTGTCTGTAAGAAAGGACACCTTCATCTTTTAGAGAAGAAAGCGAGAATTCAAGACTATCCCATTCTATCTTTATTGGGTTCGTAGGTGAGGACTTAATAGACAGGAAGAGAGCAGAACTGTCCAGAGAGAATGGGTCCCAAGAAAAGGTTTGTGACTAGCTGCTACTTTAGGGGCTTTTAACAGAACTCATTGAAGAAACTGGGTTGAGGCAGAGGGGAGGTAAGTGGGTTCAGACCAGTTGTGTTTTTGTCCATCCCAGGTATTTGGACTGAAATTTTGATCACACCCTCACTAGCTTTCAGGCAGCTGTGTAAAAAGAAAAGAAAAGAGAAGAAAACAAAAATCAGGTTATGATCTAGACATTCCAAATATTTGTGACATTTCATGCTTCCTACCAAGACTGTATTTGATGTCATGGCAAGAACACATATAGGTTCTTGTCCATAGAACTGCCTAATCCATTTCTGTTTCCATCATTTTTACCTGTCCCTGTAGGGTCTTCCCCTTATCTGAAGAATGTGCACAGCCCAGAGTTGAGTCTGGAAAGCCAGAGAGGCCTGTGAACACACTCAGTAAAACCGGGGACTCTAGAAATATTCTCAAACACTAGAAATATGGGGAAGAGAAAAGAGTAGTAGATTTAGATTGAAGGAAACATCCAGGCATGGAAATTGCTAACACTCAGCATTATTGTTTAGTTGAAGCAAAGTAATCCCTGGTGGGGAAGGTAGGGGTCATTAAAAGACACTAGGAAAAGGATAAATTCCTATCGCCCATCAAATTGAGGAGATAGTGAATAAGAGATGTTTTCCTCACATCTCAGGTTAAGATCTAGAAGATATTTAATCCTAGAAAATTAATACATATTAATTTAGATTGTTAGGCTAGTCTGAAAAATCACCACATAATGATTTTGAAATAAAGAAAAATCACCTTTGAAATAAAAAAATGAAATAAAGTGAAACTTGAATTAGGTCCCACTGATGAATAAGACACCATCTATAAATTGGTGTCTCACCACCTATAAATTAGAATTAAAGGAAAATTGACCAAACTTTAACATTAGTTGGGGCTGCTCACTATCAAAGTAAGTTAGGGAACGGGGAGACAGTTCACTTGGTAAAGTGACTGCAGTGCACGCATGAGGAACCTGAGTTCAGATCCCTAGTAGCCATGAAAAAAAGCAAAGCATGATGATGTGCTTCTGTAACTCCAGAACTGGAAGGTGGGAAGGGAGATAGATAAGCAAAGCCCTGGAGCTCACTGGCAAGCCAGCTAGCCTTTGGTGAGCTCCAGGTTTAATAGGAGACCCTGTGTCAAAAACTGAAATGCAGAGCAGTTTAGGAAGACACTCAACATTGACTTCCAACCTCCATGCACATGAACACTTGTACACTCCATATATGTACACACACATACACGCAGGTAACTTACCCTTAAATGTTTATTTGAGAGAGAAAATGTGTGTGTGTGTGTGTGTGTGTGTGTGTGTGTGTGTGTGTGTGTGCCATGAGGATCAAACTCAGATGGCCAGGTTTGCATAAAGGCATATTACTTGCTGAGCTATTTTGCCAGCCCTAGGTAATTTATACCTAATGTTTAAAATGTTACATGTCTGTCTAGTTCAGTTGATAGAGCAGGAAACTCATAAAAAGTTAAAAAAATAATAGCACTACTTCTTAAACTACAGTTTAATAGACTATTTCTCGATTATGTTTATGTGATGTTTACTCATTTTGGCAATAGAATTACTAATCTCTTCAGTGCATTATATCAGGTTTCGTGATGTGCACTGTGTTATAATTATATTGTTTACTTTGATCATTTTCTTAAGTTTGTGCCAGGAAGAAATCTTACAGATTGGAGGATACTGAGGAACAAAGTAATGTAATGTGAGTCCTGAGTAAGATCTTGAAAAATGACATTAGTGGCAACATATAGACCAAATTTAGAGATATGAAATTGAATTAGTAACACTGCATCAAGGTTCATTCCCTGTTCTTGATAATAGTGCTAAGGTAATAAAAAGATATTAACATTTGGGGGGAAAAAGTGAAGAGGAAAGGATATTCTTTGCACCATTTTTATAATCTTTTATGTCTAAAATTAACTAAAAAATGAGGGCTCCCTAGCCCCTCATGGCACTTTTTTAGTGCCATGAGCTCTGTTTCATGTCTGCTTTTCATGGAGGCGATCTAGCCCCTCATGGCCCTCTAGTGCCATGAGTTCTGTTTCTTGCCTGGTTTTCATGGAGGCGCCCTAGCCCCTCATGGCACTTCACATCTGGAATCCATGAGTTCCTTTCTCTCCTCTAATAAACTCTACCTTAATCCTCTAAAAAAATGAAAATAGTTATATGTTAATACTTGTACCATACTTATGATTCTGATAAATTTAAACTTAGAAACCATTAAAGCAAAATAATTTTATATGATAAGTGATAATTGAAATTTAAGGAACAGCTTCAAGCAGTTCTGGATGAGCATTCCAAATGCACTCAAATTGTGTCTTATTAAAGGGAAGGAGACACTGAGGACAAATGGCATGAAATTAAATTGATCATTACAAAAAGTTACCCTAACGCTAGACTGTAACTCACTAAATTATCTTTGGTTGTAAGATCATTTTGCGAGTGGCTCACCTGTTACTTCCAATGAAAGATGTTAATGGATTCACAGATCTTGTCCTCGCTCAAAGGTTATCTTCCCCATATCATTTCTTGTGCTCAATTCCAGAGTTCACTTTTCCAGGCAGCCACCTAATCTCTGTAGAGTCCCTGGCCTCTATAGCCTCTCAACTTCGTTTTGAAATATCTCTTAGCAGTTGCTTTTTACCATGATTTCACACGTAATAATTCCTATGTGTCTAATATATTCTGTTAACTCTTTGATTCTTTACATAATTCTGTGAGTTGAAGCATCATGTCAGTTGATGTATATGGATATAAAAAGCAAGCAATATGCAGTGTCACATGGCTAGGCTAGCAAATAGTCCTGTAGTTAGAAAACAGCTAACTGTTGGGACTTGTACTGGAGCAATTTTTTTTTGTTTTTGTTTTGTGTTTTCTTTAGTTAACTAACATAACTTTTCAGAAATACACAGTAAAGCAGTAATTAATACAACAGACATAAAGTTGGTGAACCCTAATGTGCTGTGAAAATACAGTCAGACCAAAGTTTATTGTCAATTTCAAGAGTGCTTTGATTGGTATGAGTGTCTTTCTTCTTAGATTTGAGATTACCTGTTAAGTATTTAAAAAAAAGAGACAACAACTGAACAATATAGCTTTTGTAGCCTTTTAAAATTGATAAAAGACTATAATGTGAATTACTGTAGATTAGACTTTTGGGAGTCTGAATGAATTATTGAATCTTGTCTAAGTGGTCTGTAATAGTTCTTAATTTACCAGAGCTACAACTTTTCACGAGCTACATCTTACTCTGAAGACTGAGTTAAATAGAAAGTGGATAAAATGCATATTTTAACATGCAGAGATGTGGTAAGCAGAGTTTTAGGAATCAATCAGTGTTGATTCATTCATATATTTAGATATATTCATTTCTGTCTTTCTGTTTTCTTGGGCAAAAAAATACCCTAATTATATAAGAGGTGAGAAAAGTAAAAGGAATTTCCTATTTTTATATACCCAAACTCAATAAGCACTTAGTCTGCCATAGAAATGACTTATTTTATGTTTTTAATGTACGTCATTGTTAGGGCACTTTTCTCTTAAATATTGAGTCAAAAGTTTAAACAGAAGCAATTGGGTTTTATCTTTTTTTTCTTTTTTTCTTTGTTTTTATTTATTTTGGATTTGCGAGACAGGAAAAGAATGCAATGGCACATATTTCCTTTCATAGTTCTTTTTGTTTGCTCCTCCTGACACTTCCCTCCCTCCTTTCCTCCCATCCTCCTTTCTTTATTCCCTTACTCCCTCTCTTCCTTCCATCCTCCCTTCCTTATTCCCTTCCTCCCTTCCATCTATCATTCTGTTGCTGTACAGTCCAGGCTGATCCTCAAACTCCAGATCCCCCTGATTCTGCCTCCATAAGTGGCTTAGTTTTCTGTCTTTCCTTCTTTTTCTTTTTTCTTTTCTACCCTTAATCGTTGATCCCACTTCCAGACATTTTTCTTTTCCAGCCTTACTTTTTGATTGATTACAATAGGGACTTGAAACTTTTTTAATACCTGTGATTTTTAAAAAGTTGTTTATTGGTCTTAAATTGAGAGGATTGTAAGTTGTTTCTATAACTACAAAACTTTTGCTTATGTTTATTCTCAATTGATTCTTCTCCTTTAGATAATCTCAGAGGGAAAAAAAGCCCTTTACTTACTGTTCACACTTGTTACATAGTCTACCATTGTGTGAACCACTAAGTAAAAGTACCAATGACTGTAACAATTAAAAAAATGTGTTAACAAGTTTCATAACATTAAGGGCAGGGGAATTTAGTCAAGAGGAAACAGGCAAAACTTGGCAAAAAGATGAGGGCCACAGCTGTATAAGCATTAGATATGTAACACAAGCACTCATAAATAGTATTGTTGCTGTTGATGGGGCCATATGCAAGAAATCTGTTTGTAAGACAACAATTAGGAAATCAGAACCAATTTTTTTCTACAGATGTCTTCATGGAAGGAAACTTGTGTGATAAATCTGCCATCCCTTCTCATTTGAATAAATCTCTCTTTCTCTCTCTCTCTGGATGTGTGTGTTCATGTGTATGCATATGTGGGTGCTTAAACTCCTTTTCTTTTAATCTGTTTATCTACACTTCCCTACTGTATTATTACTTGATCTTTTTCATTCAAGGTCCATTACCATTGATTTAAGTCAAGTTCTTTTTTCCATACCTGAATGTGTCAGGTAATCTCCCAGCACATCTCCCTGCTTCTAATTAAAAGTTCCTGTGAATTTGCCTTTGTGTTGTATTAAAGCGATCTTTGAAATGTGATCAGTTTTCTCCTTTACTCAATTTCCATTGCTGAGTCATTAAAGCCTCAATTTTTAAAAAATTTTTTTTATTATTATTTATTCAACTATGCGCGCGCAGGCTGCCCCCGCTTCCGCCTGGCGTCTATACGTGGGATCTGGGATCTGAACTCAGGACCCTCCGCCTGCAAGGTGGAGGCTTAACCACTGAGCCACCTCTCCAGCCCTAAAGCCTTAATTTTTTTTTCCTTTTTTTTTTTATTAAAAATTTAATTATACATTTTAAAATTTTTTACCAGTTCCCTCCCTCCCCCCTCCTCCCCCCAAACCCCCTCCTCCCCCTCCCCTTCCCCCACTGCCTCCCCCCCAATTCCCAGAGAGTCCTTTATTGTGTACGCCTAACTCTCCACTGGGTCCTCCTCTCCGATGACATATAAGGACCCAGTGGCATTTCCATAAGCCCTTTCTCTTGTTCCCCTTAAGCATAAGATCACTACTATGGCTGTCAATCCCTTGCCTCCAGGGGTCTCGGTGCCCTTAACAGATGCTAGACTTTATGAGGGCAACAGTGCGCTGGACATTGCGCAGGGCATGCAAAGTCCCATTATGATTGCTTTGGCCCCAACTATTGTTGAGAATCTTGCAAATCGTTGCTCCTCCCATCCTTTTGCTCTTACAATCTTACCTCCCCCTCTTCCGCAAATGTCCCTGAGCTCCAGGATGGGGAGAGATTAGGCTGGCCTAGTTCTATGTGATTGATATAGAGTCTCTGAAGTTCTGGATTGTGGTTTGTTGATTTTCTTTTGCAGTTTTGCTGCTCCTGCAATTCCCTTCATTCTGCTGGGCACTGTATGTCACCCCCTGGCCAGAGACAAAAAGCTGTTAAACTGGAGTCTTGTTGTAATAGCACATTCAAGGGTAGATGTAATAAGAGTAGGAAACCTCACTGAGGGAGGGGTCCATCACCCATTTGCAAAATGATTACTTTTTATCTGCTAGACTATATGCCCTCCCCTTCTGGTGAGATCAGGAAAGAATGTCTGTGAACTTAACCAGGTTTCTCATTACTTACTTGCAGACCTTGATGGAGGCCTATTTTCTCTGCTGTAACATGGTCCCCTCTCTCCTTGTTTCTGGTGTGGCCCTCCTACCCCATCTCTCTTGTTCATAATCCTTGCAATTACTGTGTTACATAGGTTTACTTTTGAGTGTCTCAATGTGGGCTGGGTGAGTTTGGTACTAGGAGCCACCTATTAGGGAATACATACGGCGCTTAATTTTCTGGGTTTGGGATACTTCACTTAATATAATTCTTTCTAATGACATCCATTTCCCAGCAAATTCCAGTAATTCATCATTTTTGATGGCTGAGTAGTACTCCATTGTATAGATGTACCACAGTTTCCTTATCCACTCGTCAACTGTTGGACATTTAGGTTGATTCCATGCCTTTGCTATTGTAAACAGTGCTGCTATGAACATGGTCGAGCTTGTGCTATCGAGGCGAACCTCTGCTGCATGGGGGGTTATTCCCAAAAGTGGGATAGCAGGGTCATATGTAAAGCCTCAATTTTTAAGCATTATATATATAAGCCCTTTATGATCTGGCCCTGATATCTTTTCCAGCCTTAACTGTCTGTTCCTTAAAATATATTGTTAGCCATTAAGTGAGACAGGCACTTTAAGGAGCAAACTCCTATATTAATAAGCTCCCAAGTGTCCTTTCTTTTGTTTTTCAGCAAGCTGAAATGCTCAGATTCATTCCTGACCACCATTTTAACTTTTTAAGTGTGTTTATATGACTGTGAGCTATGTCCAAAAATATGTCTGCTCTTTCTTTCTTAAATTATGACCTTAAACTGAGTGTGCTTGTTAATATATTCTTTAATTGAGCATGTTCAAAGATGTGTCCATTCCAAGTGTCTGTGCTAGATGACTATGTGCTATGTGCAGATTCCCTATGGAGAGGTGGCTCAGGGGTTAAGTCTCTGCCTTGCAGGCGGAAGATCCTGAGTTTGGATCCTAGACCCCACGTATAGACACCAGGCGGAAGTGGGGGCGGCCTGCGTTTCTGGTCCTGGTAGGGCGGAGCCTGTGAATCTCCTGGGGCAGAGTAAACGAGGAGGTGGAGGCAGTCCATGGTGGTTCCCGAATTCGTCTGTGGTTCTACACACACATACATGCACACACACACACACATGCACAATTGAATAAATAATAAAAAAAAAAATACCAGCAGGTTTTAGAGGGAAGACTCAGGTTTAGAGGGAAGATTCTATAAGCTTCCTTTAAGAAGTACATTGCTTTCCCAGGCCTCCCTTCCTACTGCAGATAATAAATCTGTCCACCCTCTCTTATGTCTCGGCCATACTTGTTTGGCTTCACTCTCATGAAGATAAGGCCTCATTGTATCATGTTATTGACCATGTCGAGTGATTATCATTTTCTCAAACATCTATCTTTTTATGTCATCAGTGTCTGGTATTTTTAAAATGTCTTTCTACAATGTCCTCTCTTTGTCTTCCTTTCTTCAGTCTTCAAACCGAATTGTCATTTCAACATCTCTGCCCCTCAAGCTGTTGCACTGCTTCTAGACCCATGCCACTTTTGTCACAATGTTCTTATTTTTGTTCATATGTATCTGTCTGTCCCAAGCAGCTTAAGGGAACACTGATTTATTGTTTTGCTTAGGATGCCACGTAGAGATATACTCCATCATGACAGGAAAGCCATGGTCAGGACCTAGACTGTTACATTGCAGCCATACTCAGGAAGCAGAGAGAATAAAAAACAACAGGAAGTGGGCCAGGTTATTAAACCTCAAGCCCTGCTCTCAGTGACTGTTTCCTCCAGCAAGACTTCACTTTCTAAAGATTCCATAGTCTTCCCAAACAGTGCCATCATCTAAGGACCAAATATTCCAACTTGTAAGTTTGTATTCTCTCTGTACAAATTAAATTCTTTGAACACTTTTGTGAGTTCACAAATGTGTTAACAAAACATTAAAATATGGGGCCCTGGGTTTTTAAAGATTTATTTGATGTTTTTAGTTGGGGAGATGGGGAGGAAAAACTTGTTAAAAAATTGTGAAGAATTATAATTGTACTTAATGAGAAGGGCATTGTAAACACTTGTGATGAAATTATTTGACAGTGTTCATTTGAATGATATGAATTCAAGCCATTTACTTTTAAAATTAAATATCATTTACACTGTTCTGAAAAAAATTCTTTGAAGATAACCTTCCCCCTCATTTTTATGTTAAACATGTATTATAGTGACTGACCTTTAGAGATTCAGTAAGTGTATTTAAGGAATGGTAAGAATAAACGTGCACAGGAAGTCAATGCCGTAAAAGTGGGTTTCCACATGCTGTTTGATTGTCTAAGGACAAGTTTAGATTTAATATTTGTGGGATAGTTTCATGGTAGCCTTTTTATCAGTTTTATGCAAAGGCTAACAAGACACCATTGAATTTGGTAACTCACAGAAAGTTACTTTAAAGAGAAAGCTATTATGGAAGTTGAGATAAAAGAGGCTACTAGACCCACTGAAGTAGTCCTCCGCCATTCTCACTCCTTTTAGTTTTGCTTCCTCTTTTCCAAAAACGAATATTTCCTGTTCCAAAAAGGGAATTGGAGTGATGTTCACACAACAGTTACTTCATGGGAGTTTTCAGCTTTGGGAATGGAATTAATAACTGATATCTTTATGACAACATCAAGTAGAGAGAGCTTGTTGCAGTTCACTTGCATTTTTGCTGATAAAATCATGACGAAATAGCTTAAGGAGACAAGGAGCTTATTCTGTCTTATGATTGTCTGGTTATAATGGTTTGTTAGCTTGGCAGGAGAGTTCATATCAATAGGAACGGCCATGCCATATCTACATAATGGCTGAAAGAGGGACAATCCTTACTTAGCTAGCATGTCTGGCCAACTACACAGAAGGCTCCTAACTTCCTCAACCAGCTCCCTCCATCTTATTCACCTGCCCAAGGACTAGTCCTACCCACCATGGATTGGGCCTTCCCCTTCAATTAGACACTTTCCTTCAGGTTTGCTCTGGGGTTAAGTCAACTACTAATTTTCTACAAATATGCTCAGATTTCAAACCCTCAACTATTAAGTTGGCACGTGTATCTAACTATGACAAAGCTTTATCCATTTCTTCATATTTTATAAATGAGTCACCTATTTAATAGTGCATTTAAAAAGGAAATGTTCAGGGGTTGGGGATTTAGCTCAGTGGTAGAGCGCGTGAGGCCCTGGGTTTGGTCCCCAGCACCCCCCAAAAAAAGGAAATGTGCATTTTTCTCTTACCCAAGAGGGCCTAGGGTAAATTAGACCTGTTTTCCCTTATTTTGTGTCCTCAATCCTTAAGGCCTTATTTTGGATGGCTTAACAAATGGCAATAATTTGTTTCCTATTCTATTTTGTGTGATATGGACAAAAATGCAGATAAAAATGCTTAAGGAGAAATTCTCTTGAATGAGAGAAGACAATAGAGAGAATGTGTAGAGAAAGAAATGGAAGAACAGTGGTTTGGATCTGACTGGACCACAATCTGTCTGTGGGCATTGGTAGCATGAGACTTGGGTTAGCCTACTCCTGGAAAGATATCCAGCTCTGTCCACTTTGAGTTTAGTGAGGTTCACCCATTGTTTCTTACCACCATCTTTCCTTGTGGCATGTTACAGTTCCTTGGCATGACAGAGGCTCAGTTATAAATGCTTCTCCTTATTGTGTGACATGTAAGTTGACATAAAGTTGCATCCAAATGTGCACCCACATTTTTCTGTGATAGAGCTGTTGAAAAATCACTTTTGGGTGTTTCCAGTTTCTAGGTCTTTGTGTACCAGTGATTTTCCATTTTCTCTCTTAAAATATTTTATTTACTTATTTGAGAGAAAGGTAGAGAGTGATGGGAGAGAAAGGGGGGATGCATATGCACGAATGTTACAACATGCTTGCAGAAGTCAGAGCACAACTTTTAAAAGTTGACTCTTTCGGGCTGGAGAGGTGGCTCAGGGGTTAAGCCTCTGCCTTGCAGGCAGAAGGTCCTGAGTTCGGATTCCAGATCCCAACGTATAGACTCCGGGAGGAAGTGGGGGGGGCAGGGGGGGTGACGGGGGGGGGCGGCCTGCACTTCTTGTCCTGGTAGGGCGGAGCCTGTGAATCCCGGGGTAGAGTAAACAAGAAGGATGTGGAGGTGGTCCATGGTGGTTCCCGAATTCTTCTGTGGTTAGACACACACACACACATGCGTGCACACATGCACAATTGAATAAATAATAAAAAAATTGTTTTAAATTAAAAAAAAAAGTTGACTCCTTCCACCATGTGGACTTCAGGATTGAACTCAGGTTATTAGGTTTGCAAGCCATCTTGTTGACCCCTGATTTTGCATTTTTATGTTATGTATATTGTAACCACAAGCCATTTTGCATGCCACATTAAATGAATGGGTAGACTAGGACTTATGGAGCCTAATGGTCTTCTAGAGATGCCTAATGGAAAGGCAGAAATTTCAGGTGTTAATTCTCATTCTAGTCTTAAGAAAGCAAGAGGTTCCTTTCTTACTTTTGGCCAAGTGAAGATTGTCTGATAGAATTGGTAGGTTTCCTTTTGAGTGAATCTTGATAGGGAAGGTAACTGGGAACGGAGCCAGCTTACAATAGTCTATGAAAAAAAAATGGCTAGCAAAGGAAGGGAACTCATCCAGAATTTGTGGGGACGACTACCTAATAAGGTTTTCTTAGACATTGGCCAGCCATTATATGCCAAGGAAAATCAGATTGACAGCTTGAACCACCAGAAAGCAAATCACAGTTCTCTCCAATATCAATTCACAGTGTTGATGGGAGATTGTGTGCAAATAGGAAACTATATTTCTCTATATGGGAGATCAGCTCGGTTTAGAATTTGCCCTCCCAATACACTAATGAAGAAACATTAATTTTCTCATGTAAATTTTACTTAAACCAATCTTGGAGTACATAATTTAGATTTTTCTTATAGTCAGTTCTTCAAAGCAATCTGTCTTGCCACTGAAGTGGAGGGTTCTTCTTCTAGTGCTGACCTCTAGTGGTCACTGACCATCACAGCGTTGTCTGACTTCTGGTCTTTTCATGGTGATGATTTTCTGTCATTACTGTAATTCCCTGTTGTAGCAGTTAGCCTGCATGGTTGCTGATAAAATCATGACAGAGCTGCTTAAAGGAACAAGGGATTATTCTCATATGATAGTCCTGCTATAGAAGTTGACAGAAGAACATGCACCATCACAAAGGGCCCAGGGAGCTGGCCACACCATATCCACATAGCAGTTGAGAGAAGTCGATCCTTACTTGCCAGTCCATGATATCTGACCAAGTTTACAGGAGGAGGCCACTTTTTCAAACAGCTCCCTCCATTTTATTCACTTGCCCAGGGACTAGTATCAGCCACCATGGGTAGGCCTTCCCCATCCACTAGACAATCTCCTGCAGGTTAGCTCTGGGCTTAACTCAACTACTAATTCTCTACAAATGTGCTCAGAGCACAAACCTTCAGTTGTCAAGTTGACACCTGTACTTAACTATGTCACCTGTCTTATCTTCTGGTCTGCAAAATGTGTGTGTTCTGTAATCACTTATCATCTAGGGTCCTTTGGACCACCCAGTTCTCTTTCTGGGTCTTCTTTGGATCACTGTAATGTTGTATGTGCATCACTGCGACAATGTTTTGTTCATCTCTGTAGCTACTCATAAATAGTAAAAATGGGGAAGATAACTTATGTGTTTTTGTCATCTTAAAAACCTGCTGAATTTAGATATGTTCTACATAAATAAAATTCATTAGTTTGAGTGTAAGTTCTATGACTTGACAAATACGTATATCACATAGCCATCATTACAGTTATGGTATAAAGTATGAGAATTCAAGGAGTCCTCCCGTTGTCATAACATGGCAATAGCAAAAACATACCATGAAATTTACCTCTCTAGAATGCACAGTTCTTAGCCAGGTTAAGTGATAATTCCAACACCTAGGACATAGAGGCCAGAAGAATTCAAGACTAGTCTGGGCTACATAGTGGATTTAACACCAATCTAGGTTATATAGTAAGACTGTTTAAAAAAAACAAAAAATTAAAAGTTAATAAATAAAGTGTACAGTTCATACCTAGTATGCTTATGACCCTAGATTCCAATCTCCAGTACTGAATAAAAAAATTAATGTACAATGAAATGTTTTGTGTTAGAGGTATCATTGCAGTCATTTTTAAAACGACTGGTATATATGATATGCATGTATTTCAAAGCATGTTAATTATCAATCACAAAGACCACATGCTGACTATATATAATGGCATAGAGAAGAGGCAAAACTGTAATAACAGTAGGCAGGTCAGTGATTGCCGGGGCCTTTGTGGAAGAGGACTGTTTTCAAGGAAATTTTTGGAGGTGTTAACAAGTTTTCATCTCTGAAAAGAAAACAATTTTTATCATCCCTACAAATACTAATCTGTCTCTGTACTTCTCTGTTCTGGCATTACATAAATGTAAATGTACAGTGATTAATTCTTTTTATATGGCTGAATACTATTCTGTTTATCCATGAGTTGGCAGCCATTTCAGATGAAACCTGGAGTAGATTTTTGGCTATAAGAGAAAGTAATGAATATGATCAAAGTACCCATGTATGTTTAGGAAAATGTTATACTGAAACTGTTTTATAACCTTTGTTAACCTCATACTATAGTCCCAGATTTAGAGTAAAAGCCATTAAAAAATTCTGTATTTTTTACATTAAAAAAGTGTCCATTTTGTACTTAAGTTCTGTAATAAAACTTCTTTTCAATTGTTCCTAGTTTCACTTAAGAAGCTGGTGCAAAATGATCTTGCGTTCAAGCCTGGCCTGGGCTATATTGTGAGACCCTGTCCCCCCCCCAAAAAAAATAAATAAAATTTCCTTCCAGTTTCTTGAAAAACAGATATACTGCTGTGAACTTTTGTGTGTGAGTGATTGTGCCAAAATATGTTCTTGTTTGGAAGCAGAATCTAAGGCAGCGTATGAGGAAGGCATTTTGTGTTTTCTTTTGATCAATAATGAATTAGGGAAGAGGACACACATAGGTGGACTATAAGACAGTGTACGTCTCTGAAGAATCAGCAGAACTGGATTTTTATCTTTTTTTTTTTTGATGTGTGCAGGTGTGGTTATATATGTGTATGTGATTGCGTTTAGGTGTAAATAGGTGAGTGTAGAAGAGGGTACTTTGCGTGCCTGTTAAGGTCTAAGGGGGACTTTGGGAGTCATTCTAGATTGTTCTTCTTTCTTTATTGCTTTTTTGTGGATTTTCCTAGGCTCTATCCTCCAGAGTTAAGAGTATAGACAGCTGACATTTCTGCTTGGAGCACTTATGTTGGATCTGGGATCCGAACTCATGCCCTTTTGCTTTTCCAAGCAAAGATTAACTTTTGAGCTATCTTGCAGCCCCTATAACTGGGTTTTTATGGGATCTTCTAAACCCCAACTGGCTCTTCTAGGTAGTTAGGGAATTTTCCTTCTGTTTAAGGTCTCGGTCCAGGCAGGATGATTTATGGTTTCTTCCCTGTCAACAGATGGATTTTATAACAGTGGGATATTGTTCTTCCCATAGTTGTCTTGTCCCTCGCTGACTGTCTGGCTCTTCCTATTTAACTCAGTTTCTTTTGGGTCTACCCATAGGAGTGGAATTGCTGTGTCATATGGTAACTATATAATATATTAAAATAATTTTTATTGCTAAAAAGAATTTCATTTAAAAATCATTTTTATCAATTGTTTCTAGTTTGGGCTGCTATGAATCAATCCCTTAGGAATATTTGAATACAAGTCTATGACCATTTCATTTTTCTTTTTTTTAATTTAAATTATTTATTTTTCCATTCATACAAACTTAATAGGTACCCTGTCCCCTCCCACCCTCCACCCCTCTCTGGATCCCCTTGCTCCCTCCCCCCTTTTCCCCTTCCTTTTCCCATCTTTCTCTCTTTCTCCCATTGCTCCCCCCCCAAATCCCTGGAGCATCCTTTAGTGTGCATATCAAACTTCCCTCGGGTCCTCCTCTCTGATGAGGTATAAGGACTCAGTAGCATTGCCTAGAGCTCTTACTTGTGTTCCCCTTTAGTATAGGAACACTATTGTGGCTGTTAATCCCTTGCCTCTAAGGATCCTGGTGCCTGTGATCCATGCTAGACTTTGGGGGGGATCAATGATATGTTAGTCATTGCACAGGTCATACAAAGTCTTATTATAATTACTTCAGCCCTAACTTGTGTAGAGTATCTTGCATATCATTGCTCCTCCCCATCTTTAGGCTCTTACAATCTTCCGCAAAATTTCCCTGAGCTTTAGGATGGGGAGAGATTAGGCTGGCCTGGTTCCTGGTGATTAATGTAGGGTCTCTGATGTTCTGAATTATGGTCCCCCCCCCCCGTTTTGCTGTTCCTGCGCTGCCCTTAGTGCCATCTTGATGGGTATTAGATGTCACCTCCTAGCCAGAGATAAAAAGCTGTTAAAATAGGGTCTTACTATAAGAGTAGATTCAAAGGTAGATGGAATAAGATTAGGAGACCACGGTGAGGGGGGGGGTCAGACTCCCATTTGTAGGATGGTTACCATCTATCTCCCAGACTCTAGGCCCTCCCTGTCTGGTGAGATCAAATCCCATCAGTTGCAAGTGACCAGAAAGGAAAGTCTGTGAGCTTAACCAGATGTCTCATTACTTTCTTGCAGTACTTGATGGTGGCCTATTTTCTCTGCTGTAGGATGATCCCCTCTCTCCTTGTTTCTGGTGGGGCCCTCTTTCCCCTTCCCTCCTGTTTATAATCTTTGCAATTACTGTAGGTATTACAGAGATTTATCTTTGAGTGTGTCACTAAGTGGGTTTAGTACTAGAATCCACCTATTAGGAAGTACATGTGGCACTTAATTTTCTGTATCTGGGATACTTCACTCAATACAATTTTTTCTAATTTTTTTTATTCAATTGTGCCTGTGTGCATGTATGTGTGCGCGCGTGTATGTGCGCACGTGTATGTGTGTGTGTAGAACCACGAGCGAATTTGGGAACCACCATGAACTGCCTCCACCTCCTCCTTTTACTCTGCCCCTGGATTCACAAGCTCTACCCTACCAGGACCCAAAGCGTAGGCCACCCCCGCTTCTGCCCGGCGTCTATACGTGGGATCTGGGATCTGAACTTAGGACCTTCTGCCTGCAAGACAGAGGCTTAACCCCTGAGCCACCTCTCCAGCCCCAATACAATTTTTTCTAATTCCATCCATTTCCTGGCAAATTTCATTAATTCATCTTTTTTGATGGCTGAGTAGTATTCCATTGTATAAATGTACCACATTTTCCTTACCACTCATCAACTGTTGGGCATTTGGGTTGATTTCATGACTTTGCTATTGTAAACAGCGCTGCTATGAATAGACCATTTCATTTTTCTTAAACAATTTCTTAGAAGTGGCATTTGCTAAGATTTTTTATGGTAAATACATGTTTGACTTTATAAAAACTACCAAATAATTTTCAAAGTAACTGCACAAAAAAATTGCATTTCCACAGTCAACATGTGAGAGTCTGAATTGCTCTATCCTCGTCTTTTATGGGGCTGAAGCTCATGGCCAGCTATTACTTTACTAAAATTCCATTAAATATGCTGGGTTCAGCTTGATGACCCATGAAACTGCCCTGGGGCTGAGGACTATGACAAAGGATGGAGTGAGAGACACACAGAGTCGGAAATATAGTTGGCCAGGACAGGTGGGAAATCCCATCACCTTTCAGAGGGCACCCAATCCTGCATATCAGGGGGCTGGATATTTGTATGCAGACCCAGGTGTGGGACTTCTGATTGGTAGGAAGGAGAAGTAGAGTTATGGAAAACGTTTTCCTAACTTCTAGTGTGTTCTTGGATTGCCAGTCTGGGAACCAAAGCATCAAATCCTTCCAGATATTCAGCATGGGCCAGAGAGAGACAGTTTAATACATAAGACATTCCAGGTCCAGCCAGAAATCTATGGTCTCCAACAGTAGCCTTATCCCATCAGGGGCTCCACAAAGCACCAGCGGGTTTCTGTATTATCTTTTCCACAAAATCTCACAATTACAGTTCCTCTCAGCCTTTCATGCTTTCTATCAAGGAATGAGATCTCTTCTTCTAGCAGGTGGCACTCCAAACATCACTTTCCACTAGTATGGCTCTCTACACTTGTCAACATTAGATGTTGTTAGCCTTTTTAATGTTGCCTCTTTTAGTGAACAGATGTGGTCTTCACCATGATAGAGATCTTAGCACGTCTAAGTAGAGATGTCTTTCTTTTAGCATGATCAAATTAAATTATGTCAAATAAAATGTCGTTGTGACATTCAGCAGATATGAAAAACCCTCCAAAAACTATATTAATAATTTTTAAAGCCCAGCTTTAAAGAAAATATGAAATAAAAAAGTATGTAAACACAGCTTAGCAAAAAAATTCTAAAAATAACAAAATCTTGTCTCACTGTAAATGTTACAGTTATGATTGAAAAAAAATTCCATCACATAGCTGGGCCTTGTGATATACATCCGTACAAGCTTAGACAGGGTTCTCAAGTTTAAGGTAGTCTGGGTTATATTATATAGTGAGTTGCAGACCAACCTGGGCATGGATATAGCAAGACCCTGGCTCAAAATGAAGCAAAACAAAGCAAAAAAAAAAAACCAGCATAATTAAAAAAAAAGTAATGAAGGAGAGAAAACCAGCAGCACCAGGATAAAAGCATGTATTTAATGATAGAAAAATAGTCTCAGTTAACCACATGTCTAAAATTTATAATGAAAATAAATCTGCCATAGAAACTTACACATTTTACCTTCATTGTTCCCTGTTTTATATAAATAGTATGAACAGTGTTACACATACAATGGCTGAGTTCCAAACTTAGAAGAATTTACTAGTTAAAGTGTTACACCAAGGATTGGCCACAACAGAGCCTATGTTATCCAGGGCTTTTCAGGTAAGTACAAGGTCAGAACACTTCTGTGTTTTCTAAAAAGAAAAAAAAATTTTTGAAGGTTCTTTTCCTTTAATGTGACACTAAGAACTTAGGAGCACATTAATTTATAAAACAAAAGATAACATGTCATGAGTAAATTGAAAAAAATCTCAAAAAAGTCAATACTGGAGCTGGAGAGATGTCTCAGGGGTTAAGACTCTGCCTCACAAGCAGAAGGTCCTGAGTTTGGATCCCAGGTCCCACATAAACAAAACACCAGGCTGAAATGGTGGTGGCCTGTACTTCTGGCCCTGGTGGGTGGAGCCTGGGAAGTCCCAGAGCAAAGCAAAAAAGAGGTAGAAGCAATCCAGGATGATTCATGAAGTCATGCTTGATCCTCCACAGGGAAACACAGTGCCCTCTGATACAGACACGTAAACACACACACACACACACACACACACACACACACACACACACAATAAATATTTAAAAAGACAATAGCACACACATACACACACACACACACACACACAATAAATATTAAAAAAGACAATAGCACACACATACACACACACACACACACACACACACACACACACACAAAATAAAATATTAAAAAAAAGACAAGAGCACTTGCTCCATATGCCCCAACAATCCTAAGGAGGGAGAGACAGAGGAGAGAACAAAGAGAAGGTAGCTCAGTCCAGCGTGATTCCCAAAGTCACCCTTGGTCCTCCACAGGAACACAAAGTGCCCTACACACACACACACACACACACACACACACACACACACACACACACACAATTTGGTGCTACAAGTTGTGAAATAAATGACTGAAGTTATTTTCCCTTAATTTATACATTTTATAATCAAACATCAGTTGTGCACTCTACTGACCAGAATTGCAAGAGCTCTTCATTAGTACTGTGGGTTGTTTGTTTGTGGGGCTGAAGGCTTAACTTACAGTTCACACATACTAAGCAAGAACTAATCACATTCCTAGCCTTGAATTTTTATTTTATCATTTTTGTTTGTATTTTTTGTCTTGCTTTTTAAATGTGTTGTTGACAGTGATTTCAACTTTACTTTGTTTCTGCTGCACAGTCTTCCAGACTCTAAAGATAACCCATGTTGAGTATGTGAGAGAGGTTTTGCTCTTCTAAAGGTTTTGCTTTGTTCATCTAATTGAGTATCTTTCCATAGGGATAGATGTGTTTTAATGCTACTGTTCTGTCAACACTGTATAGTTGTGTAGTAGAAGAGCAATAATATTAGCATGCACAAGGCCCTGGATTTGATTCCCAAATATATATTTTTTTAATTATACTTATAGAGCTTTAACTTATTTCAGAAAGCACAAATAGCATGAAAAAAGAAAAAGCAGTTTTCATAATAAGTTAATTTGCTATATGTTTTGGTGTATAAATCAAATGTGCACATCCTCCACAAAATATTTTTGCATTTATCCCAGTTGGTGGCATCATTTGAGAAGGTTATACAACCTTTAAGCAGTGGAGCCTCATTGAAAGAAGCATATGGTGGGAGTGGGGGGCAGGCCTGGAGGTTTGATCATCCAACCTCACCTCTTGTTCTCCCTCTGAACTTCCTGACTGTGGATGTAATGTGAGCCACCAGCTTCCTGCTCTTACTGCCATCTTCCCCATATGATGCCTTTCACTCCCCACCCTGTCCTAGAATTATAAACCCATTCTCCCTTAAATTGTTTGTCAGGGTATTTCATCACATAGACAGAAACGTAATTTAAATAAGTTACTTATAAATATCTTCTTTCCTTTAGTTCAAAATTGAGATATTGTAAAAGACCACATCAGACAGAAAGCCATATTGAGCCATCTTTTAAACACTATCTAGATTACAAAAAGTAATAGTATATAAAAAAATTTGTGTGCACATGGGAAAAAACCCACAAACCAATATTGGAGGAGAGACACCATACACCAAGGTTGGTAAAAATCAATTATTTCCAAAAGCTCAGAGGTAACCTTCAAAGGGTGAAAGCTATGATAAGCATTTTGATCCAATAAATAAAACTTTTTTCATTTTTGAAAAAAAACTCTTCAGAGCCAGTAATTGCAGCTAAATACTAGAGAAATCAAAGCCAAGCGAGCTTAGTATCAAAATACAAGGACATCATAGGACACAAAGCATGGCAACTTAAGTAGATTACAGTTATATCCAGTTTATTTCCTGAGTTCTAAAACAGAGGAAGATTTATAAAATCTTATTATCAATTTTGTATTGTATGTTACTATTTACAGCCCAAGTGAATATTGAGACAAGTCTTCATATGGCTGGGGATGTAATTTAGTGATAGGGATAAGCTTTGGCTTCACAAATAGAAGGTCCTGAGTTCAGATCCCTGATCCCATGTAAAAAATGGTGGTCTATACTTCCAGTCTTGGAAAGTGGAGCCTGTGAAACTCCAGAGAAAAGCAAATAAGTAGATCCAGGTTAATTCCCCAAAGTCACCCTTGGGCCTACATACACGTGTGCGCGCGCGCACACACACACACACACACACACACACACACACACACACACACACACATGCAAAAATGAAAAATAAAAAGCCTTGTCTTCGTATCTCTATATTATTTCTGTATGCATTCTAAATTAAGATGATTTCTTTAGTTTTCTGGCCAAGGTCTGAAGCTATTTAAAATGTTTTAGGTGCTAGAGATTGTGAATAAAAGTTCATGTGCTTCTCAATAATATCAGTTGTGAATGGTCAAGTTCATTTATGATTAACACAGACTTAATCAAATTCGATTAGACTTATGTCAGAGTTAGATATAATTATTTTATTATATAAGTTAATATTATATATATGTGTATATATATATATAAAATATATATCACCACAAAGTACTTCATCTGCCACCCACAAGGTTACTTTAAGAATATTTAACATGTAGGGCTGGAGAGGTGGCTCAGGGGTTAAGCCTCTGCCTTGCAGGCAGAAGGTCCTGAGTTTGGATCCTAGACCCCATGTATAGACGCCGGGTGGAAGCGGGGGCGGCCTGCGTTTCTGGTCCTGGTAGGGCGGAGTCTGTGAATCCTGGGGCAGAGTAAACAAGGAGGAGGTAGAAGCGGTCCATGGTGGTTCCCGAATTCACCCGTGGTTCTACACACACACACATACACACACAATTGAATAAATAATAAATAATAATAAAAAACAAAAAAAAGAATATTTAACATGTAAGGGCTAGAGAAATGGGTCAGTTAGTAAACTGCTTACTGTAAAGATCCTCAGTACCTGTGTAAAAAACTAGGGCATGGTGGCCCACATACCTGTAAGCCCAGACCTGGGGAGGCAGAGATCAGAGGATCCCTGGGGCTTGTGAATAGCCAGTCTACTTGAATTGGTATGCTATAAGCAGAGTGATACATCTGTCTCAAAAATAAGGTGGAAAATATTTAAAAATACACCTGAAACACACACACACATGCACACACACAATTGAGAACAGATAAATGGATATTCAAAACACTGTAAGCCTCAAAGCAGAGCTCCCAGCTGGCAGCTGGTTTAGTCCTGGACTTATCTTCACGGCAAAAGGACATGATGTGTCAAGAGTGGTCACCTCCCTTAGTTATTAGCAACTCCTGGAACTTACACTGAATACCACAATATATGCTTGCCCAGCAGTAGTTATAGTAATACTGTAGGCAGGTGATGTTAGCAAAGAACTTGATTTATAAAAGTATGTATTAAAGCTATACATCATGATAATTCTAAGAGTTTCATTGAAGTGACATGTATGTATAAATATGCACATAAGTATATAACTTGGTGAGTTTTCACAAGGTGATCTATTCAGCAGTATAATCTTTACCCAGTAACAAAAACAAAACATAGTGATCATACTAATAACTTCCTTTTCACCTTCCAGTTGCTACTTATTACCTAGGTGGCCACTACGCTGACTTTTACTGACATATAGATTAGTTTTCCCTAGTTGTACTGTCTCTAAGTCATACAGTATATACATGCTTGTGTCTTTTGTTTTATGAGATTTACCTACATTGTTTTATACATTAGAATTTATTCATTTTCAATACTATGTAAAAATTCCATTGTCTAAATATATTTTATAGTTTAGTCTACTGCTAGATATTTGCATAGTTTGAGGTTGGAGCTATAATGAATAATGCCATGATCAGCAATCTATTAATGCATCTCGATGTAAACACATGAATTTCCTGGGACATCTCAAGGTTTTTTTACCCGTAGTCAGCAAAACTCCTCTAAGTGTTCTTCAGCATCACATCCAATATATTAACCATGTGCATCTTACTTGACAGAGAACTCCAGGTGCAGGCGTTACCAAGTCCCTTCCTCTGTGTTCCTGTCACGTTTTATTTGGATGCAAGATCTATATTGGTTTCTTTTTTTTTAAGAATGGGAATGTTTTTCAATACTTTGTTTTGCTTGTTTGTACATCCAGCACCTAACACGGTACTTGAAATAATTAGTTGAGTGAATGGTGATAAGCCATTACCTTTGACTGTGTTTAACAAAGTAAGTAGTCTTAATTACCTGAGTCGTTTAACTAGAGTCAAATTCAGTCATTATATGTGTGTGAAAAGGTTAGGACTGGGAAGTGATTTCTCCCTGAGAGAAGTCCAGACATGGGCTCAGAACTGAACATGCCAGTGTGGAAGAGAGAATGGCTGTGGATTTGTGGGCCTCTTGGAGTTTGAAAGTGTTAACAGCATTGAGTCCAGCACATAGTGTGGGGGCCAGATATAAATAGCAGAACCCAAGTGGGGTAATGTGCCACTGCCAAGCTACCACTAGGGGTGTTATAAAAAGAAAAGCAATCCCTGTCAGCTCTCACTGTCAACAGCGTCCCATCCGAAAAGACAGCGCTACAGCTGAAAGTGGGAATCAGTTTGAGACGTGGCATCATTTAAACTTCCTTCAACGACTCATATGCCAGGTAAACATTTGGATTTATTTACACTCAGGTGACAAGAGGGAAGAATTATCAGAAATACCCTGATCCATAGCTTGCCTTGGCATTTACTGCCGGTGACTGGTATTAATCAAATGTTACGTTCCAAATACCTATTTTGGAAAGGGAAATTAAACACGAAAAGTGGAATTCTGATACTATAGTTTATTTTCTCTTCATAAAGAGACTGCTTCTGAAGAAAGACAGGAAGCTGAAGCCAAAGCGATTATAAAATAAAATGTTATCTTAAATCCCCTAGGCCATTTATTCCCATTTTCAGAATCTAGAATATTGATTGGTAAGAAAAAATTAGAGGTTTCATCTCAGTTATAATATCAATTTTGTTGGAGTTATGGGAAGGTACTGGAAGCCAACCCCCTGTATCGCTTAATTGAATTGGTTAATGGCTCTGAATAGCTTTAGTCTTTGAGGAACTAGTGCCCTCCTGCTTACCCCTTAACACAATGAATATTGAGCATTCAGCCAATGAGTTATGTAATACTGTTAGAATTGCTGCCTTCCAAGCACCTCATTATCCCCACTCCTACTTCAGAAAGTCAGAAAAGGCACTTGTTTTGCCTCCAATCTTCTATGGATTGTAATTGAGAAAAGGAGGTCACCTCAGGTAATCTGTTTTGGACTGCTACCAACCTTATCATCTCTTCCGTCTTATCCAAATGGGCATGGCTTAGTTTGCAGAGAAGATAGAAGAACGAAGCTGTACATGAATGAATTCTTACAGGATTCTTAGAAACTGGGAGCTAGGAGATCAGTTGAAGATTGTGGTATTTTTTATTTGATCTTGTTAGATTTAGAGATAGAAGACATATATACAAGGGATCATGGTCGGAGACAAATGACTGGAGTTGTTTTGAAAATGACAGAGTCAATCTCCAGAACATAACTGAAGATCTCAAAGATTTTGTTTCCTCATCTCTGGAAAAAGTCATTAGACCCCTTGATAAATAATTGGTTTCTTTCTATCCAGAATGAAAACATATCCAGCTCCCCTAAACCTCTTAAGTCTACTGAGTTGACACTTTTCATTTTAATGTAGAGAAGAAAAATGAAGACGGGACATTTTGAAATGGTCACCATGCTGCTGGCAACCTTGATTCTAATGGACATCTTCCAGGTAATGTTGGGAATGAGAAGCATGTGGTCACCGGAATAGAAACCAGTATAACATTGCCTAAGGCATCTGTGTGGAATGAAAGAAGCTAGGATAAGTAACTTAATTTATTATTATGTGGCCCTCCCCCATTTTACAAATGTGACACATTTTGACCATAGAAAGTTAAAAAAAATTGAAGTAAAGAGGACAGCAAAAATTAACCATGAGCTCTGGTACACAGAAGGCAAAATTCTGAAATGTTGGAGTAGGAGCCTTCTTGGCTTTTCTCTCTCTGCATGTGCAATTATAAAAAATAGATTAATACTATGCATAGTATTTTAACCTGTGCATAGTATTTTAACCTGCAAGTAATACTGTGCTACATTCCTGTCAGTAAAATATTGTGAAAATATCAATATTCTCCAGATAATGCTGAATTGTTCAATTTCAAATTTGTTACTGAATTATATAGTGACTATTTTCTTAGTTTTTGTTGATAGAAATGTTATGATTTTATTTCCAGTTAAATCTTTCAATGTAGCGTTACATTGTTTAATAAAATATTAAACAAGCACCATGCTTGTTACACACACACACACACACACAGTTAGTTTGCTATATAACTACAGTTTGTGTACTTGTTTTAAATGTCTTCTTTAAAATATCTTAATTCTTAATTTCTTAACTATTTAATTTAATATAAATTTAATTTAATATGAATTAATTTCTTAAAATATATTTTCAAATTTAATATTTTGATCTATTTTCTAGAGCTCTATTCTAGGCATTCTGTTGCCTGCATGTTCTGTTATGGCTTTTTTATGTTGTACCATATACTAAAGATACTTTTTTAAAAAAATCTACATTTTAAGCTATATATTTCACTAATTTTAGTATATTCCATGTGTTGTACTATTACTATCTATTTGTATAACATTTTTATCACCCTACATAAAATTCTTTTCTTATTGGAAATTAGCTCTAATTCCTTCTTTCCCTATTTTAAGATGACTAATAATCTGCTTTATAATTAATATATTTGCCTATTCTGGATATTTTGACTAGTAGAATCTTTCAGCATATGTTTTTTATGCCTAGTTTCTTTTACTTAGCGTAATATTTTCAAGGTCCATCTACATTATAGCATACATTAGTATCATTATCTTTTTACCAATGAGAAATAGTGTCATTGCATGATAATATCACACTGTGTTTATCAATTAGTTGACAGGCATTTGGGTTGTTCCCACTTTATGGCTGTTATGAGTAGTACTGTTAGAACATTTGTGTACACTTCTTATATGGATATTCCCTTTTAAATGTTTTTTGTATAATTATTGACATATTTTGGACAAATACAAGCACTGCTTGTTAGTATTACATAATAGTTTTTTAATACATAGAACTACCTATAAAAATGAAAATGAATCAGTCAGAGCTTTGCTTTATGCTGCATGATAAGAAAATTACCTGCTCTCATAAACATCAATTTCAATTTTCTTTGGCATATATCTAATATTATATTTAGCAACTTTACATTTAGCTTTTTTTTCAAAGATTTATTTATTCATTTACTTTGTGTGTGTGTGTGTGTGTGTGTGTGTGTGTGTGTGTGTGTGTGCGCATCAGAAAGCAGTGTGTGTCCCTGTGGAGGACCAAGGATGACTTCAGGAATCATCTTTTTTGCTTTGTTCTGGGACTTTCCAGGCTCTGCCCATCAGGGCCAGAAGTGCAGGCCGATGCCATTTCTGTCTGGCATGGGACCTGGGATCTGACTCAGGTCCTTCTGCTTGCGGGCAGAGTTTTAACCCTTGAGCCATCTCCCAGCCCTACATTTAGCTTTTTAAGGTGCTGTCAAAGCATTCTCCACAGGGAGCACAATAGACTATATTCCTCAACAGTGGATTAGAGTTTACTTCCTATCCAGTCTTTGTATTTACTTATTTTCCTTTATCATTATTTCTGTTCTAGTGTGAAGTGGTGATTTTATTTTGTTTTTGAAGCATTTGTTTGTAATATACCTTTAACCTATTTCTTTTATTAATTTTGTATAATTTAGCCAGTGTCTCTTCTGGAACACTAATCCCCATGTATTTGTGATAAATTCTTGGTGATGAGATCTCATCGATGTCTTCTGCTTATGTGAGGAAGTCATAGGAAGGAGCTATAAACATCTCATTTGCCTAACCTTTTGTAGCTGTTTCGTCACATCCTTTCACTTGTCCCTGAAGGGTGGGACATGAGCTTTGTCACTGCCCAAGGCACACACTGTGCAGTACACACAATCAGCTGTGGTGTCTGGCCAGAAAGACTTGATGTCTAAAATTAGACATGTGGAGACTTGTTTGAGGCACAGGAAAAAGACAGGAACACACTGGATCAACTCTGATATGATGTGAGGAATGTGGGAGGTGGTTTCTGGGTCTGATGTCTTATATGGAAGTCTTGAAGATAAATCACACTTTGGTGCCCAAGCCAAACTCTGGTACATTCTGTACTGCAAAGGAAAGTCCATTTCTTAAGTATGACTCAGTGGTGATTCGATCTCCTAAAGCTCAAATAAATTCCCATGTCAAGAAACTGACCTATAAACCCAGGAGTGCAGGAGTCTCAGTCTTCCTAAGCAAGGTGCACTGTGTTAATAGTCACCACAGTTTCTGATTCTGAGCCCTGTATCTCGTTAACAAAATGACTTTTAGGAAGATGAAATTAAACATTTTTAAAAGTGCTACAATAAATGTCAGGGACCTCATCATTGAAATATTTTGGTTAAGAGGTTAAGACTCTGGAACTAGAACCTATGTTCAAATCCCAATTCTATGTCTCAATCTTTCTGTGTTTTAGTTTCCTCATCTTTAAATCAAAGTGAAGGTTGATGATAATAGCTACCTCCCAGGGGTTGACATCAGGATTAAATGAGCTATTCATGTGAAGAACCTGGAGATGTTTGTTGGACTTAAAAATGGGGTATACAGAGGGGTGCCTAAGAAGGAAGTAGCTTGGAAAAGCACAGAATTGAACAGATGGCTTTTAATTGATGTCAGTCACCAGGTATCAACTTGATGGTTGAGGATTTGAACTCTGGGCACATTTGTAGAGAATTAATAATTAAGCCCAGAGTAAATCTGCAGGAGATGTGTAGTTGATGGGGAAGACCCTGGAGAGGTAAATAAAATACAGGAGAGCTGGTTGAGAAAGTTGGCGTCCTTCTTTATAGTTGGCCAGATATGCTAGTCTGACAAGTAAGGATTGTTCCTCTCTCAGCCATTATATGGATATAGTGTGGCCAGTTCCCATGGCCTTGGTGTTGGTGTGGGCTCTCCTGACAAACTGGAAAAGGAACTGTAACTAGACTATCATAAGAAAGAATAAGCCCTTTGTTCCCTTAAGCTTTTTTGTCATAATTTTTTATCAGCAACAAGGCAGGTGAACTGCAACAGTGCCACGGAGGAAGTAGCTAGATAAAGCGCACAAGTGAACAGATAGTTGTAAATAAAGACCAGGTCATTACAAGTAGTTGGAAGCAGTAAATTTATAAATTTGGTCAGACATATTACTCTTGAAGGATCTTTGGAGATTCAATTGAGGGATGAAGTAGGCAAGTTGATATACAGGTCTGGCATTTATGGATACTATAAGGACCTCAACTTTCTTTAAATTCTGCAAATCTTTCTTTGCATTCAGAGAACATTTTTAAGTGAAACTAAAAGAAATATTGTTGCAAGTCCCAAGCCACTATTATTCTTAAAGCTTATGGTTTTAAAAGAAGATATACCCTGTTTAGGGGAGGGCTGTTCTGATTGCTGGGGTTTAAACACCTGCACAAGAAAATCATGTTGTCATGTATTTGTCTACCATGTACAGTATTTTATATATGATATTTAAAATACGAAACATTCTGGAGGGGTCAGAGAACTCTGGCAAAAGTATACTGTTTAATGCTTGGACTGCCACCAAGGTGGTACAGTATCCAGTATCCAGATAACAAGTTACAGGAAAAATTCCTACCAATACCTCTTCACTGATACATACTCTTTCACATAAGAATGCCGTAGCTGAGAAAAGATGCCAATAGCAATGGAATATAATTAGTAAATAAGGGAATAAGAGGGTGGGCATAGGTATGTGGGAGGAAACTATATACATGAAATCTATTTCAAGAATGTTGATTTTCTTTTCCATTAAAGGTGAAGGCTGAAATGTTAGACATGGCAGATAATGCATTTGATGATGAATACATGAAATGTACCAATAGGATGGAAACGAAGTATGTTCCCCAACTTCTCAAGGAAGAAACGGCTAACCATCAGTTGTTGGAGACCGTGTGGGAAAATGCAAGAGTCAAGTGGGAAGCTCAGAAGGCTCAAATTTCTCTCCCTGCGAACTTCAAGGATAACCATGGCATAGCCCTGATGGCGTATGTTTCCGAAGCTCGAGAGCAAAGTCCCTTTTACCATCTGTTCAACAAAGCTGTGAAGGTGGCAGGCCAATCCCGGAAAGATTATATCTACGACTTCCAGTTCAAAGCTTTTCATTTTTACTTAACAAGAGCCCTGCAGTTGTTGAGAAGACCCTGCGAGGAGAGTTACAAAAGTGTAGTGTATAGCGTAAGTCAGGACATTTCATTTACATTTGGAGGGCAAAACAAAGCCAGGCTTGGCAATTTCACATTGGCATATTCAGAAAAACCTCAAACTAATGACCAACAAGCCACGCTAACCATCTATACCTGCTTTGGAATTGTCATTGAGAAATTTTTTGATAAAGAAAGTGAAGGAATTCTTTTAATACCTCTGAGTGAGGTTTTTCAAGTGTCACAGGAAGGAGTTGGCAATAACCTTATTCTTCAAAGCACAAACAAGACCTGCAGCCACTTCGAGTGTGCGTTTCTAGGAGGTAAGTGTCTCTGTTGGGTCTGTGCCTGACTGGGAGGAAAGGAGTGGGATGCAGGCCCAGAGAGAGGTCAGGTGAGAAGAGAGACAGGTGTCTGAGAAGAGAAATGACACTGAAAATATGTAGTCTCACTCTGCTCACAGTTTCTTTATCCTCTAATCCATCCTTATCATGTTAAGACATCTACTTAAAGTTGGAAAAGAAAAAGTATGATATAACAAAGACAGCTTTGCTGGCACTGCCATTTAGCAACTTGGCACTGCCATTTAGCAACTGTGATAAGAATCATTTTCAGTTGCCATAACTGAGGAAGAGGCAGAGCTGCTATTTGCGTATAATGGGTAGAAGTCAGGGATTCTGCTCAAGCATGCATAAGATATTCCCCCAACAAAGAATTATCTGGCCCCAAAAGTCAATAGTTTCAGAGTTGAGAAATCCTACTATAAGACTTACAATGAAAATTAGCAGTCTTGTTTCCATTACTAAAATATCCATTTTTTTGGTACGTATTACTATCTTTTTAAGTAAATAGCATTCTTCAACATGTTCTTGTCTAGTCTCTAATTCTTTTTTAAAATATTCTATATACTATATATATATATTCTATATACTATATTCCCACTAAAGAGAGTGGATATTTAAAAATTCTTTGTTGCTGCTAGTCCTAGTGGTTAGGCCTGAAATCTCAGCTATGCAGGAAGCCAAGGTAGGAGGATTACAAGATCAAGTCCCTTCTTGGACTATAGATTTAGATCAAAGGCCGTTCATTCTCAAAAGCAACCCATCTCAAAAGAAAAGGTGAATAGGACTAAGGATACAGCTGTGTGGTGGAGTGTTTTCCTAGCATGCATGAGGTTCCTAGGTTCAATCCTCAGTA
Source organism: Typhlomys cinereus (assembly GCA_023101885.1). NCBI lineage: Eukaryota > Metazoa > Chordata > Mammalia > Rodentia > Platacanthomyidae > Typhlomys > Typhlomys cinereus. Next base: position 1,070,430 of record JALPQD010000011.1, on the reverse strand, counting down.
TTCTTTTTTTAACCCCTCTCTCTCTCTCTCTCCTTCTCCTTCCCTCTGTCTCTTTCTGTCTCCGTCTCCATCTCTCTCTCTCTCTGTCTCTGTCTCTCTCTCCTTCCTTCCTTCCCCCCAAGAGGGTACTGTATGTGTTTGTGGAAGCCCAAGGGTATCTTCAGGAATCACACTGGATTATGCTGCGTCCTCTTTGCTTTACTCTGCATTTTCCCAGGCTCTGCACCTTCCAGGCATTTTTACATGGAATTTAGAATTCAAACGCAGGACCTTCTGCTTGTGAGACAGAAGTTTAACCCCGACAATCTCTCCAGTCCCTCAATATTCTGTAGATTGTTTTCAGCTGTAACAGAATACCTGGTGGATAGTTTTTCAATGAAAACTAAGTCTAGAAATAAGCTGTCTGTTTCCATGGCTTATGCAGAAATAGAAACTCAGGCCACTTTCTATCTTTCTTTCCTTTCTATTCTTTGTCATTGGAGTGTTGGTTTTTCAATTCGTGTTTGCAGTGTAACTTGTATACTCCAGCATGAATCCATGTCCAAGACAGAAATAGGAATAATATAGCCAAATCAGCTTTCTTGGGAGCCTTTAGTTTTTTCAGTCTCTTTAATGTAAGGAAAGGAGAAGGGAAATAAGAAATGACTGTTAGGATTCTAGGCGTGCACATCTGCAATTCTAGCACTCAGGAAGAGGAATTGAAAGGATCGTGAGTTTGAGGCCAACACAGGGCCAGGCTGGCATATACAATAGGACTTTCTTAAAACTTGAAACAAAGAAAGGGATGGTTGTTGGATTGGTAAACTCAAAGAATCTGACAGCTATCTTCTTTCTTTCTATTGTGGGTGTTTCCTGTTCTGTTTTTCCAGTTAAGTGAAGGCTAAATCAAATAGTTGTTCTGTGCTTAAACGTCTTGCTTCCTCTGGGTAATATTACGATTTCATGTTTATTTCTTTAGTCTTCTATATCCTAGTAATTCATTTCCAGATTCTTTGATAGAAGTAGAAAAATTCATACATTTAGATATGTTAAATGATTCTCTCCTCCTCCTCCTTTGTTCCTTCTCCTCTATATCCCCTTTTTCTTTGAATCTCCCCCTCCTGGATTCCCCTTCATCTTGCTCTTCTGTATGCCCCCCCACACTTTTCTTTACTAATGAGTTTTGTTCTTTGGTAGTTTCCTATATGTACATAATACATAATATTTCCTATTCCATTTCTTATCTGCCTCTCCAGACCCCCACCAGTCCCCTTCCTCTCAAGTCTTGCTCTCATATTAATGTCCTTGTGTTTTATTTTGTATGTGTTCTACCAGCTTTAACCAGGGCTTTTTGTGTGAACTGGATTTGGGATTATCTCTGCTTCCCTATGGGTACGCAACTGGATATCTCTCCCTCCCAGATCTGTTAGTTGTTTATTGTTCACCAGTACTTTGTAGGCCCCGTGGGTTTCTCCTCTGTTCATAGCTGACCATTAGCCAGTGAGGTCAACGTTAGCTTGGTGTCACTTATGTCATCTATCTGGGTTCCTGTTTGCCGCTGCCATGTTATTTCTGGAGGATGGCTTTTTACAACCCTTTTTCTTACCTTCTGACTTTTATAGTCTTTCATCCTCTCTTCCACAAAAGTTCCTGAACTTGCCATACTGAAGACTGAATTCTCAACCTTCACTTATTCTCAGTATCTTGTGCAACTTCTGGTTATTTATTAAGCTCCTCTGCTTAAGCTGAGAGTAATATTTGTATTCTTTCTGCTTTCTCTTCTATGATATTCCCTGATCTTTGAAAGAATAATTAAATTTAAATTTTAAAAAATTAAAGAAAAATGTTCAGAACTATTCTACTTAAACAATATTTAAGACTTATTTTGCATTTATTTATTGTGTGTGAACATAATGCCACTGTGTGTATGTATGTATGTCAGAAGTGTGGGTTCTGAGGATTGAATTCAGGTCATCGGTCGGCCTTGGTGGCTAGCACCTTCACCCATTGAGCTATCTTACAGGCCCCTAATTACTTAAACTTTGAATGAGGCCTGCTGTGGAATTTTGTTGTTGTCATTATCATTGTTTTGTTTTTATTGTATTGCTGAGGATCAAATCTGTGATCTTATATATGAAAGGCAAGCACTCCACCGCTGAGCCACATATATATCCCAGTCTGAGATCTGGTTTTTTTTTTTTCCAAAGTATTTTCTTTCTTCCAAACATTCTAAAATGTATATGAAGAAAGGGTTAATAGAATGCTTCTCTTTCCTCCAGTGGAAGCAGCCTACTAGCACTGCTTCTTTGTAATTTGCTAAGAGTAGAATCCCAACTCTGTAATCATCAACACTGCCTACAGTAAAAAAACTAGATTGCTGAAGTGCATCTGAGCTGGGAGGATTATGAATGAACTGTAAGTACTTGGGGGGAAGCCATGGAGTTTTAAGCTTTCCTGAATGTGGTACAGCATGTCCAGGTGTCCTGTTTATAAAGTGCTAAAAGAGGAACGGGATTCTGTACTACAGTGGTAGGTTCAAGACATACTTTCTCAGTGGTTAAAGCCTTTGCCTTACAAGCAAAGAGACCTGAGTTCAGATACTCAGATCCCATGTAAAAATGACAGATGAGAATGATAGACCACTGTAATTCTAGCCCTGGCAGGCAGAGCCTGGGAATTCCCAGAGCAAGCTGGCTACCCATACTAGCCCTAATGGTATGCTCTGGGTTTAATTAGAACCCCAACTCCAATAGTAAGGTGGAAGAGTGATTAAGGATGAATTCTGATATCACCCTCCATAGGCACACATATTCACATTCGCTCATGTATCTACATGTATGAACATATACACATGTACCCCATATAAACAGACATGAAAAAAGAATAGCCTCAATTGACTGCAACTCAAATGTAGGAGTAGAGTGAGGCTAATCAGGTGCCTAGAGTAATTTAAGGAAGCATTCACTGTGGTCATCATGTAAGTGCACATGGTTCAAGTATAAAGCCCTGAGAAGTAAGTACTTCCTTAAATATTATGCAGGAGGTGCCACAGTGGCCAAATGGCTTCAGCTATCCAAGTGGAAGTATATTAGTGTCTCAGTCTCCCACTCAGGCTTAATGTCTTTTCAACAGTGTCTTACCCACCATTTCATTTATTTATCTGGGGCCTACTGAGTCAAGGTTTCAAGTCTATTTCTGAGGCCTTTTAAAATAGTGACTGTTCAATACAGCAGCAGTAGTTTTGGGTTCAGCTACATAGTCACACAGAGTCCCAAGGTCAACTCCTTACTAGTTTACTGGTTGTTGCAGGAACTATGCAAGACTAGGAACAGAGCATATAGCTTGGCAGCAGAAAAGCCTATGATACAAGTCCTCAAAGTAGTCCAGGAATATTCTTCAGACACACTCCTCCCAAATGCCGGCTCAATTACAAGGAAACGAGATTAGTCAGACCCTACAGGAGTCTGCCTTGTCTATATCTCACAGCATGTTCAGTGACTCCCATGGATGCCATGTTTGTGAAAAGAATTATGATATAATGAACATGAGGAAACCTTCTGAAGGAGCCAGGAGCTCAAATACACATGGAGTGCATTCCGAGCCCTATGAGGGGAGCAAGGATGACAGGAGGCTACAGAACTTAACTTTGAGAACAGCCACTAGGGAGAACTTTATAAAGATCCTGTGCTTGCAGTATTCTGATCTAGTCAGCCAATGAACTTGAGTGTGTTGATTGAATGATATTCCAGAGTCCAGGATTTAGCCCTAGATTGGAGTTCTTTGCTGCCATCTACAGATAACTAATGGAAATGCAAGGTCAAAAACTTAAAAGGGGAGGGCTGGAGAGGTGGCTCGGGGGTTAAGCCTCCGCCTTGCAGGCGGAAGGTCCCGAGTTCGGATCCCAGATCCCACGTATGGACGCCAGGTGGAAGTGGGGGCGGCCTGCGCTTCTGGCCCTGGTAGGGTGGAGCCTGTGAATCCCGGGGTAAAAGGAGGTGGAGGCGTCCATGGTGGTTCCCGAATTCGTCCGTGGTTCTGCGCATACACAGACACACACGCACACACACAGACACACGCACGCACAGTTGAATAAATAATAATAATAATAATAAAAACTTAAAAGGGGAGATGGCTCAGGGATTACTATACTACAAGCATGAGGACCTAAATTCATGTCCCCAACACCCCTAAATTCCACCCCCTAGCAGCAAAAACTCCCTCAGGTGATTAAAGATAAGGCAGGGCCAATAAGAATCTTGTTAGGTTGTGATTACATGTGACTCTGCTTCTGGCTGAAAAAAGGTAGTGTTTCTGAAAGACTAAAATTCTAGTAAATCACTGTGCTAAACAGTCCTGTATTACTGATGAGAACTTGTCTGACTTCCAATATAAAAATACACTGTGATCCTTAGAAAAAATTATGGTAAAGTTTAAAGTTGGCTAAAAATGGTTCAGGATGTTAGGAGAGACAATTTCAGGTGGTCATAGATCTTAATCTTGGTATCAGTCAAAGACTATAGGAGGAAAGCCTACGTAAAGATTGAAATCCCTTTGTTCTTCCTGAAGAGAAAACTACTGCAGGTCAACCAGCTTTGATATTGATAAAAGTAGAGTATCAGCTGTGTAATCAGGGTAACTTCTTATTGTTAAAAGTGACCCCATTAGGGCTGGTAAAATGACTTAGCTGGTAAAAGAGCTTGTATACAAACCTGGTGAACTTAAGTTCAATCCCAGAAAAATTCAATTGCACATGGTGGAAGGATAGAACCATTTTCCAGAAGCTGTCCCCTGACTTTCACATGCAATAGCATATACATACTTGATTCTCATTCTCTCTCTCTCTCTCTCTCTCTCTCTCTCTCTCTCTCTCTCTTTCTCTCTCTCTGACCGTTGACAAAATATAACTGTATTAGGATGGCTGTGGATAAATAATGAATTCCTAAGGGGAAAGCCATAGCTTAGGATTTCCTGTGCTCTACAGTGCAAAAGTGTTTTACCAGAAGAAAATTTACAAGCAGAGAAAGTGCAAACACACCAACACCATCCCCCAACCCTCATCATCTCAGTGAATAGGAAGGACATACGTGCTCTGGTATTTGACCATGTTCCTGAAGAGGAGAAGTGTGTATAATGCTTTTCACATTCAGAAAGTCAGAAGAGCAAGGAATATTAATTTTTCCTAGTCTAAAAAATGGCCTTACTAAAAAGAAGTTGCCTTTGGATTCTAGTGGATGGCATAAGCATATTTTGAGCTTACTCAGGCTCTATGCTAAGCCATCAAAAGGTGAAAAGAAGACAAGCACATATATTATGGATAAGCTTAGAGGTAGAAAGTTTGCCTGGCATGAACAAGGCCCTGGCTTCATTGTACTACAGAAAACAAACAAATCCATCTCAGATCTGAGGGTTTATTAAATATATATGTATTTTAATTAAATGTCAGTATTTCCTGGAAGAAAAAATTTCTATGTTGGCTGAAATTATCCAGGATTAGAGTTTCAATCAGTATAGCTAGGACAGATGGGAAGTGACACATAGCCAACACCAGATAAAGTGAAGTATCTCCCATCAGATAGAAAATGACAAATCTACCTCACCATTTTGAGTCAGTGCCTGAAACAATTTGGAAGCATGGGGTGTTTATCTATGTTTAGGAGGAACAAGAGCTATGCACCAACTTCTTCAAACTCTCACTCAAATTGTTCAGATCTGCTTGTCAGTCAAAGTAGAACAGAGATGAAAAAACCAACAAGGACTGTGTATTTGGATATTTATTAAAAGGAGCTGACTTGCCCTGTTATGGGGGCCTGCAAGGCAGTTTTGAAATCTGCATTTCAGGCGTGAGGAAAGGTAGACTGGAACTCCAGGGCACAAGCTTAAACTGCTTTTCGAAAGCAGAATTTCTCTTTACCTCAGCTCTTGTTTTAGGCCTTTCAGTTCATTAAATCAGGGCCAGCACTGAATATTTTGAATAATCCCCACTACTTAGTGTTCACTGGCTATTGACTTCAATCATGCCCATAAAATGTTTTCATAACAATAATTAGATGATTGTTTGAATAGCTCAAATCTGACTGTATCCCAGAAAAACTGCCAGAATACTAACGTTTAACCTGTATTAGTCATCCTTTATTGCATAACAAGTTATTGTAAAACTTAGTGTCTTAGAACAACATTGTCTCACAGTCATTGGAGGTCAGGAATCTAGGCACAGTTTGTGTGAATTCTTTGAGTAGGTCTCTCTTAACACTTCAGCCATACTGGAAAGGATTTGACTCATAATCATCTGCATGGCTATTGGCAGGATTCAGTCTTTCCTGAGTTGTTCAACTAAGGGCACAGTTCCTTAGGAGCAGATGGCTACAGGTCTCCCTTGGCTCCTAGGCACGTAGTTCTCTTCATAGACCATCTCACAACATAGCTTTGTGGCAGTGAGACAGTTTTTTGCTATCTAATTGTGGAAGTGTTGTATTGAGTTTGCAGAAGCAATATACTATATAGCCCATATTCAAAGGGAGATTACACAAGGGCATGAGCAAAAGCAGGTAAGATCATTGGGCACCACATCAGAAATTGCACACCATAATCTTTCACCTCCTCTTGAGGTGATCTAGCTCTCTCGGTTGTCCTTTTTCCATACTGGTGAATTTGGGGGTAACCTCTAGAGGCAGAGAATAATAGGAACGGAATCCCTGGAAGTAATCAGAATATCGCTTTATAAGATGGTATTTTGGCCTGATTGGTATGACTGCTTTTAAAACATTCTCTTTATCATAGCTATTTGGCTGTTTGCAGCAATTTGGTTATGTGCCTTAGTGTGGTTTACTTCATGTTTGTTGTGCTTTAGAGTTCATTGAACTGTTATATGCTTTTGTGGGTTTGTGGTTTTTATTAAATATGGAAAGTTTTGGCCATTGTTTCATCACGTATTTTTCATCCATCTCTCTTTCCTTCTTCCCTTTCTCTTCTCTCTTTCTCTTTCTTATTGGGTAATACACCCCAGACTAATTTCTCTTTCTTTAGTTCTCTTTATATGAATACTAAACTTCTTAAGTCATCATCCTACAGTAATATTGTTTTGGTCTTTCATACTTCATTTTAGAGATGTGTGTGTGTGTGTGTGTGTGTATAGGATATTTGGCCCATCTGAAGTTCAAATAATTATCAAGATTGTTTTGTGCATCGATCTTTAATCTCCTTTGTCATGTCAAGTCACAGAGTAATTGTTCTGGCAATTAGATTGTGGACCCCTTGGGAGAATGCTATTCTTCATATTATACAATATTCTCAAATTTACTGATAACTTTTCTGCAATGTCTAGCTTGACAGTAATTCCATTTAATATGTTTTCCATATCAGTATTTTTATATCTAGAAGTTCAGCTTTGGTCTTTGTATCTTTCATGTCTCTACTTAACAATTTTTAGTATTAACTTTTAAAGACTAACCATTGTATTCTTCTTTCACTGGTCTGTCACCTTTTATATCACTGTCACTAAAGCCTTAAATCCCCCCTGTGATATTTGGATGTAGAACCTTCCTTACGTATTTGCGCCTTCCCTATTACTTCAGGATCAATCTTCTCCATCTTTAATTATGCTACTTCTTCAGAAACTCACATTAAACACTAAGGAGAAATTATATCTAAAGCTAAAGTGCAGACAGAATGGTCTACTATACATGACAGATCATCCCTTGCTCTTCGGGAGGCTCTCAGAATTTTTATGCATGAGTTTCTTGGAATGCTTGTTGAACATCAGATCACATGTGTCCTCTGCTCCAGCAATTCTGCATCAGTAGTCCTGGAATTAATCATTTCAGTAAGCACCAGGTAATCTGAAGCATGTCACTGGAAAACTGTACTTGAAGAAAAAAGAGCTTTAACATGTGCTCTAGACAAAAAGGCTGTGTAAATCCGCTGTCACTGGCGGTGAACATGGCGCCATACTGCAGGCTGTGCGGCCTCGGAGCCTCTTCGCCCTCTGCTGGGGTGCCACTAGGATTCTTGATTTAACTCTACAAAGTCAGCACACACACTGATTAGGAGAAAGAAAGGGGCCATGAGAGAGAGTTAGGTGTAAGCACCTCAGTGCTTCAGAGGGTTCTGCGGAAAGTGATTTGGGGGTGGGGGAGCTTTTTTAGATATGCTGTTTGAAAGAGTTAATCTACAGCTAAACTCACTTCCTTATTTTAGAGGGAAAAAAAGCAAAAAAGGTGAGATAGCTCAGGAGGTAAAAATGCCTGCTTACAAACTTGTGACCAGAGTTTGATCACCAGAGTTTTCCACTCGGTGGAAAGAAAAAACTCACTTCTGGAAGTTTGTCCTTTCTCACAAACAAACAAACAAACAAACAAACAAACAAACAAACAAACAAACAAACAAACAAACAAACACACAAACACACAAACACACAAACACACAAACACACAAACCAACCAAACTCCTCCTTTAAAAGAAAGTAAGTGAAAGTATATGGTGACTTTTGATGGTACTGAAAAGCTCACACCTGAGGGAAAATATAAGGCAGAAATGTGTATAGAAATAAACTCAGAGCTGGGAGATAACTCAGTAGGAAAGACACCTGCTTGCAAACCTGGAAACCTGAGTTCCATCCCTAAAGTCTGCATGGTGTATGTGTGCACCTCTCTCACTCAAATAAATAAAACATTTTTTTAAAAAAACCTCAAAGTTTGCTAGGTATACAAAGAGGTTAAAACATGTTTTTAATCTGGGAATGGTGTGCCATCTTTGTATATTTACCTAGTTTTACTTTTAAAATAATTTTATTTATTCTTTGACAATACCAACTGTGAGTTCCAGGTATCAACTTGACACTTAGGAAGTGTGTCCCTATGAGGAATTATGTAGCAAGGCAGCTTGTAGGATGTTGTCTTAGTTGCTTTCATTATAGCAGGAAGACCTGCCCATAGTGGCGGGACTGTTCCCTGGGCTGGAACCTGGCAAAACTGGCAGCAAGCTAGTATCCACTGTCCTTGCCCTCTGCTCCTGCTGTGGACATGGTGTGGCCAATTCACTGGACTTCTGCAGATAATTCTCCTGCCATGATGGACTGTTACCAGGAATCATGAGCATCCCGTGTTATAAATTGTTTGGGTCAGATTTTTATTAAAGCAACCAGGTTATGAAACTAAGACACTAGCTTAGTGTCTAGTTTTAGGGAGAGAGTGCAATTTATGCATAAAGTTTCTTTGTTGGGCAGTTTCCAGTAGGCTATATATATTTTTTAACTTTGAACAAAATGCAGAAGTCAGCGAGGGTGAGGGGCTCTTTCCTTTCCATTCCCCGACCTTTTCCTAACTTCCTACTCTGTCTCATCTCTTGTGCTTAGAAGATTTGGGATCTCCTCATCTACGATTCCTTCATTCTCTGCTAAATTCTGGGTGAAGACTGGTCTACTATCTCTCCTACTGGAACAACATTGTGCAATAATCTCTGGAACTGGTTTTTTATTTTTAATTTCTGTTTTGTTTAATGCCTGAGTTTTACATTATGGCATCAGTCAGATTCGAATAGATCTGCTTGTTTCCTAGACCAGTAGAAATTGAACCAAGTTAACTAAAATTTTGGTTTCAATTCTGTAAATGCTGCAGGATTCATGGGCAGATACTGGAAAAGGCCATCTCTCTTAGTGAAGTCAGTAAAATTCCTCTTAACTTTTGTATAATAGACTAGAATACAACTATAGAATGGAATAAAGTGCAAAGTGTTAGCTTTTTATGGGGTTCAACGGTATTAAAAACAATTTCCTAAAACAATTGAATCCTATGAAGAGTATTTTGTTAAAGCTCATATAACTAATGAGTAGCTGTTTTATGAATACAGAAATATATTTTTTCTTCTTTCTTTTCCTCCCTTTCCTTCCCTTCCCCCTTCCCTTCCGTGCGTGTGTGTTTATCAGAGGACACTGACACCATGTATCTCTGTGGAGGACCAAGAGTGACTTCAGGAATCATCCTGGATTGCTTCTGCCTCCTTTCTTGCTTGCTCTGGGATTTCCCAGGCTCTGAGAATTTCCCCAGAGCCAGAAGTGCATGCAGGTTGCTGTCGTTCCTAGCTGGCGTTTTTATGTGAGACTTGGGATCTGAACTCAGGATCTTCTGCTTGTGAGGCAGCATCTTAACCCCTGAGCCATCTATCCAGACCAGAAATATATTTTTTTCTGAAATTTTATACCACTAAATTATAATTCTGATAAGTAGGAGTTCACAGATTAGATTTCCAATAATTGCAGAACAAAACTTTTAGCAGGGAAAGTTATGTCTAAAACTTTTATCTGTTTTAGGACTGAAAACTGAAATGTGTGTTGATAACCCAGGTAAGATATGTTTTAATTATCTCTGTAATGGGGATTTTATCAGTGTTATTTCTCACAATTATGGGCCAGAGCCACTGCTTCCCACTATGCTGTCATACTATGCGCAATCATTTTCTTTTTGTTACTGTACCTAGACTGCTCTCACTCCAAGCCAGTATTCAGGAATTGAGAATAGGTAAGAAGTAAACCTGGTTTATTCAAAGGTTAGCACCCTGAGATGAAGAAAGCCCATCTCAGGTATGTTAAGGGTTTTTTATAGGGAGGAAAAGAAAGGAAGTAAAGACAAGAATCTTGACTGTGGCGAGTCACGTGCATGGACTTGATCTCCATCTCATCACTGGGGTGTAGGTTCCCTTCCTCTCTACTGGGGCACCCTTGGAAGAAAAACCTAGGCCAATCCCTGTTATTCTTTGGGAGGCATACTATTTCCCTGCAAGGTAAAATTGTTCCACTCTAAAGAACAATACCAGCAAGTCCTTGTTTCACACATTGATGTTGTCTGAAGACCACCAGCCATTCAAGGTTCTTTAAAAGTAAAGAAAGATTGCTGGTCAGGTAGTATTTCTCTAGTTCACTTTCCTACAGTAGCTGACTTTCCTACATACTCCAACAGTGAGTATGTCAGCCACTTAATGGTGGTTTTCTTTACCGTTTACAATGCCAGAACTTTGTAAAGTGTAGTTGATCTGTAATAGGGTAGCTTGAGACATCTGGTATAACCTTTTTCGCTATTATACTATCATTACAGATTGAGGTAGAGAGCTCATGTCTGGACCAGCCCTGTCTTTACTTGTGCCTGTCAAACACTGCATTGTTCTGGGAAGACAGGAAATGTTACTAATGTTATCCTAGCTAGCCTTACAAGAGCTAGGACTCCTAAAGGTCTCTGTATCCTAAGCCTTTTCCCACATAACTGCAAAGAGCCAAACTCCAACTCCTTTATTCTGGTATCTCAAGAAAGAATCGTTGGGAAACTAGTAAAGAAATAGAATGATATGCCTGACTTCAAAGGGAAGAATCGTCTAGTTTCAGTTTCTTTGGAGAAAAACTGGAAGATGTATCAAAAATAATCTTCACTAGAAGACTGTAGGAAAAATTTGGGAAGATAAACAGAAAATTTAAGTGTATCTCCAGTAGCATTATCCAGTGGGTCAAATAGATTGGAATCAGAGTTGCCAGAAAAATGTCTTCAATTGATGCATGCCCTATGTGAAATGTTTTGTAATTTCTTTACCAAAATATTTGGAAACAAGAGTCTGTTTCCAGTTATCTTTCTGGCTAGCTATTCTATTAATTATTCTTCATGTTTTAAATTCAGAGCCACTCATTCTTGAATAGAATTTTTTATTTTTTTATATTGTATGTTTCATAAAAGTAGGCTATCTCAGATCTTTAGTAATAGCAACTGCACTTGTTACCGCATCTGGACACAGAAACATATAATGACAACACATTTGTATTTCAGATTATCTTCAACCCATCTATGTCTACAGTCCTGGTGAGTATGCTCTAATTTTAAAAAATAATACCTACAAGGATGCTTAGTAGCTCTCTCTGTTCACCATATGTATTTCTAAACTAAATAAAAGAAATACTTGCTGATTATAAGGAGGGAAATTTACAGTGAATTTGTTCTGTGAAAATGTGGACAGTAGGAAAACTTTTGAGTAGCAGCCCCTGCTGTTATTCTCCCAAGACCTGGTTTCTGAAGTGTATATGGCTCTATAATTCAGCTACCAAGACTGGCCTGCCTAAGACCAACATTCAAGGTAGAAAAACATATTCACAACTTCCAAGCAGCTGGATGTTTGATCTGTCTGAAGTGTAAAATCAACCAGAGAACAAAGTAAATTAGACTTACGTGGAGTTAATTAGTATCATTATCTGGGAAAACAGATTCAAGTGATCTTGAAAATGTGCTTTATACTTCTACAAAAATGGAAGCTAGCCTTGAGCCGCAAAAGGGATCATAAGTAAAATCACTGTTAATCAGGAATTATGATCAGTGTTCGCAGAAATTAAACTGTGTAGTTTTGGAAGACGGGATCTGTTGAACAACAACGAAGAGTCAGCAGAGGTTAAAGAGTTTCAAAAGTCAGCTTTGTCTAGGACAGAACTGAGCTTACGGAAGCCTACCTGTGGTCTGATTAGTTACGGCTCCTGACTCTGCTCAAAGGTCCCAAGCTACTGTGCTTTTTTATTTTGACAGGTGCCATTTGATGAAAATACCTGGCTGATGAGAATTTTCTATTTTAAGTTTCCACTTATGGTGACAGAGACAGTCATTTGTTTGTAATTGAAATTCCTTAGGATAATGTGGCTGATATTTTTCTTTATTGAAGATAAATGAGCCTTTCTTCGAATGTGCCATTTATTTCATGTTAAGTTTGCTTCCTGTTCTGATAGAAAAGAAATCTTTTATATCTCTGAAGACTGATGTAGCAAACCTCTCTTCATAACCCTCTGCATTCACAAATCCCGGTCATTTCATAAAAACCTCTACTAAATTTTTTTCTGCTTTCTTTAGATTCCCAGTAGACTAGTTTATTAATAGAGAGGACCAAAGGAAATTTCCAGCTCATTAGCCAAAGTACATGTAGACTCTGGGTGACACTTAGATGCAGTAGCAGTTACTGGACATACTACATAGTTCTTTATGACTACAGCAACCTAAACAGTTTCACTATAGCTAGAATAAGGCCCAGTTCTTTTGATCTCTTGTTTAAATTGATGACTTTGCTTGTTTGTTGTAACTTAGGTGAGGAGAACCAGAAGCTTGAAGACTCTGGTAAGACATTACCATAAATTCTGGGGGTTTACATACTTCAAAACTATGCCTTAATAATGAGAGTGGGCCTTAATAATAAGGTGGGTGTCATGATAAAGAAAAAGTGGATAAAAGGCAAAGAACCTTATTGCACTAGTGTGATGAATCCAAATTCTTCATTTTTCTTAAGGAAAGGAAGAATAACTCTGGTCCTGTAGTGTGGGCCTATTAATCCTGGCTGCTCAGAAGGCTGAGGCAGGACTCAGCTAAACGGTAAAATGAGCTCAAGGTCAGCCTGGTCCACTTAATGAGACCCTGTCTCAAATTTGAAAAAAAAAAAAAAAAAGTGAAAAGATCTAGGAATACAACAGCTATGTCTCTTGTCTAACCACCTTTGGATAATCCCAGAAAACAGAGGACAGTGAAATTATTCTACAATCTCCTGATACCTCAAAAAGTTGTTGAGCAGAGTATAACAAATATAATACTTAAAAACTTATACTACTTAAAATATAATGTTAGTAATAGGAGCTAGTGTTCTCGCTCAGTAGCAGAATGCTACGTATACTGTTATTACTTGGTTTTGTCCCCAGCACCACATACACTGAGCAAAGCAGGGGTGGGGGGTGGAGTGAGTGATGGGGAAAAATAGAATCAAAGTACATTATATGCACAAATGAAAATACCACAGTGAAACCTATTATTTTGTATGATTAATACACATTTACAAAAAATTGAAAGACAAAAGCCAGGTGTGGTTGTACATATTTGTATATAGCAGTTTGGAGGCTGTGGCAAGAGGGTTTGAGACTAGCTGCAGAGCAAGACCCTGTCTGAAAAATCAAAAACAGAGGCGGGGATTGCTGCAGTCGGCCTGCATGGTTGCTGATAAATGGCCATCAAAAAAGGGGATTTATTGTCTCTTACAATTACTGGTTGCAGTTCTCAATCCAGCTTGACAGGAGAGCACACACCAACACCAAGCCGAGGGAACTGGCTGAGAGAAGGACAATCCTTACTTGCCAGACCAGCATGTCTGGTCAATCGTACACAAGGATGCCAACTTACTCAATCAGCTTTCGGTATTTTATTCCAGGGCCTAGTCCCATCCACCATGGGCTGGACCTTCCCCATCAGCTACACAATCTCTTGCAGGTTTGCTCTGGGCTTAACTCAACCGTTAATTCTCTACAAACATGTCCAGAGTTCAAACCCTCAGCATTCAAGTTTAATCTGTGTTTAACTATGATGGATGTAGCTCAGTGGTAGAGCACCTGCCTAGCATGTACAAGGCTCTAAGTTTGATCTCCAGAAGTACAAATTTTTTTAAAGCATATAAAATAAAATAAAGAATATATAACTGAGACTGGGGAGGTGGCTCAGTTGGTAAAATGTTGGTTTGTGTGTATGTGTATGGTGGGATGTAGGTATAGAAGAGGGCACTTGAGTGTGTGTGGCCTGTGAATGCCCAAGAGTGACATCAGGAATCATCTAGGATATGCTCTGCCTCCTTACTGCTTAACTCTGGGGTTTCCCAGGCTCCACCTTCCAGGGATGGAATTGCAGGCCACCATTACATCCACCTGGCATTTTTATATGGGATCTGGGATACCAACTATGGTCTTTTTGCTTGTGAGGAAAAGGCTTTAACCCCTGAGCCATCTCCCAAGCCAATAAGGTGCTTTCTTTGCATGCATAAGGACTAGAGTTCAATATCCAGCACATACATGAAAGCCAGGCACACTAGTATATGTCTATAATCTTGGTTCTGGGATAGAGTTAAGGATGATCCCTGGGGCTCAATGAGTCAGCGAGCCCCAGGCTTAGTGAGAGACTCTATCTTTAAAAACATGTGAAGAAGATACTCAGTGTATCTCAGAGTGCCATGAGTTCTGTTCTTTGCTTGTTTCTCATGGATTCCATGCCTGGGGTCCATGAGTTTTACGGGGCACCCTAACCCCTTGTGGCACTTGGAGTGCCACGAGTTCTTTCTAGCTCTTTTCCTCTTGTGGATTCCATAAGCTCTTTGGCACCTTACCCCTCATGGCACTCTAGTGCCATGAGTCCATTTCCAGCTCCATGCCCGCTTCTCATGAGTTCTCTGGGACACCTGCACCTCATGGCACTCAGGGTGCCATGAGTCTGTTTCCAGCTCCATGAGTTCCAGGGCTCCCTGGAAATCATAGCACTCTACATCTGGAGTCCATGGGTTCCAGCCTTTTTCTCCTCTAATCTGTACCTTAATCCTCTTAAAAAAAAAAAAAAAGACTTGAAATTCAGGATTAAATAGCTTGTCCAAAATTATAGAGCTATTATATTTATCTGGTGTGTATGTACGTGTACATGCTACTGTATGCAGGTGGAGGTCAGAGAACAACATGTGGAAACTAGTTCTCTCCTCCTGTATAGGGTTCGTGGAATGGTACTCAGGTTTGTCAGAATCAGTGGCAGGTACCTTCCCCTACTGAGCCATCCATTGGACCCCAGAAAGCTAATATTAATACATATAGTGACATCAGAGCTGAAGTAAGCAGAGGTTTCTGCCCAGTACAGTTAACTTTAAAAATAGATACTATAGGATTACCTTAGAAAATTATGCTTGAAAGATTAAGACTACATCAAGGAAGTTCTTGAAAATTAGCTAGAGATTTTGAATTTCACTACATTGGAGAATGACATGCCACTGAATGGTATTTTCCTTGTTGCTGCTGTCTTTAATTTTTCTGAGGATTAGAAATAGGGCACGTGTAGACAAAGGGGAATGTTAGCAATGCAACTAACTAATGAACACCAACCAGCATCTGTTTCTGCTTTTAGGTGTGAAAAGCCCCGAACCCACTGAGGAACCTGGTAAGATGGCTTTCTATTTACTCTCAGCCCCATGTGAGGTGAGAATGATTGCTGAACATTTAAGAGACTCTTAGGAGACGATACTCCCAAAGAGTTCTCTTTTAACGCATCTACACAGGCGCAGGAGGAGGAGTGTAGAGATTGTGCCTTTCCTCTGCAGTATTCACATGCTTCTGGAGGACAGTTCTGCGCAAAATAGTCAGCTCTTCTGCAGCATGGCCGAAGGCAAACTGCTGGGACTTGAGTGCAGAGAAGTCAGAAGCTCTAGGTTCTGCAGCTACAGTTGCTCAAATAGAAACTTGGGCTTCTTACACAAGCCAGCTGCCAATTATGAAGTACAGCGCTCCCCAGCACAGACACATAGTGGTGTGTTATGCAGAAGGTTCCTTTAAGCTTAGTGTGGACTTGCAGTGAGTATTTATGGAGCTGGGACTTTGAAAAGCCAAAAGTGCAGGGCAGTGAGACTTTTGATGGTATCTAGTGCTTAACAGAAAACTATACTTACCAGAACAAACCAGCAGTCACTGAAACTTTTTTTCTTATTTAGGAAAGAAAATTCTAACACCTTTTCTTCTCCCTGGTAAGCAACCATAGACACACTAGAGGGGGAAAAGAGATCAAGTGGGGGATCTAAGCATTTTGTAAGATCACATGACTAAGTGAAGGACCAACTGCTGCTTCTATGCTGTCTGTGGCTCCAAGTGTTTTCTACTACATTTGCCTTGAACAGCAACATAAAAATGGATGTCTTAAAGTGACAGGTGAACATTGAGAAACCAAACCATAGCTCCAGTAAGGTTCCCCTAAGACCTCAAAAAGGAGATAAGGGGGAAAATTTCCTTTTCCCCCCCTCTTAAGCAAGAGAGGTATGAAAAAAAACAAGGATATATTTTATCAGAAAGCACTAGACTGTAATGACACCTCTATTCCCCCAAGTTGTCATCTCTTAAATGTGTTCACCCACCCATTATCATCTTAACCCAGTGGTATTATCTGTGAGGAATATAAAATCAAAAATTCTCAAAGTGTAGGCCCCTATCCAGTGTTTAAAATCCTTCCTCATGCATTCATGTAGTTATTCTAAAATATTTTTTGGTAAATTTTATTAATTATGGGACTGGTTATCTATTAAATAATTTAGGTAGCGGGTGCCTGCCTCTCACGGCACTCCACATGTGAAGCCTGTAAGTTCATTTCTAGCTCCTTGCCTCTCATGGATTCCATGCCTAGAGTCCATGAGTTCTCCAAGGTGCCCCCGTCTCTCATGGCACTCTATGTCTGGTGTCTGCACGTTCCATTCTTTCCTTTGCTCCTTTATAATACTCTACCTTAATCCTCAAAAAAAAATTTTTAGGTAGTGATTTACTCAATGGGATGAGCCTAGAGCCTTGTGAATGTTAGACAAGTGCTTTACCACTGACCTGCAATCCTAGGCCAAGAAACTAGCATGTATTGTGCATCCACAGTACTAAGTGATGCATGACATTGCTGTCTGAGGAAACTGCATGCTGTGTGAACAGCATGATCAGTTAGCTCATAAAACAGAGCCATGGACAAATCTTCCCTCCCAACCCTGACTGGCAGACAATCCTGACAGCACAATTTATCTCCTATATCATCACATCTCTGCACCTGAGTTTGTACAGTGCTTTCCCTAGGACCTCCCTGGTCACATGAGTAAGCAACGAATATGAATTGAGCAGACAGACCTGGCTTCAAGAAGTTTCCCCTCTGCCACTGTCCTCTGGGTAGCTCTGAATGTGACTTCACTTCTGTGTGTCTCTGCTCCTACATCTGTAACTAGGGATTCTTCTGCCTTTTTAGGAACGAGACCTAAGGAAATAAAGGTCCTGACATGAGCAGTGCAAAACAGTAAATGATAGCTATTGTTTTGGCTCACTGAAAATCTTTTTCTATTTAGGAATTAAAGTGATGCAACCTGGTGAAAAACCTGTACAACCCAACGAAAAACCTGGTAATTCCTTATTGGGGGTGGAAGTCCCACTAACCATTCAGTTAGCTCAGACTTAACAGGGTCTCAGGCAACATCTAGGTGGTACAATCTGACATTCCATTTTTCATGTTGAGAATTTTCGCTTAGTGAAGTAGTAGAAATAGATCACTGTTAAGGTTCCCTGGGCCAAGCAGAAGAATGTTTGTCACACACTTGGAAGTAGCAACAGAGTGTGAATGAGAACAAAGGTATTGAAATCAGACACTGTTACCACCGACAGCTTGCCTTGTGCATACCTTACTTCAGAGCAGTTCAGAGATTATGGGAACATGAGAGTGATCAACTACATAAAAGACAGAAGCAGATAATGTAAAGCATTCATAGTGCAGATAACGAGCACTTGGAAATGCATGATGGATCATGCATTTGCATTTGGCAAATAAACTCACATCTTTTAATGGAAACACTCCATGGTGGGGGAGATTTCAGATGAAACAAATAAAAATTGTCTGGCTCCACGTATGCCTCTAAACTTAGTTACTAAACCTGACTACTCAGGTCTGTTCTCAAGGGAAAAGTTTGCTTCATCTTTAGACATGTCCTCTTCCAGAAAGATGTGTAAGGCACCTAATTCTGAATCTCTCTATATTTTAGAAGGCAAAAGTCATGGGAAGATGGACAATCCTAGTAAGAATTCTCATTTTCCTCATTTGATAAATACATGCAATATGAAAAAAGTGCAAGTTTGTTCTTTCTCAAGAGAAACGAAACTGTAGTTTAAGACATATATTATACTCAAACATTTATAGGTGTGTTTGTGGGACAACTTTCTTTTTTATATTTAGAGACTATTTAAAAAGTTTTCAGTCCTCTCAAGCCAATTCTTTTTTTCAAAAACTATAATGGAACATTTTATAAGCCTGCATATTGTCTTGAATTAAGATTGGCAGGTAAGATTTAACTTGTAACCATTTAAAAAAAAAGCATACTGTCCTGAGTGTAATTATGAAATTATATATACTTCAATATATACATAGCTTAGATAAAGGTCTAATGGATAGATCCTTAACATTTACTTACAAAAATAAGTATGGCAAGGGTTTGGGGGGGGTGGGCTGCTGAAGATGAATCCTTACAAACAAAAGCACCTGAATTCAGATCCCATGTAACACTAGGTGAAAAAGGCAATAGCCTACAGTTCCAGCATCTGGAAGGCAGAGCCTGGGAAATGTCGAAGCAAAGCAATAAAGACATAGAGTAATCCAGAATTATTCTAAGTCAACGTTTGGGGCTCCCCAGGCACACACAGTACCCTCTTATACACATACCACTACACCCCTCCAAAGCTATTTCATATGTCAGATGTATAAGAAAATCAAGGTAAAGAAACAGGGGGTAACTAGTGGTTAATGTTGACTAAAATACTTAGAAAATTATTTATGAGAAGCTTGTTGTAGGTTCCACATTTGATCACTGTTCATGGGTTTCTAGATTTACATGTATGTCTAGCAGTACACTTGGAAATGGTGCAGAAGTATAGTTTTTTGTCACGTCAGGGCTGATCCAGCATTTCTGGATCTTTATGTGCTTCTGCCCTATTATTGCAATCATCGAAACAAGTAACAAACAAAAACAAAAACCCCAATAAGATGTTAACGTGGCATGTGCAAGGCTCCAAGTTTATCCCCAATAATTTCTCCCTACTCTCCTAACGAATTGTCTAACGAATTGTCTAGATTGCCTCTAATGGCAATACTATCCACCTAATAAACAGTATGCCTAAATCTATGGTACTGCACCAATGCATGAGTGCATATGTCTGTTCATTTCTACATGTACAACTGCATGCTTTGATAAGACACCTATTTGTTGACTAGTTAACCCTTCCCTGTGTTTGATTGTAAAAAGTAGGCTCAATCAAACATCCTAGAGGTGGACTCCAGTGCTCATTCCAACATGTTTAGATGAATGAGGAAAGTTTTCCCCAGAGTCATGTATGTGTGGAGGAAAAATTTTTTTTTTCAATTGTAGGACTCAGTGTTTTAAAATGCAGAGTAGACTGTACTGGACTAAATCCAGAATTTCTGGTAACTGTTTGAATATGTTTATGAAGTATGCATATATGCATATTCTTGATTATCAGATGAGAAACTTTACATTGCATGGCATACAAAAATCCCAAATAGAAAATTGCTAAGAAATTTTATTTATTTACTTTTTTTGCTAAGAAATTTTAGAGAACATGAACAAAAAAATGAACTGTCTTGGATATATAAATCTAAAGATCTATGAAACCCTAGATAAACATAGACTATCTTGAGTTAATGAAATTATATATGAAATTTAGTCTGAAATCTATAAGCCACATGTACTTGAAACAAGTTCCTGATTAACAGCAGTTCCTAAGTTTCTACTTGGGCATTGTCGTTTTAACTCTTAAGATCTTTCAATTTCTGTGCGTTTTTCACTGAACTAAATTATTTGGCCTGGGGTTCTGGGGGTGAGCGGGGGTGGAGCTTACCTAGGTCGGGGTGAGTCCTGGCTAGACCGCGCTGGGGCGACAGAGTGGGGAAAGGGAGGATGGGGCAGCGGTGGGGCGGTATTTAACCTGGGGGAGCTGGGGCGGGGCCCGGGCGCAGGGAGTTTTCCGGCTCTGTTGCTCCGGCTGGCTGGTGGGAGGAGCTGGGTCCCTTGGACTGCTTGGGGTTCTGGGGGTGGGCGGGCGCGGAGCTTACCTAGGTCGCGGTGAGTCCCAGCTGGAACGCGCGCGTCCCGGGTGGGCGGCGGGAGTAGGGGAAAGGGACAGTTTCTAAGTTTCTATCTCAGCTTCAGTTTTGCCTACAAATTCAGGATATGGTATGGGTGGATGTGTTACCAGAGTGATGTCACTGACTCTATGTTCTCATTAACAGATCCAGGCCCAGCTCCGGTTCCAGGTCCCAAAACCCATCCTTCTGCATCTTCAGGCAAAATGCTCCTTCCACCATTTGGGGCTTTCATCATCATCATCAGTGCTTTTGCTGGAAGCCTTGCTCTTTAGTTGGCAACATTACCCTTCCGAAGCTTTACTTGAAATGCTCCGGGGATCCCACAGGTCAAAAGAAATGATATATTTTTCATTTGAACAAAGTTAGTGTATAAATTAAGAACTGTATATTATTTGTTTTACAATTCAAAAAGCTGGTCCAGATATGGTCTCATGGCATTAACTTTTCATTTATTTCTATATTAATTTTATGATTTAAAAAGCTATATACTTTTGATTGGATTCAATAAAACTTTCAAGATTGTATATTTGCTTGAATTGCCAAATAGTAAAATCCCCATTAGTTATGTTTGCATGAATACCAGAAACAGAATTTTAAAAAATGAACTGTCGTGCCTTCAAATCCATCATCTTCCTTCAGTGTAAGAATTGTATTTGCTAATACTTATACCACTTGCCATTAGATTGTGAAGAACTCAATCCAGAATTTCTGACCAACTGTTATATAGCACAAATTCATAGCAAGGCCAAAGTGGAACTTGAGGTCTTAAATCTTTTTAGGTTGTTGTAATAACGGAGTATCATAGATGAAGTAACTTACCGACATTGCCTATTCTTAAAGGCTGTATTTTAGATGGAAATTATGGCTGGCAGATTTCATTTCCAAGAGCCCTCTTCCTGGTTAGGAGAGGGAGCTATTTTCTCTCTGTGTAATCACAGCCTAAGGGGTAGAAGTTGGGTACTAATTCCATTCATTAAAGGCTCTATTCCCTCTCACCTTCCCAAGATGCCACATTCTATCATACTGGGTGCTAAGTTTTTAGTGTGAGTAGTGCTGAGGGAACACACAAGATACACACATTTAGTCGGTGGTACTTAGTTACACTTGTTTGGAAGACACATATATACTGATTTAACTTAGCTATATAAACAAGGGCTACAGATTTGCCTTCACAGAAAATCACCAGTAGGACTGATATCTAGGAGAAGACCATGCCTATCTAGACAAACTTATCTTGCAGAACTAAGAATGTAATAATATCTGAATATGAAAATGGTATGTTTAAGTCACTAATAAGGCAAACCATTTTCATATTTAGAACAGCACCAGATTAGTGCATCATTTAGATCAATTCTACTGTACAAGAGATGTGAAGAGGACTTGGCTAGGTAGATGAGAAAAATGAATGCCCATCTTCTGAACCAAGGAGAAAATGAATACAAGGAAAGAAAATCCTCTCCCAGTTGTTAGAATACCAACAATGAGCAGAAGTGAAAGCACTAGTGTGCAGAATTGTGTAATTTGCAAGCTGTAAACTTAGCAAAAATGGTTACAAGATCCTAGCAGCTAGCTTGGAAAGAAGTTTTGAAGTTCCTAGTCTTCCACACAACAATAACCTAGTTTGCTGGGAGAAATTTCTTCATGGGATGGATTCTGGTATATACACAACACATTCATTACCAACCCTGCAGTTAAGTAAACAGCAAGATGCATGACTAAAACCACATCTCTCAGTATAACCCAAAGCACACATAAAAAAGCATAGTTATAACATCTCAATAGATGACCACAAGATATAGCTTATGCACAGTCTGCAGTTAGACATCACAGTGTAGAACATTTTAGACAATACTAAGTTGGATTTTCTGTTTTAAATTGATATATTAAGGCGTCCTTTATTCTAGAGACTTAAAGCTCCTGGATTAGATTATGAATTTAGTATGTGAATGGACATAAACGGTCTTTCCCAAAAGCCATATAAAGCACAAGACAGAATTATATAAAATTACAAATCAACAATTTATTAAAGTTTTCATTTTTTAGAAATAAAAAGGTTTAATAAAACAAAAGTTTGCAAAAAATGGCAATTTTTTTACCTTAATTAGTTAGGCATGTGTAAATTCCAAATAAGTAAAATAATATAAAAATATATTTTCAGCTCTCCATAGAACAAAAAAAAAACAAACCACATAAGTCATTAAATACTTTTGGATTTTCTTTCTCCACAGATGAATTCACAAATATAAAAACTTCAGTACACTCTGAAGTGTATAGGTCTTCAACAGCTAAGCAATGTATACAGTTCACTTTGTTATGTATAAAGTAACTTCATATTTGCTAAGGGAAAGAATTGAGAGTAATCATTAAACACCGATGTTTAATGTTGTAAAATGTACATATACTTCCGGTAGTTATGTATTTTTTTAAGTAAATACAGCTTTTAGATGTAAATTTTACAAAGGTTATTTTTGAAGAGCTGTGAGGTGATCACTTCAGAGATGATATACAGTAAGGTGTCAGTAACCTCAAAAATCCATGCCAGAAAAGGATCCTTTTTTTTTTCCCCCTCCATATGGTCACATTAAGGAAGGCCTTACATAGTAAGAGGATACATATGTCAACTGAAGACACCACTTCTGATGTGGATGGTTTCATTCAATCCATGTTCTATCAATTTTATGTCTTCTAAGTCATCTTTTATAATGCTGATCAGGTGGCTAAGGCCTTCCTGTTGTTGCTTCAAATGCTAGAATGAATTAAGAAAATGAAACGTATGACTATTAATCTGCCAAACTAAGCTACTCACAAGACTTCTTTACCAGCAATACAGATCTTAGGAATCACTATAAATAAGCATGCATATTTAAACATCTTGTTCTAGATCTTTGTCAACAACACTAAGCAACAAAATAAAAAACTATACAAATATGAACCAACAATACTTTAAAATGTATTTTTCAAATAGTTACTCTTATATCAACTTTTGACCAAACCAAAGGCTTACAGACAATTCAGCAAACAATCATTTTGAAAACAACTTTCATGTGCTGAAGTTCAAGCGATAGTAGTGTCAGTGATGACATCAGATGGGGTTTGAGGAGCCAATTCTTCCGTGTTCCTTAAGCATTAGTGAAGTCATTTTACTGGTAGTAGCTTGTTTCAGTTAATTTAAAATTCTTTTGAGTATCTTTAGGAAACTAGGATCATTTTTACTGTAAGCTGAGATGTAGATATAAAGTACACACAGTAAGTAATGCTGCTTTTCATTATTTTGAAAAAGTGTTCACACTATTCCCACCTTTACTGAATATATATAGCGGTCATATTCTTATTATCTCTGTTCATTTTATTTAAACATAATTATTTTCTAAGAACTTAAGCACTAGCTTCTCAGTATAAAGCAACAATCTCCACTCTAAAGTACTAGTAATACTGGATGTGTTGATGACAGTTAAAGTACCTAAAACTCTCAGGGAGGCTAATAGTTCTACTGAAATATATTCTACACAATTGACCATCTGTTATTTTCTTCAGACACAATGAACAGTTGGTCAGCTTTCAATAAACTAATCTGCACTTATATTAATGAAAATAAATGGCAGCAGAGTATACTAGTATCTCATGCATGCAAGGGGACTCTTATTAAACAGCTGGACGTTCTGGTTACCCCATATATGACCCACAGGATAAGAAAGTCTAGAAGCTCCTTCTCGGGTTTTTATTTTTTTGTTGTTTTTTTTTAAAATGAGATGTCCTATCCTGCCCATCTCAAATTCACTATGTAGATAAAAACAATCTTGACCTTGAACTTCTGATTTTCCTGTTTCTATTTTCCAGACCGATGAGACTGAAACAAGTATCACCACCCTTAGTTTATGTGGTGTTTGGAATCAAATCCAGGGCTTCATGTCAAGTCTAGCCCTTACTTTCTCAATTTCATATACATATATGTCATTCTAGATCTTGACAAAATGCAAACTGATTAGGTTTGAAGGAAGATCTCAAAATTTTGCATTTCCAATGGCCTGCAGTACTGCGAATACCTATGCTTTTAAGTACGTATTTTGGGTGCCTCTACAAATACATCCTTAAGGGGGATGCCTAGTTTTTTACTGTGGCAAAATAAGTATTAACATAAAATGTACCAGTTGTACCATTTGTATTAAGTACCTTTCCCATTGTTGGCTGGAAATCATCTCTCTGCTTCGTTTAAGTAGAATCGTATAATTGTCTTTACCCAATTGGTTTATGTCCCATCTTCAAGATCTCTCCATGCTATCAAATATGGTTAGAATTTTCTCCCCCTTTTTAGGCAAAAGGAACATTCTACTATGTTCCTGCATACACAGGTGTACAAGTATTTGCTGAAGTCTCTGTTTTCAACTTAACCTTGAGTATGGACCCATAAGTGAAACCATTAGATCACATGGGAATTCTGTTCATAATTTTTTGAGGTATTACTGCTTTCTGTTCAGGCTGGCAACATTTTATGTTCCTTAATGGTGCCTGCAGGTTCCAGTTTTTCCATAGTCTCAACAACATATTTCTGTTTTTTGGATAATAGCCATCCCAGCAGATGTGAAGAAGTAAGCTAACATATAAAAATGCTTATGACACTTACCTGCTTGATTTCCCGTAACAGATCTCCATCTATGTAGTATCTTTCTTCAGATTTCACTGCTCCAAAATGATTCTGCATCCTGATTTGGGACATCAGTTCATTTAGTCGGCCCTAAAAATGAGTCAGAAAACAAGTGCCAACAATAGCGACCACTCCTAAAAGAGAATGTTGGGGTTAGGCAGGGTTGGTGGGATTTAAAAGTCAGGCATGGAAGTGCACACCTATAATTCAGAGACAGGTGATTCCCATGGGTTGCTGGCCAGCCAATTTATTGGTAATCATGAACTTCAGGTTCAGTATGAGAGACCCATCTCGCAAATAAGGAAGAATAAGAGGAGGACATTCTTTTATACATGATTTTTAGATATTTTAGAAAGGAGGTTTGAATTAAAGAGAACAAATGCTTAAAAAATACAACTATATAGAATCCCTGTTTGAAGACTACTTAGCACTTTTTTCTACAGGTCTGAAAACACTCTAGCTTTGCACACTAGAAAGTGCTTACCTTGAACTGAGTAGGTGCATTTAGTTCACACTGAATTGTATCTAGCTGAACCCGCAACTGTTCTTCATCAGCCTGGATAGCATAGCCACTCTTCCTTTGAATTTCCTGTTTGATTAGTACCTGTATATATATAAAGTCCCCAGTAGTAATAGGATGATTCTTATTGGTTATGAAAACAATTTATTACAGTTAGCTGCTGAAAAAAAAAACTGAAAAACAAAACTGACTCCTCCAAAAGCAAAAGAAATAACAATATCAGTTTGAGACATTTAAGGTCTTTCAGAAGCATTCTTTATGAAAAACATGAGAATAACATTAAAAGTTTTAATCAGGCATTTTCTTCTGACTAAAAAAGCAGTATGTTCTTGTCAAGAATTAATGTACAAAAGGCAAATTTTCTCATACTCCTAAGACAAATAATGTTAACTAAAGTTCAATTTCTTACAGTTTTGGTGTTCATACAAACACACAGACACATAAATGAATCCAAAACACACTCATACTATTGACCATTACCCTGTGACATGCCCCACCAACCTGACAGCACAGCAACAGTCTAATCAGTCTTGAAGGGCACTTGCACTCATCCTGCACCAATCTCAAGCCACTCCTTGCAAAAACCCTGTGCAAATTCCTCCAAACTTTTATCTTTGATCCTCTATCTTAAATAGAAAATGACTTCTAGCCATTCCTTCAGTAAGATATACATACATGCATTGTATTATATATAATTATAATTATATATAATTAAAACTCCTCCCTTAAGAACACCACCTACTCTCAGAGTTCTCAGTTTTCCTAATAAATCAACTGTGCAGTAAAAAATACAATTAAAATCTATGAAAATCTTTAAGAAGCCTAACTCCAGCTTGCTCCTTAACTATATGCTTTTTCACTAATCAATAACATCAATACTGTCTTGTTTACATCGCCTTAAGTGACACCAAACCTGAAATCTCCTTCCTCAGTCTCCTGAATTACAAGCATGTAATCTACCATATCTAGCTCTACTCTCTTTGTATACATAACTTGAGTAAGATAGATTCCCCAGTATATTACTTTTACTGTTTTCATAATAGCTGCTAGATACTTTCCCAAAAGACCCCAACAATTTAGATTGACAAGCCATATATGAAGAGTAACATATTAGTTACTATCAGCAAAATGTAGTATTTTAAAGACCAATCTCATGAGTGGAAATGGATTATTTTCTTTTAATCTGCAATTCTTATTCCTAGTAAGTTAAAAGACAACTATTGCTAAGTATTTTGTAAACTGAATGTAAAGGGGTATGCCCCAAATCTTAGCAGTTAGGAAGTTAAAGTAGGATGTATTCTACTGTATCTAATAATGGTGGTAATTTTTCTCACTAATTTTGTTTTTCTTTTTAAATCCTTCAGGCTCACGAAATCATTAGCCATCTTGGTATCAAGTCTTTTCAAAGGAATAATTTTTCAATTATTTCCTCCATAATGTTTAGTTCCACTTATTATACACTTCTCTCTTCTATTGGTTTCTTCAGTCCTATGTTGATAATCACTTTCTTAATCTGAGTTCATTTAAGTTTATATTTTAAAAATGAAAGTTTCTGGGCCGGAGAGAAATCTCAGTGGGTAAGAGTAACTGCTGTGCTAACTACCTAGTATGAGGACTTCAGTTCAGATCCCAGCATTGCCAAAAATCCCAACACTGTACAGGTGAGAACAGGGAGGAATGCTGGGCTTGCTAGTCACTACCTTAATCTCATTTTCAGTTAAGAATTGTCTCATAGGCAAAGAGCAACAGACAGATGTGTAGTTTCTCCCCTGGGTAATCTACATATGCTTGTGCACACATCACATGTACACACTTACACATAGACATAAAAAAAATGAAGGCTTTTGCTTACATCCCAGTGAATATATACATTGTTTTCATGGCAGTTTATAATTTGTTTCAGTTACTGCTATTTCATTAATTTGGGAGTTGTTTTTAGGTATATGCATGCATGCATATATATATATATATAGTGTATATGTGTGTGTATCATAGGGAATAGTGTACATGTGGAGCCAGAAGTGCAGGCTGCTGACATTTCCACCTGGCATTTTTAAGTGGGTTTGTGAGGCAGCTTTAACCCCCGTCCCATCTCTCCAGCCCCCATTGTTAATCATTACTAGATGATAATATTTAATTTCCTTGCACTTAAATGTTTTCTATCTTAAGAAAACCAGGTGTCAGGGATTTTATATTTGCTTTTCTCATTACAAGACACTTTATTTGTTCATTGTTTTCTATCATCCTCTCACTAAGATGTGAACAGAATGTTTACTCCTCACCCACCCTGTGATAAATAACTCTCATTCAACTTCTAGGTCCTACCCAGTAAGTTTGGTATTTTACAAATATTAAAAACAAATAAGCCAAATTCCTACCTGTAATGTTCTATGAGAAAGATCCATGAGTTTCCTTTTGTATTGTGCTATTTTGGCCATAGTTGTAGTTTGATTCTTTTGTAATTCACTAATATCTTCAGATATGATCTGTTCAAAATGTTTTTAGGATAAATCAAATAGAAATACAAACACTTCTCAAATATACAAACTCTTCACCTTTAATTATGCATTTTATATTTCCTCCCGTATACATGGAAAAATTAAAAATACTACTCAAAGACTTCTTTGGAGTGTCCTGACATTCAATGAGGCAACATATCATAAAAAACAAAAAGCAGAAATAAGGAACTTTAAGTAATCCTAAGGAAAAGAACCAGTAACAGCCTGAATGGAAAGTTAAGATATGTGATGATGTGCGGTAAAGGGCTTAAGATTAATAGAAACTCAGATGAAAGCTAATGGAGCAGAAGGTATAGTATACTCCAATACACTTGATACAGAACAATTGGAGGGAGTGATTGGAGAGAAAAGGATAAGTGTTCTAAGATTGTTTACTGCCTGGCCTAAGATCCTGTTCTACCTTATGAAGTCGTTATCTTAATAGACTAGGTTAATTTTGTGTGCAAGGATGCATGTTCACGTATGTATACATATGTGGAGGGCGGAGGACACCTTCCGAGTGTTGTTCCTTAAGTACTGTCTGCCTTTCAAATATTTTATAAAATAAATTGTCTGTGTGCGCGCGCACATGTCACATAGAGGTGAGAGTATGCAGAAGCAAGAGGACAACTTTCAGAAGTTGGTTCTCTCCTGATGCTTTGTGGGATCCAGGGATTTTACTCAGGTTGTCAGATATGTAGGAGTGTTTTTAATCGCTGAGTCATATGGCCAGTCTTTTTACTCCCACTCCCCTCTTATTTTGAGACAGGGTCTCTTCCTGGTCTGAAATTTGCCAAGTAGGCTAGGGTGGCTGACCAGGAAGCCCCAGTGATCTGTCTGTCTGTCTCCCAACATTTGGGAAGACAAGTATATGCACCATCCTTGGCTTTTTTACATGGGTTCTGAGTTTTAAATGGGTTCCTCATGCTTACAGGGCAGTCTTTAAGCACTTTACTGATTGAGCTATCTCCCCAGCCTTTCAAAGATAGATCAAAACCTCTCTACTGCATAAAAGTATCCCATCAGGTTTAATTCCATAATGTCCAAGCCATAATTAATTATCCTATGCTAATGTTTTTATTGGCATATTAGAGAACAAGAAAATTGTGCAAAGACATTTTGACATGTTCACCTGAATAAATCACCTTTGTGGGGGTTGCTGGAGGCAGTACTATAGACTGGAACTAGGGCCTGGCACATGTTATGCAAGAATTCTACCACTGAGATTTGTATTGTTCTCTTTTTGCTTTTTTATTTTGGGGCAGGATCTTAATACACTACCCAGGCTAGGTGCAGCCCAGTCTGGCTTAAACTTGCAATTCTCTTGCCTCAACCTACCAAGTAGCCTTTCTTCATTTTCTAATGAAGCAGAAGAGAGTATTTAAAAATTATTCTAAAGGGTATAGAAGATGTCAATGATTAAAAAGACATCCTATATTCATAGATAAAATAATTTAGTATTAAAATTCAGTTTTCACGAAGTATGGTGGTACATGCCTATAATCCCAGCACTTGGGAGTTAGAGGCAAGGGAATCAGGAGTTTAAAGTCATCTTTGGCTCCACAGTGAAACTGAGACCAGGCTGAACTACATGAGACCTTGTCTCAAAAAACAAAACAAAACAGGGCTGATAAGATGGCTTAGTGAGCAAACTGAACCTGTGAGCAAACCTGGTGACTTTGAGTGTGATCCCTGGAGCCAACATGGTGGAAGGAGAAAACTGACTTCTGAAAGTTGATCTGCACTGTGTCACATGGATACCTGTACTTGTGTGCATGCTCTCTCTAATAAATAAAAATATTAGAAACAAAACAAAACAAAAAACACTTTGGAAATAAAAGAAGCTCCCCAAAACCTTTTAACGACTTTAGCCTTTAGGTAATTCATTTTATAGACAATGCTCTCTCATCACTCTCTCCAAAGCTTGGGGAACACCTTGGAAGAAGGGGAAAGAATGTAAGAAGCAGAAGCATGAGAAAGAAGGGTGTGGAACACTGATTTCCAAGCATAAGAGACAGCATTCTTGAGCTCAAAGCAGCTGTGAATACCTGCACAGATCTGTGCAAGATTGGACCTGTTAACAAGCTGTCATGGAGAGAAAGGGGCTCATGAGGCCCCATGTCTCTCTGAGGATTTATATACAATTAACAGTTGATGGGAGAGAAACATTTTCTTCATTGCTCTTGTAACCAACATTCATGACACTTACTGGTCCTCAAAAAGAGAAAGTAGAAGAGGAGCTAGATGGGGAGAGGAAAAGAATCAGCAAGAGAGAATGAGTGGCAAGAGAAAGACGGTAATAGGGTAAATATGACTGAAATACATTGTGTTCACATCATAATAAAACTATGATTATGCTAATAAAACATTTAAAAGTAAGTAAAAATAAAGGAGATACTCATAAATTAATACATTCAGCCAAACATATTAAAAGGCTTAGAAATTATGTCACTTAAGAACCCATGTTGAAATTTTTCAACACAAGTATTGGAAAGGGTGTGTATGGCTGTCACAAAAAATGCAGTGATTTCTTCACACACACATAATGACAGTATAAACTATAATAAGACTGATACTGGAGCAAATTGAAAAAAATCTATTCTCAGAGCCAGATAACACTAAAACAGCACCTTATAAAACAAAGTTTTTCATTACTTAGTCAAATGAAATCAGAATAACATGAGAGAATATAGAGGTGATGTCTACAATCAGTGTAACACTCAGTACACACAAGAAAGCATGTGATCTTACAGGTTAAGCAGAGTTGGGCCTATTTAGTACTTGGTGAGAGAATATGGAGATGATTTTAAGAACTTTTAAGTATTCGATTTTAAAAATCTACCTTGTGGACTAAAATATTAAATGCATTTCAGTAAGTTAAACTTGCTTCATCAGTGTATATTAAGGCAATTCTACTGCAATAATATAACTGTAGCATTTGTTTTGATAACACTTCACAAAAAAGAAATAATATGTAATCTCTATCTAGAATTAGAATAAGAAATGAATAAATTCACAAAGCTACAAATTTAAACTCATTAAAATATGTGAAATGAACTTTATGAGTGGGGGACACCACCATAAAGAATGCAGCTATGTAAAACTGTTCATTTGCAGTACAGTTGTTCCCTACAAGGGAAAAAAAATAGCACACATGGTATAAAGAAGTGTCTACAGTCCCTCTTTCTACTCCCAGGCCTAGAGAAAGAATGAAAAAGCAAATTGCTTACATCTAATCTAGTCTGATGCTGCTTAGTCATCTGATCTTGAACCTTCAGTCTTCGAAGAAGTTCTTTGAAACCCACCATCGGTACAGGAATTAATCTGAAATGCAAGTTGTCAACTTTCAAATCTTAAACCTATTACTATATAACATAAGGAGCATCTCATAATAATCCTCATGCCTAGATCCATGCTGATGAAACCAATAGTATCACACTGTATTTTATTTAAATTTTTTACAAATGAAGAAATATAGTTCAGTCAAAAACTTGCCATTATGCAACTATACTTAGGGGGTACAATCAAACTCCTCCATCACTAGCTAGCTTTTATTAACACTATGCTACCATACCACAGTAGATATTTAAAAAAAAAAACTAAAACCACAAGAGGAAAAGGCACACTTCAAGAGATGGGTATAGCAAGGACTTTCTGAAGAGGATTCTGATCATCCAGAAAATGATCATCCAGAAAATGGTTGACCTCACAAAATTAAAGCTTCCACCCAACAAAAGAAACTATTAATAAGTGAGGAGTTGATATGCAGAATAATAAGTGAGGAGTTGATATGCAGAATAAAAGAAAATCTTTACCAGTTATACATCTAACAAATGTATGTTATGTATAGATGGATGGACAGATAGATGACAGATTGATTGATAGACAGAGAATATACAAAACTCAAAAAAGTCAAGAAAAACAAGAAATTGGCTAATACAAATGGCTAATAAATACTTTAAAGTGTTCAGTATCTGTAACCATCAGGGAAATGGAAATTAAAATTTCTTTGAGATTCCTTCTCACACTAGCCAGAATGGCAACCATAAAAATAAAACAAAACAAATACTGGCAAAAATTTGGAGAAAGAAAAGAAAGGACTTTAAACCCTACTTCCAAAAATATTTGCACATCCAAAAATATTTGCACATCCATGTTTATTGATGTTCTATAACAAAGCTAGGAAATGGAAATCAGGCTCTATAGATGTCTATCACTGATAAATGGATAACAAAAATATGAAACACATAATGGAATTGGATTCAGCTATCAAGAAAAATGAAATTTTCAGGTAAATGAATGGAACTGGAAAATATTATGCTAAGTGAGGCAACCCAAGCTCAGAAAAACCATATTACATCTCTCTCTCATGTGGATCTTAGCTTCAAATTTTTAGATCTGGGCTGGAGAGATGGCTCAGGGGTTAAGACTCTGTCTCACAAGCAGAAGGTCCTGAGTTCAGACCCCAGGTCCCACGTAAAAACACTTGGTGGCCTGCACTTCAAGCCCTGGTGGGTAGGGCCTGGGAAATCCCAGAGCAAAGCAAGGAAAATGTAGAAGCAATCCAGGATGATTCCTGAAGTCACCCTTGGGCCTCCACAGGGACATACAGTGCCCCCCCCCACACACACAAAAATTTTTTTAGAGCTGTATGTTTAACATGCAACATCTATAGAGGTCAGGAAGGAGAAAAGGCTGGGGGGAGGAATAGAAGAACGTATGTGATATGAAAGTAGAGTGGAAATGCTGAAATGGGGACAGGCAGGAGCATGAACAAGGAAATGAAAGATGTATGAAAAAAACAAGGAAACCTACTATTTTGCACACTAGCTAGAAAATACAGATTTTGAACGGAGGAACCCTGCATAGATGGATAACGTTACTCTCAAAGTCACAGGCTATTAAAAATCCCAGGCTGGTGACACCTCAGCAGGTCAAAGCACTTACATGCAAGCCTGATGACCTGATTGTGATTCCCAGATCTCACTAGAGAGAACCAACTCTGGTAATCCTGGAATCTTGTCCCACAAATTGTCCTCAACCTTCACATACATGTCACAGCATGCTGCACGTATGCGTACAGAAGGCACCCATAAACATACAAAAATTTTTTAAAAATCCCAGCACTAAGTATAGGATCACTCCTTGAATTGTTGGTCAAAGAGGCCTCAGAGAATTCAAAACAATATAACCCATTGCCACTGCTCTTGGGTGCCCACCAAATGGTAAAGCCTTATTACTGAAGACACCACACACTTTGGCTACAGAACATAGAGAAATATAACTGGAACTGAGCTGGAGTTTCTAACTTGTTGGCCACCTTTCATAGCCAAGTTACTGAAGGAGAAAAGTCAGCAATAGTCTTAGATGTGAACCCTGTGAGCTACAATACCAACCTGCCAGGCAGGATGAAACTACCGGTAAAACAATGACATGACTGTTGTGGAAACCAATCATGTCCTGATTAAATGTGAGGCTATTCCAAAGGAGGAATTCATTCGTACCTGGTACTGTATATAAACCTGTTAAAAAATCCATGGCTAGGGAGGTCATAGGTCCTGGGGGAAACCCACTACTACTATTTTGTAAAAAGACATGGTGTCAGACTGGAGAGATGGCTTAGAGGTTAAGATGCTGTCTCGCAAGTAGGTCCTGAGTTCCGATCCCAGGTACTATTTTAAAACACCAGGAGGAAACGGCAGAGCCTGGGAAATCCCAGAGGGAAGCAAGGAGGAGGTAGAAACAATCTAGGGTGATTCTTGAAGTCACCCTTGACCTTCCACAGGGATACACAGTGACCTCTGACACGCACACACACACACAACACACAACAATAAAATAAAAAAAGACATGGTGTCAAACTCTCTTCTAAATATTTATATTTATACTCATGGAATAGTGCTGCTGTCAGTCTTGGTTGGAATGCTGTCAGTTTTAGTGGGAAAAGCTGGTTTGCAGTGGGCAACAGTTAATCAGAGACTCATAACTGGTTGAAGATGATGGGAATAAGTTAACTTTGGAGTGTTCAGCCCTAAATGGGACATCCAGATCACAACCTTCAAAACTCAGGGAAGAGGTGGGGACTGAATGAATGAATGAATAAAATTAAGAGCCAGAATATAGGAAGGAGTGCTGTGAAAACTCTCTTCTGAACATGACATGGCTGTTGCACCCATGAATTCACAGCTGCAGTGGCTACCCACAGAAAACCTGCATTAGACTAGGCCTATCAACAATACCATGGAAAGGGGATGGTCTCAATTTAAGGCTTCAGTCTAAGGAACTATAAGCAGTTAATGTTCCTAAGGGAGGGAAATCACATTCCTTAGTGGTATAGTAGTTGGTACATTGCCCTGACTCAAGTCACTCTTGTTATGTAGTGTCACAAAAAAAGAAATTAGAAGGAGTGATATTTGGGAAGAAGGGATTTGGTGGGAAAGAAAAATGGGCTGAAACAGGGTAACAGGAAAATATGATCAAGATGCATTATATATGAATAAGAATATACTCTTGTTAAATGTAAGAACTAAACCAACAACCCAGCCTACAATTGTTTCCCTAGTTATAAGTATCAGCTTGTATATAAAATTATGATACACTTACTTTTCAGAATCAGGGTTATCTACTTTGGCCTGTTCCCAAATGATAGGATCAACACCTGCCATAAAAAAAAAATTTTAAAAACAATTTTCTGTGTTTATGTTCATATAAAAATGCTTTCTTAAAGACATCAAGCTCAGAAGGTATGAAAAATTATTACCTAATATGATTACAAAGATAACTTTTTTATAAGGTATATTAAAAACAAAATTATAGATTGAAAAAAGTATCTGCAATCTAGAAGAAAAACAAGCCTTCAGAATAAAGAGCACATAAAAATGGAAAAGACTAAAAACCTCATAAAAAATGAGCGAAAGATGTCAAACTCAAATGTATAGCTAACAAATTTCCTGCCATCAATGGTGAGAGAGAAAAGATAATGAGAGGAGAGATATTCCCCTTACAAATAGCAATTATTTTTGAAGAACAGTATGACAATATCAAACATAACTATCTAACATACATAATACTGACTCAAATTTCATGACCAGAAATCTATTCTTTTTAACTGTGTTTGTAAGAGAGACAGGATCTCACTATGTTACCTAGGCTTGCTTCAATTCAGCTCTTCCTCCCTGTCTTTCCAAATGCTGAGATTACGGGTAATTTACTACCTTCCCCAGCTACCAGAGTTCTTCTCTTAAAAAGATAAAGCCATGTGCTCTAAACTGCTGTACAGTTTAGATTAATAAAAGCACACAGATATACCCTGTATGTATTATGTTATATTTAAACAGAAAAAAACACCCTCAAAAACTAACATGAAAAGTACAAAGAAATACAGTAAGTAAAAAGGCAAGCTACAATAAATGTACAATGCAGAATCCTTTTTAAAAGAAAACATACATATGCTTACATTTAAAATCACAGATTCAAGATTAATAGAATCCAGTTATAACAATTATTTTTAGGAAAAGGAGATAAAAGATAATTATCTCAATGACTATCTGATTAGGCCATCTAAACTTTAAAAAGAAATACATTAAAGAATAATCAATAGGTGGAGGGATTATAAACTATCACTTCCCAAAATTTCTAGTAAGTTATATAACTATAATACATGCAACACTATACTTCAAATAAGAGAATGTGTGATGAGCTCACACTGACTTTATTACCACTAATAACTAACACTTCCCAAAAGAGGAAGCGTTCTCTCTCTCTCTCTCTTTTTGTTAACTCCATGATTATAGGAAACATACCAGCAGGAGGATTCTGTAACAGTTGCTTGATCTGTGCAGGAGAAAGTTCTGTTCTAGTCATAGAAAGTGTTACCCCAAGTTGCTGTAACTGTGTTTTTATATTGGCCTGTTCAAAATGGGCATACAATGTTGTAGCTGGAACTCTTCTTGATGTACCATTTAGAGAACGCTCAAGAACATAAATAACAACTTCTGTTCTGGAAGAAAACAACCAATTTATAAAGTATTGAGTACATGATCCATAACCACAAATATTAACACAGCTGATGACAGTAATAGTACTAGATGAATCTGGAAATGACTTTTGTATGGGAATTAAAGTTTTTTTCTTACATCTTGGAAAATAAATTTACGATGCATATTCACTTGCCAATCAACTTAAATGGTAAGAGTTAAAATAAAATGAGGCAGGTAGACAAGATAAAAGCTTACTTTAAAGGGTCTGCTCAGCAGTATAGTCCTACATAGATAGTTTTCACTATTTTTCAAGATCAGGAAGTACTCTAGTGATTCTGCCAAAATTTATGGGTTACCTCTCCAATTATGACTCAAGAAGTAAAACCTAATCCAGTCATCATATTCTACTAGTAATAATAATGATGATGTCAATCACGTAATCTTAAAGATTCCAAAGTAAATGCCTAGTTACTAGGAGGAAAATTACATACAGAACAAGGGAAATAACACAAGCATATTATCCATGAATGAATATAAAGTGTCACTACAATAGATGTGGTTAAGCAAGCCTGTGATTCCAGAATCTGAAAGGCAGAGATAGGAGGATCAGTACAAGCGCAAGGCTAGCCTGGTTTTCATAGTGACTACCTGGCTAATCAGTACTATAAAATGAGAACACTTTAAAAAACAAAATAAAAAAGGTAACCAGTTAATAAAATCTTCCAGTAACATCTTGTGTCACTCAATTTGCACACAATATTTCTTCTCGCTCCTGAATGAAAATCTACAAAATTATTAGCATCCAATCAGTTAAAAAAAAAAAAATCCAAAACTTGCAGGGCCAGCAAGACCGCTCAGCAGGTAAAGACACTTGCCACCAAGCCTAATGACCTGTGTTCTGGTCCCAGAACTAACATGATGGAAGGAAATAGACTCTAATAAGTTTTTTATACACATATTGCAAAGAAAAAAAAAACTTAAATACTTCCATAAACACTGAATAATCACTAACTGAGATATAACACTCAGATTTCATTTCTGCTTCAGCAGCAACAAAAAACACTGCTGATCCTTTTTTTTCAAGACACAAAAATACTTAAAGCATACTTACTGATCATCTGGCAGTGTTTTGATACCCTCCACATTTACAGTAAGGGTCTGATTTCCTCCTAAAACTTTATGCAATGATTCTACCAATTGCTGCTGTTGGCTTCTAATGTCTGTTTCTTTTTTGTTGAAAATTAAAACCACTAGCCCATCTTCATCTTTATTATTGGGCATACAACTGTAACCAACTGCCTGTGAAATGAACAAAATAAAAATATCAAATATATGTACACATTTTTATATCAATGTTTAAAATTGACACCATAGTATCTGCAAAAAAATGAGGGGAATGGTAATGAGGGTAATTATTTTTCCCACTGTTCTATACCTAATAAAGTCACACGCTCATAAAGAAAAAATTTTTTTTAAATTTTTATTATTTATTCAATTGTGCGTGTATGTGTGTGTGTGTGCGTGTGTAGAACCATGGGTGAGTTCGGGAACCACCACAGACGCCTCTACCTCCTCCTTGTTTACTCTGCCCTGGGATTCACAGGCTCCACTCTACCAGGACCAGAAACACAGGCAGCCCCTGCTTCTGCCCGGCGTCTAGTGTCTATCGTGGAGTCTAGGATCCGAACTCAGGACACTCTGCCTGCAAGGCAGAGGCTTAACCCCTGAGCCACCTCTCCAGCCCCAGAAAAGTTTTATATTACCTAAAAATAAGAGTCAAATAAAAATGTCTTCTTCAATGTAGTAACTAAAGAACTTTCTCTTTTGCTATCAATTTAAGTTTTGGATGTTTCTAATGCACTGAAATAACTGCATGCTATTAAAAGCAACTGTTCAAATCATGGATTGAATGCACTGATCTCATAACATACCTGATTATGGAATCTTGAGTTACAGAAATAAGTGATTTACAAATAAATAGTTTTAAAGTATAATAATAATAACACTGTCAAATTACAAGTAATATAAACATCATTTTATGAGTTCATAATAAAACTTTATATATTTTTAGTACCTGTATTACATACAACAATCTTTAAAAACTTTTAAAATTGTTATTTTAATCTATTTGAATATACCTTATCACTAAATGGTATTAAAATTTCAACTAACAGACATAAATGATATACAGGTTAAACATTCCTAATGTGGAAATTTAAAAACCAAAGGTCTCAAACAGAAACTTTCTGTTGTCAACATAATACCATAAGTAAAAAGTTCTGACCTCATATAATTCTTTTTTTTCTTTTTCTTTTTTGATAGAGTCTAATGTAGCTCAGGTTGAAAGCCAATGTCCTATATGGCTAAGGATAACCTTAACTTCTGATCCTCCTTCCTGCACCTCCTGAGTGCTGGAAATATGGGAGTTTACTGGCATGCGGCATGATGTTGGGCCTACCATTCATTCTCTTTAATACTTTTTCCTTGGTCCTATTTTGGTTACTTTGAAACACGTATGTTTTGTTGTTGTTTTTTTTAAATCACTTTATTTTCTAATTTCTGTGAGTTTTTTAATTTTGTTTTACTTGTGTGTGTGTGTGTGTGTGTGTGTGTGTGTGTGTGTATCAGAGGCACTGTGTGTCCCTGTGGAGGACCAAGGGTAATTTTGGGAATCATCCTAGATTGCTTTTCCCTCCTTTTTGCTTTGCTCTGGCACTTCCCAAGCTCTGCCAACCAGGGCCAGAAGTGCATTCCACAGCTGTTTCCACCTGGAGTAATTTCTGTGTTTTTAAAATTAAAATATAGGACACCTGCCCCTCATGGTACTCCATGTCTGGAGTCCATGAGTTCCATTCTCTCTCCTCTAATAAACTCTATCTTATCCTCAAAAAATTAAATATTAAAATGTAATCACATACATAACCATTCTCAAATAGTAACAAAGTGTCAAGCAACTGTTTTCTTGATGTAATTTTAATCTAACAGCTACTATTTCCTCTTGTATATAATTTGTAAATTAAGATAAACAGTATTAATACCTTAAATCGACAAAAGGGATTTTCTTGTGTAAATTCCACTGGAGGAATGTTATTGTTGAAATATCCTTTTCCTGTTCCCCAGAAAGCCTGCAGTTGATTCCACTTTGCCAAAATAGCATCTCTCTCATCTCCCAATAGTGTTGGGGCAGAAAGAGCACTCGCAGTGTTTATCAACTGGTTGGACTGGGCAGGAGCTTGTGTAGGCTGATTGAAGAGACCACCTAATGCTAAGAAACGAACAAAAGTTCATTCAGATCAAGGTGTGATAGGGAAAAATACCCTTCCCAGATGTCCACATTCCAACTTACAGATAATATAACATATGTTATTTTATATATAGACAAGGTATAGAATGGAATACTACTGAAAAATGTGCACCAAAAACATGGAAAAGCTGATGGAAAAAAACAACAAACATCAGGTGTCCACAAAACCTCTTAAGTCGAAGAACTACATTGAAAGCAGTTGAGAAGGTTGACAAAATGAGCAATATATTGTGGGTAGAAACATTAGTGACTTGGGAATCAGAACGATTTCGGATGTTACTAAGTCAATAAAGAATTGTGACTAAAATGAAATGCAGATCTATAATAACCCAGGATGATGGTGTAAGTTTAAAAGAAAAGCCAGGTCATCAAGCCAGTTGTTCCAATACTATCAAAGTTAGCACATAATGAAATATTTCAGAAATGGTGTGGCTAGATTGCAAACATCTCGAACAAACAAAGCTTTAAAAATGAAACAAAGCTCTACAAATTTTGCAAAATAAATTCAGGCCTCTTGTAAAACAGGTCTTAACGATCTGCGAATTGTTTCTCTACAAGTTATACCTGGGAAGTTTAAACAGAAAACAGTATGTTCAACCAGACATGGTGGCTCATACCAGTACTTGAATGCAGAGGCAGAATGATTACTAGGAGTCTGAGGCCAGCCTGGTTACCCAGTGGATTCCAGGCCCCCATGGGCTACAGTGAAACACTAAAATAAAACTCAACAAGAATCAAGCAACCAACCAAACAAAAATAGAATGCTCAAGGAATTACCAGGTTTTACTCAAGTCAAGAATCAAGTGCAAGTCTATAGCCCAAGCTGGCTGGGACTCGTGGTAACCCTTCAGCTCAGCCTCCCAGGTGTTCATTCCCATTAGAAGCCTGTCTTCTTTGCATACTGGAAGCAGCAACTGGCCCCAAAGAGCTTTTGTGGTGTGTGGGCTAGGCAGGTTCCCACTCATTCTATAGGCACTTAAACTTGTAGAGTCACAGTGGACAAATGTCCAAGCTACGTGTGTCCCCTGAGTATGTTGGAGAGTAAGGAAAACAGCACTAACTTGCACAGGAGGAAAAGAATGTCAGAGCCTTCAGACCCCACCTAACAGCAAACTATCTTGAAGGAAAAAGTAGGCTGTGAAATCTAGTGATCTGCTGGAGCTGGGTTCAGAGCTGTCGTTCCTGCCATTTGTAACCATTATTGGAAAGACTACTTCCACAGGTTTGCTACCTGTTAAAATCACTTGCTTCTTCTCTTTTTCTCTTGTTTGTTCATTTGTTCTTTCTTTCTCTTCCTTTTCTTCCTCCTCTTCCCTTTCCCCCTCCTCCTTCTCCTCCTTTTCTCTTGATTTGGCCAAAATCTGTCCCTTTCAGTCATTGAAGATTTATAAATAGTTCATTAGACCCGAATGATGTGCTGAATGAGCACTTTT
Organism: Typhlomys cinereus; assembly: GCA_023101885.1. NCBI lineage: Eukaryota > Metazoa > Chordata > Mammalia > Rodentia > Platacanthomyidae > Typhlomys > Typhlomys cinereus. Next base: position 1,029,400 of record JALPQD010000011.1, on the reverse strand, counting down.
CTCTACACTAAGATACAGAATACAAGGGCAGGTGGGCTACAGAGTGAGACTCTGTCTCAATAAACAAGAGTGGGGCTGAAGAGATGGTTAAGGAGCTAAGACTCTGCCTCACTAGCAGAAGGTCCTGAGTTCTGGTCCCAAGTCCCACATAAAAACCTGCCCTGCAGAAACAGCACTTTCAGTCCTGGTGGGTGGAGCCTGGGAAATCCCAGAGGGAAGCAAAAAGGAAGTGGGAGCAATCCAGGATGATTCCCAAAGTCACCTTTGATCCCCCAAAGAGACACACAGGCACTCATACTTCTTAGCACACAAGCAAAATAAAGTTTAAATACTACTTTTAAAAAAGGCAATGAAGCCCAAGGGTGATAACTTGCCCTTGATTATCCCTCATAGACTGCCTGCAACAACAACCAGTTCCATGGAAAAAAAAACTACAAGAGACTCAGCTATAGCCTATTACCTTAACCTAGACAAGGCAAGTTCCAATATTAGAGAATCTAGAAAGAAGCTTCTTCGTCCTGCAAGCGGTCACACGTAAGTGGTCACAAAACAAAATGAAACAAAAATACCCTAGTGACCATGATTACTATATCCAGGAATGTTATCTTTTTAAAGATATATGTATTGTCGTGCACGTGCATGCGCACGCGCGCGCGTGTGTGTGTGTGTGTGTGTGTATTAGAGAGCACTGTGTGTGTGTGTGTGTGTATTAGAGAGCTGTGTGTGTGTGTGTGTGTGTGTGTGTGTGTGTGTGTGTGTGTGTGTGTATTAGACAGCACTGTGTATTCCTCTGTGGAATCCCAAGGGTGATTTCTGGAGTCATCCTGGATTGCTCCTACCTCCTTTTTGCTCTGGTATTTCTCAACCTCCACCTTCCAAAACAGAAAGTAAAGCCACTGCCATTTCCATCTGGCATTTTTATGAGGAATATGGTATCCAAACTCAAGTCCTTGACTCTTGAGCCATCTCTCCAGCTCAGGAATGTTATGTTTTAAAATCAAGGGAGAATTAAAGACTTTCCATAATAAGCATAAACTAAAAGCAATTCATTACTAAACAGTACTGCAAAAGATTCTTAAAGAAATATGTTTGGCAAGATAGTTCAGGGAATAAAAGCACTTATTACACAAATCCATCAATCTGATTCCATAAAAAGGTAGAAGGAAGACAACTAACCATAAACAGTTGTAGTCTGACTCCAATACTAATGTATCAAACACAAAATGAATTCTAAAGATTAAAATTAATCAAATTGGAGACAAAAAGTAGAAATTATAAGATACTGTAGATATTCAGTGGATCATTGGTATTTTTATGAAAATTTTCAAAAAAAAATTGAAATATAGAATAATTTTTAAACACATACCAAGAGAATAAAACCTAAATAGAGCGATAAAAAGCAGATAAACTGAATTGTAAAATCCCCTAACAAAAAACCCCTCAGAATCAAAATAGATTCATTGCTGAATTCTATTAGACCTTTAAAAGAACATCAAGAAGTTCTCAAACTATTCCATAAAATAAAAAGGAAAGAAATCCTTTGAAATTTGTTCTATAAATCATTATTACTCTGTTATACCAAAACTAGATAGGGAAACACAATTATAGGCTACCTTACTTGATGAATATTAACATAAAAATCTTCAAAATTATATATATTTTTAATTTATTCAATTGTGTGTGTGTGTGTGTGTGTGTGCATGCATGGACTGCCACCACCACCACCTTGTTTACTCTGCCCCAGGATTCACAGGCTCTGCCCTACCAGGACCAGAAACGCAGGCCGCCCCCGCTTCTGCCCGGCATCTATACGTGGGGTCTAGGATCCAAACTCAGGACCTTCTGCCTGCAAGGCAGAGGCTTAACCCTTGAGCCACCTCTCCAGCCCCAAAAATTATATTTTCAAATAGGATTCAGTAGCATATTAAAAAGATCATATATTAAGACAGGCATAGTGACTCATACCTCTGATCCCAGCACTTGAAGGGCTGAGATCCAGGTATCATGGTCAAGGCCACCTTTGGCCTTGATGAGTTCTAAGGCAGCCTGGACTATAGAATTAGAGCCTGTCTCAAACACACACACACACATCCCACACGGGCTGGGAAGAAGGCTCCTTGGACAAAGCACTTGATTCACAAGCATGAAGACTAGAATTTGGAAACCCGGTATCCAGATAAACGCCAACCAGTCATGGTGGCCCACCTATGATCCAATTGTTCAGGAAGCAGAGGCAGAGGATCCCCCCAACAACATGATTAGCTATACTAGTTGAACTGGCGATCTCCTGCCTCCATATGTAAGGTGGAAAGTGAGCAAATGTGGATCTCTAGCCTTATATGCCAGCACACGTGAGAACATGTATATACATATAAGCAAGCACCTCATAAACATGTTTTTTGCATGAATGTATCATTTTATTTTTTTATATAAACATTTATTTATTTGTTTATTTATTATTTCCTCTCATACAAACAGGTACACCGGTCCCCTCCCTCCACCTCCTCATAAACATAAAAAAAAAAAAAAGTACAAATTATACTTAAGGCATAATAACAAAAACAGCAGAGTAATAGCACAATTGATTTACATCCTATAGGACTAGAACAGAACACCCAAAAACAAACCACACAATTACTGCTAGTCATTTATTTGTAACAAAAGCACTAAAAACAATGGAGAAAATTTAATAACTTGTAGTAGGAAAACTGAAATCTGTGTGGAAAATGAAACTAAATTTTTATGTTCAAAAATTAATTTTAAAACCTTCATTTTGACCTAAATTTTGAAACTAAATACAGGCATAGAAAACAACTTTCTGAATAGTACTCCAATAGACCAAGTAATAACAATTTACACTGATGACATTCAAAAGATTTTCCCTAGCAAAATAAATAATTGCCAGAATAAAATCAGTCTACAGAATGGGAGAAAAAGGTGTTGGGGACAGCAGCTCTTACTGAAGAAAAATCACAAGGCTGACTGTACTACCCAGCATTTAAAAACAAATTAATTGGCAGCATTCAGAGAGTAACACAGAATAAATTATTTTGAAAACTAATTATAAGGGGAAGAATGAACCAAACAGATAGAGATTTTTTTTTTAACAGATGAATTCCAACAAAAAGGGAAGAAAAGTCAAGGTGAAACAGCACCATTTTTTAACTTCTAAGGAATTAATGTATCTAAATAATGATTACTAATGATTGCTGACATCACTAAAGAAAGATAATTTGACATTTATGCCTCTTGCTAAATAATATATTACAACAGTCTTACGAAAAAAAAACACCCTGATCTATAAATAAGCCTGAGGTGCAACTTAACTATTAAGAAATATAGACCACAAAATGTTGCTAAACTATACAAAAATGTCTACAAATTGAAAAATAAAAGGAGATACAAGACAAGGGGATCCTACAGAAAATCATTAAGAAAACTGCTAAGTACACTGCTTATACTCCTGAATACAAAATTATAAAAAAAACAAATTGTAAGAACAGGCAGTAGTTGTTCTGAGAGAACAGTGGCTGTAAGGGAAAGGGATGGGCTTCTAGAGTGACTGGCTGGGCCTGGACTTGACAATGCTACAAAGGTGGTGACCATCATATAGTTCAGGAGATTGTTGTACTCTTATAGTTTCTTTGTGTTATTTTTACAAATAAAAATTTTAATGGAACGATCCTAAACAAATGATCCTAACATGCCAGTAGGTCTTTTCCCTGATTTCTATTATACATAATTATGAAAAGTAGCTTTTAGAATTCTTTAATTCTTAAAAATCTAAGAAAACCCACTGAAGTTCTTCAAGCAACATACTTAACATTAGCTATTACTATTATGGATTTTCCATTAGAAGGTAAAACCTTATACTTACTAGTTTGCTGCTGTTGCTGCTGTTGGGTATTAAATCCTCCAAATCCTAGTCCAGTTCCCAAACCAGTACCTAAACCAGTGCTAGTTCCTGCTGCTGTGCCAAAACCGGTACCAAATCCAAAGCCTTTGTTCTGAGTACCACCGATAAGTCCTTTGAATGAAAAAATTGGAATTGTGAAATGTTAAAAAATGGTTTAACTTCTCTCAAAATTACTTCTAAAAATGACTTAAGATGACATCTTACCAGTACTGCCTGTGTTGGTTGGAGCAGAAAAGCTGAATGCAGAGCCTGCAGCTGTAGATGTTGTTCCAAATCCTCCAAACCCACCTAATTGAAAAGGATAAAAATACAAAGGTTCTTTTATATACATAAAGGCAATTTTTTTCAAATTAGTCTAGAATTGCTACATGTAAAGAGCATATGTATCCAAATTTCCCTTTCTCTATTTCAACATCATTTAAAAAAATACAACTAATCAAGTCAATATATTGCAAGAAATATGTGACTATTTAAAATAAAAATACCACCATGTAATTTATGCCCTTCATTCAAATGGAAAACATTTATAGGTTAAAACAGTAAGAGTACTGTGTTGTAAAATGAAAGTACACTTAGACTAGGGGTTACAAGACTTAGATTAAACAGTAAATAAGTATTTACTGGCAAGTAGGATGTTTAAAGTGAAGTTCTTAAAAATGGCTGCAGTCTAAAGTCCAGCAGACCAGGACTACAGAAGAATAGAAGTAGTATCATACTTCCATCCCTCTCCCTCAAGACAAACAGGAAACCTGGATGCTTTATGTTAAATTTATGGGATGTTGCTGTGTGAGAGGACTGAAAGCAGTATCTTACACATAGCTGGAAAAGTCCTCATCCCTGAGCTACATCCATAGCTCAATTTACATGTTTCAGCTTTTTGCTTTACAATGAATTCAGTGTTTAAGCATTAGTGGCAGACACATCAAGTCAGCAATTTACCGGCTTTGATGAATTTAATACATATCTACATCAGTCTGTATTTCTGTTTAGTCTGTGTGCAGTAAGTTTTCAAAGGAAACATATACTTATCTCTATAAAATAAGAATGTCTTTCTTGAAAGGAGAGATAAAGGAAAAGCCCAATTGGAGGCAGTAGCAGGGAAGGTAGGTAACGCTACCTCGAGCCTCTGTGCCATACTATAGCAATTCTGACAGATTTACTTTCAGATAAGTTTAAAAACAAAACTAATCTTAACCATATCCTAATAGAAATAGACTATAATACTAATCTAATTTTTAAAAATTTTTTCATTTACAGTCTTTAGCTAACTATAAATGTGTAATCAAGAAGACTTTCGAGACAAATATTTGTCATACTAATACTAATACTTGCAAGTATTCTAGATTCTAATTTTAATTTTGTATTTCTTGTAATAAGACACTCATTAACAGAAAGGTATGATGGTGGATGCCTTTAATCCCAGCACTAGGGAAGCTACAGCAAGAGTATTACATGTTTGAGTCCAATTTGGTATACAGTGCAATCCAGTCTTACAACAAAACAAAAAAACAAAAACCTATAAAACTTGTAAGAAAAAATTCCAACCATTTGATTTTAATCCTTCATTTGGAGGGATGAGGATTAAATCCAGGGCCCTGAATATACTAGACAAGTATTCTGCCATTGCATTACACACTCAGCTCCTTTACAATTGATTTGGAAAATTACTGACTAGATCATATGTTGTAAACATAGGCATAACAACATATTCTATTAACTTACAGATTTTACTGCAATTCTGCAAACCAAACATCATAATGAAATTATCTAATGTATTGCTTTTAATCATTTTGTAACTCCTCACTTTCAAAAAATAACTTTATTATCTGAATTGGCTGCACAATAAAAACACTAGTCTACTGCTGCAAACTAAGAGTTTTACTACCAAGAGTATACCTGCATGAATACAAACACAAAAGTCTTTTTCTGAAGGCTAAGTTAGTTAATATATTTGAAAGTTATTTAAACAGTTATAGTTGCTTAATAATTAAATAATTAAATTTGCGCAATTAAAAATCATGATAGCTTCAAATGAATATGAAATCGAGCAAATAAACATTTATTGTTGGGTTATGAGCTGGATGGCTTTATTCTGAAACGCTAAGTTTCAAAATAAGGTTTCTGTTTTACCCACTGCCAATTTTAAGCAAACAAGGAAAAGTACACTAAAGACAGTGATAAGAGATCACTTTAAATATATCTTTTATCTTTGAAATTTTCATGTATTTTTCAAATTATTTCCAACTCAAATGCCAAGCTGACACTTACACTGCAGTAAGGAGTGAATGAACACAACCCCTGACTTTTGAAATGTTTAGGATGTCATGCTCATGAAATGCATATAATTGGCATGGGCAGAAGTGGCACAACATATTATGGATAATAAATTCATATACGAGCAGCTAAGAAATAAAAGTTTTCTATGGACATTATACAGAGTACACATAAACCTTTTTTTTTTCCTTAAAAAATCTCCAAATCTACAGATTTTTAAAAAATCTTCATAATTACCTTGTGAGCACAAGTATATCTAGCCTACCTTTGAGAATTCAATATTATCTGGCAAGTTAAACTGCGAATTTCCCAATTCAGTGAGAATTGAAATTCTTTCTATAATTATGTATCTTACAGAAATGCACCTTAATCTGATGAATTTACCAAAGAAAAATATCATACAGGTTAAGAAACAAGACTAGATTACTGCTGTTCGTATAAGACTTATTTGTCTTGGAAACACAAGGACGATAACATGAAACTCCAATGAAAAATGCAGAAAAAAATGGAAAATGACTGCAGGAGTCCAAGAATCCCAGGAAAATGGCGAGCTTATAGTTTGGAAGATACATCTAATAATTTGAAAGACATTCAATTCAAAATGAAAATCCATTCTAAATTACCATTTGGAAGCTATATTCTAAGTGATTAAATTTTAAATTTAACAAAGGGGCATTAGACTTCAAGGCTTTCCAAAATCAAGTTTCTTAAGGCAGTAAAAACTTGATCTAATAAACGTTTTTTATTTGCCCTTAGGAAATTATTCCTTCACTTATTAGCCAAGTTCCCATACTCTTAGAACCACGAAATATTCTTGGACTCCAGCTCCCAACATCCGTCACACAAATAACCCGCAGTATCTACCTGCACTTGCCAGACTGTTACCAAAATTGAACGGAGTCGCCGAGGTAGTAGAAACACCGAAATTCCCAATATTAAAGTTCACTGCAGGATTAGCAGTTAATCCGAAACCCCCAAAATTAAACCCACTGGCGGTGGAGTTGGCAGTCTCAAGCCCACCAAATCCTGATGGACGTGAAGGCAAAGAAGTTTGTTTTTTTTTTTTTTTAAAGGGGAGAGAGAAGAAGAAAAAGAAAAGAAAGCATGGTAAGAATTAGAAGAATCAGCAAGAGGTTTCACAGAAGTCTCCAAACCCGTCAAGGAAGCCCGGGAGGGAGGCGTGGACCAGATCAGGCGCTGGACCTCCGGGGCTCCCGCCCCTCTCGGGCTGCGGCTGGGGGTGGGGAGCGGTAACACAAGGGTAGCGCCGGCTCCCCGACCTCCCCCGGGAGTCTCGGGCAAGGGGACAAGGGCGTAGCCTCTCAGAGGCAGACTCTCGGGCCCTGGGGGAGACCCACGCGCGGCGCGCGAGCTCCGTGGAGCCTCAAGGAGCCCCGGCCTCCCCCCCGCCCCCGGCCGCCCGGGCCGCGGCCCGCCCTTTTCAAATGCCCCGAGAGCCCGCGCGGCAGGGAAACCCGGGATGCCGGAACGCCGAGGCGCAGCGGGCGGGCCGCGGCTTCCCCTACTTCGTGGGAGAGGGTCCCACGGATCACTCACCCGCGGGGGCCGCGGCGGCTGCAGCCGTGCCTGATGTTCCCGTGGGAGCCCCGAAATTGAAGGCCATGTCGCGGGAGCAAGGTTTCGGAAGTCCAGGCTCCCGCGACGCGACGCTCCGTGCGCTCCTTTCTTCCGTCCGGCCCGGAAACCTCCCGCCGCCCCGTTAGTTCCGCCTCCTTTCTGACCTAACCATAGAGGCGGGACCCAACCAAGGACGTGAGCATGAAGGGTGGGTTGGAAACGCTCTCTCGGTTCACTTCCGGGGGTGTGTCGTCGCTTCGCTTGGCTGAGGGCGTCATAACTAGGGAAAACTGCACTAGAGCCTTTAGAAACCGAGATTCATTGTTAATGGGCTGCTTAGAAAGAAGTTGTTAGTGTGTAGATGAAAGTAGCTGAGTGTGCTAAGTGAAGATGCTGCGCTTGAAAACGGCCTAGGAAGTCAGGAGATCTGGAGGAAGTCGAGGACGAGTAAATGATGCAATTAAGAGGTGTGTTGGGAAAATAGATAAAGTTTCCTATGTGGCATGCAACCTAGTAGTTGGTTTACATGTTTTGATGTATTCCTTAACCGTATTGTGAGATAGTTTACAGTTAATCCCCACTTTGTGGAGTAGGAAACAGGCACAGAGGACTGCTCATTATCTCTTTTAGCAAACTAACAGTTTGCTTTAATAAATTACTCTGGCAAAAGTAATTTGAAGGGGGACTGGAGAGGTGGCTCAGGGGTTAAGCCTCTGCCTTGCAGGCCGAAGGTCCTGAGTTCGGATCCTAGACCCCCCTTATAAACGGCAGGCGGAAGCGGGGGCGGCCTGCGTTTCTGGTCCTGGTGGGCGGAGCCTGTGAATCCCGGGGCAGAATAAACAAGAAGGTGGAGGCGTCCATGGTGGTTCCCGAATTCGCCCGTGGTTCTACATACATGCACACACACACACACACACACACACACACGCACGCACGCACAATTGAATGAATAAAAAAAAAAACTTAAAAGTAATTTGAAGGAAAAAGTTTTATCCTGGCTCTCTACAGTCTATGTGGCAGGGAAATCAAGACAGCTGGAGCTGTAAGCAGCTGGCCACATGGTATCCGCAGTCAAGCAGAGAGATGAATGCAGTTGCTGCTCAATTTACTGTATCCTTTTTTAAAAAATTTTATTATTCATTCAATTGTGCGTGTGTGTGTATGTATGTGCATGCGCATGTGTGTATGTGTGTGTGTGTAGAACATGGACGCCTCCACCTCCTTCTGCCCCGGGATTCACAGGCTCCGCCCTACCAGGACCAGAAGCGCAGGCCGCCCCCGCTTCCGCCTGGCATCTATACATGGGATCTGGGATTCGAACTCAGGACCTTCTGCCTGCAAGGCAGAGGCTTAACCCCTGAGCCACCTCTCCAGCCCCTACTGTATCCTTTTATACAGTGCAGGAAGGATCCCAGTCAGAGGGTGGGGCCATCCACAACTGGTGAATCTTCCCAAGCCCTCACAGGCATGTGTTAGGCATGTTGCACACAAAATGGCACAAGCTGGGCCCCACCCCCACCATGTACATGTCCAGACAAAGGACTCATCACAGTTCCCAGATAGGACAGCCCATCCTCCATCCTCACAAGGACTTCTTTAGAACCCCAACTTGTGTGAAGCTAAGATAAACTAACACAGCGAGCAGTTTCACAGACTCCTAAGGACTTTTTTCACTCACTCCAGGGTGAGTCCTTTTCATCCCAATACTTTTCCAACTACACACCCCTGTCCTATAATCACATGACCCTGCCCTGTAAGAGACCTCCAGAGTTAGATCTGGGGGCTGCCTATCTGTTTCAGCAAGCCATGCTACTTGCCCTCTTACTTATTTGATAATAAACTCCTTTATACATTATGTACTGGTTTTGGTGTGACTTTGCATCCCAGGTCAGTCTGAGGTGGGGGACTTTTCCGAGAGCCTCCGCAATATGTGTTTACAAAGTGATTCCAGATTTTTGGGCTGGAGAGGTAGCTCAGGGGTTAAGCCTCTGCCTTGCAGGCAGAAGGTCCTGAGTTCGGATCCCAGATCCCACGTATAGACGCTGGGCGGAAGCGGGGGCGGCCTGCGCTTCTGGTCCTGGTAGGGCGGAGTCTGTGAATCCTGGGGCAGAAGGAGGTGGAGGCGTCCATGGTGGTTCACGAATTCCTCCGTGGTTCTACACATACACAGACACACACACACACACACACGCACATACACACGCATATGCACACAGTTGAATAAATAGTAATAATAATAAAAAATTTTACAAAGTGATTCCAGATTTTTATCTGGTTGAGAACACTAGCCATCACACTGGGAATCCAGAGTCTTAACCCTAACTACTGAGCTGAACAAGAGAGACAGATGGCCCCAGTGAAGTAATGAGCCTTCTAATTGCTAACATCTGTCTTCCATTGCACTCGTAGTATCATTTCATCCTCAGTCCAATAGAGAAGATTCCTTTATTGACCAGTTTCATAGAGGAAAGGAGAGGACTGAGGTGTAGAGTTGCTAAGTGTGTACTCAAGGTCACCTTGCTGGTACAGTCTGTATTGTAATACTGAACTCGGGGTTTTGTGGTTATTTATTGTTTTCAGTGCTGTGGATCAAGTTTAGGGCCTTGAGTGTGCTAGATAGACAAGCATTCTACCATAGCTATAGTATTCCACTTATAGCTCCTGTTTTTGTTTTCATGTAGGGTTTCACTTATGCTGGCCTTGACTTCAGGCCAGCCTCAAACTTCCAATCCTCTGATCTCTACATCCTAGCATCCTGAGTGTCCTGACTTTGAGATGGCTCTAAATGGAGGTCTAGAGGAGAGACCATCAAGATGTAGAGTCCTAATGAAGGCAGTAGACTTAATATCAGCCTGTGAGCATCAACCTAAACTTGAGCATCAACCTAAAGAGAATGAAGATAACTGGGGGAAAAAAAACACAACATTTTTGAAATTGTAAGGAGATACCCTACTGGTTAAATACCCCCATACAAAACAAAAAAACAAAACAAAAAATAATCTAGTAAAAAGGAAACCCACAGATTAATTTACAGAATTTTTTCAAGGCTCAGGAATTGGGGGTACCAAGTACTTTTATAAGTTGAAGGTAAAGGGGAGTAAAAAGTGGTAAGAACTTGAAGTCTATTTAAGAAACATGTTCTTGGTGGTAGAGCACATGCCTAGCGTTTTGTGAGGAAAAGACAAAGGAAAAAGTATATTATACTATGACTTGGATTTTAAAAAAGGGAATTTGACTATATAGATGTTTAAATATTCTTGGAAAATTACACTTCCTTTAGGCAATAATTAATACTGGTTGTTACTAAAAGGAAAAATTATGTGGCCAGGAAACGGGTGAAGGGAGATCTTTCACTAATTCCTTTATTTTTAAAAATGTAAATGGGTTTGTTAGGTGTTTGGCATATTGAACACAAATGACTCAAGCTGCCCCGCCTCCTTCTGATGTATGTGTTCAGACAAAAACCCTTCACAGTTCCCAGTCTACTTAGATAAGACAGCTCCACCCTCCCAAGGACAACTCCATAACCCCTACCCTGCCTGCAACTTCTCCACAGCCCTCACCTGCAACTAAGATAAACTGACACATTTGTCCAAGGGCTCTCACCCACCCTGGGGTGAACCCCCCTTCTCATCCCAGTATTTTTCCAATCACATACTCCTGACCATATGACCAAACCCTATAAGAGTCTCTAGAAGCTACATTTTCTTTCTATCTCCTTCTGTCTGTCTCTCTCTGCCTGTTTCTTTCTCTGCCCCTCTGTCCCTCTGCTTCTGTTTACAGCCATGCTGCATGCTGCTTGCCTATTTTGTCCTCCTGTTTGTTTGACAATAAATCTCCCTTGTATATTTTGAGTTGGTTTTGGTGTGACTTTGTATCCTCAGTCATTCCAAGGTAGAGGGGCTCTCCCAAAAGCCCCCACAGGGTTACTTATTTTAAAAATTGAGTGGCTGGAGAGGTGGCTCAGAGGTTAAGCCTCTGCCTTGCAGGCGGAAGGTCCTGAGTTCAGATCCCAGATCCCACGTATAGATGCCAGGCGGAAGCGGGGGCGGCCTACGTTTCTGGTCCTGGTAGGGCGGAGCCTGTGAACCCTAGGGCAGAAGGAGGTGGAGGCGTCCATGGTGGTTCGCGAATTCGTCCGTGGTTCTACACATACACAGACACACGCACACACACACACGCGCGCGCACATGCACACAGTTGAATAAATAATAATAAAAAAAATTTAAAATGCTAAACTAAAAATCTTGTCTTACACAAGAAAAAGGTAAACTATCGATAGAGATGATAAAAATGCAAAACCCAACTAAAGATTCAAAAGCTTGTGTTTCTGGTCCTAGTAGGGTGGAGCCTATGAATCCCAGGGCAGAGTAAACAAGGAGGAGGTGGAGGCTGTCCATGGTTCGAATTCGTCCGTGGTTCTACACACATACACATACACGCACAATTGAATAAATAATAAAAAAATTTAAAAATTGAATGATGCTAAACTTGTTACAACGGGTTCCTAGTGTGACTACTAGTCCCCTGTGGGGGTGGGGAAGGACAATGAAGTCTGAGGAGTGTGTTGAGTTGGGTGGGGAAGGAAAGAAGCTCCGGTTTTTCAATTTGAACAGTGGGGCAGCTGCTGATGGCATGTCCTCAGTGGTAGGACCTGAAGACAAGTGGGCAGGGTTCCCTTCTTTGCTAACTGTTCTGGGGACAGACTTACTGGGGACTGATCACCAACAGGCACTGGATGTGGGGCTGAAGCTAAACATAAGTGACATATAGACTTAAATTGAAGTCATGGAAGTAAATGGGACTGGTCGAAAAAGACTTCTCTAACTGAAGGCAGGAAAGGGGTCTAGAGGGAAAATATCAATGAGGAGGTTGCAGCAGAGCACCAGTTTTAAGAAAAAGGCAGAGCCCTCATGGGAGTCTGAGATGGCGTGGCAATCTGTTATGGATGCCAACTTGACAACTGAAGGCTGAGACTTTTTGCACATCATGCGAAGGGTTGTTTAATTAAGGCAACCCCTAAGCCTGTGGGAAATCATTTAACTGATGTAGGAAGACCCAGCTTGTTGGGGCTGCCCAGGATTTGCCCCAGGGCATGGCTGAGCACATGGGACTAAAGATGGCACTGAGGGCTAGTATCCCGGGCGTAACCCTGATCACATTACAGAGAGCCCTAATTGGCTTCCAGGTATTGATCTGCCTTCTGTGCTGAGTGACATTGGACTTGACCTGTGGAGCCTGAAGGATGTGTTGACCTTTGACACAATTGGCTGCCTGTTTGGCGCCTTGTGGTCTTTTGTCTTTATAAGCTGCTTTATTACCCCCAATAAACTGAGATTTGCTTTGACAAACTCCCCATCCCTGTGGCTGAGTCTCTGGGGAATTGAGGTGTAGGTGAGGACGGTGGGACTTGCCTTTCTTCGTCATCCCAGTAGGCTGCGTGTGAATGAGTGAGTGGGTGGAAACACACCAGGCCATGGGTGGTAGACTCTACACCAGCTCATAGTGGATGAGACTATTCCCTAGGCAGGAGGGTAAGATGGAGGGAGCTGGTTTAATATCTTAACAGACTTGTAGACTGGCAAGTGAGAAAGCATACTTCTCTCTCAGTTCTTTTTGTGGATATGGTATGGCCAGTTTCCTTGGCTCCTGATGCTGGACTGAACTCTCCTGTCATGTTGATAGACTGTAACTGAAAATCATAAGCTGGAATAAACCCCTAGTTTTCCTAAGTTGTTCTGGTCACATATTCACATCAACAGCAGAAGAGATGTCAGAACAGATGAACTGCCCACGTTTATCCCACTGCCTGGTTTTGCAAAATAGAGCTTTACTGGTGCACGAATGTATCACTTGTTTACATGTTGGTTACGACTGCTTTCAGGCTACCAGTAGCCCCACTGGCTAATTGTGACAGAACATGTGTCTTGAGAGTCAAAACTATTATCTACTTGCCATTAACAGAAAAAGTGTGCCAACTTCACCAGGACCTTTGTGGTATTCCTGGTGGTCAGCAAGCAGGTCTGTCTAAGAGTGGCCTGGGTCGTTCATTTTGACCGATAGAGCAAACCTGTGGTGGTCGAGGGTTCCCTCTTCTCCCAGGGAAGAGCATCACCCAAACTTAGATTCCCATGGGATCAGTGCCTTTTCCCCAGCAATGGAGACTGACATCCTCAGTGGGATGTCAGTATTCCCAGCTAACTGTAAGTCACTGACTCAATCTAAACAACCTGTTGCTCAGAAGCTGCTGCATGCCTCTTATTGACAAACTGTTTCTTCACACTTGTCCTGTAATAAGGGAGACTAGTTGGGAGACAAGTTTCTTTCTTGTCCTCTGGTTCTCAGCTCATCTCTCTATGGGCTGGCAAGAAGACAGAGGGTCTCTGTACCTTCTTTTCTTTGATAGTCTTGGTCCTTTTCATTTCTGTTTCCCCTATAAGCCCATACCTTAATTCATGATACAAAAACCTGATTGCTGCTTTCTTCAATGATTGACACCCTGATAAGTCATCCATGTCCCAGCAAGTACTTGCCAATACAGGCATCCTCTATGAAACCCAATGAGTCACATGTACAAAGAGATGTGGAGTAGGAGGGAGACAGGCTAGAAGGGAGAAAGTATGAAATGGGACAGGAGAGAAGGATGGAATTGGGCAGTAAGGGTGGGAAATTACATAGATTCATTGTATTTATGTATGAAAGTATCAAGGAATAAAAAAATAAGATGTAATATTGGTGTGGGGTTTTACATTGGTGTGCATTTTCGGGCTAATCATTTTAGCCCAAATACTCCCCAAATAAAAGCCCCAAAATCTGAATAGCCTTCTGACCTTGCAGTGCCATTCTAGGTGGACCACGTGCATTTCAGTTGGTTTCCCTAGACACAGACCCAAGGTAGGAAGATTAGTACTGAGTGATGGGGTAGGCAATATAAGGAGCAAGTGTAAGAATGCTAGTAGAAAGAGTGCTTGCAGTATAAGCATGTCCACTTAGCACTGACAAAGGAAGGGGAGGGAACTATGTCTCTTCCTGGGCACAGTCCTAGCCCAGGACCAGCTGCCAGCCTGAAACTTCAACATGTGTTAGCTGCCTCCTTTGGTTTAGAGTTGCTTTAATGTGTATTAATTCTCTCTCTGTTAAGCCCTCTCTGGAGAGGGCTCTGAAGTAGAAAAGCAGAACTGAGGATCTGCTTGAAACAGTGACTGTCTTCTACAGTTAAGTAGAATTTAGAGGCCACCTCTGATATGTGGTTCAGGGCTCTGAATGCAAAGGGCCCATTTTTCAAACTCCATCCAATGACATATAATTTCCAGTTTGATTTTATACAAAGTTTTATTAGTGAAATTTATTTGCATTGAAGGTAGAAATAAACCAGGTCAAGAAGCACATGAAATGAATCGACTGGATAAGTTACATGAAGAACATTATGATTAGTCTTTTAGAAGTTAGGTATACAAACAACTTACACCAGTAACAATAGCCAAAGGACCTTTTGAAGAACTCATATCTCAAACGATTGTGTTACAAGTGTATCTCCTTTACGTTAAAAACCCCAATAGGGGTTATCTGTGTAGTGTGTTCCACTTGACCATTAGTGATCTTTCTAGAACATGAGGAAATAAAGTCTACTGGAAAAAACCTGGAGCTAAAGGTGGCAAAGCCCATTTCCTGTCCTGTGCTCAACTCTAGAGTCCTTCCCGCCTGCCATTCCATGGTGTCCAGAAGCTGATGGTCACCGGGCCTTTGAGGTCTCTCCAGGACACTAGCTGTGAAAGAATGAATGCCAACAATTCACCATCTTCAATCTAAAGCTAAAGATAGATTCATTCTTGGCCGACCTATAATTTTGACTGCAGCTTATGGATTGCCATAGACCTTTCAGAAGGAAAATATCAATTAAAACTTTATGTCATCACTATTAAGAATCTTGGCACAATTATGTTTGTGGTCTTCTCTCCTATGTGAATCAATCTAATATATTCATTATTAAGAAGTATAATATTTGATATTGATATTTAAAAATCTCAGACATGATTATATCCTGAAAATAAGAACGAACCAATTAGTTTGCACTAGCTTATCAATTTCTCAGTGTGGATAAGTAGCTGCATAAAGTCTACCAGGCATGGTGTACACATCTGTAACCTCAGTGCCCAGGAGACTGAGACAGGATGCTCACCATGAGTTCAAGATCAGCCTACACTACACAGTGAGATCTAAACCAGCCTGGACTTCTGAATAAGATTTTTGTCCTTAAAAATAAAATGAACTGAAAGTATATACATAAAGAATACACTATGCCAATTACCTGGTTAGATATATTGATAAATTCTAAAAAATATAGATATTGGGCATTATTAACAAATCAAATATTTTCTATTTAATCTTAACATTTCAGTGATTTGGGGTACCTACTATTTCTATGTTAATTTATAGGAAAGTTCCAAGTCCAATAAGTTGTCCCTTCAACAAAGGAAATATCATATATTGCTTTAGACTAAATGATTGGGGCCTGTAAATTAAAGCAATCTATCACCAGAAGTTGATAGGATGCTAAAATCCCTGATTGTTTTTTCTTTTACCTACAGTGGAATACTGTTTTAAAAAAACAACAACAACAAAATTCACTGACCAGAATATCACTTGGCCAGATAACTCATAATGGTGAACTTTAGAATCAAAGATGGTGTCTTTGGGCGTGCTTGAAACCTGGACATACTGACACATCATCTGCCTCTGGTTACACTGGCAGCCAAGACCTTCTGAAAACAAAGAGCTCTCTTTCTGACTCCAAGAGACCTTCTCTAAAACACTTTTGTACAGCAATTTGTCATTCTTTCAGCAAAATGATTGTCGCCGGAAGTGCAGGGCACACTTCCTATGCTAACATTTTTACAAACAACCACTCCATACTATTAAATATATTATCATGTTTGGCAGAGATGATGGGGGAAATAAGTGACTGATTATATTCTCCCAGAAGTATGTTTCCACATCAAGATAAGTTTGAATAAAAATGACAGCTAATCATCTACAAAAATCATAACTAACATTTAGTTCTATTCTACATGGAATATCTGTTCTTACTCTCACCAACATTTATGTCCCCCCCCTCCCCCTTGGTTCAAAGAAGTACAACTGAAAAATCCTTGGGTATCTCCCCATCTAACCGCTTTCTAACTTGATTTCTACGCCTTATAAAAAAATAGCCAAAAACTGAGTTATTTTCCTGAAGGAATTAAGAACTGATGATTAGCAAGAAATGCAATATGTAACTTTTTCAAAGAAGGAAATCAGCTCATCTGCATGACACATGGGATGGGGCTGTCATTTTACCCTGGGTTCCGAACTCTTCTCTCCTTCCCTGTGAGGAGCTGAATGGACAAACAAAATGAAGAGGTAAGTATGTATACTGAGCACACTGTTGGATCAAGCATACTGAATAAGATTAGACCAAATAGCATTAACGAGCAATGCAGACATGATTTCTGTAACAGTGGGCATAAAACTCCATAGCTCCCAGAGCCCAACAATAACAAAAAAAGTTACTATACAAGAGTTTATTAAATATTTCCTAGACATATGAAAACAATTTCAGAGACCACATATTTTATAAAGCATAATGGCCAGCTGAGTCAGCATTTTTACCCTCTGGCCAGAAAGTTCTGTTTGCTTGCTGGCCCTGCGTCTTCTCTCTAATGAGCCAGGAGTCCGTGTGGGTGCAGGGTTTCTGCTGCGCTGGTCCTGATCAGGGTGGCTCACGTTCTCTCACCAAGCTCAGGACAGGTAAGTTTGGTTAGGTTCTTATGAGAGGCGCTCTTTCATCTGCCGTTCCCTGATACAGAGGACAGAAGATGCAGAGGTTAGGTGTTCATGCTGGAAACTTCCCCACACACACACACAAAAAAAAACTAGGGCAAGTTGGGGAAAGGAAGACTGACAGGAAAGCAGTGCACCCCACTTCACTCTTGACTAGCTTCTTGTTCTTTAAGACTCAGACCTAGGCTTCTTGGAGGCCTCCTGTGTCCTCTGAGCCAGAGCTGTGCCTGCCTTCTCTCTGTGGCAGGACTACAAGCTTTAGCAACCTCAGCTGAAACGACTTCCTCCTTCCTGGTCTGAAACCTTCCATGGAGGTAATGCTCAATAATGTGGAAGACATGCAGATGGCTAAGGATAGCAGGACCAATTCACGTTGCCGAAGGTTTACTTGTACTCAGGAAAATTGTAGTAATGATATAGATTCAGAATGAAGGATCCATGGATTTTTTAAATGGTAAGAGGGTTTGCTTCGTGGCTAATTCAGGCTAACATGATTTCCATGGGTTATGAGAAACAGACAAGTAGAAGGCAGAATAGTCCAAGATAGTGTTACTTATATGGTTTCAACCTGTTTCATTTCCCACTTCACAGGTACCCAGATGGGGGACTATAAGAAGGAGAAAGTATTTGTTGTGAAAGAGAAACTGCTGAGCATCTAAGAAGAGTCTAAGCATGGCCTTGTGGTTCAGTCTTATAATCCCAGCTTTGGAGGGTAAAGCAAGAGGATCACAAATTCAGGGCCTGCCAGGGTGCAGAGCAAGTTCAAGATCAGTCCGAAGAAATATGACACTATCTCAAAATAAAAAGATTAAAAAATAAAAAGGACTAGGGATATAACTCAGTGGTAGAGTGCTTGTCTAACATGTATCAAGCCCTTGGTTCAGTCTCCAGCACAAAAGGTTTCTACAGTGAAGGGTCATGTGAAACAGTCACAATCCTGCGACTCAAGAGAAGTCAGTCTAGGTCTGTTTATCCTGTTCCCCCAGAAAGCAACTATTGTCACGAAACAATCTTTTATTATGCCATAGCATCTCAATTGTGGTGTCTTCTGGTACTTGAGGGATTCTTTCTAAGCAAGTCTCTAGATTCCTTATAGCTAAGTTATCTTATAGCTAATAACTAGCTTTACTGAACTCTTGTTTTAAGTCAACACAGGACTAAATCCTTAAGAGTTTTCTGTATCATTCAGTCTTCTCCAAAAATCCCTAAGGGAGATCCTATTATTGTTCCCTTTTCCAGGTGATCAAGTAGAGGCACACTCACCAGCGTCACAGACCTCTTTAATAGCAGAACTGGGATTTGAACCGGTGCTTAGATGATTAAATGCTTTGTATTCTTATCATTATTGTGTTCAGAATTCCTGCCATGGAACAATATACCCAGGCGTTCCATGCCCACCAAGAGACCCTCGAGTACCAGAAGAGGACCATCCATCACCCTGCCTTGACACACATCTGCCCTTTAGGAACACAACCATAAAGTAAGTTATTGTGCCAGCTTCCCCAAAAAACCCAGCTGAAGGCCCTGTATTGAAACACACTGAGGAATTCTCAGGTGGAGCCATCAGTAAGAGAGGGGTTCCCTCAGCCAGTACTCACTTCATCCATGGATCCCTGTCCCTTGCATGCAAGCCAGGTGAAGATCAAGCCAAAGAACACGCCCAAAGCCATGATGATGTAGGGTATGTTGGTGACGATCCAAGTAGTGTTAATCACAGACTTCAGTCTCCTCGCAGTCTCTTTGTCAATGACAACGCTCTAGAGGTGCAAGAAATAGTATTCTCTCAATGACTATCCTGTGTGTGTGTGTGTGCGTGTGTGTTTCTTTCAAATCTTAAACACAAGTTGCTCATATCTTCTTATCAGCAAGTCAGATATACCAAAAGGTATTTTATAAAATAAAATAATTAAAGAATATTTATTTATCAATATATTTTATCATCAGGACATTTACAACTCTTAATATAGATTGGAAAGAAAAAAGCATTCCAAATGTTGAGAAATGTGAGTGCCTTGAAGTCAAGCCATACCAGCCACCCCCATGCCACCCAACACATCATAGGTGCTTATTAATACTGACAATAACCAAGGTCAATACTAAATAAGTGTCCAAGTGAGTTACAGAACTAATCAGAGTCCAGGCAGAATTTCTAAGTGAGGAAATTCACTAGTACATACTTCAGTATAAGAGCAGAGATATTACCACATTGTGTCACAGATATCTAAAGAGCTTAATTCCATAAAAATCATTGCTAAACAACTCTGGCTTAGCTAACACTGGACTGAGCCAGGAGGTTGTGTCTGTGCTGGCTCTATTCCTTGGTAAGAACATGTTGGGGCAGCAATCTCCAAGGTCTAGTAGTTCATTTTTCTAGAGAAGAGAAAAATCAAACTATTTCTAGGACACAGTACAAGGATATGTTTTATGGCCTTGATCTAGTCTCCGATACCTGGGGGATTCTTTCCAAGCAAGTCTCTAGACCCCTTGCTCTATAGCAAAAAAAAAAAAAAAAAGCAAAGCAAAGCAAAGCAAAAGCTGAGGGTAGAGAATACCTCAGAAATGTCACTACTGAGGATGGGGAGATGGTTCAGTGGGTAAAAGCGCTTGCTATGCAAGCATAAGGAAATGAGTTCAAATCCCCAGAACCTACATCTATGCAGCTTAAACATCTGTAATCCCAGCATTCCTATAGGGAGATGAGAAGAGGAAGAGAGGAGATTCCCTGGGGGTTTATAAGCCAGCTAGTCTGGCATGCACAGTAGACAAACAGCAGAGACCTTGACTCACAAGGTGCATGGTGGGGATACCTGAGGTTGTTTTCTGATCTCCACACATGTACCATGGCATCCATGTCCACGTTTACACACATGAATGCACACATACCAACTGTACTCACATACACAAATCAAAATGTTACTACTGCCAGTAGCAGTCACCATCAACAAGAAGAAGATGAGCAAGAACATGACTTCAAGAACAATCTGGGCTACACTTTCTAAAAAAGAACAAGGACAAAACCAAAAGCCGTACTATAAACCTGAGCTGGTAGAAAAAAGCCTGTCTGCATTTTCAAAAACTCCTGTGTTTATATGCCCATTCCCATCAATAATGACGATGATGATCCAGGAGCAATCCAAAATAGCTTCCTGTGATTTTATTTCTAACCAGTAAATCCTCCAAAGATATACAAAAATGGTCACTAATACAAAAATAATGTAAAATGTACAATCCACTAAAAAAAGTTGTACAAAAATATATGAAATTGTACAGTGCACTGGAAAAATTTGACGTGTTGGGTAAAGTCTGAAATCTAAGCACCAAGGGGATGGAGGGTGTAGGACTTGGAGCTCAAAGTCAGTCTAGGCTATATAACAAGACAGGACCTAAATAAAGAATAGTGGTAATAGAAATGACAAATATAACAGAAAGCTGACTTTAGACTTCATGATTGGTAGTTTTAATACTTCCTTTTGCTAATCTGTAGCTAATTTTTCTACAAAAAGTAAATCCTTTTTAGAAATGGAGGAAAATAAGATTTAAAAGTGCTTCTGTTAGTAACAGGAGTCTGCCAACTGAGAATTCTTTTAAATTTTATTCATTCAGCTATTTGTGGGGTGTGTGTGTATCTGAGGGCACTGTGTGTCCCTGTGGAGGACTGAAGGTAATTTCGGGAATCATCCTGGGTTGCTTCCACCTCCTTTTTGTTTCCCTCTGGAATTCTCCAGGCTCTGCCCACCAGAAGTGCAGCCACCATTTCTGCCTAGCTCAACTGAGAATTCATTGAAGAAAAATTTGCAATTTTCTCCTCCAAACTGGGTAGAAGAAAGGACATAATTAAGGAGCTAGAACTTCAGTGGATCTAATCAGTAACTTCTACCCCTGGTGTCTTATGCTGGCAGGGTTCTGAAGGAGACAAAGGCTTGCATGCTCACCCTTACTGCACACCTACAGAACTTGATAGTACTTTTCTTTCCTTCTGCATTCTGTGTCTTATGTAATTGGTATCCCCAGAAGGGAATTTTACTCAATTAGTGTTCTTGAGAAGCAAAATGTCCTGTCATTTCTCCAATATAGGCAAGTTCACATAGCATCAAAGAGCAATTATTTTGAGAGTAACTTACATTTAAAAAAGTCATTTTCCCTCTTTTCATATCTTAAGTTATACAAAGCTATAATAGTAGTCATTTTAATGGAAGTACCCCAGGCTTGAACAGTTGAAACACACCATGGCTCCCTCCAACACTCACCTCATTGAGATACATCACTGGGAAAACCATAGTCCTAATGTTTCCCATTTCCCTGCAAAGACAGAGGACTGACATTATTGCACAGATATGGTGGGACTCATCTGAAAAGACATGTTCAAACAAAAGTTTTAGCACCTCGAAGAGACTCCTGACTTCTTAGTATCTTACAGACACAGAGAAATCAGCAGTTGGCTTCAATGTGTCTGCCAGCGATTCAAAGGTCTTCTATCAAAGCACAAGCTCCTGAAAGTGAATCCACCAAGTGAGTGCTGTTCACAGAGACTTCAACACCTGGTAGGACAATGCTGCTCTTCTCCAGAAAGTTTGTAATGAGGCCAACCTATGTACAAGAGCCCACTGACCATTTATCATATGCTGTCTGTTCATTATGAGGGACATTAAATTATTCAGTTATTACAGCAGTCACATGATAAAGGTTAGTCTTACTATCCCAGATTGATAGAGGAGGTGATTTGCCCAGATCACTATGATTGAGTGACAACCAGGACTGTAATCCTGCACTTAAGTATTCCATTATACGGCTCAGACATACATAGCCACAGGACAAAATGATTCCTATAAACTATGCTTGCTTCTGAGAAGAAATGTACAATACATAAGATTAAGTCTGGTGAGCTCAATGAAGAAAACAAATCCAGGTTATAGACAGATGGATGATAGAGGGGGAGACAGACCACAATATGTGAAGCTTTGTGTCCTTTTTTTTTTTTTTTTTTTTTTTTTTGGTCAAATATATCATCAGATTTTTCTGAGATCTAAGAAAATTCTCATCAAAAAGTTTAGGCAGGATAAGGTTATACCTGGGAATTCTAACTATGGAGGGACTTACGGATGGACTATGGGAGGGAAAGACCGGATTCTAGAGAATATTTTAGCAATCCAAATGAGAGCCCAGGGCTGACTCTAAACAGATGTAGAGGGAGTAGGACAAGAAGCAGTAAAGAGAGAGCACTAGAGTATTCAAAAGCAACTCCGAGGTCACAGCTTACCAGCTCTGTGGGTTTTTCCAAGTTACTGAAACTCTGAGGCTTACTGTCCTTGTGCGTAAAGGGAGGACAGCACGCAGTTGTAAGCTACTGCATGTGAAGTGCTTCACACAAGGCTGGGGCCATGAAACCTACATATGAAGACTGGAACTACACAAGTCCAAGACCAGGCATCAATGAAATGCCGATCACACCCAGCTCTGAAGGGTCAGGACAAGCAGTTAGAATTGGGCTCTACTCTCCCTGACACCAACCCCACCAGAAACATGATGAACTAGCCTCAGATGGTAGAAAGAAGCAACACTTACATAATCTTATCTACTTTTTTGACATGAACGTTGATTTGGAATCTCTTAGCTGCTCTTAAAATAATTCCAGTCAACTGAAAATAAGAAGAGAGAGAGAGAAAAATATCAGATTTATTCATCCGCCAACCTGTGTGTGTGTGTGTGTGTGTGTGTGTGGTTCTGACCCACAAGTGGTCATTGCCACATTTGGTACAAAGGGAAACTGGTTCCTAAAATAGAAAAGATAAGTGCAGACTATGCTGGGCAGACTAATGCTTTATTGTGGATGTACATCCTGTGAAATTCTGCTAAAATGTAGAATCTGATTTGGTAGTGTGAGGTGGGGCATAAGGCTAGACATTTCTAACAAGTTCCCAGGATACTGGCACTGTATAGCAAAGCCTGGAGAACTCTAGCAGTGAGCAGACTCCACAAATCCTGTCAGATTTGGACATGCAGGCAGTCACTGGGAGCTAAGAGTAGAATGGTGCTGCCTGCTAGAGAATGACGTTCATATCTAGAGCCCACGTGCCGGGGGCGGGAGGTGCATGGGTAGCAGCAGCGAGCTCACCAGCACAGTTTTGCACAGGGCTAAGGACTGTGATCATTCCTTGCTAAAAGGCACTGCTAGACTAATTTGACTAATAGAAGGGAAGGCCAACAGCTATCAGAGAAGCACACCTGAGGCTGGAGCTGGGGCTCAGTCACTAGGGTGCTTGCCTAGAAGGCACGAACCTCCTCAGCACCCCGAGCACTACCTAAACCAGGTGTAGCAGTAATCTGTAATCTCCAAATTCAAGAGGTGGAGGCAGGAGGTTCAGAAGTTCAAGATCATCTACAGTTTGAGCTGACAAGAAAAAGAAAAGTTGCATCTGATCCCATTTACTTATTTCTCAGAGGCGGAGCAGATAAGCATAGCCAAGTGAAGTAATCATTAAGATGAGGTGCTAGGAATGCTTTGCTTTCATTTATTGTTCCATGATGCTCAAAGTTCCAAGAATGAAAATGACATTTTTTTCCTTTCTTTCAGTACTGTGAATTGAACCCAGGGCTTTGTGCATGTTAAGCAAGCACTCTGGTAAGAGCTACATCCCCGGCCCTTTTCACTGTGAGACTCGGTCTCACTAACTCACCTTAGCCAGCTGTGAGCTCACTCTGTAGCCCAAGAGGCCCTTGCACTTGCAATCCTCCTGTCTCCACCTTCCAGATAACTGGGATTATGGACTGTGCCACAGCTTCAATATATCTGACCTGTAATTTAGCTTCTATCATGAGAGATTGTCACATTATGAATTCATATCCTATCACCTTAACATTCTCCTCTGCAAATACAGGAGCAAAGTGTAATCAACACTGTTCACATAATAGTAGCACTTAATAAACTCTGAGAATCTCCTGTAGGAAGGAAGTTTTCCAAAGCAATGAAAGCTAATATTTATCATTAGATTGCATATTCTGGGCAGTGAGCAAGCAGAGAGCATCTTACTGACTGAACCTGGGGCTTGAGCTGTATACGTTCACGGTCAACAGAACACTGAGCAGGTTATGTGGGTCCAGTCCCAACTATTTTTAGTGAATGAATTTTCACTGTTGCTTTTTTGTTTAGCTTTGTTTTGCTATGCTGGCGACCGGACCGAGAGGACTGAACTCACACATGCCAGCTAAGTGCTGTACTACTGAGCTGCATCCCCAGCACTTGTTCTCTTTTGGTTTTTCCTCTTTAGAGCAGGTTGATTTTCTGAAGATTCCGAAGAACTCAATTACGAAGCTGTGGGTCACCATCAACTTGCACTGACCTACTTTTCTCCAGCTTGGATGTGGAAGGAAGACAGTATGTCTCTTCTTACGGCCTACTTAGAACCAAACCAATGAACCCACAAATACACTGTGAAACATGCTCTTCACAGGGGAGATGTACTCACGGGATTAAGGTCCACGAATGTCTCATGTTCTTCCTTGTTTGGATGCATGCCTTCTATGGCAGAAACGAACTTATCATCAGCTTGATAAAAATGTGGGAAAGACATAATAATGGGTGCACCTGCATGGGAAGTGATAAATGGTGGTGAATGATGCTGTTCTAGAAATGAGACGAACATATAGTTCCTGACCATAAATTTGACTTCTAAAGGGGGGAAAAAGCCATATACAAGAAAACAGTAAACCTGGATAAGTTCTGAACTGCTAAGCTATTGTCTAGAGCTCCATGTCATCTAAAGTATCTACATTTCATCTAACGTATCCCCACGTTATTTTATTGTGCTTCCTATACTGAGGTCCTGGCTACATTATTTATTCTTCAACAAACATGTACTGAATCTGAGAGTATATATTTATCTATGTTAAATATGCTCCAGGCTGCCCCATAAATCCTATAAACAGAACTATCATTATCCTCATTCTGCATTTGAAGGAACTTAGGGGTCAGTTATAGAAGTTATCCAATTCTCCCAAGGATGCGTAGCTATTAGGTTGAGGAAAGAGAATCCTAATGAAGGAGGGTCTTTCACCTCAGAGCAGTCTGTGAATGGTTTTCTACTAATGGATACAATGTTTTTCTGTTTGTTGTTTGGTTGTTGTCATAGTCACAGATGTCAACTTGACAGTTGAGGGTTGAGCTCTGGACACATTTGTGCAAAATTAGTAGCTGAGTTAAACCCAGAGCAAACCTGCAGGAGATTGTTTAGCTGATGGGAAAGGCCCAGCCCATCTTGGGTGGGACTAAGCCCTGAACAGATGAATAAAATACAGAGAGCTGGTTGAGAAAGTTGGCATCTTTGTGTACACTTGGCCAGACATGCTGGTCTGGCAGTTAAGGATCATCCCTGTCTTAGCCATTATGTGGACATGGTGTGGCCAGTTCCCACAGCCCTGGTGTTAGTGCATGCTCTCCCCATCAAGCTGGACTGAGAACTGTAACCAGTAATTGTAAGAGAAAATAAATCCCTTGTTTCCTTAAGCCATTTGATGGTCATTTATCAGCAACTATGCAACGAACTGCTTTTGTTTTGTTTTGCTTTTTTTTTTTAATTTGTCAGTTTGAGACAGGATCTCATTCTGTAGCTCAGGCTGGCCTGGAACTCATTAGGTAGATCAGGGTAACCTGGAACTTACTGTGATTTCCTGCTTCTACCTCCCAGGCACTGGGATTTCATTATGTACCACTATATTTGGCTTTACAAATTGTTACATCATAATAGACCTTTATTTCCTGATTATCTTTATGTAGGAAATTTTCAAGTGTTTGTCTTGCAAGGTATGGTATAAATGCTTACATATAATACACTTGGGATGTAGAGAAAGATCAGGAGTAGGTTAAAGCCTGCCATGTAGTAACTGTATGGAAAGCACTTAGAACATCAATGCTGTGACAGGAACTATTATTATAGTTAGAACTTCGCTGGTAGCCCAGATCTGTAGTCCCAGCTACTCTGGAAATTGAGGCATAAAAATCTCAAGTTCAAGACCTGCTTGTGCAATTTAGTAGGACTTTGTCTCAAATTTTAAAACAACAATAAAAGAAGGGGAGAGAACAGAGATGGCTTAGTAGCAGAGTGCTCTCCTGGTGTCTTCAAGGTCCTCGATTCAAACCCCAGCAATGAAAAGGTAAAAAAATTCTAAAATATTGCCCAGAAAAAAAGATAACATGACATTCTAATCACACAAAAAAATAAGGTTTTGTGTTTGTATATACCAGAGGGCACTTCAGTGTGTGTGCCTGTGGAGACCCAAGGGTGACATCGGGAACCATCCTGGATACTTTACTGCTCTGTGGTTTCCCAGACTCCGCCTTCCAAGACCAGAATTGCAGGCCACCGTCATTTTAGGTGAGATCTGGGGACCAAACTCAGGTTCTCTTGCTTGTGAGGCGAAGGTTTTATCTTGAGCCAGCTCTCCAGCCCTGAGTAGGTTTTTTTTTTTTTTTTAAGATTTTTTTTGGGGGGCTGGAGAGGTGGCTCAGGGGTTAAGCCTCCGCCTTGCAGGCGGAAGGTCCTGAGTTCGGATCCCAGATCCCACGTATAGACGCCAGACGGAAGCGGGGGTGGCCTGCGCTTCTGGTCCTGGTAGGGCGGAGCCTGTGAATCCTGGGACAGAAGGAGGTGGAGGCGTCCATGGTGGTTCGCGAATTCGTCCGTGGTTCTACACATACACACACACACACACACACACACACACACACACACACACACACACACACAGACGCACGCACGCACATACACACAGTTGAATAAAAAAAAATTTTTTTTTAAAAAAAAAAGATTTTTTTTTTTAGATGTGAATCTCATATATCCCAGGCTAACCTTGAATTCCTGAGCTTCCTGCCTCTTCCTCCCAAGTGCTGGGATTACAGCCAAGTGCTACCAAGCAAACAACAACTTAAAAATACTAAAATTTTCACATTCATTTATTTGAAATGTGTGTATGTGTGCACTTGCACACACACAAATGTAATGAACATATATAGGTCAGCAAGAGACTGGAGTATCACTACATAGCCCAGGCTGGCCTTGAGTCACCATCCCACCTCTGCCACCAGGGTGCTGGGATTGCACTCTGGGTTGGCATAGGCCAAAACATTATTCTTGAGAGGTCAGAACTCCTCCGTGTATTAATTAGACTGGCGACATATTCTTTGCTGCACCCTGATCCCTGATCAAGCTGCACTCGGGCCACCCCCAATCATGGCCCCAAAGTTCTTACCATTCTTACAGATGCTGACATTCAACACGCCCGCGCCCAGGCAGTTTCCTTCAGGTAGACAGAAGCCGGCATTGTCGGATGAATTGGCTAATATTTCTTTAGGCACCTTATATCGAAAGGCAGGCAGTCCCTCTACACTCTCATAGTCACTGAAAATTATATACACTGATCTAGTAGGATGGAAGAACAGAAAGACAATGTGCGGATATCACTCAGGTGGATGATCACATGGTTACACAAAATTGGAATCTCAGCACTAAAGAGGCAGGAGGATCAGAATTTCAAGGTCTTCCCTAATTACACAATACATTTAAGACCAGATAATCTGAGCAACATGAGACCCTGTCTCAAGGAAGGAGGGAGGGAGGGAGGGAGGGAGGGAGGGAGGGAGGGAGGGAGGGAAAAGGAAGGGAGGAAGGAACAAAGGAAGGAAGGGGAAAGGGAAAGGGAAAAAGAGAAAGGGAAAGGGAAGAAAAAAAAGGAAAGGGAAAGGAAAGGAAAAAGGAAAGGAGAGGAGAGGAGAGGAGAGGAGAGGAGAGGAGAGGAGAGGAGAGGAGAGGAGAGGAGAGGAGAGGAGGGGAGGGGAGGGGAGAGGAAAATGAATAGAATGATTCAATAATAAACCCAAGGTCATATAGCTGTAACTGGTAGAGCTGAGATTCAAACCAGCACAGTTAGGTGCTGAAAACCATCACACTTCATTATATCCCAATGGGCCTTTGGGACCCACCACTACTTTGCATAAATATCCACACATACTAAGTTTATCTGCATATATTCCTTACATGTGGTGTGATCTTGCAAAGAACTGACCTTGAGAAAAAAAAAAACTTAATCTTAAAAGTCATTACCTGCAGAAGTCGGATGGGAAGACATAGAGGACTTCATCCTTGTCTATCAGTGGGTGGAAAGAATCTCCATCTGTCCCATTAATCATGTTGCACCTGTCCGTGCGCCACCAGTCAAGTGACCTGTAAGTAATGAGCACAAGACAGTGAGAGATGATCAAGCTGGATTTCAAGTTCTTGTAAATGTTCAGCGCCCTTCCAGATGGAACAGGGGCTGGTTCTTGCAGTATCTTAACTCACATGGACATGAAAGTCCTAGGGATTAGAATAAAGAAAGAAAAAGCAAGACGGAACACAAAATCAATTGCAGCAATGGTAACAGTCAGAAATTTCAATGTCCTTCCAAAACAGTGTATTCTACATAGAGTATTGATTGATTTAGAACAGTGACCCAATTTAGCATTCCTAACAGCTTTATCCATAGCTAGGCCAGGGAACAAATGGGCTGTGTTCAAATATATCCACTCCTTAATATTCTTGGTGGACCATTAACTACTCTCTGAATAGCTTTCTCTTCCAAAAATAATGGACTTGTTTAGAACCACAAGGGAATTGAATACTGAACTGACATCATACTTACTAAAGTACAGTTGAGAGGCTATCTTTTTTAAAAAGATTACTTTTCAAATATTAGCACTTGAAATGGATTAAATGCTTATAAACTTCCAGATCTGTCTGCTGAGATCCTCAATGTGATGGCAGTGGACTCGGAGGGGGGCTTCTGGCAGGTGGCTAGGTCCTGAGAATGGAGTGTCCTCAGAAGAGACCCCAGTGACTATGAAGTCACAGGGAGAAGGCAGCCACCCAGAGGGGGAGGGAACCCGAGGGCGGGGGAGCCCCGGGCCCTGGGCCCTTCCCCAGACTAGATCTGCTGTGACGTTCGTTGGTCTTGGACTTCTCAGTATGCAGAACTGTGAGAAATAAACCTCCCAGATTGCTGAGAAGTTTAGAAATAAACTGAATGTTTAAAAAAAAAACACAGAACTACTCTGTCATCCCTGAAGAATTGGCCTCCTCGTCTCTCTAAAGTTTCCCATTTTTCTGACTTAAAATTTTATTTCCTCTTACATCAGCCCTGAAGAATTAACTTCCTCGTCTCTCAAAAGTATCTCATTTTTCTGACTTAAAATCTTGTTTCCAACTGATGAATTTTTCAAAGACCCAAGTAATCATTTTAAATCAGTTACCCATGATAAATAAAAAATCATTTTTAAAGCACAGAAGTTAATGAAGTAAATGGACATCTTAGGATCCAGTAAGAATTAGACAGGGGGTGTTGTAGGGCAGACATATTTGTGGTCATACCTGCTTGTGATCATATTTGCTAAAGCACTGTGGTTTCTAAACTTGAACCTTAGAATCCCTTAAAAATCTGATTTTTTTTAGCATGAAGTGTAAGTGCATATTATGTGAATATAAATTATCTTTAATAGATCAATGTTAAACTGTTTATAAATTTGGTACTGAAGTATCTTCCCCTTCCTCCCTCCCATCCCCTGGAGCATCCTTTTGTGTGAACCCCAAACTTTCCTCTGAGTCCTCCATCCTAGTAGGGTTCAGGACTCACCGGCACAGCCTGGAGCCCCTTCTTGAACTCCCCATTAGCATGGGAACTCTATTATGACTGTTAACCCCTTACCTTTAAAGATCCTAGACTTTGGGGAAGGGGGGTTCCGTTGACATGTCAGCCATTGTGCAGGTCAGGCAAAGTCCAATCCTGGATGCTGCAGCCCTAACTTGTATAGAGTATCTTGCATATCCTTGGTCCTCCCCATCTTTTGGCTCTTATTTTGCCGCCCCCTCTTCTGCAAGGTTCCCTGAGCAGAAATATATTTGGCTGGTCTGGTTCCAGGTAATTAATGTAAGGTCTTTGGTGTTCTGAATTATGGTTTGTTATTGTTTTCAGTTTTGCTCTTCCTGCACTGCCCTTGGCTGCATCCTGATTGGTATTGAAGGTCACCTCCTGAGGAGCAGGGAGTCCGCCCTGGCCCTGGTCCTGGTCCCGGTCCCAGTCCAGGTCCAGGGCAGAAAGGCAATTAAGCAATTTTTTAAAAGGGAAAAAAACCTTGTTTCCAGGGCTAGAAAGATAGCTCAGCCGGTAAGGTGCCTACTCACAAACCAGGCGGCCTGAGTTCAATTCCTGGACGCTCAAGTGGTGGAATGTAAGAAAAGACTTCAAAAAATTGCCCTCTGACTTCTGCCATTGTGCCAGCATGACCCTCAACTCCTTCCTTAAATGAGTAAGTAAAATATTTTTTTAAATATCTTGTTTTCTATATAGCTTTATTGTAAGCTACCTCCACTCCCTTTAAGAAGTAGTTTATTAATGAAGTAAAATTTTAAAAAAACGGGGCTGGAGAGGTGGCTCAGGGGTTAAGCCTCTGCCTGAGTTCGGATCCTAGACCCCACGTATAGATGCCAGGCAGAAGCGGGGCGGCCTGTGTTTCTGGTCCTGGTAGGGCGGAGCCTGTGAATCCCAGGGCAGAGTAAACAAGGAGGAGGTGGAGGCGGTCCATGGTGGTTCCCGAATTCGTCCGTGGTTCTACACACACATACATGCACACATGCACACACACATACATACACACACGCACACACATGCATACACGAACAATTGAATAAATAATAAATGAAAAAAAATTTTAAAAAAAACCCTGAAATTTTTTGAGTACTGAATCCAGAAAGACTCCATACAAGCTGGTCATGTGGCTCAAGCTTGTAATCCTAGCACTTGGGAAGCACAAGCAGGATTATTACAAGTTCCTGTTTAGCCAGTTTTATATAATGAATCCCAAGCCATATTACATAGTAAGACTCTGTCTCAAAAACAAAATAGAAGTAAAAACCCCAAATAAAATTAATTCCATTGTCAAAGCAAAATATACCAACAATTGATAACTGTGAAATTAAATTTAAGACAGAACTGGAATCTTCCCTCCTGACAAACAAAGGACCTGCACTGTGGCTCTTACACATTACTCCATGGCTACCAAGGAAAAGTGAGACAGTTTCTCAGCTTGTAATTCACGCCTGACCACGGTGATTAGCAATTACTTCTACTTATTTGCAGAACATATTGTCCAGTCTCGATGTGTAAAGTTAATATTCATTTTTCCAAAAAAATGCTAATTTTTTTCAGTGCTGGGATCAAACTTGGGGCCTATCACATGCTAGGTGAATGCTTTATCGCTGAACTACATTCCAAGAACTACAAAAAAATTAATGCATATTTATATGCTAGGTGAGTGCTTTATCTGTGATCTACATTCTAAGAACTAAAAAAGATTAAATAATGCACGTTCTATTTAAACAAAAAATAAAAAATAAATACACTAACTGATCATTAAACTTACGTTTTTCCATTCCACTCCACAATTTTTGTAAAGTTAAGGTAATTGTCTTCTCCAGTTAGAAAAACATAGTCTCCGTCATTAGTTCCATTTTTCTGAAAAGAAGTGAGCATTCAAGGTGAATGTGGTGGCTATTTCGTTCTGTCTAGACCCAGGTACCTCTCTTGTTTCTTACAAAGACAGATGTCGCTGTGAGAGCACTTCACAAACACAGGGGGAAAAATGGGAGTGGGTGAGCCTGGCTCCATCATCAAAGCACTCAAAGAGGAAGGAAGGAATTCTCCACAAGGCTGCAGCAGAGAGCCAGGGACTGGGAGGTGGGGGTGGGGGTCACTGTGCCAGCGGCAAGAGCAGCCAGTTGTGGGGCTATTTAAAGCATTCTTGGCACTGGCTCTGAAATATCTTTGAATGGCATGAAATATCATGAAATTTGCATGAAGCATCTCATAAAACCTTGCAACCGCATGGGACATAGTGGTTAGAAGTCTGATAAGTTCCATGATGCAAAAACAAAACACAAAGACAACAGGACAAGCTACACAATGGAACTGTATCCAAGAAAATACTGAACTATTCACAAAGGTCTATTTGGAAGACCAACCGAAGTCACCAAGACCAAATGGATCAAGAAGGAACCTTTGTATCTCTCTGTAGGAGGCCCTCCTGAAGATATTTCTAGAACAGAGATGCCGTAACAGCTAAAGGAGGCATCTGCACTTCCTCAGGTTCTGTGGAAACCATGTTACTGAAACAGGACCTTCTGGAGAAATTGCACCTGGGTAGTTGCCCAGAATGAAGGATTCTGAGTTGGTGAGACTCAGCTTTTAGGACTCGTCTCTCACAAAAGTAGTATTTAGAAGTGGCTTTGATTGAACAACTTCTCAGCTTTGTAAACTCTGGAGGTACAAGTTTGGAAGAATTGCCCTTCGCCAGACAGGAAGTGAAATGCTCAGGTCTGGCAATGTTGAAACCCTTGGACAGGCAGAGGCCAGAAATTAGTAAAACCTTAAAGATGAACCACCTTCTTGTGATCCTTCAGTGCACCCCTATGAACTTTGCAGTTCGCCTGCATGGTTGCTGATAAATCACCATCATGCAGCTTAAGGGAACAAGGGGTTTATTCTCTTATAGTTGTCTGGTTACAGTTCTCAATCCAGCTTGACAGGAGAACTCACCAACACCAGGCCGAGGGAACTGGCCACACCACCACATAATGGCTGAGAGAGGGACGATCTTACTTGCCAGACCAGCATGTCTGGCCAAGTGTACACGAGGATGCCAACTTTCTCATGTTTTCCTTCTTTCAAAAGCACTTTTGTATTTTTCACCCACTCGGTAGAACTCAGACAATGTAATGTCATCTGAGCAGAGGTCTGGAAAGAAAACTCAACCTACCTCATAGAATAGGCCAAAGATGGGGGAGATGTCAGGTTTGAAAATGTGGACGAGGGACAGGATCTCATCTTTGTAGCCCCAGAGCAGTTCTTCAACCGTGTGAGTCACGAAGATCTTCTGCTGGTAGGCTTTCAGCATGGCCTCCACCAGCTCCCTGAGGAACGGGAGGTTGGCCAGTTCTATGACAGTCTGAGGAGAGAGGCAGGTTAACACAAGAGTGTTTCCTCTAAATCACCCACCTGGTTCTCTTTTCTGCCCTTCAGGAAAGGGGGATGGAGCCGGCTACCGAGATGTAATCAGGGAGACCAAGCAATGGAACAATCAACCAGAGAGCAGGAGTTGTATATGCAAGAGTAAGACTCTAGCTATTGCCTTTCCTCAGGCTTCTTTTTGCTTTTTGGCGAAGTATTGGAGATTGAACCCATAGCTGTCCACATAGTAGGTAAATGTTCTACCATTGAACTACATCCTCAATCCCCAGTATTCCCCTTGATCCTTTTTTCCTTCCTTCCTTCCTTTTTTTTTTTTTTTTTTTTTTTTTGTTGTTGTTGTTGTAAATGTTGTCTAAGTTAGTTGCCAGGGCTTGACCTCACTATGGAGCCCAGTCTAGCCTTGAACTTTTGATCCTCCAATCTCAGCCTCACAAATAGCTGGATTTACAGGCCTACACCATCAGATTTGGCTTGTTTTGTAAGTGTAAGTTTCAAAGTCCATTTTGTAGGTTTTGAGTCGGTTTCATGGAAAAAGAGTTTGTAAATACAAAGGCGTCTTTGACCACAAGGTGGCGCCACCTTTCTCCTGAGCTGGATGCCTACATCCGTGGGCAGGGCAGAATCTGGGGACTTGCACTTTGTAGATCTAGAATCCTCCTTTGGTGCCTAGTTGCACCTACAGAAGTCGCCTGGGAGTTTGGCATCTGAAGTGCAGCTTCAGAAGAGGGTGGCATAAGGTGAATAGGAAAGCTTCCTGAGCCTTGGGATAGTGCAGGTATAATACAGGTGTTAGCACAAGGTGGCACCAACATTCTGCGCAGTTTAGGAATTGCTGTAGGCTTTAACCAGCAGCCCAGGCACTGATATTGCAAAGGAAAAAGTTGATTCACATGCATTCAACATTTTAAATGTAAGATCAAAACCTAAGCTAAGAAGAAGCATTAAAGGCTTTCTTGACCCCCATGGGAGTCCATGCCTGCAATGTGTGAGTTCTTGGGGACTCTCTTGTCCCTTGGGGATTCATATCCATGAGTTGCATACTTTCTTTCCTCTAATAAACCTTGTCTTAATCCTCCAAAAAAAACAAGAAGTATGCAAATTGTACTGTAAGAATTTTTTAAGACAAAGCAAAGGGACAAAGATGCTTTAAATTTCTACTTACCAAAAAATCCTATGTATTTGTTTAAATGTTATTCTTAAACACAAAGGAGAAACCATGGAAACCAAATCCTAGAGTATGTATCTTATTATCATTTGGAATGACCTTGTTTTCTAGACCTCAGAAAGAAGTTAAAGCATATGTCTGTACACTGAGTAAAAGCACATGGAAGGACAAGTCTTGCTAGTCTTGTGGGCTCACATTCCTAACCCCAACACTCAAGAGGCAGAGGCAGGAGGATTGCTGCAGGTTGGAGGCCAGACTGGTTTACATAGCAAGTTCCAGGCAAGTCAA
This sequence comes from Typhlomys cinereus, assembly GCA_023101885.1. NCBI lineage: Eukaryota > Metazoa > Chordata > Mammalia > Rodentia > Platacanthomyidae > Typhlomys > Typhlomys cinereus. The sequence continues at coordinate 994,313 of JALPQD010000011.1, read as the reverse complement.
AGCTATATAATGAACCCTATCCCATAATACCAAATAAATAAGTAAATTCATTAATTGGCATCTTTGTTTGTATCTATGCTTTTGTTTGATTTTGTGGTGTTAGGAATCAGAGTTTCTCGTGGTAAACAAGAGCTTTACTACTGAGCTACTCCCCCCATTTTATATATGTGCATTTTAAAAAAATATCTTATTTATGTAGTGCATGTGTGTGTCAGAGGACACTGTACATCCCTGTGGAGGACTAACAGTGACTTCAGGAATCATCCTGGATTGCTTCTACCTTCCTTGTTTTCCTCTGGGATTTCCCAGGCTCCGCCCTTGGGCCAGAAGTGCAGGCCTCCTCCGTTTCCACCTGGCGTTTTTATGTGGGACCTGGGATCTGAACTAAGGACCTTCTGCTTATAAGACAGAGTCTTAACCCCTGAGCCATTTCTCCAGCCCTACATATGTGTATTTTAACATAACATTAACCTTTTACATTACAGCAAACCATGTTGGTCTTATCCTTTTCCTTCTAAAATCCACAATAATGATACAAAAAGGACTACTTACCAATACAGGAATATTTATTGTTCTAATTAAGTCAACTTTAGGATCTCCAACAGATTGGTTTCTCTCAAAGACATAGGCCTTATTGCTAACAGCAGATATTGTTGTTCCGTTGTCTCCAAACTGAATATTTGCCTTGCTTCTGATTTCCCTAAAATAAAGGAAGACAATAACCCATTTTAATGAACGAGATTTTTCCTTGTGTTTGATATCAATGTCACATGTTTCAATATAGCATTCCTAATGATAATTATTTTGAGAGACTGCAGAGATGAGCTCTTAAGAACTGGATTAAAGTCAAAGTGTGGGAGGAGAAGAAGTCTAGCAGCATAGTCTTCTCAAAAACTCTTGAGAGGGTACAATAGTCAAACAATGAAACCATGAATTCTCTCTTATTTGGTTCTGAAATATTTTCAATTTTTTCCTTTCCATTCATAGGTTCAGTTTGGATTTCAATTTTGTTTCTAGTATCTTTAATTCTTACTTGAATTCAATTGAAAATTCATGTTAAAAATTGAGGCTGCACAGCCATCAAGATGTCTCAGTGGGTCAAGCTTTCTGACCTCCACATATTCATCTCTACACACACACACACACACACACACACACACACACACAATAAATAAATACTTGTTAAACCTGCCTGTAATCCCAACATAAGTAGTTTGCTATAAATTCAAAAATTGTCTCAAAAAACTAAAAACAGGAAAAAAAAAATAAGGCCAAAGAGCTGAGGGTCACTTGCCTAAAACCCTGGATTAATGATTCCCAGCATCACAAGAGACAAACAGATAAAGACACCCCCCCAAGGCTTAGTAACTCAAAGCTCACTTCTGTTTCAGTTACAATTCAGTTTAGTTCAAATCGCTTCCCTCAAAGAGGTATTAAGTAATGTCTTAGAAAGTGGTGGGTATACAGCATAGTGGCGTAACTGTGTTTACACTAACACTTATTTCTGAACAGCTAGCAAAGAGACCTTTCAACGCTCCAACACAAGGGAACGGTAAGTGTCTGCGTGATGGTGTCAGGGTTTGCATGGGAGGTGTCCCTCACAGCTCATGTGCCAGAATCCTTAGTTGTTGTTAATGTTCTGGAAGGTCATCACACCTTTAGGAGGTGGATCCTTGCTAAAAGAAGGCATGTTACAGGGGGTGGGCCTGAGGTCAGAGAGCCCCACCTAACCTTCTAGTTTCTTCTAGTAGTCTGCTCATGGCTACTCTGAACTGGTCATTGGACATTGCATCTATGTATGGAAACATCATGTTGTATTCCATACATTACTGCATGGCAGCTCATGTTTGTGATCCCAGCATGAGGGGTTGAGACTATAGTCACCTGAAGTTGGAGGCCAGCCTCGTCCACTTAGTGAGTTCCAGACTACAGTGTGAGACTCTGCCTACAAAAAAAGGGAGAGCGAGGGAGCTTGGTACAAGTTAATATGAGAAAGAACTCACCTTGACATAAAATCTAAAATATAAAAAACACTTAGTGGTCAAGATAAGTAATAGTTTTATGGGCTGGGGAGATGGCTCAGTGATAAAGCACTTGCTTTATCATGAGGACCAGATCCCCAGTGAACCACATAAAAAGCCTCACAAGTTACAGGACCTGAGTTCAGATCTCAGGTCACATGTAGAAACTCTGGGTGGAATGACAGCAGCCTGAACTTCCAGCCCTGGAAGAAGCAAAAGCAGTAGAGTGGTAGAGCAATCCAGGATGATTCCCAGTTGGAACTCCACAAGCACACATAGTGCCCTTTTCTACACATGCTCACACTCACGCAACCCACATAGGCAAAAAAAAAAAAAAAAAAAAAAAAATTAAAGAAAACACATCTTTTTAGGACTACATCATAAACCAGGAAGAGATGGTCAAGTACAAATACTCCCATAACTTGAAGTTTGGGGTTTGCAATAGACTCGGTTGGTGGTTTGATTTCCAGCCCCTTTTCTGCAGGTCTCGGTGCAGGGCCGTCAGTTGGGTGACGGTGTGGAGTGCATTCCTCTGAACTCTGCATTCAAACTACAGCACTCAAGATCCACAGCCCAGTGAGTCCAGGCACGTGGGGCCTGACGATGCAGATGCTGCTTTAGCTATTTATTTTCTGTTTTTGTTCTTTTGAGACAGGGTCCCGTGCATGTCCCAGATTGTCCTTGAACAACCAATGTGACTCCTTCAGCCTCCTAAGTGCTGAGACTTGTAACTTGGATTCAAACCACCCTGTTCCCATCCTGTCTCCTGGTTCTGTTGAGTTACTTTGCAGTCTTCAGAAAGATTCCCTACTTGCTCTCATTATAGCCAGAAGTGCTTCCCTGTTGCAATCAAAGGTCCTCCTCTGAAAATTATAGCTGAGCTTTATGGATAAGAAAATGGAAGGGCTGGTGAGATGGCTCAGGGGTTAAGACTACTTCAAAAGCAGAAGGTCCTGAATTCTGATTCCAGGACTGCACTTCTGGCCCTGGTGGACAATTCCAGAGTGAAACAAAAAGGAAGTAGAAGCAATCTAGGATGATTCTTGAAGTCATCCTTGGTCCTCCACAGGGACATATAGTGCCATCTGATACGTGCGCGCATGCACACACACACACACACACACACACACAAATAAATTTAAGAAAGAAAAAAAAAAAAAGAAAGTAGAGATCATGAACCTGGCCAACCAATCCTGGCCGTTGCCTTCACATCCAAAGTCTGTCCTGACATTTCACACAAACTAATTTAAGGTGATTAGTCAGAAGATGGAGAAGGAGAGCTGGCAGGTTGGCTCAGCAGGTACAAGAACTTGCTGTGCCAGCTTCATGACCTGAGTCTCATCCTCAGAACCCACGTGGAGAACCAGCTCCACAAAGCTGTCCTACCACTGTACACATGTTCTGTGGTATGCACATGCATGGACACACACACACACACACACACACACACACACACACACACACACACATAATGACAATAATGATGATAATAATAATAGGTTTAAAATAAAATTGTAGAAAAGTAGAGGACAGGAAATTTCAAACCTAAAGGTCACAGCAAAGCTGGGGCCTGCAGAGACCTCCTCTAGTCCCATCTCCAGGGCCTCCCTACAGAGAAGTCAAGGGGCCTGCAGCAGGGGTTGTGAGAGGGCTCTCCACCCCACTCTGCCTAGTTCCCCACTGAGGAACCAGGAGAAAGGGGATCTGAGTGAGCATCGATGTACATGCGAAGAAAGGCAAGCCAGGCAGCAAAATCAGCGCTTAAATCAGTGTTTAGAATAGGTCGGGGGTCAATCTGGTTGAGTTTTTTAACGTTCCAAATGAGTGTTCTTGCTGAGGAGTTTTTGTTCATTTGTTGTCTTCACTGAAATCCTAGTTAATGACCCTACGGTCTCACTAATCCCAATCCTGGAACTGTCTTCTCTTAGTTTATTTTACTGACTCTGAGAATGACTTTTAAAATGTTTCCATTATTGTTTACTCCGTGGGAACCTGATATTTCAGCGAAAATTGAAGACAAAGATACCAATCACTTTAGCTGGTATCTTAACTTGTTTTCTCTATAAAGTTCAATAGTTCCAGGCCAGACCATAAAAGCTATAATTCCCTCAGTGGGCTGACTCAATCTGGACACTCACAGCTCACACAAGACTCTCTTAGCCACTTGGGAGTCGGCCCTTCACCCCAAGACATAGCTGAACTTTGACCTTTACAGAGTGTTTTAAATAAAATAAAGAGAGTAAGACTTGACTTCTGGCTTTAAAAGGCAGAGAGCAAAGAAGGATGGCAGGGAACCAAGGAAGCCCAAATATTCCCCCTTCCTTCTTTTCTTGTCACTATGGCAATGCCAGGTAAGACACAGTACATGAAAAAGGATTCTGATCAAAAAAAAAAAAAAATCAACAAATCTTGTTACACATGCACACACGATGTATACATACATATACATGCATATCTACATGTACACACACACGTACATACACATACCACTACCACCATCAGCAACAGCTCATCAACAACAGTAACTCAAAGCAGGGCAGTTGCTGAAGAACAGCAGATTAAGAGCAAGAAGCAATGAAATTACTTCCCTATGGTATTAGAGAACAGCAAAAGAACCAGCTAGATACAGACTAGAGCTTAAAAACAGAAGTGGGACTGGAGATGGCAGACCTGAGTTCAGATCCCACATAAAAACACCGGGTGGAAATGGCAGCAGCACTTCCAGCCCTGAGGAGGTAGAGCAATCCAAGGTGACTCCTGAAGCCACCCTTGATGTCACTAGATGAATCCAGAGTGGTAGTTCACACCTGTAGTTCCAGCACTGGGGAGACTAAGGAAGGAGAATTTTCAAGTTTGAAGCCGATCCCCAGCTATAAAGTAAGGCCTTATCTCAATATAAATGTTTTTAATTAAAAAAGTGAATAAATAAATGATGAAAAGTCTGATGTGGTGTCCCTATGTACAGTCTCTGAACTTGGGAGGGTAAGACAGAAAGCTCACTTAAACCAAGGAACCCCAAAGATTAAGGACAACCTGAGAAATATAGTGTGCCTATAACAAAACTCTTACTAGAAAAAAAAGGAGAAAGAAAAGAAAAAATCCTGGGTCACTGTAAGTTTGAGACCACTTGGGCTACCTAGTAAATTCCATGCTAATCTGCACTATGGAGAAAGAGACCTTGTCTCCAAAGCAAGGAAATGACTGATGTATGCTCCATGAACTATTTAATCATATGGAAAGACAGGAAAACAACCAAAAATTAAAAAGAATAATGTGAATAAGTTATCAACCCCCATGCATATAATTCTTCTGAAATATTAGATAAACGAGTTCTGTTCAAAGCGTTATGAAATCCTTACAACATGGCTCAATGTTGTAAGAACATTTTTCTAGCATGCCTAAGGCCAATACCAAACACTGAAAGAAGCAAACAATGTCCTTATGTTTAGTCATTTGGTTTCATCCACTCATCCAGTAGCTTGCTGAGACTCTCCATAAAAGTGACTGAGAGCTTTGGACAGAAGCACGTGCTGACGTTTGACCATCGGGCCTTATGCACAGTCCTGGCTGCGCTGGTCCTTGTCTTTGGTTAGCATGGAAGTGTCTCATAACCAGCTGGCCTCCAGCGTTCACAGGGCCTCCCGCTTGGGCCTCTTCCTCCCCAGGGCTGGGATTGCAGACCCGAGTCACTGTATCCGGCTGCTCATCGCTTGTATTTCTCAATTTCCTCATCCCTAAACTTGAAATAGTAATGCACCTGTTTTGTACAGTTATTGTGACAATAAATCATATAAATTTATATTCCAGTTAGAAAGTCACCTGGCACATACTGATCTTAGGGAAACACTGGCTACTGAGATGTACCCAGGATGAGTGGAGATCTTGAGGTGGACTCCTGCCTTCAAAGAAGTCACAGTAAAGCGTGGGACACTGACATTTAAACGGATATTGCAACTAGTTCTAACACAACATGCAAGTGCAAATATATCTCCAACATGCTGATTGCACTTCCTCGGAGAGATACCTAGTACTGAGATTGTGGAATCATATGGTAGTTCTATTTTTAATTTTTTTAAGGAACCTCCACACTGCTTTCCATAAGGACTGCACTAATTTACATTCTTAAAACAGTTCAACAAAGTAGGAATGAGACTTTTTAAGTTAGAAGGTGACAGAAGGACTGGGGAGATGGTTCAACCCTAAAGTGTTTGCCTTATAAGCATGAGAACTGAATTTCCATCTCGAGGACTGTTACAAAATCCAGGCAAGGTGGTATATATTTATAATCCCAGGTGGGTGTTCCTGGGGTTGAACCAGCCTGCCCTAATTGGTGACTTCCAGGCCATGTGAGAGATCCTGTGTCAAAACAACCAAGTAAACAAGAGAAAACAACAGCAAGAGAGAAAAGAACAACAACAAGGGGGGGGGAGGAAGGAAAGAAAGAAGGAAGGAAGGAGGGAGGCAGGGAAGGAGAGAGGGAGCAATACCCAAGGTTGACCTTGGGCTTCCACGTGACCATGCACAGATATATGTATACACACACACACACATACAAAAAAAAAAGAAAGAAAGAAAGAAAGAAAAAAGAGAAAAAAAATTCACAATGGTCACAACTACACATGCATTTAAAAATTTAAAGCAAGGTTTGGTATGGTGGTACAGGCTAGGAATCCTAACTTTCAGGAGCTGAGACAGGAGGATTTCTTGTTTAAAGTCAGCCTAGGCTATGCTGCAGTGAGGACGGTCTCAAACAGTAACAACAAAAACCCACTTCAGATTTAACCCTTGGCTCTGTTGGTTTTTTTTTCCTCTCAAAGCAATTACACATACCAAAAAGAGAACTTAGCATTGCAAATGAAAAGCTGAGGAGGCCAAAAAGACTTCCAACAGGATATTTCAAATTTCACACTCATAAAAATAAGAAATTGAAAAGGCCCTTAGATAAGTTTTTTTTAAACTCTTGAAATATTAAAGATGGAGAGATGCCTCAGGAGTTAAGACTCTGCCTTGAAAGCAGAAATTCCTGAGTTCAGATCTCAGATTCCACATTAAAAAAAAACTAGGTGGAAACAGCTATGGCCCTCACTTCGGTCCTGGTGGGCAAAGCCTGGAAAATCCTAAGAGTGAAACAAAAAGGAGGTAGAAACACTGCAGGATGACTCCCAAAGTCACCCTTGGACCTCTACAGGGACACACAGTGCTTTCTGAATCACACACACACACACACACACACACACATACACACACACACACACACGCAAAATAAATGAATGAATGAATGAAATGATATCTAAAAAATTAAAATAAAATAGAAAAAAACAAAAAAATTGACAAAGCAACTAATACATCTCAAAAAGATTGTGAAGTCCATAGGGAACTGTAAGCCTGATAGAAATTTCAGATCGATGTGTCACTTGGCAGATGGTTCCTGAGACAGGTCAGTGCCATGATAACAGGCCTGTCCAGTGCTGTTCAATTTGTAGCTTCAAAAAACACAAAGAAGGCACTAAATTTCTCTAAACTTTATTTACTTTGTGTGTGTGTGTGTGTGTGTGTGTGTGAGAGAGAGAGGGCACTGTGTGTCCCTGTGGAAGGACCATGGGTGACTTGGGAAATCATCTTGGGTTGTTTCTACCTCTTTTTTGCTTCACTCTGGGATTTCCCAGGCTTTACCCACCAGGGCTGGAAGTGTAGGCCCCACCTGGTGTTTTCATGTAGGACCTGGGATCTGAACTCAGGACTTTCTGCTTTCGAGGCAGAATCTTAAGCCCTAAGCATCTCTCTAGTCTGGCACCAAATTTCTTGTAAGACGGACTTGCTTTGAACCACATGGGACCTGCCATCATCTTTTCCTAAGAACATTCATATTCTAAATGGGCTGAGAATACTAGGAGCTGCCAGTGGTGAACTATATGAGCCCAGCCCTCTCCTCCCTTCAAAGTTCCCACAACCCACCAGATCCACCCATAAAGGCCAATGGCAACAGCTTCCCTCTCCTTTGCCCTAGGCTTCCTGGCACAAGATAGACAGAGTCGGTTGACCTTTTGAGAGTGAACCCACAGAACTGTCGAATGCTGGTGTGGGAGCCATTGTATAGTCAGTCCGTCAGCCTAAACAAACAATAGCACATCAAATCACGAGTGACAGAAATCAGATCCACTGAATGACTTGCAGAAAGCAGACGTAGTCAGATAAGCTTCATGGAGAGGTTTAATGGCTCAGTGATAGTCACATTCATCTATAGACCCCAGATCTCACAGTCAACCAGTCAGGAGCTTGTACTGCCCTTGTGAGTGTCCATTCAGGCCCTTTCTCAAACCAACCCCGAGTTTCTTTCCCTAATTAAACCCTGTGATTTCCAGCCAAGCTACTTGCATTCTGCCCCACTCATGCAAATTTTAACGTGTGTATGAAGTTTCTGTGTGTGTGTATACTTTGCATGTGGGTAGGAGCACATGTGTATGCACGGGGGTGTGTGCACAGGAGTACGCATGCCTGAGGAAGCCTGAGGGTATAATAAGAATCCTCCTCCATGATGGGACGCTAAGCCCAGAGCTCCACACAGGGCGGGTCTGGCTGAATTCCCAGGCTTCTGGGACTGGATATTTCTGTGGAATGCAAGGATCTGAACTCTGGCCTTTTTGTTTATGTGGCAAGTACTTTAATTCTCTGATGCCATGTCCTGTGATTTTTAACTAATGTCTCCACTTATGTCTCAGGGACTAATCCACAGTTGAGAAAACTTCGGGTACTTTTTCCACACATACCCATTAGACTACGGAGGTCCAAGATGAAAGTGCCTGTCCTCTGTTCCTTGTGGACATTACAGTACATTAGGAACAAAATTAGACATATAAACTTTTTTTTTTCTTTTTCAAGACTATCTCAAGTAGCCCCAAGTGGCCTCAAATTTGCTTCACAGTTGAGGATGAGCTTGAACTTCTGATCCTCTGGCCTGGGGAATTGAATCCAAGAATCCATGCATGAGAGGTAAGCACTCTACCAACTGAGCTACACTGCCAGCCCCTAAAAATCAATGACTAGAGTATGTTTTATTACAATTACAGTGGATACACATACTAGAGAGAGCCGATTCGAATCAAGACAAGTCTCAGGGGAGACAACCCTGAGCTAAGTCAGGAGAGTTATATCCACGCCCCAATTAAGGCACTGCAGCATGCCAACATATGATCATGTTTGGCAAACTTACACATAACTAAGTGTTCCGGTTACTTTTCTAGTGCTAAATAAATATAGGACCCAAAACAGCTTAGTTGAACAAAGGGTTATGGCTCATCGGCTTGGCAGGAGAGTTTAATATCAACATCGGGAGCTGAGGGAACTAGCTAGCCATAGGTTATCCACAGGAAGAGCTGAGAAAGGGCTATAGTTTCTCACTTGCCAGATTGCCAAAATACTGAACAGCTTTCTCCGTCCTACCTACCTGCCTGGGAATGAGTGGACTCAACCACTATGGGTTTTGTCTTCCCATATCATTAGGGTCTTGCCTTAACTATTAAACACTCTTCACAGATGTGCCAGTAGTTTAGCCTTCAACGGTAAGTTGGTATCTGTAACTAATTGCCACACACGTATGGTGAGAATTAAGCTATACATTACAGAAGCTATTAGTCGGATGTGGCTGCTGCATTAGTAGACAGCTCAACAGTCACCTAAGTCCTTGAGCAAGATGGCCCAAAGCTAAAGATGTTGCCCCCAGCACATTTTCAGACCAAAGGACCAGAGGTCAGAAGAGAGGGTGAGGGAGCTTTTATTAGCTTTTAGAGACATAACCTTGCTATGTAGCAGTTCTCCAGTGTAAATCTCAAGGGCTAAGATTTTAAGTATGAACCACCAAGGCCAGGAGAGAGCTGCTAGTGAAAGCTAGTACTATGGAAGAGCAGCGCAGCTGTGTGAGAAGAACGTGCCGCGGTACCTCACAGGCCTCAGCTTGCGGACTAGAAGGAATTAGAGACCCAGACCATCAGCCCCTACGCATATCAATGTTTTTAATTCAGAAGACAAAATACCCAGGATTACAAAAGAAACCAATTTCACTTATCCTTTGCCATTCACAGGAGGGTTGGTGCCAGCTTCCAACCCCTAGCCCCTTAATCCTGGATGTTCAAGTCCCTTAAATAAAGGAACTCAGTATTTGCATATGACCTACATACATCTCCCCACTTACTTTTTGGCTGGCTTGACTGCCACATTAGTGAGCAAACCCAGTGCCTTCAATATGTTGAACAAGCAATGTCACACTGAGCTACACACACCATTCCTCCTGTACACTCCACATCCTCTCTACATCAATACAATCCTGTAATGCAATGAAAACGTTGTGTAAACAGTGCTATACTTTCAAACTGTCTAGGGAGTAATAAGTCTTTACCTCTGTAAGCCTAACTACATAGTAAAATGTAACTTTCCCCTCCCAAGTATTTTCAGCATGCAGTTGGTTGAATATGTGAATGGACTCAGAATCCATGTATACAGAGGACCAACTGTATCCTAAAATACAGTTGTCATTTTAAAAAAATCTGTAATTTATTGCCAGGTGAAGTGGTATATACCTGTAATCTCAGCACTAGGAAGGCTGAGCAAGACCCTGTCTCAAAAGAATCTGTGGTTAAGAAGTATATGTGGACTTAGGAGATGGCTCAGAAGTTAAAGTCTTTGCTTCAAAAGCAAAAAGAGAGCTGGGGAGATGACTCAAGGGTTAAGTCTCTGTCTCACAAGCAGAAGGTCCTTAGTTTGGATCCCAGGTCCTACATAAAAACGCCAAGTGGAAACGGAGGAGGCCTGCACTTCTGGACCAAGGGCCAAGCCTGGTAAATCCCAGAGGAAAACAAGAAGGAGGTAGAAGCAATCCAGGGTGATTCCCAAGTCACCCTTGGTCCTCCACAGGGATACACAGTGCCCTCTGATACACACAAGCACACAGACAGACTCTCTGTCTCTCTCTCTCTCTCTGTCACAGACATACACAAGCTAAATAAAGTATCTTAAAAAAAAAAAAAAAGCAAAAAAAACCTGTGTTTGGATCAACAGTCTGCAATTCTGGCCCTGGAAGCAGAGCCTGGGAAACCCCAGAGCAAAGCAGTAAGGACATAAAGCAGTCCAAGCTGATTTCCAAAGTCACCCTTAGGCTCCTACAGACACACATACTCAAGTTCCCTCTTGTAAATAGAAAGAGAGAAAGAGAGAGAGAGAGAGATGTCCATACTCCTCCCCCCTCAAAAAGGAACAATATGTATCCTTCATTGAAACTTGAAGCAACAGGTCTGATAACTGCTGTAACTATAGTGTTGAGTAAACAATGTTTCAAACAACTCTAATGAGACAGTGTCTGCCTCTCTAGCAGTGAGGTCTCAGGCAGGCAACACCAATGCAGTTTATTACACGTGTTTGCACTTGCAGGAAATGCTTCTGCTGAATGAGAGACTAAGGAAAAAGAAGAGTTTTTTCTTTTTTTTTAACCAATCACATCACACACCATGATATTTATTAATCAAGCTCTTAGTTTCAAAGACTATAAGATTATCAGTTAGGTTCCTATAAAATGAGAACCTAGGGAACTATAATGACAGTTTTACCTGCTTTCCTATGCTACATCTAAAAAACATAGGGCTGAAGAGGTGGCTCAGGGGTTAAGCCTCCGCCTTGTAGGCGGAAGGTCCTGAGTTCGGATCCCAGATCCCACTACACATACACAGACACACACACACGCACGCACACACGCACGCACATACACATGCATATGCACACAGTTGAATAAATAATAATAAAAAAATTAAAAATAAAAAATAAAAAACATACCTGTGCCAATAGATATAATGATTCAGAGATATTTTTGTTCGGAAGAACATTGAATTTTTCTTTGAGTTATGATTAGAATCAATTGTTTTGATTTTATACAGTGTTTCTGCTTGCTGGTTGATTTGAGTTTTATTTGTTTGAGACCAGGTCTGGTGACGACATAATCCAGGCTGGCCTCCAATTCCTGATCTTTCTGCTCCAGCCTCCAGAGTCTGGGATGACCTGTGTCCACCACCACCCTGCTGGTTTCCTGATGTGGGGTTGCTTGCTTGTTTGAAGGAGTGGGGAGAATCCCTTGGCTGCCCAAGCTGGTCTCAAATTCCTGAGCGACCTCAACATGCAGAGATACCCAGACTGATTTAAAAAGAAAAAAAGGTTTTGACAGAGAGCGAGAGAAAGGGGAAGAGAGAGGGAATAGAGAGACAGAGAATAATGCTCACTGGATAGATGTTAGATGATACTCCAGATTGTATCTGTATCTTTCAAAACTCTTACACATCTTTCTGGGTGTTCTTGTGTGTGTATGTGTGTGTGTGTGTGTGTGTGTGTGTGTGTGTGTGTTTCTATTGTTGTTTCTATTGTTTTTGCTTTGCTTTTTGAGACAGTGTCTCTACTTCCCAGATACTGGGATTTCAGGCCTGCACCAACTGACTTCTTCCAGGTGCTCTAAGATTGTAACACCTTGGCCATTTTTTCCCCTTGGCCATTTTCCCCCTTTTCAGTGCTGTATGATGAAGGGGTCCCAGGTATGCTAGTACCACTGCAGCTTTTGCAGGCAATGTCTTCCTTTGAGGCACTCCTTTGTGGATGACTTTGACATCTGAACATACCTGTCTTGCATTACTGGGATATACATCTCACTCAGTCAGTATGTAACATCCTTTTCAAATATTGTTGGATTTCATTTGCTAAAAGTGTGTTCAGAAATTCTGCATTTGTGTTCATAAGTTAGATCAGCTAATGTAAGGGACACATTTCTTCCTTTCAGGTTTTCTGAATAATTTGCACAGAGTGGTGCTATTTGATAGAATTCTGCAACAAAACCATCTATGCCTAGTTTTCTTCATGGAAAGGTTTTTAATTATAAATTCAATTTCATAGGCTATTCATAGTTCTTGCTTTGCTTTGTCTTGTTTTATTTTTTGAGATATGATCTCTCTCTGTGTAGTACAGGTCAGCCTTGACCACAGCAGTGGGGTTAGAATCCAAGTCTTTTTCTCTGAGCTTGAATATAGTGACTATAAGAACAGCCCTGAGGATCTGGGAGGGGATTTGTGTGTTAAGGCTCCTTTGTTCTCTAGGGAGTTTCACTCCTGGAAGGAAGATTTCCCCTCTTCTTATCCTAAGAGATTTAGTTAAAACCACAACAAAAGCTTTGGAATGGAGCTGGGTGATGGAACAGTTTCCAAGCATGTGCAAGGCCCTGGAGTCCATCCCAGCAACACACACACACACACACACACACACACACACACACACACACACACACAGAGGAATATTGTCTGCTCTTTGCCAGTGGTGGCTACTTCTGTAATCCCAGTATTCTAGAGGACGAAACAGTAGAATTTTATATCTAAGGCCAGTTTGGGATACATAGTAAAACTCTGTGTGTATTTTCTTTCTTTTCTGTACTGGAGACTAAATCAGGCACCTGGCACATAGTAGCCTGTGAGCCACCTAGTCAAATAAATTAGTACATTGTTAGCTTATTAGAAATATAGTTCATAGGTTTGTTGCCTATTAAAAAGTACAGCTCATTCCTGCTTTGAAGAAAGTCAGCAGCCAGTCCAGATAAAAACAGCCAGAGCCCTATTCATGTCCCATGGAGAAAAGCTGATCTGGATACAGCCCAACCGCAGCCAGTTGCACAAACAGACCCAGCTATGTTTTATCCTGTCTTGTGAGAAAACCCTTACCCTGAACCATGAAACTGACCCTACTATGTAACAACGGATATGTACCTGTGTCAGGTGCAATTTTAAAATTTGCCACACTTCTATTAAAAACTCTAGAAAAACTTCATTCTGGGCTCTCAGGTTTTTCTGGAGTAAGCCTATCTGTGGGCCTGGCCAAATAAAATCTTGCTCTTGGACTGTCCATGTATGGTGCCTTGGATGTTCTCATCTACAACAGGCAAAGGCTCTAATACTAAGCCAAACCTCAAGACATTTTTTTTCCTTTACATTTTTTTTTAAATTTTATTATTATTATTTATTCAATTGTGCGTGTGTGCATATGTATGTGCGCGTGCATGTGTGTATGTGTGTGTCCAGAACCACGGACGAATCGGGAACCACCATGGACTCCTCCACCTCCTTCTGCCCCAGGATTCACAGGCTCCGCCCTACCAGGACCAGAAGCGCAGGCCGCCCCCGCTTCCGTCCTGGCGTCTATACGTGGGATCTGGGATCCGAACTCAGGACCTTCTGCCTGCAAGGCAGAGGCTTAACCCCTGAGCCACCTCTCCAGCCCTCCTTTACATTTTTGTTTGAGATTGGCACTCTCAAAATTGTCAAGATAGAACTTGAACTTGGAATCCTCCTGCCTCAATCTCTCCAGTAACTGGTATGACAGGTTTGCACCAATAGGTCCAGCAAGATCCTGTCTTTAAATAAATAAATACATGGATAAAAACAAGAAACCAAAGATTTTCTTAAAATTCCTTTGCATAATAAGGTATACTTCTGGATGCTGACTTATATGGACTGAAATAGCAAATCCACAAAGACTTAATAATGGCAGCGAATACTTCACCATCACTAGATATGTGCTAAGTAGGAGTCTGAGCAATTTTTTCCTCTTCTTGTGTGTGTGCGCGTGCGCGCACACGCATGTATCAGAAGGACTGCAGAGGCCTAAGGATGACATGACAGGAATCATCCTGGATTGCTTCTACCTCCTTTTAGCTTCACTCTGGAATTTCTCAGGATCCGTTTCCAGAACTGGAAGTAGAGATCATTTCTACCTGGTGTTTTTAATGTGGGATCTGGGATCCAAACTAAGGTCCTTCTGCTGTTGAGGCAGAGACTTAACCCCTGAGCCATGTCTCTAGCCCAGAGTCTGAGCATTTTATAAATGCTGAGGAACTGTTTAACTGATTAACCTCCTAACAATCCTGGGAGGAATTCCTATTTACAGCTCCATTTTACAGACAAGGAAGCCAGAAGCAATAGATTGCTGGGGTGTGATTAAAAACAGGTCCTCCGCTTACTCAGTAGGTAGGGCATGAGCCCCGAGGCAGGGAGCAAAACTTTATAAACTCCAAACATCTAGAATAATATTGATTCATAACAACTGACCATCCAATAACTAAGCATTGACATCTTGCAAGGAATTTGGATCAGTTAGCAGTCCCTTGGAAGAAGGGACTTACTGTTTGCTTTCTCTGCTAGATATTTTTTCTTATCTTGTTATGGAGAGACTTACTGGCAAGATGACTGTGCAGGAAGAAGGAGCTACTATATTGCGACATGGAAACTGATCTGACCAAAACATTCTCAAGAGTCTCCCTCTGCTCATCTTAAAAAATGATCAAGACAATTCTCTCACCTCCCCAGCCTTTGAAATGGTGGGTACCACGGAAGACTAGAACTCACAGACTCCCCAGTATCTCTCATACCCAGGATGTAAGGGACTGAGAAAGCAATGGATGAGCTGAATGTGGTGACATATGCTACAATCCCAGAAATGAGAAGGCTGAAGTTGGAAGATTGCCAAGAATTCAAGTCCAAAGCCAACTGAGGCTACATAGTGAATTACAGACCAGAGAAACCATGTCTCAAAACAAAAACAAAAAAGGTCTGAGCACATAGTACAGTTGGTAGAGTGCTTGGCTAGCATTTGAAGCTCTGGCTTCATCCCAGCACAGCAGAATCAGATGTGCTAGTGCACATCTGTAATCCCAGCATACAGGAGATAGGAGGATCAACAAGTTCAGGGTCATTCTTAGCTACAGAGTAAATTCAAGGCCAGCTTGGGCTACTTGAGACCCTGTTTCAAAAAAGTGGGGGCAGGGTGGGAGGGGGAAGTTGGAGAGATGGCTCAGGGGTTAAGACTGTCTCTGCAAGCAGAAAGTCCTGAGTTTGGATCCCAGGTCCCATATAAAAAGGCCAGGTGGAAATGGCAGCAGCCTGCACTTCTGGCCCTAGTGGGAGGAGCCTGGGAAATCCCAAAGCAAAGCAAGAAGGAAGTAGAGAAGCAATTCATGATGATTCCTGAAGTCACCCTTGGTTCTCCACAGGGATACACAGTGCCCTCTGAAACACACACACACACACACACACACACACACACACACACACACACTAAGTAAACAAGAAACGAACAAACAAATAAATAAAATATTTTTAAAAAATAAGAAAGTATTTCAGACTAATAGTGAATTCTAGAAAGTGGCTTAAAACTAGGTAAGTGTGGAAGGGAAATAGAAGGAGATCCTAAAAGTCCCTTAAAGACTTACAGGGCCAGAGGTGGGGAGCACCTTTGGAGACTAAATGCTATCTGCTCTCTCTTTTGAAGGGGAAGCATTCCTAGACATAACAAACCTAGACTCAGCCCCACCCACAGAGCCCTCCATTGAGAAATCACAGATGACATCTGGGTGCTACAGACAGCAGGAACCAGAGTTTGTGATCCCGTCAGCTCAGCAGGCTGTGCAGAGACAGTGTCGAGTATCCAGCCATAGTCTGAGCATGACAGGAAACGATAGGAGCTCACCTGTAAGTGTAAGGCCCCACTTCTTCTAATCGGGGGATTTCTCCTTGGAGGATCTCCTCTGGATTGGTGACATTGAAGAAGTAGAACTGGGTGTACACAGGCAAAGGCGGCTTCTCCCAGGAGTCAAAGAGCTCAGTGCCGTTTCTTAACACCATATTCTAGGAAGAAAAAAAAAAAACATATTTACAAAAGGTTACATTCCAAAGGTCTGAACAGGAGACAAGAGGGATATTCTCCATCCTATGACAGGATTCTAGGGAAGATGGCTGGTTCCAGAAGCCCCAATTAAGCAAGGCTTAGCCACCAGTTAGAGAAATAGCCAAGTGGAAAGTAAAGAAAGATTTATCCAATGTGTCAGGAAAAGTGAAAAATCAAGAGTCCAGGTATCCTGAGTTCAACTTTGGAGTACTTATGTGAGCTTTAGAGAGCTTTTGCTTTGGTGTGTGTGTGTGTGTGTATGTGTGTGTGTGTCTTGAGACAGTCTCTCTTTCTCTCTGTCTCTGTTCTCTCTCTCTCTCTCTCTCTCTCATCCAAACTAGCCTGAAACTCACTCTATAGCCCTGGTGGAGCTCTTGAGGCAGTCTTCTATCTCAGTCTCTAGAGGGACTAAGGCTGGTCAGGGAATATTAAGCGAACCAGGGGAGGAAGAATCCACCCCACATACCACTCTGCTCATCCCTGGATCTAACTGGCTTAAAATCTGCTACTGGCTAACAGTCAAGAATGTTGGCACAATTGACCAAACCACTATACACAGACAATATGCTTGTTTTCTAAGAGTTAGCTCAAAGGGGAGCTGTTAAAAACAGCCTGATGTGATGGTGTATTTTTACAATTCCAGTACTTGGAGGTAAAGGAAGGAAGGTAACCACAGGTCTGAAGCCAGCTTGTCTGCATGGTGAGATTCTGTCTCAAAAAAACAGAGAGAGAGAGAGTTTAAACATGCTTAAGTCCAAAACACACTAGAGTTGCCCCTTGTCCGCAGTACATTCCCATCTATAAACCAGTACTTTTTTGGGGAAATTTCTCAAGAAAGATTATGAATCTGCTGGGTACAGACCTATAATTGCAAGTAATTAAGAGACACAGGCAAGGAGGACTGGGAGTTCAAGGGCAGCCTGACCTACAGAATGCTTCCAAAGCCAGCCTACTTGAGTAATCTAATGAGAGACTTACCTCAAAAAGAGAAAAGGAGAGGAAAGGAGAAGTAGGGAAAGGAAGGGAGGGGAGGGGAGAACTTATTGATATAGTTTCATTATGAAGTCAAAACTCTACCAAGAATCTTTACAGAGGAAAAAAAAAGTGCTGAAATAAATGAAGGGAGCAAACAGGCCAGCCCCAGCGAGCCCGGAGCCTTGAGAATACCCTGGTTGCTCACATCTCCAGGTGGCCTGCTTGCAGTGTAGCCTCTTTCAGCACACTGTATCAGAGCTCATCCAAACAATACTCTGCCGCCACGTGTTCGGTCTTTACTACCAGTACTAATTCAACGTGCTCAGATCAGATGATGGAATAGAAACTTTTGAAGACAGACCATGAAATCCCTGGGTTCTGCCCAATTTGGAGGCTCTCTCCTTGGCACGGTCCCACCTGCTCTCCCACACCCTTGGTGCCCCATGCCCCAGGTGCTGAGGCATAGCCAGCCACTTGAGACAGTTGCTTAAAAACTCTGTGCTTCTTTCTCTGCACTGCCCCCTTCCCAACCCCCCCCAACCCCCCCCAGGCTGGGGACTGCATTCAGGGTCCCATGCATGCTAGATAAGCACTCTACCACTAAGCTACATTTTCAGACCTTAAATTATTATATATGTAAAATATATATTATGAAAATAAATCATACATAAATACATGTCATATATAAATATGTCATATATACAGATGTATGACACAAATATAGATTTATATGTAAATATATTTATATAAAATAAATATAATTAGATATATAAAAATTCATGTAAATGTATTATCTATAATTATTTTGTTTGCATAATATAATATATATACATTTATACTATATATTATATACATATACATATATATAACATGTTAAATTATTATTTTGAAACAGTCTCATTAAGTTACCCAGACTAATCCTGAGCCAGCTCAGTAGCCCAAACTGGACTCAGCCTCCTAAGAACAGAGATTACAGATTCTGCTGAGATCCTTTATCTTATCTACTACACACAAACCTAAGTCCTGTGAAAAGAAAGGACAGTCAGTTTGAATCCAGTAGTGTAAGAAAACACCTTCAGGGCTGACAAGATGTTCTCAAACAGTGGAATGGGGAAAGCTCTGTCTTGGAACCCAGTGGCTTTTCTTCATTGTGCCATTCCAACTCTGCATATGTGTCAGTAAAACAAGCATATGCTCCTATACATTTTCCATATACATTTTTTCAATCACTTTACCAGTACTTTAAAACTGATAAAACCAACAGCAGGAATGTAGGTTATCTAAAAAGAGAAAGTCAAATGCCAACCTCTAGAGGATCTGAAAGACCTCTGGGTGTTTAAACGTTACTTATTACACTAGAATAAGGATCATTTTTTTTCTCATCTACAAATTTTTAGATAAAGGTACAGCGATAGTTTTTCTTTTCCACAAACTCCTAGAGGACACCTGTGCTGGATTGTCCTTCCTTCTTTGAAGCCCATGAGGCAACATAGGCTGATCACTTGGAGATAAAGTGGTCAACACAGAAAATATTTGAAAACTGAAGTCATTAGGAATCAACACAAGACAGATGAAATTAGCAATCCAAAATGAAAATAAAAACACAGCTAGTCCATAAGGGAGCCTATTAAGTTAACCATTGGCTTCTGCAATGGAGTGTGCTTGTCCACAAAAGAAAGAATGTTCTGTTTGTTTTGTTTTTCTTTAACACCTCTGTGGCTCCCACAACAATATCCTTCTTGGAGAAACACTGATTCAACTAAATATAATACCAGAAAACTTACTCTAGCTTTCACAGACTTTGGGGAAGAACCCCGATTATTCAACAGTCTGTCCCTAGCTGTGACTCTAGCTGGCTGTCAGTACTGTTTGTTTTAACTTAAAAATTAGTAAATGTGAATGGGAGTCGCTGGCCTGGCGAGAAGCCAAGAAAATGAGAATTATCTAGTCCCTGGTAACAGGGTCACATAGCACATGGCAAATCTTTTGGTGAGAATTGTACTCAGCTTGGGTGGCCCAGGTATTCTGGAGGTCAATTACACAGACAGGAAGTGCAAATGTTCCAGCTCTATCTCAAACTTTATCCCCCTGTATCTCATTCAGCAGCTCCGAATTATTCCTTCTAGAAATGGGTGTCCAAACAAAGAAGTGATAATCTGGACAAACAAATAATGCAATTACATGCTTGAATCCTGAAGCCAAATGGGTCCAAAAACTTATAAGAATTTTAAGGAGCAAAATAGTATCTGACTGCACAAGCTCCCTTGAGTTAAAAAAAAAAGGACTGGCTGATACCAGCCTTCCCAGGAAGAACATCTATGTTCCCTCCACCCCTGCTCTGAATTTTACTTTTGTATTTTGCTGAGTCTTTTTCAAGGAAAATGGCTTCACTATTTCAGCATATGATACTGTGTGTAAAATAACACTGAGAGGGACTGGAGAGGTGGCTCAGGGGTTAAGCCTCCGCCTTGCAGGCGGAAGGTCCCGAGTTCGGATCCCAGATCCCACGTATAGACGCCAGACAGAAGCGGGGGCGGCCTGCGCTTCTGGTCCTGGTAGGGCGGAGCCTGTGAATCCCGGGGCAGAAGGAGGTGGAGGCAGTCCATGGTGGTTCGCGAATTCGTCCGTGGTTCTACACACACACAGACACACACATACACACACACACACACACAGACACACGCGCGCATATACACACAGTTGAATAAATAATAATAATAATAATAATAAAAAAATTAAAAAAAAATAACACTGAGAGGCTGCCAGGGCAAATTCAAGCTCCTTTGCATGTTGAACCTTCATCCTTATTCATCAACGAGGAAAGGTCTCTGAGGATAGTTATTTCTTACAAATTACTTAGGATCCTTTTCTTGTAAATACTTCTTGCTTAAAGCTTAAAAGATAAGGAAATAAAAATTTAAATGTCAAAAAAAAATTAGTGTGTGTGTGAGGGTGTGTGTGTGTTGGGGAGAGGAAGAGCTGCGCATGTGCACACAGAGCAGATATGGAGGTCAGAGGACAAGTGCATGAAGTCAATTCTCTCCTTCCAACTTCATGTGGGTTTCAGGGACTGAACTCAAACCATCTGGCTCCCGGCCCACAATGCTATTTTATTATCATCATGTATATTCTCCTTTGTTTAGTTACAAACTCTACTAAAATGTTTATTTCTATGCTGGAAGTCAGAGGAGCAGGTTTAAGTTAAAGGTCTGAAGATAAACTTGGCAGCATGGGAGGACTGGTTCTTTTCCACTTTCTCATTCTCTTGGAGTTCATAAATCAGAGTGGTTTTCTTTTAACTCATAAGCTCTCTAGTCATTTTGCACTTTAAAATTCTCTATACAGGGCGATCTAGCCCCTCATGGCCCTCTAGTGCCATGAGTCTGTTTCTTCTTCCTCGGTCCTCATGAATTCCATGCCTAGGCACTGTGAGTTCTCATGGGCTCCCTAGCCCCTCATGGCACTCTCATGCCATGAGCTCTGTTTCATTTCTGCTTCTCATGGAGGCTCCCTAGCTCCTCATGGCACTCCACCTCTGGAGTCCGTGAGTTCCAACCTTTCTCTTCTCTAATAAACTCTACCTTAATCTTCAAAAAAAAAAAAATTCTCTATACTATACAGCCATGGGGGGAGGGGAGGCAGCTGCTTTCCTGTGCACCAGGCTTGCCTTCTTTTTGCAAAAAAAAGAGGAAGGGCGCTGGTGAAATGGCTCAGGAGTAAAGCCTCTGTCTCTCAAGAAGATCCTGAGTTCGGATCCCAAATCCAACATTAAAAAGTCAGGCAGAAAAGGCAGCAGTCTGCAATTCCTGCTCTGGTGAGTGGAGCCTCGGGAATCCCAGAGGAGGTAAAAAAGGAGGTAAAAGCAATCAGGATGATCCCCGAAATCACCCTTGATCCTCCACGGGGACACATAGTGCCCTCTGATACACATAGGCGCCCGCACACGCACACACATACACACAAATAAATGAACGAATTGATTAATTAATTAATTAAATGAGGAAGGGCTACATTTGAGTATGGTGGTACATGCACTTGGGAGACTGAAGCAGGAGATTGTCACGAGTTTGGTGCCAGCTTGGGCTACATAGTAAGACCCCCTATCTCAAAAAGAACGTTATAAAACAAGCGTCTAGGGAGATGGCTCAGAGGATAAAGTGCTTGCAAACATGAAGACCTAAGTTCAAACCCCTAGAATTCATGCAAAGTTCCATGTGCTGGCATGTCTGTAATTCCGGTGCTGTCTACAGTGAGATGGGAGGAGGCAGCTAGCCTACACACACATGTTCAGTGTAGAAAAACCCTCTTCCGTGTGTCAGTTCAACAGACAGTGTAGTCCAGTGGTCAAGAGGATCAGATAAAAACCAAATGTGGCGTTGGAGATACAGTTCAGTGTTCGAGGCCTTGTCTGGCATGTGGAAGGCCCCTCCACACACAGACACACCTAGCACCTGCATAAGAAGGGATGGGAGGAGCCAACTCTCACTGACTCAGATAAGGAGGGGCTATTTGAAAGCATTATTGCAAGATCAGAAGGGAGCATTGCAGTGGGAGTAGTGACTTTTCCTGGGAGGAGTTAGCTAGCTTACAGAGAAGGGCTGGGGAGTGGGGCAGATCAGACAGGGAGCAAGTGCTTCACCTGGTGGCTGGCCAGGCCCAGCCTGTGAATACCACAGGGTGTGCAGAATTTGAAGAAGAAAAGACTAGGGATCTCATGTATCTGCTAAAGACTGCCTCAGAATTACAACCCTCAGAGAATCAGCAACATTGAGGGGAACAGATGCTAGCCCTCTGGGATTGTATCTAGCTTTTAGATGATCCATAGTTGGAAGATTGGGAGGGGGGAGTTTCGAGAAAGTAAGAGGGGAAATCACCCCCAGAATTTATAGAAGTTAGCCTGTTTGAGAGTCTATATATAAACTTGTCCCTCCAGTTTACAGGATAGTAATAAACACTTAGGAGACTTGTCTCAACAAAGAAAATAAAATGTGGTTAACAGTCAAAGAAGTCCTTGTCAGATTGCCTGGGTCACAGCTGGAATCAGATCCTGGTACACCCTGGTATTTCCCCTTTGGTTGGCCGGATTCCACAGCACTTCTTGGTCCTGTCTACTTCTTAATCAATGCCATTCAAAAACATTTGCCCCTTTTTATTGCATTCAAATCTCCCCCTAAACAAGGGTGGCTTTTTTTTTTTTTTTTTGACATCTTTTCTATGTCTCTTTTCCTGTGTTTCACATGGCTGTATGTTTGTCAAGGAACTGTGTGTGTGTGTGTGTGTGTGTGTGTGTGTGTGTGTGTGTGAGAGAGAGAGAGAGAGAGAGAGAAGAGAGAGAGAGAGAGTGTGTGTCGCCAAAGGCAATGACAGAACACAGGAAAATTGTAAATACAGCTGCCAATATTCCTACACAGTTGCATCTTTGTTTTCCTCTTCTCCTGACTTCCACTCAAAGGACAGTCACATTACTAACACTGCCAGCTGCCCCTCACCGTGAGCCTGCTAGAGTCTAGGCTGTGCCAGGGGGTCTCATGTACATTGTCTCTGAGCCTTAACACAGGTCCTGCCAGACAAGAATTTCTAATTTTTTTTTTCTCGGTTTGTGTCAGTCACAGAAATAAAAAGAGAAAAGAAACTCCGTTTCGTGGGCAAAAAGATAGTGGCATGGACTTCCCAAGTTACAAAGTCATTGAATTAAATCAAGCCTAGCCAAGTCATGGTCTGTGCGTTGCAAGGTCCATGTTTGCCCAGTCCACTGCCCGATCCTGGTGGAATGACCAGAATTAGCACATAAAAACACAGCCTGTCCAGCTAAATGTGAAACTCATGTAAATAACAAGTTTGTTGTTATTGCTGTTGTTGAATAATTATATTCCAGATAGTTCCTGAGCTAGGTAAAATTGACTTGATTTTTACAATATGCAGTTTCACAATGGCATGCCTTACATTGAGGTGTTTTTTTCTTAACGCATCAGAGAGAAATGGCAAGATGTCAACAACCAAAACCTCGAAGTGACTACAAATTGCATGAGTCACTCTCACATTACAACATTATTTTGTTGTTTTACTTGTGTTGGAACTGAAGTTTCGACCGGTTGTGGGACCGTACCCCAAGGAACTAGGAGACCCAGAAATCGATGCAAAAGCAAGAGGCTTATTATCCAACGCGCTGGGATCGCCCCATACAGGAGAGAGAGACGACCCCCCAGCACAAAAGGCACAGACTTTTTATACAGTTTTTGTAGGGAGGTGTTGAGGTAGTGAGGTGTAGCCAAATAATTGGCTTATACATTTAACTTTTAAAGTCATTGGTGCAAGTTTAGGCACGAAGGGGAATGGGGCGGGTTTGGTGGCGACGAGCAGTACTAGTGAGTTTACCTGGGGATGAGTGCATTCCCTTGGAATTCCCAAGGTGGGGGGGAGGTCCCGGTAGAAAACATGATCCTGAGACTAGCTCATCACATTCTTGCCTGCTCAGGAAATTTAACTCTTTCACTTGGAACTTGAATTTAACTGGGCATCTTTTATCTGGCAACCCCAGGGGTACCTTAAGCTACAGAGAAAGCACATGCTGAACTCTGCGCTTCCTAAGGGATCACTGATAACTGTTGAGGGAAGCAAAGTGGTGGAGCTGTGCGAGGTGGTGGTCAGCTCGCCTGCAGACATGTGAGGACTTGGGAAAGGGAGAACTGAAACCACAAGTCTCCAGGTAGCTGCTGCTCACTTTGTTGCGTCAATGAATCCAGAAAAAAGCACCCATACCCCCTGCCACAAGATGGGCTATAAGTGAATGCCAGCTGACTTACAAGATGTTTTTAAGTACATTTATTTATCTTGAGTGGGGAGTGGAGGGGAGATTATGCATGTGTCCACTTCATGGTACACACGTGGAAGTAAGAGGGTAACTTGCAGGAGTCAGTTATCTCCTTCTGCCATGTGAGTTTTGGGGAAGTGAACTCAGGTCATCAATCTTGCCAGCAAGCACCGTTACCCACTGAGCATTCTGTCTGGCCCAACTGCACCACATACTCAGGGCATTCAATATAAGCTCTCGAGAGCTGGTTCTGTAAAGGAGAGACTGAAAAACTAACAACTAACAACCTTAACCTCAATGCAGCATCCTAGTCACTCAGCTCTGAGCCAACTGCAACATAAAAGGTATGACTGCAGGACAACTGACCCTTCACTGAGACGGCTGTGTTGGCGACAGCCCCCAGAGGAACCTTCTGTCATATTGAATAATAATAATAAAAAAAAATCGATGAGGTTTTATAGTGTGACTCTTGATAATGCTTATTAATTTTAGCCAGGCACAACAGGATGAATATTTCCAATTGCCGACATTGACAATACTATGTCACTACCACTAAAGAAATATCAGAATAATTCCCAGGCATATGGTGAATACACAGAACTGACAACCAAGCTAAAATTTTGGATTTAAAAACTTACTTTTCTGTTAATCAGCCAAAAGGTACATGATGAGGGCCTTCTATGGACCAGACAGGCAGAAGTCCTGTCCTTTCCTTGAGGTGAAATTTAGTTTGACACAAATGTCACACAGACTTAAAAGCAAGAACGTGTTACATTAGCCTGAGCTAGGACAATCCATCCACAGAAGGTGTCTAGTCATGTCAAACAAGAAGAGACATCAGAAAGCAGCAAATTCTATTAACTGTGACAGGAAAAGTAGTGCATCTCGTCTAATCTAGATTCAAGCAAGGCTGTTGCCACCAGGTAAAATGCTACTCTATCCTCTCACGCCCACTCCATCTTGCTCGTCATAGAAAATCTGGACTGTATGCCCATCAGGATGGAGTGAAGGGCATTGCAGGAGCAGCAAACCGGAAAAGAAAATCAACAAACCACAATCCAGAACTTCAGAGACTCTATATCATCCACATAGAACTAAGCCAGCCTAATCTCCCCCCATCCTGAAACTCAGGGAAATTTGCAGAAGAGGGGGCGGTAAGATTGTAAAAGCAAAAGGATGGGGGGAGCAATGATTTGAAGAGTCTCCACACTAGATAGGGCTGAAGCAATCATAATAGGACTTTGCATGCCCTGCGCCATGTCCGTCACACTATTGACCTCACAAAGTCTAACATCGGCTAAAGGCACCAAGATCCTTGGAAGCAAGGGATTGATGGCCACAGAAGTGTTCCTATGCTTAAGGGGAACACGAGAAAGGGTTCAGGGAAATGCCACTGGGTCCTTTTATGTCATCGGAAAGGAGGACCAAGAGGAGAGTTAGGCATACACAATAAAGGACTCTCTGGGAATTGGGGGGGAGGCACTGGGAGATGGGGAGGGAGGGAGGGGGAGCAAGGGGTTCGGGGGGAGGAGGAGGGGGGGGAACTGGTCTACCTATTAAGTTTGTATGAGCGGAAATAATAATAAAAAATGTTAAAAAAATAAAAAAAGAAAAGAAAATCTGGACTGTAGTAAGTGTAGGAGGGAAGTTGGGAATGGTGGCACACACTGTCAGCCCAGCACTAGTTGGCAGAGAAGGATCAGAAGTTCAATGCTAGTTTAGCCACATCGTGTGGTCAAGGCTAGCCTGAGCTACATGGAGCCCTGCTTCAAAAAACAAAAACAAGCAAGTAAAAAAGAAAGTAAGTCAAAGGAGGGAAAAAAAGGATCATGTGTCCATAATCCACACGATCATTATTAATGTGGATTTATTTGCCTCGGGTCTTTTTTAATTACATATAAATAAGTGCATTTTGACAAAACTGTATTTTTCCACACATTATTTGTAAATTATTATCCTCATTAAGTAATTTAAATTTTTATATAAATTTTTTATTATCATTTATTCAATTGTGCGTGTGTGTGTAGAACCACAGATGAATTTGTGTGAGTTATCATCCTCATTAAGCAATTTTTAAAAATTGTGTGCATATGTGTGTGTAGGCACTATGGTGTATGTGGACAGAAGGTAACTTTCGGTATTAGACTCTGCTTTCCTTGTTTGATATAGGACCTCTTTTTTTTCCTTTATTTTTCTAGTTTGCCATTGTGTACGCTAAACTAGTTCACTCAGATTTTTCTGGTTCTGCCTCCCATCTTGCTGTGGAGCGTCAGGCTTACAGACATGGTATCGTGTCCAACTTTGTGTGGGTTCTGGGGATTTGAACTTAGCTTTTCATGTTTGCATTGAGCCATCTCCCCAGACCAGTTTTTAAAGAATCATTTGAACATCCATATGCTTGCCTATCATGTAAGGACAATCAGTTCACTTAATCATGGTCTGGCTATTGGACATTTGCAAGAAATATTCTGGAATATTTTTTCTAAGTTATTGCTTTTTTTTTTTTTTAGAAATGCTTCCTAACATTAGAATTTGGCGGCCAAAGTTTTCATGAACTCCCGAACCTTTAAATATTGCCAAACTGCTCTCAGAAAATCACATGTCTCTTCAACAAATCCTTCCAATGCTGGTTTTAATAACTTTGGAATTTTTGACTTATTAATAGTGACAAAGGAAGATCTGAGATTACTACAAAAATTTACTTATTTTAACAGTTGCTGTCTGCTGCTTCTCCTGGCTGGACCATTTCAGACTCACCAGGAAAACAACCATCAACCTGTTAGTGCTTGAACCTCCAGCACTGTGAGTTAATACAAAACTTTTCTTCATTAACTCAATCAGAAGGTGGTAAAGTGTGATAGCAACAGAAAGCAGTTCCCTCCCCCAATGCCCAAAGTTTGGGGTTTTTTTTTAATGTAATGAAATGTTCCCAAAAGCATTTCTTTTTTAAAAAATCTAGTGTTAAAGTGTTAATCATTTCTTCAAAACAAATATAATAAAAAATTTACTTATTTAAGTATGAAATGAGATTGCTTTTGAATGAAAATGGTAAAACTGTCAAACAGCATGAAGCTGAGGAGATAGAAAGCTCATCATGGGGAGAACTGACACCAGCCTTTCAGAGCTGAGCCCGGGGACACAGAGACACTGAGCTGGCTGACACCTGACGTTGGCAGTGGCTGGATTAGCTTCATTGCTGAGTACTGAAAAGACTTCATGCAGCCATAAGGCTGTGAGGCAGTCATGCAGTGACCTTGGGGGAGGGAACAACAGGAGAGTGGTTGAACCAGCTGTCCTAGGGACAAGTCACTTCCAAATGACAAAAATAAGCACTTGGGGAATTGCATCAGGCTTGAAGGGAATCTACAACACCTTTAAGGAAATTGTCACTGCCCAAGAGCACAATGGCTGCTCTTCAAGGTCGACAGAGTGCTCCTTAAGAATTAAACACGACCTCGGCATCCATGTTGCCATTCGCCTGCAAATAGTTTGACCGATTTTGAGAACATGGCCAAAGAGTAGCTATGATTCTCATTGGTAGTCACTTGTTCGTGTGTGTGTGTGTGTGTGTGTGTGTGTGTGTGTGTGTGTGTGTGTGATGTACATATGTATAAAAATGTGGGTATGTGTTTCCTATTTTTGAGACAAGGTCTCTTGACTTACTGAACCTGCAGCTTGCTGTTTCAGTCAGACTGGTCTAGGGACCCATCTTGAGAATGTGGCCAAAGAGTGTCTACAGTTCTCAATGGTTCCCAGACCAACAAAACATACTAAATATCAAAACCTCAATGGAATTAGTCAGTTTTAAAAAAAAATTTCTCTCTGTGGACCACAGGGGAGAAGGCTCCAGGCAGTAGGATCTTTAAAGGCAAGGGATTAATAGTCATATAGAGTTCCCATGCTAACCCAGAGCTCAAGAAGGGGTTCTGGGCTATATATAATACTGAGTCCTTATCCCTCACTAGGGTGGAGGACTCAGAGGGTGGTTTAGCATTTACACAAAAGGATGCTCCATGGGATAGGAGGAAGGAAGGGGGAGACATTGCGAAAGGGGGAGAGAGGGAAGGAGGAGAAAGGAGGGGGGGGAGAGTGCAAGGTGGGACGACTGGGAAGGGGAGGAAAGAGGGAGAGAGGAAGAGGATGGGGTTACTTATTGAACTTGTATGATTAGGAAAAAAAATGTGGGAGAGAAAAAATGCTCTCTGAAACTAAGTAAATCTAGCCCAGATTCTTATAATTTAAATAATTGTCACTGTTTACATGAATTTTCTGTTGCACTAAAAGAAAAAAAAAGCTGCCTCTAACATTCTGTCCTTATCCCCTGACCTTAACTTAGGAACAAATGTCTTGGCATTCTCCATTTTTGCCCCATTGAATTCACTGTGCTTTGATTGCCGCTGTCTTGATTTTAATTAATGAGCTGACAGATGCTAGATCATAGATGAGCTGCTTCTCTGTCTATAAATGACACACGGGAAACTTGGGTGGAACAACCACACCAAAATAAACTCCTGCTCCCAACACCCACTAGGTAATGCCAAACGTGTAGCCAAGTCTGAGAACTGCCAGGCTAAAGGGGGAAAGGCAGGCACTGGAAGGAAACTTAGACCCAAGTAAAGTAGAAGTTGGGGACTTGTATGTGTGAGGTATGGGTGGGCAGTACCAAGGGCATGGGTAAGGAAAAGGACTTCCACATGTGACTAAGAAAACAGCTGTGGGACAGGTTGGGTTCTTTGTGTAACTTGTACAACTATCTCATTACTATGATTTTATCTCTTAAATGGGATCCATGTGACATGATCCTCCTGTTTATTTATATCTCTGTCCCCATTACTGGTGTTTGTCAGAAGGTCAATGTTAAAAGGTAATAAGTATTGAATGTGACTTTCGGGGATGGGAGGTTCTGGGGAGATGTCAAAGGACACAACTTCAGTTAGACAGGAGGATAAATTATTCATCTGGGTGACCAGAGTTAACATATACTGCATGTTTGAAAATAGCTAAGAGAGTGTTTTAAGTGACCCCCCCAATGTAAGGTCATACATATACAGCTTGACTTAGCATTCCACGACATATGTACATATCAAGATACCATATTTGCACCATAAATAAATAAAATTTTAAAAATAAATTTTAAAAAGCAGGGCTATGGTGACTCATATTACTGTGCCAGCAGCATTTGGCCCTTTTCTCTCAATAACTTATAAAACATGGTGCAAAGAAGCCAGATGGGTGAGTGAGGGTACAGGCTGTGGGTTTGCGCAGACATTCACATCTCAAATCCCCACAATGGTAGTCACTTCTTTTTTTCTTTCTTTTAGTAATATGGTGTGTGAGCATGTGTATGTGTGTATGTGTGTGTGTGTGTGTGTGTGTGCCTGTGTGTGTGTGCATATTTATATGAATGTTCATATAAATCTGTGTATGTGCCACTTTATTTTCAAGGCAAGGTTTCTTACTGTGTATTGCTTGTTGGTGATTTATTGAACCTGAAGTTTGCTGCTTCAGCGAGACTGGCTGGTCAGCAAGCTCCTGGGATTTGCTTGTTTCCACTCCCGGCACTGGGCTAACGCAGCGTGCTGTTGCACCCAACTGTTACATGGTGCTAGGGATGGGGCTCATGTCCTCAGGCGCGCACAGCAAACACTCTACCCACTGAGCCACCTCCTCTGCCCAAGAATATTCACTTCCACAGAGAAATAGGCCTTTGCAAGACGCAGCCAAGGGCAGTGCAGGAAAAGAAAAACTAAAAACAACAACAAACCATAATTCAGAACACCAAAGACCCTACATTAATCACCTGGAATCAGACCACCCAAATCTCCCCCCATC
Source organism: Typhlomys cinereus (assembly GCA_023101885.1). Taxonomy (NCBI): domain Eukaryota; kingdom Metazoa; phylum Chordata; class Mammalia; order Rodentia; family Platacanthomyidae; genus Typhlomys; species Typhlomys cinereus. Next base: position 963,941 of record JALPQD010000011.1, on the reverse strand, counting down.
CTAAAGCTCAGGGAACCTTGCGGAAGAGCGGGCAGCAAGATCATAAGAGCCTAAAGATGGGGAGGACCAATGATATGCAAGATACTCACGGAAATCAGAGCTGCAGCAGCCAGGATATAGCCACAATGTGATTAGACTTTGCCTGTCCTGAACAATGGCTGACATGTCAACAACCCTCCCAAGTCTAGCATGGATCGCAGGGGAGAAGGCTTCAGGCAATAGGATTCTTAGAGGCAAGGGGTAAAACAGTCATAACAGAGTTCCCATGCTAGCAGGCAGTCCATGAAGGGGCTCAAGTTATGCCACTGAGTCCTGAACCCTCTAGGGTAGAGGACTCACAGAGAGGTTCAGTAACCACATAAATGGATGCTCTGGGGTCATATCAGTATAAAACTATCACACTGTACTAATAACTGCACAATATTCATGGCAAAAATGATATTGATTTTTTATTATTATTTCCACTCATACAAACTTAATAGGTACACCGGTTCCCTCCCTCCCTCCTCCTCCCCCCAACCCCCTACTCCCCCTCCCCTCCCCCCTCCCTCTCCATCCCCCAGTGGCTCCCCCCATCCCCGGAGAATCCTTTAATGTGCATGCCAAACTCTTCTCTGAGTCCTCCTCTCTGATGATGTACAAGGACCCAGTGGCATTTCCCTGAACCCTTTCCTGTGCTCCCCTTAAGCATAGGAACACTACTGTGGCTGTCAATCCCTTGTCTCTAAGGATCTTAGTGCCTTTAGCAAGTGCTAGACTTTGTGCGGTCAATAGTGTGTTGGACATTGCGCAGGGCATGCAAAGTCCAATTATGATTGCTTCGGCCCTAACTTGTGTGGAGTATCGTGCATATCATTCCTCCTCCCATCCTGGTGCTCTTACAATCTTACTGCCCCCTCTTCCGCAAATAGAAATAAAATTTTGCCAAGTATGTTGAGCTACTTTGTAACTATGATTCTGATCCTCTCTCTCAAATTCTATTAAGTATACACTAAGTCATTTTGTTATGTTTTCCATATCCATCTCAATTAGTAGGTATAATAGTTAAAAATGCTTCATATTGACCACAAACATACCATTATTTTCTTGTTATTGTGCCTATAAATGGTAACACTAGGGGATGGGAAGGAAGCTGTACATGCTGAGAGAGGAGGAGGAAGGAAGAAGGGTGACAGGGAGAGAGGAAAGGAAAGAGTGCAATGGGGAACAACGAAGGAGGAGAGAGTAGAGGGAGAGGAGGGGGGTACCTACTACTGAGCTTGTATGATTAGGCAAAAATAAAATGTATAATAAAAAAATATGCCTTTGCCTGTTTCTGTTAGACAGATAACACCCCAAGCTTTCTTTCATTTTTGTGTTTTTGTAAAGATGTTCAGATACTGAGAGATAGTTCTCTATTTCAGCACAACAGAACAAGCATGGTGACAAAGGACACCTTTGCTGGGTAGTAGAAACCAAGTGGAATGTGACGGATGAGGGATGTTGTAATGTGTTCGTGGCCCCTCAAAATTCCTATGCTGAAATCCTTATGCCCAATCCTTAGTCTGTAGTCCAGGCTCTTGTCAAATTTGTAGCAAACTTCCTGCCTTGATCTACCAGGTGCTGAGCTTAGAGGTATGCCCAAGGCAGCATTAGGAGACAAGGCCACGGGGCAATCTAGCCCCTCATGGCCCTCTAGCACCATGAGTCCATTTCTAGCTGCCTATTTGGAGGCTCCCTAGCCCCACATGGCACTTCAGTGCCATGAGTCTGTTTCTTGTTCCTTTCTCCTCATGAATTCCATGCCTAGGCACTGTGAGTTCTCATGGGCTCCCTAGCCCCCCATGGCACTCTAGTGCCATGAGCTCTGTTTCATTTCTGCTTCTCATGGAGGCGCCCTAGCTCCCCATGGCACTCCACATCTGGAGTCCATGAGTTCCAACCTTTCTCTTCTCTAATAAAATCTACCTTAATCCTCTTCTGGTTAAAAAAAAAAAAAAAAAAAAAAAAGGAGACAAGGCCACGGGGGGAAGAAGTTACCATAAAAACAGATTTCTCATGAATGGGATCAGTGCCTGTGATGGTCAATCTTGTCAACTTGACATCTAGGAGACATACTTCTGCACATGTCTGTGGGGGTGTTTCCATAAAGTTTAACTGAGGGGGAAAGACCCACCTGGAACAACACTGTTGAAAGGGCTGACATTTCATACTGCATTTAAAAAAAAGGAAACCACAAGCTGAACATCAGCCTTCATCTCTCTCTGCCTCCTGACTGCAGATGCATGTGACAGGCTGCCCAGAGCTAGAGCTAGAGCTAAAGCTGTCCACACAGCCAAGCCTCCGTGGACCACCATGATGGACTGGGTGCCAAAACTTCTAGCCAAAATAAACCCTTCCTTCCTTAAATTGCTTTTGTGAGGCATTCTGTCACAGCAACAACAACAATAACAACAAAAATAACTAATGCAGTGCCCTTGTAAAAGAGACCCTAGAGAGTGCAAATGCTTTACCCACCACGTGGAATTAGATTGAGAAGATGACCATCTTTGAAGAAGAAGCCTTTGCTAGGTCCCAATCCATCTGTGCCTTGTCTCTTCCAACCTTTAGGATGATGAGAAATGTTTTCCTTTTGTTGACCAGCCTCCCCATCCATGGGTTTCTATAAAATCAACTCAAATGTGCTAACATAGAGGGGATGGGCCCTGTTTTTCATGAACTGCTGCCATTGGGAGAACTTCAGGCCAGCGCTGCAGAGCATCCACACGTTCCAGGAGAAGCTTGGACTCTGCATCACTGGGGAACATTCCAGACTTCAAAAGTATAAACCACTTACGAGGTAAATATGTGGCCCCTATGCTATACATTTGGCCCGACACTTAAAGCTACACAGAGCAAACAGAATGTTCCTAGAGACATGATTTTTATCCATCCATCCAAGAACTTTTCTAAACATCTTGTTTTTTCTTGACTTATTTCTTTCAATTTCTCCTCTTCCTCCTCCTGCTCCTCTTCCTTTTCCTGTTCCCTCTTCTTTGAGATGTTCAGGGTTGGAATCTAGGGTATTCATGGATGGAGTCTAGGGTCCTGTGCCTGCTGAGCTGCCCCAGCCCCTTGACCATCTGTTGTGACAAAAATAAACATGACAGCATCCTTCCCCTCAGAAAGAGCTTTCAAACTAGCTTGAAATACAAAATGATGTGCTATAGATTGAAGATGTCTGCAAGGCTAAGCTAGACTAGAATCCCCAAGTAATTCAATAATAGAAATGTCAACATTCCCATCTAGTTTAATTAGTGCACAGCAAAGTTAGAGGATTCACTTGAACCCAAGTAACCAACTGCGCCAGATTCTATGGGCTGTTTTGTTTTGCTTTGTTTTGTTTTGTTTTTGTGTTATGGAGGGTCTTAGTCTGTAGTCCAGGTTGTTGTCAAATTTGTAACAATCTTCCTGCCTTGATCTACCGGGTGCTGAGCTTATAGGTATTGTATCACGTTACCTGGCTCAAAATCCAGCTTTCAACACTGGACTCATGGGCACACTGGAAAAATGCACATTAAACAAAATCCAGGTGATTTAAAAGTGTTAGTTTACAAACTTGTCTTACAAAAATAAAAACAAGGATTTATGTATTTTTAAGTCGATATCATTAATTTAATTGAAGCTGACTGAACATAACTTGTGAGCCCTGAGATCCTTCAGGAGAGTTAAGAGAGCCAAGCTAGTTTACGTGAGTATAGAGTGCAGCTTTCCATAGCTGCCTTACACTAAGAGGTCCTTGCTCTGATGGCTAAGGTAATAGATAGGTATGAGTGCATTCTAGTATTTTTAAAACTTCTCAGTTTTTTAAAATTTTTCAGGTTTTAATCTTTAATATTGTAAACATCAATAATCACAACCCAGAGACACAGAAGTTCTGAGTCTCTCAATAATTTTTTTTTTTAATACAAAGAGGCTGCCAATGGGACTTCAGGCCAGCTTGAATCTTTGAGAAAAGGTTCTCTTTCTAGTTTACTATTACTGCTACAGCTCCTAACATTCTACTTGTAAGTGGTACACAATCTGTAAATACTTGCTTTATAAATGAATATATGCCAAAGTGTGTACTAAAAGTGCTTCTAGAAACAGAAAGCAGAGAGATGACTCAGGGGTTAAGCCTCGAAAGTGGAAGGTTCTAAATTCTGATCTCAGATCCCACATAAAAATGCTGGTAGACATGGCAATGATCTGCACTCTCTGCCCAGGAAAATGGAGCCTGTGAAACTGGAGAGAAAAGCAAAAAGGAGGAAGAGCAATCCTGGATGATTCCCGAAGTCACCCTTGGTCCTCCACAGGGGCACACAGTATCTTCTGATGCACACAGAAAGAGAAAAGGAAAGAGAAGAGGAGGGGAGAGAAGGAGAGGGGAAAGAAGGGGAGGGGAATAGAAGGGAGGGGAGGAGAAGGGAGAGGAAAGGAGGGGAGGGGAGGAAAGGGGAGGGGAGGAAAGGGAAGGGGAAGAAAGGGGAGAGGAGGAAAGGGGAGAGGAGGAGAACAGATTATTTCTGGGCATAGTAGTGCGAACCTGTAATTCAGCATTTGGGGGTGGAAGCAAGGGGACCAGGAGTTGCAGATTATCCTTGGCTACACAAAGAATAGGTTTCACGAGACTCTGTCTCAACAGAGAGGGAGACAGAGAGACAGACAGACAGAGAGAGATAAATACCTGAACAACTTTTATTTTGTTTGCTTTTGACTAGTTACCATATTTTGATTAAGAATAGGAATACTTCTGGATTTGCAAGATAGTTCAGTGGGTAAAGGTGTTTGCTGTGCACGCATGAGGATTTGGTTTTGGTCCCCAGAACTCATGTAAAGGCTGAAGGAAAAAAACAGGTCTACAAATTTGTCCTTTGACTTCCACATGTGTACTGTGACATGCATTTACCTGCCCTCCAACAGCAATAATTTAAAAAAACCTACAATTCTCAGTACATTATATGTACATAATATATTTCGATAGTATGGGCCACAAATATCTCTCACTGGGCCAACATCCTGTGTTTTTATTAATGAGCTTATATCCACCTGCTGTTTCTTCTCTAGGAAACAAGCGAATGTCTGACAGAACAGATGGTCCCCTGGCTGTAGCCTGGCACAAAGAAATCTTGCACTTTACCAAACAGCAAAGCAAAATGACTTCTACAAGAAGCAGTTCTCCTCCTCGTTTCCTTTAATGTCAAGGTACAGCATAATGGCAAATATGAGTAGTAATGTCCTCAACCAAAATTCCCACCTCAAGGAATGAAGACATGAGCTAAACCATCCCTACCCACATCAGTAGCACATCAGTAGCCAGCTCCTTAGTCTGGTCCCTTTCCTAATGGGTCTGAGGCAGCAGATCAGACCTTCCCCACCTGTAGAAGTGAAGTTGATGCATCTCCCTGGCGTATAGGAACTACACTGAGATTGACTGGTCTGCTCCACTGCCATACTTGCTAATTATGGATATGCTCGTGGTCAACGTGGATTAGCAAGAGGTTGAAAGAAATGTGCTACCACTATGCTATCACAAGATTGTGTCTAGAAAAGCCAGGAGAGTCAAAGAATGCTTTAAAGATGCCAAAGTCACTGCCTCTGTTTATAGCTCTCTGAATTCTGCCAGTGCTGAGCCAATCACATTTCGGTTATGAACTTCAAACAAATAAACAAACAAACAAAGAAACCAAGAGTTTGAGCTGGCTCCCAGAGGTTCAGCAGCTGGGAAAGCTGTGCATAGGCAGGAATCGGGAAGCCCCAGATCAACAAACTGCCAGGACAGGATGACTAAGCAGAGGAAGCTGGTTGGTAGACCAAGCCAAGGAGGAGCTGGAAACGAGCACTAGTTCCTGCTGACTGTCCAGTTTCTATTGTACGGGTGGGAGGTCTGACAGCTGCGCCTCCCATCCTCAGGTTTCTAAGAGCTTCCGCTTTTTATGGAAAGAAAAAAAGAGGCTTGCTTGAGCTAGTTTAAGAGGGCTCCTTTAAGAGCATGACTTCTCTTTAACTCTGAGACCCAGAGGACCAGGAAGTGGTAAGGACAATGTGACATAGGCACGAGGTGTGAGGTAGCCATGGAGTTTATTAGAAGATGGTGCTTGTATTTACAGCAAAACAGGGTGATCCCAGGGAAATAAAACATGGTCATCCTTGAGGGGGAAAAGTGGGTTCAGTATTAGGAGATTAAACTTGTGCTCCTTCCTCTACCCCTACCTCTCCAGTGGGCTTCGGATGAGTTGCCTACTTTCTCTGAGCCTCGGTTTCCTGGGAAGTGAAATAACAAGTAAAATGATCTCTACTGTTTGTTTTTCTGATTTAAAAAAACCTTATAGACTAAGAGTTTAAGCCTTCCAGTTTTGGGTTTTTTTAAAAACATTTTATTTATTCAATTGTGCGTGTGTACATGTATGTGTGTGTGTGTGTGTGTGTGTGTGTGTGTGTGTGTGTGTGTGTGTGTGTAGAACCACGGATGAATTCAGGAACCACCATGGACACCTCCACCTCCTCCTTGTTTACTCTGCCCCGGGATTCACAGGCTCCGCCCTACCAGGATCAGAAACGCAGGCCGCCCCTGCTTCCGCCTGGCATCTATACGTGGGGTCTAGGATCCGAACTCAGGACCTTCAGCCTGCAAGGCAGAGACTTAACCCCTGAGCCACCTCTCCAGCCCCCACTTTTGTTTTTTTATTTAAATATTTTATTTGTTTATTTGAGAGAGGGAGAAAGGAGCGGGAAAGAGAGAACAGAGAGAGAGAGAGAGAGAGAGAGAGAGAATGAACACTGGTGGAAGTTAAATGAGGACTTTTGGAAGTCAGTCAGTTCTCTCCTACCCATATGGACTTTCAGGGATTAAACTCAGATTGCCAAGTTTGAGAGAAGGCACCTTACCCTCTGAGCTATCTTCCTGGCCCCTGAGTCTAAGTCTTCTTTGGGCAGGGATCTTTCTTGTTTAATGTTATATCTATAGCTCTTAGACTAAGTTGTCATCACCTTCATTGTCTCCTCTTCCTCCTTCTCCTCCTCCTCTTCTTCATCATGGTGACCATCATCGTATTGGGGATTGAATCTAGGGCCTTGCACAAGCCAGTCAAGCTGTCCACACTGAGCTCCATTGTTTTTAAAACAAGCACTAACTCTCAGCTTTGAATGACAGCAACTTGGGAAATGAAGTCAATATGCAAGAAAGAGCCTTGAAATTATAATTAGCTCAGGAGTAGACAGCTAGCATGTGCATGGCCCTTAGTTAAAGGAAGTAAAATTAAAACAGTGAGATAAAATGCATTTATTATGCAGATACATCGTAGCAAGGCATTGTATTAGTGTCAGGATGATCTCTTGGGTTTTATCGAATCCTTCCCTTCCTGGTTCTTAGAGGGAATTTATTTATTTATTTATTTGTTTGTTTGTTTGTTAGATGGTTATTTAGTGTGGGCACAGCCATGGCACAGTGTACTGGTATCAGTCAAAGAATACAACTTGCGAGAGCTGGTTCTCACTTTCTGCCTTGTGGGTTCCAGGGATTGAACTCCGGTTGTCAGACTTGCCCAGCAAGTGCTTTTATCTGAGAACCATCTCAGCGGCCCTGTTTTGTTTGCTTGTTTTTTGAGACAGGGTCTGAGATAGCTCAAGCTGGCCTCAGACTGGATGTATAGCCAAGGATGAATTGAATTCCTAATCTTCCTGCCTCCACTCCCTATTACTGGTTTTAACTGGTGGGTACCACTGCCCCTGCTTCGCAAAGGAAAATGGTCGCATAGTTGGCTTCAGGCAGGTTTTGTTGATGCCTTAATGTCCCCAAAGAAGTGGGCATGGGCAGAGTGGAAGAAGGTACTATTATGCTGCCAGCAGCTACTACATGGCTTTCCAGATAGAAGACCAGAGAGGGCCAGGATGCTGGGGTTCTGTATTGTGGGGGTGCCTTTAAATTTTTCCTTTGCTGTCTTCCTTCTGCCCATTAATCTCTCTTAATCCTTTTCCTGAAGGGAATCACCAAGATGGTTAAAATAACAAACTGCTAAATCTTTCTCTACAATGGTAAAACCCAGAGACCTTTGTAATACCCTTCCTTAGTAATTAGCAGCAGGAAATCAAGTGTCAGATAATAAAGATCCTGCCCAGTCTATAACCTCCCTATAGCTGCCACACTTCAATAGACCCTTCTAATTACCTTGGGGCTGGTTTTAAATAAATCTTACTGCTTTCTACTTACTCTTGTCTAAGTTTTGGTGACCTTGAGTAGTGGTGAGCCAGCATGTTTAATTCCAGTAACAGTTCCACTCTATTAAACTTGCCAAAATAAAAATTTCCCTGTAATCTGCTCTGGTCACTCTTGAGTTTAGGATAATGATTGTTTGAAATGGAATTTTTTTTCTTTTTGTGTGTATATGTGTTTGTATTGTGTGTGACTGTAGAGGAGGTACATGTATGTGATGCTCATGCACATATGTGCATATGGAGGCCTGAGACTGACATTATCTGTCTTCCTCAATTACTTTTCCATCCTTTTTTTTTTTTTTTTTTGAGACAAGGTCTCACAGAACCTAAAGCTCACCAGTTAGCTAAACTGACTGAGCGCAAGCCCCAGGAATTTTCCTATCTCTGCTTCCCTAGCCCTGGGGTTGCATACATGTCTGACACTGGGGTTCAGAAATCAGGTCCTCATACTTGGGAGGCAACTGCTTTACTAACTAAGCCAATCCCCCCAGCACTGAGATAAATCCATCTGACAACTATTTTTACTAAACTTTTTTCCACAATTCACAAAACCTGCACACTTAATGTTTTTTTTTTTCTACTCTTTTATTGTTGCTGTCACACAAGTTGGCAACACAGAAAATCTTCAAGTGAAAGCAGTCAGAAGTAGCAAGCAAGGGATAGATTATATTACAACTACATTAAAGTCAACTTATAAATGAGCTGTTCATAGTTACACTAAATGGAATAATGATGCTCAGATATTGATCACCTGTTTCTTCCCTGACGCTGTGTGCTAAGCGCTCTACATTTAGTCCCCGAATAGTGTGTGGAAGCAGACCAAGTGTTTGTAGGCCTTTAAGCTCATGCAATTTGAAGGACCCTTCAAAGTGGAAATAAAAAAAAAAAAAACATTGGCAAGAGAACTAAGTACAGGACTTTGAAAGGCTGATGAAAGCAAGGAACTCCAAACAAATTCCATGTGCTTCACGGAAACGTACCACTATGTCTGAGAAGGCTCACGTCTTTTACAAGCAATGAACTTGAAGTTTAAAGAAGTTAAATAATTTGTCCAAAGTCCAAGCTTGAAAATGGAAAGTTTAAGATCTAATAAAATAAAATTTCCATGATTATGAAGCATTAACTACATTTGAAGAAAAAAAAATCATAGCCTTTTTTTAAAACTAATATTTACAAACTTTCGACACATCTTAATTGTTGTTATCCCTGGTTACAGATAGGAAAACATGAATCAAGAAATAGCAAACACACACACAAAAATAAATAAATAAATAAATAAATAAATAAATAAATAAATAAATAAATAAATAAAAGAAATAGCAAACAAAGTTAGGTTTGGTGGTGCATTCCTGTAATCCTAGCACTTGGGAGACTGAGGCAAGCAGGATCACTGTGAGTTCAAGCCCAGCCTAGCCTACATAGTGACATACTGTCAAAAAAAAAAAAAAAAAAAGGAGAGGGGCTGGGAAATTGGCTCAGTGACTAACGCACTTGCTGTACAAGCAAAAGCCCTAACCCACCAACTTCCCCCTTTCAGATCCCCAGATCTCATGTTATATGCCAGGTGAGTGTGACAAGAGCAAGCTGATTAGCCAATCTAATCTAGTCCTACAGGTGAGGACTGGGTTTAATTAGAGATTCAGCCTGAAAAGAATAAGGTAGAAGAGTAATCAAGAATATGAAAACACACACACACGCACACACACACACACACACACACACACACACACACACACGCCCACCTACATGCAAATGCACATATATGTGAAAATGGGGGGGCTAAAATTGAGAAAGAGAAAAAAGAAAATGCAGCCATATCACCAAGCTGATGCCAACATTCATTAATCTTTTCACCAGCAAAATTCTTATTCTTTGCTTCTGTCCCATGCCATACTATGGGCTGCCCAGGAAGAGTAGACTGGTAAAGTGTGACCTTTGGTCAAACATCTCCAAATGTATCTGATGAAACCATCCCCTTGATATCAGACACCACATGGTGCATTCTGGATGGTTCTGAAAGTCCCCAGCTTATAATTTATCAGCCTGAGGCTGCTCCCCATGGAGAAAATACCAACACACACACACACACACACTCACAAAGACCAACACAAACTTAGGTCCCACAAAGATGCCTCAAAGGCTCTGGGATGCGCCAGTAGACCTTAAGAAAATCTGTCATCCTACGGGTCTCTCTGAAACAGACTCTTAAAGCCATGCAAGAAAATGCAAATACTGCTTCATTGCTTAATTCAAGTTTCCAAAGCCAGAGTCTAATGCTCACTCTGGATTTGGATATGAAGAGCAGGGAAAAGATTCAGTTTCGTTTTTCCTTTAACATCAATGCTCAAAGGAACATTGGAAACGATGGTCTTTGAGAAGCCCAGACATGGGCCTTGTCTTCAGTTGGCAATTTAATTTTTAACCTCGCTAGAAATTAAAGCATGCTTTGCCTTGACTACTTTCTTAAATTGCCTTTAATTGCCAGAATCCAAGTAATTGGTTACACTTCTGAAAACCTCTGTTAACGGAGAATCTCTATTGCCATTTGGAATAGAGCAATTTTATCATTCATTGAGCACAGTGATTTAAAGAGAACTAGGCCTGGGTGTTTGGAACCTGAATAGCAGTGGGAGTCAGGTGCCTTTGAAAGGCTCTTCCACTGACTTTTCTTTTACTTTTTTAAAGGAAAAACTGACCCCAGCAACTTTCTCCTGTTCCTCTTTCCACACAACTTGGTGGATATGGGTGAAAGGGTGAAAGAAATGACCCAGTGTACTCTCTGAATGGAGAAGTCTTCGACTTGGCCAGCTCTACAACCCGACCCACCCACGAGGAGAGGCAGATCTGATTCTTTTAGGGATCTCAAAGCACCTAAGCAGTGGCTGAACACAACAAGCTTGAAGCTAAGACCAGGCAACACCACAAGACACACAGCTGTAAGGACCAACTGCTGGATGGCATGTCATCCAGCCCCAAGGCCCGGCCTGTCTGCAAAGGGTCCCGCTCAGCCCAGGAAAGAAGGAACACAATAGACCTCGCACACGGGTCTCATTCCCAGCCCCTCAACCCTTCAAAACTAGGGCGGGCAGAACGGCCTCTTCTGCGATGCCTTTCACGTACTTTTTTCTTTTTTTGTCAAGTCAAAGGCTCAACTGAGATTGGTGTTAGGGGAGGAGGGAAACATGTAAATGACAATGCAGACGAAGGGCTTTCTTAAAAGTCAAGCTCCAGGCACCCATTCAGCATTTAAAGGAAGCGGTCGTCTGCGGACCTGCCCATTCTCCCAAGTCCAGGAAGACGAAATGCAAAACGCGACCCGGGTCTGCGCCAGTGCAGGTCTCCCTCCCTCCGCCGGTCCACTGTGGGAGGATGGCTTGGAAAGACACGCGCGCGCGCAGCCTGACCCGTCTCACCTTCTGGATTGTCTGGTCCACTGCCTTCTGGAAGACTCGGGCCACCAGCAGCGTGACGCTGCTCACCAGCAGGAGCAGGGACAGTGTCCCGGTCGTGTAGAAGCAGCATCTGCCCATTCTGCACGCTCTTCTCGGGCCCCGCCGGGCCGCGCCGGCCAAAGACCCGACTGGGAGGAGAAGGGAGCCGCCGCAGCAGCGGCCGCAGACCCGGGGCCTCCGGGAGTCGGCTGCGCTGCGCGCCGCTCTGGCCTGCACGCAGGCGGGACGGCAGGCGGAGGACGCCGGCTTGCTTTCGCTTTCTTTGGCTGCAGCTGATGGGGAGGTGGAGGGAGCGCGCACAGCCGTGACGCTTCGCCGATCGGCCTCGCCAGCAACCCCGGGAGGTGGCGACCGGCGACTGCGCGAGAGAAGCGGGCGGGGCTGGGCGGAGGCCGCCAGTCATGTGCCCTGCAGCGCCGCAGCGATTCGGCCCGCGCCTGCTGCTGCATGTTCCTCCGCAGGCAGGCTGGCCGCGCCTGCATCCTCTCCCCCAGGCTCGGCGGGCAGCTATCGGGCCGGAGGTATCCCTGGTTCGCGCTCCCCGTTAGCCTGTTCTGCATATAGGCGCCCGGGGCCCAAGCCCTAGGAACACAGATGGAAGACAAATTTCCCCTGCTCCACTGGCGCTCTGGAGCTAGCCATTATGTACGGTGTATGTAACGAGTGCCTTGACCCGGGGCAAAATGAGATTTGTGCCAGCGACCTGGTCCACTAGGACCCCACAGTCCAAATGGATCTTCCGGGCTATGCAAGAATGTGTCCACAGGAAAGGGAGGAAGTGGCGGTGCATGGAGGAGGAAAGGCGTGGAGCGTGAAAGCAAACCCACAGAAAGCAAGGACTTTTCTATTGACAAGGTTCAAATGTCCAGGATGTGGGGTAGAAGTTGAGTTCCTCAGAGGTCAGATTTGAAGGGTTCTCCGTGTGGGCAGAAGGGCATCAGCTAGAAGCTTGAAGCAGGTGGAACTGGTATTTATGGTCTACTTTGCTCATCGCTGCATCCAGTCACCCAGGCAAAGGACACAGCAGCAAACCCTCAGTCAACATTAGCTGAATGAATAAGGGGTTAGTTAGTTCCATGCCAGACCTTTACTAGTGCAATACACATGCACCCTCTACCCACCGAGTCCTGGAAAGTGGAGATTTGGTTGTCCCAGTCCTCCAGAAACATGGCCGCTGAAAGTGCTTCACATGAGATGTATGAGGGAAGCTGTGCTGGATGGATCTGGATACAAGTGGGATTTGTGCTGGGAAAAAGTCTGATCATGGATCGCTAGTCTAACAAGTTCAACAAAGTCAAAACTGATGTGTTACTAAAATTTAGCCTACCGGGGCTGGAGAGGTGGCTCAGGGGTTAAGCCTCCGCCTTGCAGGCGGAAGGTCCTGAGTTCGGATCCCAGATCCCACGTATAGACGCCAGGCGGAAGCGGGGACGGCCTGCGCTTCTGGTCCTGGTAGGGCGGAGCCTGTGAATCCCGGGGCAGAAGGAGGTGGAGGCGCCCATGGTGGTTCGCGAATTCGTCCGTGGTTCTACACATACACAGACACACACACAAACAGCCGCGCACGTGCACATACATACGCATATGCACACAGTTGAATAAATAATAATAATAAAAAATTTTTAAAATTTAGCCTACCATAGATACAGGCCTGCCTTAGTATTTATTTACCTGCTGTGTTTAGTCATGGGCTGGGTGCCACCTAGGGAAGCTAGTCTCTGTACCAACCAGGGATAAATATCAGCGGATAGATTTCAGCACAGCTAGGCAGCTGACGCACAGTCACCGGTCACTTATGCTAATTGCATGAGATGGCAAGTACATTTTCTTGACCGATGCAGCCTTATTGTTAAGAATTCAATATTATGGATGAAAAAAAACTCAGATTAGCTCTCCATTAGAGGCCAGCTGGGCTACATAAGGAATCTTTGTCTTAAAAAGAAAAAAAGAAAAAAAAAAAAAAAAGGAAACAAAAGTAACAGAAAATATCCAAATAGAAGTTACATTGTTGTTGATGTTGTACCCTGTGTTAGATTTAGGATGCTGCATCTGAACTGAACATTCTCAGATTTTGTTCTTTTCTATTCCCTAAACAATACAATATAACAACTATTTACATGGTATGTGCATTGTATTAGGTATTATAAGGAATCTAGAGATGTTTTGAAGTATTAAGATGATTGTGTAGGTTCATGAAAACACTATCATTTCCATGTCTTATTTTTATTTTGTGGAATTTCTTCATTTGTTTGGGACATATCTCATATAAATGAAGCTGAACTCAAGCTCAGTATATAACAGAGGAAGACCTTGAACGTTTCTTCCCCACCCCCACCCTTTCCTCTACCTCCCAAGAGGTAATGAGATTTGCAGGTGTGTACTACCACACCCGGTTTACTTGGTGCTGGAGTTTTCCTGCGTGGTAGACAAGCACCATACCAACCAAGGCCTACTGTGCAACTTTGATATCCATGGTGTACAGGGAGTCCTAAAACTGATGTCCCATGGGATATCATATCATCTTCATTTTAAAAAGGATGAAACTAGGCTCTAAAGAGTTAAGCAACCAAACAGGTTCAACCAGTTGCTGAGTAGTAGGTTCTTCCTGAAGCAGAATATAAGACTCATGACTACCAAACCCCTTACTTTTTCTATTTTGTGAGAATCTGGAGGCAGGAGTCAGGAGACTTCACTGAGGACTTTGGTGATGGAATGAGAATGGTCACAAATTTTTTGCCACTCCTTCTGTTGGGAGGAACTGTCTCTACTTCTCCCCCTGGATGCAATGAATTTTTTAAACCACAGTAGAAATAACCACATCTAGGTCTTCTGAAGGTAGGTCATGAATACCTTGCAACTTCTGCCTGGGCCTCTAAAAAGTCCTAACTGTTGGAACCCTGAGTGAATGAGGTTTGCTCCTCTTTCTGCAATCCTTGTGGATATTTATGTGGCAAATTTCCTTGTCTTCTAGTGTTGGTATGAATTCCCCTGCCAAATTGAACTAAAAGCTCTTTGGTAGCACATTTATCTGCAACATGCAGATAATGGCTGCAACGTTGTGAGCCACTGAAGCTTGGTTTGGACTGTTACTCAACTATAGACAACTGCAGCAATAGTGAGGGCAGGACTGAAGTTGGGACTTTGGTAGTGACTGACTGTCCTCTTCCCCTTCTTCCAGCTGAAGCTACCAAAGACCCTCCCAGCAGCCAGCTGGAGAATCAACCAGTGTGCGAAGAGAGTCTGGTGTTATGTGGAAAGATCTAACTATTCCAAGCCTGGTGGCTAATGTCCGTGGGTGGTCTCCAGTCCTCATGTATCCAGAAATGGACAGTCTTTCCCTGCCCCTGATCCTTCCATGGTCATGGTCTATATTACATTCCTATCGATGCTTTGGATTCCAATTGTGTGCATGCCATGATTTGAGAGAGGGAGTATGCTAGCCCCTACAACCTTCACTTGCTCCTTTCCTGGGCATTGGGATTTTGTTGCAATCTGTATGTCTTTTCTTTAACTAGAAATAAAAGGCTTTGGCAGTTCACTTGCATAAGAGCCTAAGACAGGATCATGCTCAAATTGGACTATCCCTGTCCCTGACTTGCACAGTTAGATCCTATTGGCTGACTCCATCCTGGAGTAGAACCTTCCTAGATAACCATTCATTCTAGCCCTGATCACCAATTCCAGGACAGCTTTGTTTTCATTGTTAATTAAGATATCCTCTCTCTTTCTCACTGTCTCCTTTCTTTAAAATTAGTCTGTCATTCTTGCTTTCCATAAATGTATTGATTGAATTGTTGGATTCTTATTTTTAATGTTTTAGGGTTCTTTGTATATTCTAGATATTGATCCGCTGTTGGACATAAAGGTAGCAAAGAATTTTCTCCCATTCTGTAAGTTGCATTTTCATTTAACTGCTTACTGAACAGAAACTTCCAAATTTCACAAGGTTCCATTTGTCAATTATTGCCCTGTTTCCTGTGTGATTGGAAATCACTATTCAGAAAATCTTCACCTGTATTTTCCCTCTAAAAGCTTCAGAATTTCAGGTCTTTGCTCCATTTGGAGTTAATTGTCCAGGGAGCACTATTTGCCTGTGGATGGCCAAGTGTGACTTCAGGAATCATCCTGGATAGCTTTTACCTCTTTTTTACTTTGTTCTGGGATTTCCCAGGCTCTACCTTCCAGAGTCCAAAAGTACAGACTGCTGCCATTTCTGCCTAGCATTATCATGTGGGATTTGGGATCTGAACTCAAGTTCTTTTACTTTCAAGGCAGAGGTTTAACCTCTAACCATAATTTATTTTAATTACTTTAATTTAATTTTAATACAGGGTAAGAGATAAGAATTCAGTCTCATTCTTCCACATGTGAATATCCAGTTTTGCCAGCATTCATTATTAAAGAGTGTGTCTTTTTCTAGTGTATATTTTTGACGTCTTCGATCATGGTAGAGATAGAGTCTTGGTATCTGCTGGTATTGGGATTTGGAGTGCACCTCCAGAAAGGTTCTAGTTACCTATAGTTGTACAATTCCACTCTGCTTGTTTCATTATCATCTTAAGTTTCCACTCAGAGGTGTGCATTTTAATATTACAGTTAGCCAAAAGTTACTCTCTGACACTCTGAAGTGCCTCTGCACCTACACCAGTGGCTGGAGCTGCTTTAGTAGACCACAGTTGGGGAGTTCAAGCCTTCTCCTTTGCCAACTTGTTCTTCAGCTATGCTAATTTTGCAGCCTTTGTGTACAGCCTCCTACCCCAGTCTCAACCTATATAATATAGCCCAAGTTGGCTGGCCTGGAACTCACTGCAATCCCCCTGCCTCATTCAAATTTCTGAATGGTGGGATTACGACTATGAGTCTGCATATGTAGCTCTTTAAGATCTGTTTTGTTTTGTTTTGTTTTGTTTGTTTGTTTGTTGTGTAGCTCAGGCTGGTCTGAACTCATGATTCTACTGCCTTGGCCTCTCCAGTGCTAGGATTACAGGTGTGTGCCCGGATGTCAATCCTTTCAGTTCCCTTCCTGCCTCTTGGCTGGGCCACTAGTAACAGACTAGGGGTATGGAGTTAAGAGTCAGGTTTGAGACCACCACAAGCTCAGTATGGGGAGAACATCTGACCACAGCTTCCAGCCCAGCTGTCCTCAATTTACCTTCCTGTTGAGGCTTTTTTTTTTTTAAACACTGTTTCCACTGTGTCTAACAGTTGGTACACTGCTTCCCCTTTAAATCTGTGACCCAGGCTGAACAAAGCCCTCTTTTTGGTTCCTCTTAGCACAGCTGAACAGACCAGCATTTAGAAAATGTGCTAAACACCAAGACAGAACAAAAATGCCCTAATTACAGAAACTACAAACAAGCTTTAAAAAAAAAAAAAAAAAAAGCATATTCCCAAAATAGCCCTCTGCAATCCCACAGTCATGTCTATCTTATCCTGAAGCCTGGCACAACTTTTTAACACTTGACCTAGCTGTATTTGCTATTTTTTGCAACCTTCTCTATCACATGTTAGAGACTTTCATGGACTTTTAGCCCTATACCTGATGTTGTGTTCCGCTCCACAATGCCACTTGGGACTTCCTCCTCATTTCTGATCTACAGGACATGATGCCTATGTCACTAATTGGAGTTCTTCTTTTAATTGTCCAGGAATCACTTTGCCCTGCAGGTGAGACTCCACCCTCTACTGCAGGGTGTGGCCATGGTTTGGCAGGCTCACAAACAGCTCCTTACGCACACTAAAGGGCCCACCAGTCCTGTAGTACAGCTGGTGAGGAGACAAACTGAGCTGTCTTGATGATTCTCTGTCTATAAGTCAAAATACTTTATTTCAGAAGAATTTAAGGAATGAATAATCTCTGGTACCTGTTGAAACCTCATAATTATGCAGCATTCAGAAAGAAATAGAGGTTTTCCTGTAGATTCTAAGACAAGGCCACTGGAAGGATACAAGAGAAATTGTTAGATATACCTTTTTTTTTTTTTTTTTGGTGTTTTGACACATGGTCTCACTATGTAGCCTAAAGTGGTCTGGAACTTACTTTGCAAACCAGGCTGACCTCAGTCCTTGATCCTCTTGCCTCAATTTAAAATTTAGAATATTGACATTACGCACAAGGTTAGTCATACAGTCATTGTATACTTTCATGTTGAAAGTAATCATGTGCTCACTGTAAACATTCATCATGCACAACTATTATTATTATTATTATTATTACTGCTGGAGATAGAATCCAGAGCTTCACAGGTGCCATACAAACATCCAGTCATTGGGGTAGCTCTCTAGCACAATTTCATAACCTTGTATAATGTCACTGCTAATGACTCTTATTCTTATTGTAGACTCATGTCACCTATCATACTAAAAGTAGAGTTTACTCTTCCTTTACTTAAAACTAGTCTGACATTCTAATCTGCCTTGACCAGTGGACTATGACAGAGTTGATACAGTTTTAATACTACTAAAGCTTATTGGGCCACCAGCCTTTTTTATCTTCCCTGGAATCCAACTGCCACGTTAGCAGCTCAGGTTAGATTATTGACTCTAAGAGGTTGCAGTGACCCTAGAGAATGAGAAGCACTCAGGTCAAGCTCTGTGTGCTCACAGTGTGGTTAGCCTCCCTGCCTGGGGCTGCACATGCTCACACTATGGATTTAGTCTCATATGAGCTTGACAAAACCGCCATTCTTCAACTTTATCATGGATTCCTAACCATGTGGAGCTGGAAATTCAATCATAAATAGGCAGTTTTAGAGCAGCCATGCTGGGACGGTCTCTGAAGGTCTTGGAAGGTCATTCCCCACTGCTGAGATTACCCTGGAGGAACATCCCTGTGGATGGGGAAGGAGTGATTTTAATCCTCCAGGAAGATAAGGCAGTCAACTTCCAACCAACCCTTTGTTCATGACAGGATGTGGTGATTAGCTCCTCTTTACAGATAGGTTCCAACCCAGGAATGTGAGCTAACCAAAGAGGAAAAGCCATTTTTCCCAGGTTTATCTAAATGCATAAATATACCTGACCTTAGTAGCTGTCTTTGGTGCCTGCCCCTAGCTCCTTGTCTTTCATGGATTCCACATATGGAGTCCATGAGTTCTGTTCTTTCTCCCCTCTAATAAACTCTACCTTAATCCTCTACATGGGCTCTGGTTTCAATCTTTGACTCCAAACACAAGAACCCAAGATACACACAGACTCCTAGAGAGTCACTCCACAACAATAACAATTAATCTACATCCTAAATGTATTTCTCTTATTGTTCCTACATTATATTATAGTCCAGTTTTTTTTTTTTTAAAAAAAAAAAAGGATATAAAGGTCGGAGGTGAACATGCCAAGGGAATATAAGGACAAATGGGAAGTAGGAGGGTGTAGTTATGATCAAAATTCATTGTATACATGTATGAGATTGTCGACAAAGAAAAATATTACTTAAAAAAAGAGAATCGTGGATGCCATAGCTCCAACCAAGTTCCCAAA
This sequence comes from Typhlomys cinereus, assembly GCA_023101885.1. Classification (NCBI taxonomy): domain Eukaryota; kingdom Metazoa; phylum Chordata; class Mammalia; order Rodentia; family Platacanthomyidae; genus Typhlomys; species Typhlomys cinereus. Next base: position 944,799 of record JALPQD010000011.1, on the reverse strand, counting down.
TGAGTACAACTTTCTGACTTGTGGCAGAGGGAATATAAACCCAGTGCAAAACAGTGAGCAAAGGAGTGGCTGTATTTAAGCAACTGATGTTGGGAGTATTTTATTTTATTTTATTTTATTTTATTTTATTTTATTTAGGATAGTGTTTTAAAAACAAGTTGTATTATTTTTTAAATGACTTTAGCATTCTAGGCGCCTCAAAAGAACGAAAGCATCCCTAAGACGTGCTTCATGTGTGACAAATCCATATCCAAGATGTTTCCAAAATTAATTTTCTTAATGTTACTTGAAGCTAGCCTATCAAATGTATCCTTGGAGGTTAGTTATAAGTTTGTGGACCATCTACCGCTCTGAACAATGCAAGATCCTCAAGCAAAACATTCTCTTCCCTTTCCCACTTGCTAATGACACTAAGGTAAGACATTACCAAGGTCTTCATGAAAACAGGTTCTATGTGATTCCCCTGGAAGAGAACTTACTTGCCATATCAACACACATCCTTTGTGAGGTGTTCCAGGTTTCTCCAACCAGGAAGTCTCTATGGTTTCTCCTTTGTCATTTTTTACCCTAGGCTAGAAGAATCTTATCTGGTTTGGATCTTGCTTTTGTTTTGCTTTGGGTTTTGGGAAATGTGACTCCTCTAGAAATCTTCATTTCTTTTCTCCTTTTACCCCTTATAAAAAGGATATTATAATTTTAAAGTGTGTGTGTATGTGTGTGGTGTGTATGTGTGTTTATCAGAGAGTACACTGTGAGTCCCTGTGGAGGACCAAGGGTAACTTCAGGAATCATCCTGGATCTATCTCCTTTCTTTTTGTTTTGCTCTGAGACTTCCCAGGCTCTGCCCACCAGGGCAGGAAGTACAGACTGCCACCATTCTGCCTGGATTTTTTTTACATGGGACCTGGGATCCAAACTCAGGACCTTCTGCTTTCGAGGCAGAGTGTTACCCCTGAGCCATCTCTGCAGCAGATGTTGATGTTTTTGAAAACATAAAAATGAGGAAGAGAAAAACAATTTGCCTTGTTCCTTTCCTCTTCTGAAACCACAAACGTGCTCACCTCGCCTCCCTCCCCCCAGCACAGAAACCAAGCCCAGGGTCTTATACTTGCCAGCAGAGTTCTTCTGATTTAACAATAGGATGTGAGTGCTGGTGGGAATAGATGAAAAAGCAGGGAAGAAAAAGCAGAGGAGTGGCATGCACCCGTGATCCTAGAATTTAAGATCCTGAGGCAGGAGAGCCTTGAGTTTAAGTCTAGTCTGGGCTACATAGCAAGTTCAAGACCATCCTCAGTTATGTATTGAGACCATGTGTTAGAAAACGACAGGAAGAAGATCAATGAACTAGGGGGATAGAACACGAACCCAAGCTTCATCCATGTAGACTGAAGTTTATGCAAAAAGCTCCTCCTCCAAAACTCCAGGGAGGGAGCAGCAGTTTCCCTTCAGATGGAAATTGCTACTCACTTGGAGCCAGGGGTACAAGATTTTATAGTTGGAGTGAAAGGAGAAGGAATTTAGGGTTTGCCCAGTTATCAGACTAACATTCTGGTGTCTCCCTCCAGTAAAGATCCGTTCTATTTCCGGTAGGATCCATTTTGAGGTCTGGTTCTGGATCTATCACCAAGTATTTGGATTAAAAAAAAAAATAGGCTGGAGAGATGGCTCAGGGGTTAATCTGTCTCACAAGCAGAAGGTCCAAAATTCAGGACCCAGGTCCCACTATAAAAAAAAGGAAAAAAGGCAGGTGGAAACCGAAGTGGCCTGCACTTCTGGCCCTGGTGGGTGGAGCCTGAGAAATCCCAGAGAGAAGAAAGGAGGTAGAAGCAATCTAGGATGATTCATGAACTCGCCTTTGGTCCTCCACAGAGCCTACCAGTGCTCTCTGACACACACACACACACACACACACACACACACATAAATAAAATATTTTTTTTTTAAAAGAGAGACAAGAGCCACATGCCCCAACAATCCTAATGAGGAAGAGACAGAGGAGAGAGAGGGAGAGAATGGACAATGGAAAACTGAATGTCTGTACAGTATTATCAGCCCTCGCTAGGTGGTTTTAGAGCAGTCATGCTGGGATGGTCTCTGAAGGCCTTTGAAGATCATCCCCAGGACTAGGATTACCCTGAAGAACATATCCTAGTGATATGGAGGAATTGACTCTAATCCTTCACAGAGATAAAGTCACCAATTTTCCCTAACCCTCTGTTCATGAAAGGATATAGAGATCAGTTCTCCATTGTAGAGAAGCCCTACCATGTGTTCTGGCACAAGATCTACTGGGTTGAGCCTCGATATGAACAGACCAATGAGACGTAGAGGACCAAAAGCTCCAATTAGGTTTATTAAAACTAGAGCAAACCAATGAGGAAAAGCCACTTTCCCAAGCCTGACTAAGGATATAAATATTTCGGACCCTGGCAACCATCTTTGGCTCCCTTGCCCCTCATGGTACCCTACACCTGGAGCCCATGAGTTCCATTGGGTGCTTGCCCCTCAGGGCACTCTGTATCTGGAGTCCTTGAGTTCTCCTCTAGCAACTTGCCTCTTATGAATTCCAAGCTTACAGTCCATGAGTTCTCCAGGGCTCTCTTGCCCCTCACAGATTCATGTCTGTGAGTTTTATTCTTTCACTCCTCTAATAAACTGCCTTAATCCTCTATGCATGTTCTGGTTTCAATCTTCAACTCCCAAACACAAGAACCTGGACATATACAGACTGCAGGAGAATGACCCCGCTACACTTGGACACCATGCTAGACAGTGACTTGCAAAGCTTCATTTCATCTTCACATTGCCCCATGCTGCTCTATCTTTGGAGAAAACAGACACAGAGAGGTGTATACTCCAACATCACATGAACAATAAAAAATGAAGCTAGTACTGGAACCCAAACCAGCTGAACCTTAACTTGACTCCTGCACCTTCACCGCTGCTTAGGATTCCCAGCCTTAACGTATGTTCAGAGCAAAAAAGAAAGCAATGGAGTTGGCTGCAAAGACTGCGGCATTTGAACATTTTTTATTACCAAACATTCAGGAGGTGCAGAACTCGGCACTAGTTCCAAGAAAGAGAATGACTGCCTTTGCCTGCCTGGACTTGGTGTTGGGGAATAGCAAGCTGGGAATGAGTTGCAGGTCACTGACTAAAAATAACATTTCCAGAACACGTTCGGACTTGAAGCCTATATTCATTGGAAGTAGTTTGATGATACTTTCTAGAAGAAAATGAGTTTGAGTTATTTGGGGATAACCTTTCGATTCAGAGAAACAAAGCCAGCATTGCTATGAAATGTCAGATGTGTCTGGTATCCTGGATATTGTGAAATCAGGGCTGAACAAGCAACCCAAGAATTTACAGTTATTCTTTAACAGACCACTTCATCATCTGCAGAGGCTGGAAGAGAGCCAGGATGACCTGTATCTCCTGCTGAGGGCGGACAGGGGGAAGAATTTGGAGAGGAATGGCTCATAGGTCACAGCACTCCCAGAGGGTGGGGAGTCTGTGCTTGATCAGAAACAAAGATGTGGTAAGGGACAAGCAGATTAGAGGAGCTGGGAGTTAGGATATTTGTTAGTCGTGTTGCTGATATAAATACCAAAGAAAAACAGTGTGAAGAGAGATTGGGCTTGGGGATTCAAATTTTTCAGGTCTGTGGCCACTGGCTCCCTTGTTTCTGGGCTGTAGTTAAGCAGAAAGTCCCAGAAGAAAAGCAGGAGGAGGCCAGGACAAATTATACTCTTCAAAGGCACATTCCCAGTGGACAACTTCTTCCTGGAGCAAAGCTGCCTACCTTATCTAAGTAGACAGAAAGGGGAGGAGGGGACTGAGAACAAACCACACCATTCCATGTCACCTCCCCACCCCTGACCTAAGTTCCCCAGTCAGGTCCCACCTTCAAACTTCTACCATCTCCTAATAATATATCTAGTTATGAATCCACAAATGGATTAATTCATGGGACACATCAGATCCCTCATCGTACAATCACCTCTAAGTATTGCTGCATCAGGATCTTAGTCTTCAGCACATGAGCTTTCTGAGGGCTTTTAAAGTCCAAATTATGGGCTGGAGAGATGGCTCAGGAGTTAAGACTCTGCCTCCCAAGCAGAAGGTCCTGAGTTCAGATCCCAGGTCCCACTTTAAAAATGCCAGGAAGAAACAGCTTAGTCCTGCACCTCCTACCCTGGTGCAGAGTCTGGGCCATCCCAGAACAAAGCAAAAAGGAGGTAGAAGCAATCCGGGATAATCCCCTAAGTCACCTTTGGCTCTCCACAGGGACACACAGTGCCTTCTGATACAGACAGATTCTCTCTCTCTCTCTCTCACCCCCAAAATAAATAAAGTCCAAAGTAGAGCTGGGAAGACTGGCTCAGTGCTAAGGCCTTTGCCTAAAAGCAAAAGGACCTGAATTAGGATTCCCAGATCAATGTAAAATGTCAGATGAGTGCGGCCACCCACCTGTAATTGTAGCCCTGGAATGCAGCGCGTGGGAATCTTTGGAGCAAGCTGGGTAGACAGACTAGTCTTACTCTAATGCTCTGGGTTTAATTAGAGACTCAGGCTTGCAACAATACTCTGCCTATTTATTTATTTATCATTTTACCATATGCCTGAGCCTTCTCCCAATTGTAAAAAAGAAGGAAAAAAAGGCAGATTGGCCATGCTGCAGACAAAGAATGGAAAAAGTTTATTGATTGCCTAGTTACAGGACCTCAGAAGGAACAAGAAGCCTTGTCTGAAGAGGCAGTCAAACTTTTATCTTTGGGAATGTGGGCCCATAAAAGAGAGGGAGGTGGCCTATCTCCATGAGGTACCTCAAGCTCCGGCTTTGTAAGTGCCTGCGGGGAGGGACCATTAAGCAGAAGCTGAATCCTATCACTAATGAGTTGGGAAACTGATTTTGTGAGGCAGGCTCCTGCCTGTCTGTTCTCTGGCCACTGAAGAAGCTTGTGCTATTGGCAGAACACGATGACAAGAGAATATGGTTAGAAACCAGAGAGAGAGGGAGGGATCAGGGACAAAATGTACCTTCCTGTATACCCTTGTGATTTACAGGTATAAAGAGAATATGTTCAGAAACCAGAGAGGGGGAGGGACCAGGGACAATGTATACCTTTCTATATACCCTTGTGATTGCTTTACAGGCACAAAGGGGTCAAATCAAATTCAGTATTCTATTTTATTTATTTCATTTTGCTCCAAGTGGTCTACTTGTTTCAACGAGGAAGGTATTTCCTAAAAGTACCTTCAGCTGGGAGTTTATCAGTGAGTTAATCCATGGATTGGATAATAGCCCTTGTGGTTTAACCACCTCTGGGGAACAAGTTTTCAAACCATGAACTTTTTTTTTTAATTTATTATTTATTCAATTGTCCGTGTGTGCATGTGTGCGCGTGTGTGTATGTATGTGTGTGTATTTATGTACGTGTGTGTAGAACCACGGACGAATTTGGGAACCACCATGGATGCCTCCACATCCTCCTTGTTTACTCTGCCCCAGGATTCACAGGCTCCGGCTTACCAGGACCAGAAACGCAGGCCGCCCCCGCTTCCGCCCGGCGTCTATACGTGGGGTCTAGGATCCGAACTCAGGACCTTCCACCTGCAAGGCGGAGGCTTAACCCCTGAGCCACCTCTCCAGTCCAAGTGAAAGCACTTTCAAGCCTGCATCTCATTTAAACCTTAAACCTTCCCTCTGGGTTAAGTATTGTCATATTCTTACTTTATAGATGTAGAATTCAAAACACAGAAACATTAAGCAACTTGTTGAAAGTGCACAGCTAAGTGATAGAATCTGTATTCAAACAATTCAAACACAAATGGACAAGGCTGGGGCTGTAGCTCCAATTGGTGAAGAGGTTGCTTAGCATGTGCAAGATCAGGGGTTTCATTCCTAGCACTACACAAAGCCAGCTGCGGTGGCACATGCCTGTCATTCCAGTATTTGTGAGAGGAAAGCAAGAGGATCAGGAGTTCAAGGTCATCCTCCGAGATACACTTGCACCCCCCTCCTCCCTTGGCTGTCACTATTAAACCAACTCATCTCAAGAAATTGGAATTTCTGAGGCTGGAGAGATCGCTCAGGGGTTAAGACTCTGCCTCCCAAGCAGAAGAACCTCAGTTTGGATCCCAGGTCCCATGTAAAATTGGCAGGCAGAAATGGCGGTGGCCAGCACTTCCAGTCCTGGTGGGTGAAACAAAAAAGAGGAAGAAGCAATCTAGGATGACTCCCAAAATCACTTTTGGTCCCGACAGGGACACACACTGGCCTCTTGTTATGGGATTGTTCTGGGGTCTGTATGAATCCAGGTTCTTGTATTCGAGAGTCAAAGATTGAAACTGGGGCATAGAGGATTAAGCAGTTTATTAGAGAGAAAGAACAGAGCTCATGGACTCCAGACATGGAGTGCCATGAGGTGCAAGGAACCCCTGGAGAAATCACGGGCTCCAGGCACAGAGTGCCATGAGGGGCAGCCACCAAAGATGGCTGACAGGGTCTGGAATATTGATGCCCTTAGTCAGGCCCAGGAAAAGTGGCTTTTCCTCACTGGTTAGTTTCAGTTTCTATAAACCTAATTGGAACTTTTGGTCTTCTACATCTTCATGGTCTGTTCATATTGGGGGCCAACCCAGTAGATCTTGTGCCAGACCAGGTGGTAGGGCTTATCTACAAGGGAGAACCTTTCTTGGCTGAGGGAAATTGGTGACCATCTCAGCATGGCTGCTCTAAATGTGCCTAACTCTGACAGACAGACAGACAGACAGACAGACAGACACCAAAAAATAATAAAAATAAAATAAAGACATTGGAATTTCTTTAGAATTTCATTCTGGACAAAAGGAAAAAAACTGGAAGCCTGGGGCCAGCCAGTAGAGAAACTGGTTTCCCAGAAAGAGATTTACTGCCTATTCCTGTGAGAGTGGGAAAGACTGAAACCCAGACTCGGGAGATGAGTGGAACCCTACCTGACCAGGTCTGCTCAATTGTACATACCTCTGGCTCTCCATCATGTTAGCACCCCGAAGATGGATTTGGGTTATTGGGCCTGTTTGTTCCTCTTCCCAACGTGCACACATGGAATAAACTTTTTTTTTTTTTTGTCTTCACTGACTTTTGTTTAATTGGCCTCTTGAGGAAGGCTGGCTGATCCTGTCTGTGAGCTATGCCAGGGCCCAGGCTCTGATACTGACTCTGATAACACTTTGCCCCCATTGTTGATTTGTTACAGATTAATCTCTTGGCTGTCCCATCTGGGTCACCAAATGTTATGAGAAACAGTCTTTCCTCTGCTGGCCAAATGTCCCTTCGTATCTTCAAATGTTCCAGGATACACTATCCCGTCGTTATAGGGTTCTTGTGTTCAGAGCCGAAGGTTGAAACCAGAACACGTGTAGAGGATTAAGGTAGAGTTTATTAGAGGAGAGAAAGGTTGGAACTCATGGATTCCAGATGTGAAGTACCATGAGGGGCAGGCACCCTGGAGAACTCCTGGAATACAGGCATGGAATCCATGAACGGTGGCCAGCTGGAAAAAAAACTCATGGACTCCACGTGTGGAGTGCTATGAAGGGCAGGTGCCAAAGATGGCCGCCAAGGTCAGGTATATTTATGCCTTTAGGTAAGCCCAGGAAAGAAGGGCTTTCCTCATTGGTTAGCTCACGTTGGGGCCCAACCCAGTTGATCTTGTGCCCTCCTCAAGATGGGGCTCTTTCTGTAAAGGAAAGTAATCTCTATATCCTTTCACAAGCAAAGAGTTAGAGGAAGTTGGGGGAGGCTGTGTTCCTCCAGGGTAATCCCAGCAAGTGGGGGGGGATGATCTTCCAAGACCTTCAGAGACTCGGCATGGCTGCTCTAAACCTGCCATAAAATACCCTTCTCTACAATTCCATCATTCTTTGAAATATTCCTCCTTAATGAATATTTCCCTTATCACAATATCTTTTTTTTTTTTTTTTTATTCAGGGGAGAGCGCGAACGCAGTCCCCCACTACCACAAATTATGCAGTCGAGTTTCCCACATTTGGGGAAATCGCAGGGGTCAGCACATCCCGAGTGCAATGGATAAGCCTCGCCCTGGGAAAACCACCTTCGTGATCATGGTATCTCCCCTGCCAGGTAAGTATCCCTTATCACAATATCTTGAAAAAGTTATCTTCCCAGTTTCTGGTGTATTTTGTCTTCATATTACAAATTCATTCAATAAGATAAAGTCCAATACCTCAGGGAAAATAACCAATTTGAACAGTCTGAACTGTATCAGTGACCCTTTTATGATAGATGGGCCATGCAGATGATGCCTCTTAGCATCAAGGCACCCACTCATTCTCGGTTACAGGATCTAGGACCAGTGGCTCACCGCTTGAAAGTCATTAATTGGGAGGTAAGAGATGGTGGAAAGCAAATCATGTTAACCAAAGACTGGCCATGAGAAGGGGTGGGGCTATCATCTTCAAAACTTCATCTCACGGAACTCGAGGGTGCAGAGGACTTGTAGGAAGAGAAAAGAGGAGCAGGAGACCACGGCGGGAAGCCTGCTGTGATGGTCAGTCTCAATGTCAACTTGACACTGGTAGGTCCGTGAGGGACAAGTGTAGAGCAACCCACAAGAATGCGTGACAGTGATGTGGAGGCCTATTACAAGGAGAAGCTAACACAGGGAGAGGCTTAAGAAATATGAGTTTTATTAGAACTGAGGGCCCGATAGCTTAGGGAAGCATCAGAACAGAAAACAGAGCTTGAAGTCAGGGACCTCATCGCCATTTGTAGTGAATTTACCAGCAGCATGCAGAGTAACTGCAACACTAGAAAAGTAATGGCGATGGGATGCAATAGAATGTCCTATAAAAAATAGTTCTCTCTCAAGGTCCTGAGGGTGGGAAGTCATGGATTTGGGGTGTGTGGTCTGTTTTTGAAATTGCCACATTGCAGCCAGGTAGAAGAGACTTTATGACTTGAGGAAGGCCCTCTAAGCTTTCCTGGGAACACTAGCAAGACTTGCAATGAGAGTTTATGAGCATTTGCTATGCTCTCCTGCACTGTTTTTCTAGAGTACAGAAATAGAAATAAGTGCATGTCTCACTCTCACAAAGTTCACATAAAAAAAACAAAAAACGTATGTATAATAGATAGTGTTCACCTTATCTAAATCTGTATTTAGATTTCCTTCTTGAAACACTTTGTATGTGGACAATCATAATAGGGAATATTCTAGAACAAGACTAACACCAAGTACCCAGATAGATGCCTGACAGAAGCATTGTCTCTTTTGAACTCATTGTGGTCTCTCTCTCTCTCTCTTTCTCTCTCTCATTTATCTTTTTAAGCACTGGAGATTGAATTTAGGATGTTGTACATGGTAGATAAGCATTCTACCACTGAGCTACATCCCTAGCCCTAAAGTATCATCTCTTAACTACTACCTGATTCTTTTGGTTTTATTATTTAACATTCAGCTTTTACCAAGTATAGTGATAAGAATTTGCTAGGTTCTGGGGCTTCCTCCAGACACTATAGAAACAATATCATGGTTAAAACTTCCTGTGCCTCAGTTTATCCATTTTTACCAGGTCAGGTAAGACACACAGCTGCAGCCAACAAGTGTCTCATTCTCTTTAGCATGGTGCTTGACTTCAATTTCCAGGAAAGAAATCTTGAGGCCAGATAGCAAAGATCTCATTCTCTTCATTCAACTATACCTGGTTCCAGAGGTATTAAACACTTCACTATATTTCTGTTTTGTTTTGCTTAAGGGCCAGAATATCTCTTCTGATAATTACCAAAGGGGGGAAAAAACCAAAACAATGTTTTATTATTATTTTAGGGAGATTAAACCTAGGTCTTCAAGTTTGTACATATTTGCACATATTTGCACTCTAGCACTGAACTGCATGCCCAGTCCCATAGCAAACTATCTTTTACAGTGTCCTTTATGAAAATTTTAAATAAGCCTCTAGTTAAAATAAACTTGAGAAATGATCAGGAGTTACAGACAAGCATTCCTAAAGCCACTAGTTGGCGTGCTTGCCTGACTGTAATTATCTGTTTTTATGACTTGTCTCTTCCTTATTGTAAAAATTACAGTTTATTTCCTAGCTTGGACTTTCATTCTGATCAGCAGTTTAATGTCCGGTTGTCATCTTGCTTCAAAGTCTTTTTAAACAGGTAATGAGCCCTCTTTGTCAGAGTGACTGATTCTTCCTGTTGCAGTCCGCCTGCATAGTTGCTGATAAATGACAAGAACACAACTTAAGGGAACAAGGAGTTTACTTTCTTACGATAGTCCGGTTACAGTTCATGGTCCAGCTTGACGGGAGAACACACACCAACACCAGGGCCGAGGGAACTGGCCACCATAACGGCTTAGAGATGGACAACCCTTACTTGCCAGACCAGCATGTCTGGCCAAGTATACAGAAGGATGCCCACTCTCTCAACCAGCTCTCTGTGATTTATCCAGGGCCTAATCCCACCCACCATGGGCTGGGTCTTCCCCAGCAGCCAGACAATCTCCTTCAGGTTTGCTCTGGGCTTAACTCAACCATCAACTCTCTACAACTGTGCCCAGAGCTCAAACCCTCAAGAGTCAAGTTGACACCTGTGCTTAACTATGACATTCCACCCCTTGTCAACTTGACACAAAAACAATAGCACTTTTAAACTGTAACCTTTCCTTGTCCTCACAGATGTTAAAATATAAATACATTCCATGGACAAATTTAAAATGTTCTCTCATTAAAACTTCAGTTCCAATATTTTAAAAGTTCAAAGTTTCTTAACCTTAAATTAAATACTTTAAAACAGATAAAACATTAAAACAGAAGGATCTTAATAAGAAAACATTAAAAAGAACAAAGTCCAGCAAATCACCGCATCCTGTACTTCAATGTCCATCTTCTGCTGCTCATTATGTAATCAAGGCGGCTCAAAGATTCAAGGCATTCTCAGTCCCTGTTTGCAGCTCGAAGTTGTAAGAGCAGAGTTCCTCTGAACCAGGCTGAATCTCCACTCGCATTTGTCCTCAGCAGCAGTCCCACAGTTCTGGCATCTCACACACAACTCTGGGTTCTCCTCTGCAGCTTTAAGCTTCACCATCTCTTGCAGGAACTCTACGCCTGCCTCTTGGTGCCAAGCTTCTGCTGCTCTCCATGAACCCTTCAGTAGTACATGAAAACCAGTATCACCTGAGGGACACTCCCTGATTCCGAAGCGAGGTTGAAACGCAGCTTAGTCCACTGGAGCCACAGCTGCACCAACTTCAACTCGCTGATGCTGGAAAAGCCTCTCTTCTAGGCAACCAAACTTGCAAAGGGCAAGAAACTGCTTTAACTTGGGCTTTCGCCCCCTGAAGGAATGTGAGCTTCCAAACCACAAACTTGCCGTACGGTGGTTTCCACGTCCTCCACCGTCTCAGTGCAAGTCACTAGGTTTTCCTTCACTGACACTCATTTGTCCAACAGCAGCTGATATTCTGCTGCCTGCCCTTTGCACATCCAAACCTCCAAGGTTGCCAACACAGCTCTCCTCTGTCAAGCAAACCAGTCCATCGTCCTTATATTCAGTTTTACCAAAATCCTTGTTTCCCTCATCACAAATTGGGCCCAAACAATGTCTCTCAGCAATTGGCCCACTAAATGCTGAAGAACGGTATTTGTAAATCCACAAAGTGAAAATTTTCAAGAATTTCCAACTTTGTCCAGCAGAACCGTTCAAAAGCCACAAAATCCACATAGTCAGATTTATCAGCAACACCCCACTTCTGGTACCAAATTCTGTTGCAGTCCGCCTGCATAGTTGCTGATAAATGACAAGAACACAACTTAAGGGAACAAGGAGTTTACTTTCTTACGATAGTCCGGTTACAGTTCATAGTCCAGCTTGACGGGAGAACACACACCAACACCAGGGCCGAGGGAACTGGCCACCATAACGGCTGAGAGATGGACAACCCTTACTTGCCAGACCAGCATGTCTGGCCAAGTATACAGAAGGATGCCCACTCTCTCAACCAGCTCTCTGTGATTTATCCAGGGCCTAATCCCACCCACCATGGGCTGGGTCTTCCCCAGCAGCCAGACAATCTCCTTCAGGTTTGCTCTGGGCTTAACTCAACCATCAACTCTCTACAACTGTGCCCAGAGCTCAAACCCTCAAGAGTCAAGTTGACACCTGTGCTTAACTATGACACTTCCTCACCATGCAGTTGTTGACAGAGGACAACTGAGAGTTCCCCCAAGCACACATGCATGTGTGTAAGGGGGCTACAGGTTGACATAGGGTGTCTTTTTTTTTGGACATGGGAGTCCTACAAGCTCCCTATCCTAGAGAACAGCTGGATCTGTTTGCATCCATTTTTCACTGTCCCCAGGCTTACATGGTGGCCTTTTCCCTGGAGTCCTATTCCTGCCTCTGAGACTAGGTGGCAAAATTAGCCTGAGAGGAGAGAGTGTTGGCATAGAGTGTTCAGCTTCACAGGGCTCTGCAGGGATTGCAGCAAGCCACAGGACACAGGCCAGGGGAAAGCGAGATATCTTTGAGAGGATAAACACAAATCTAGAAAAAAATATGTACTTTACTCTTATATCCACTCCCCCGGGCTTGTCTTTTCTTAGACCATTTACTTTAGGAAATTGCAGCAGGGGGTGGGTGGTACACCCCTGTAATCCTAGCATGCATAAGATTGAGGCAGAAGGATTTTACACGTTCAAGGCCAGCCTGGACTACATAGTTTGACTGAGGGCAGCTGGAGCTACATAAAGAGACCTTGCCTGAATAGCAAACACACCCACTGAAACCAAACACCCAAACAAGAAAACTTACAAAGGTGAATTCTCCTTCTGCCCCTTGAAGCTATATGTAAATCTTAAAAGTCCAGTTTATTTGTTTTTTTTTTTTTTTTTCTTTTTAAGGCTTTGGCTTCCTTAACAACTCTGAAATGTCTTTCTCAAGGATTTGAAAACCAACTCTTGGAAACAGCACCACCAGAAAAGACAGTGTCATGTTGTTGCAGGGAAACAGTCTCAACTGTTTCAATGTTGTAGGGTTCTTGTGTTCCGGAGTCGAAGATTGAAACCAGAACACGTATAGAGGATTAAGGTAGAGTTTATTAGAGGAGAGAAAGGTTGGAACTCATGGACACCAGACGTAGAGTGCCACGAAGGACTAGGGCACCTCCATGAGAAGCAGGCAAGAAACAGAACTCATGGCACTAGGGCGTCAGAGAATTCATGAGAAACAGACAGTTGGAAATTCATGAGAAACAGAGAGAGGGCCATGAAGGGCTAGATTGTCCCCATGAGAAACAGACATGAAACAGAGCTCATGGCATTAAAAAAAGTGTCATGAGGGGCTAGGGAGCCAAAGATGGCTGCCAGGGCCAGGCATATTTATACACCTAGACAAACCCGGGAAACTGGCTTTTTCCCATTGGTTAATACCCATTGGGGCCCAAGCCAGTTGCTCTTGGGTCCAGGTGGGCTGGAGAGCTCATCTCCATAATCCTTTCATAGGGAAGTTGGCCATCTTATCTCTAGGAGGAGTCAGTTCCTCAGCAGGAGTGTTCCTTCAGGGTGATTCTAGCAGTGGGAGATGACCTTCAGGAATTCCAAAGATCTTGAGAGACCCATCCCAGCATGGCTGCTCTAATCCTGCCTTAATGTCTCCTAGTTTCTGTAGCAGGTGCTTAGCTCCAAGTTACAAAACTACTCTGTCTTAAAGATGGAAAAAGTTTGACTTTTCTTTTGGATAGAAACAATTAATTAACACAGATGGTCAGTCCAATTGTCAGAATGAAATATGAGGGACAAAAGCTGCTGTCAAGTCCTGTTCCCTGGGAAAACGTGTGGAGGGGTGTTATCTGTTGCTGTGAGAGAGCATTCAAAGTGAAGCAACTTAAGGGAAATTCATTCAGCTTATGGTTCCAGAGGGGAGAAACAGTCTTTCATGGCACAGGCGACTCAGTTGCTGGCTGAAGCTGGAGGCAGGCTACAGCACTGCAAACATCTTAGAGAGTCCAAAAAGCAGAGTCTCTCTTCCAAGTCTTCAGTTCTATGGTTCCTTTATCTGGTTTGCTACTGGGAGATTTCAATCAGATCTAGGGCTGGTCTTTGTATTGTAAATGTATTGATCCAGATACTCTCTTCAGGTGGTCTCACAGCTGATCTTAGTTAATGCCAGTTGTGGTCAAGGTGACACCAAGGATTAACTATCACAAGGGATTTATTTGCTTGGATATACAAAAGGCTAGGGCTGTCTTTATAATCTGTTTAGCATATTTTAGCTCATCCATGATGCATATTACTTTCAGGTATAATACATATTTAGTAATATAACTCTATTTTTTCTCTTGTTCCTTTGTGGAAAAGTTTCCTAGGGGAGTAGGAGGTTTTTTCCTCCTTAAAAAATGAGGATTGACACAGAGCCTTGTACCTGCTGACCATCTACTCTACTGCTGAGCTATATTCTGTCTCAAGGATTTTTACTTGTGTGTGTGTGTGTGTGTACACACACATGTCTGCATGTATGTGTGTGCATGTGTGCACATGCACATATGTGTGTAAGGAGGCTACAAGTTAACATAGGGTGACCGCTCTTCACATCATACATTGAGGCAGTTCTAGAGTCCCTATTCAAAAATCCTCTGTACAGCCCAGCCCCCAACCACCCCGGAGAGCACCCAGGCCGACTGTGGCTTGGCCTGCGCCCCCGGGCCGGACGACCCCAGCCCCCCTCCGCGCCGCCCCGCCCACGTCGGCCGCCCACTGCCCAAGGTAGCAGGTGAAGAATTCTGCCATCAATATCAGACCCTCTGCCTCTCTGGCCCACCGGGGACCTACGCACGTGGTCCACGGAAGACACACTGCTACTCAGAATTCAATAGAGCCCAAAGGAAACTCAAGCAAAATTCTAAGGAACAAAGGGAACACAGGCCATACATCTGGACTCCACTACAATCATTATATCACGTGGGCGAGTTTCTTCTCATCCAACCCAAAGATAAGTAAACTTTTTCTTTTCACCTTACTGATCCTTTAAAGTATCAATACTGTAGATCAACTTTCTCATACAGCCACCCCACAACATACAACTCCAGGGAGCACACCACTCATCCCCACATTTCACCAAGATACTAAATCGTAAAAGTGCACTACCAAACTAATATTCACCCCCTGGTAACATAACCTGACTTAACTGACATACTAACAGCCTAGTAGCCTCATCTAGGATATAATAATAACAATACACAAACATACCCAATCCAAGACAAGCACTAGTAATAACTGGCAAGCGTAACAATACCAACTACTTCGATTCAGTGAAAAACACACAGAAACTGAAAGGTCCTAAAAAACAAAACAATAATGTACAAGTCAAAGTGCAGATCCACGAGAAACAAAACCCAAGAAGACCAATCTCCTGCCGAAAGAATCAATCCCATAATGAGGGATTCTGACCAGAACAAATCCACAGAAAATAGCCATGAAAGCCAGACCCAACATAACGACTTTCAGGTATGATCCTTACCATGATTAATACTATGAAAGAGGAAATCTGAGAAGAGTTAAACAACCGTATCAACCACTTTGAACAGGAACACAACAGGCACTTGGAGGAGGTGAGAAAAACAGTTCAAGAAACAAAAATAGGTATGGAGCAATTAAAACAGTCTCAGGCAGTGTTTAAAATTGAACTAAAAGACAAGTTATCTTCAACCCCAAACTCAACAGAGAGTCTTATCAGCAGAACAAATGAGGCAGAAAATAGAATTTCAGATCTTGAAGACAAAGTGGGAGAATTTTTTTTTTTTTTTTTTTTTTTGTGGTAGCACTTGGATTTATTGGAACGCGATCTAGTACAGGCGCTGGGGCTTGCCCATGGTGCTCTTGATGTACAGGGCCCGGACATTCTGCCAATTCTTCTTCAACAATGACACCAAGAAGTTGACAGCCAGGTGGATGTTGTATACTAGCTCGTCATCTGTCATCTTCACGTGACCGACAGCCACAGCCAGACACAGCACCTTCTTCATTTGGAACTTGATGGTGGACTTCACTTCATCCACTTTGGCCACCATGTTCTCATTGTGGGTCAGCAGGGAAGGAAACTTGCCCGCCTTGTTCAGACCTGGGCCCAGAATCCGGGGGATCTGCTTGATCAGAGACTCGGAGGCCAGAAAGGCGTCGTACTTCTTGGCCAGTTTCTTGACCAGCTTATTATTCTTTTTTTTTTTTTTTTTTTTTTTATTTCAGCTCATACAAACTTATTAGGTACACCAGTTCCCTCCCTCCCTCCTCCTCCCCCCGTACCCCCTGCTCCCCCTCCCCACCCCTCGCCCTCCCCATCCCCCAGTGCCTCCCACCCCAATTCCCAGAGAGTCCTTTCTTGTGCATGACTGATTTTCCTCTGGGCCCTCCTCTCCGATGACTTACAAGGACCCAGTGGCCTTTGCCGAACCCTTTCCCGTGTTCCCCTTAGGTATAGGAACACTGCTGTGGCTGCCAATTCTTTGCCTCCAAGGATCTTGGTGCCTTTAGCAGATGCTAGACTTTGTGAGGTCAACAGTGTGTTGGACAATGCGCAGGGCATGCAAAGTCCAATTATGATTGCTTCAGCCCTAACTAGTATAGAGTATCTTACATATCATTGCTCCTCCCATCCTTATGCTCTTACACTCTTACCGCCCCCTCTTCCGCAAATTTCCCTGAGCTTCAAGATGGGGAGAGACTAAGCTGGCCTAGTTCTAGGTGGTTGATATAGAGTCTCTGAAGTTCTGGATTGTGGTTTGTTGATTTTCTTTTGCAGTTTTGCTGCTCCTGCAATGCCCTTCACTCCATCCTGGTGGGCATTGTATGTTACCCCCTGGCCAGAGACAAAAAGTTGTTAGAGTCTTGTGATAAAAGCACATTCAAAGGTAGATGTAATAAAAGTGGGAAACCACAGTGAGGGAGGGGTCTATCACCCATTTGCAAAATTGTTACTTTTTATCTGCCAGACTATATGCCCTCCTCTTCTGGTGAGATCACTCCCCCTCAGTAGTAAATGATCAGGAACAAAAGTCTGTGAACTTAATCAGATGTCTCATTACTTATTTGGGTCCTTGTTGGAGGCCTATTTTCCCTGCTGTAACATGGTCCCTTCTCTCCTTCTTTCTGGTGTGGCCCTCCTACCCCATCCCTCCTGTTCATAATCCTTGGAATTCCTGTCTCTAGGTGGGCTGGGTGGGTTTGGTACTAGGAGCCACCTATTAGGGAGTACATACGGCGCTTAACTTTCTGGGTCTGGGATAGTTCACTTAATACAATTGTTTCTAATGACATCCATTTCCCGGCAAATTCCAGTAATTCATCATTTTTGATGGCTGAGTAGTACTCCATTGTATAGATGTACCACAGTTTCCTTATCCACTCGTCAACTGTTGGACATTTGGGCTGATTCCATGTCTTTGCTATTGTAAACAGTGCTGCTATGAACATGGTCGTGCTTGTGCTATCGAGGCGAACCTCTGCTGTATGGGGGGTTATTCCCAAAAGTGGAATAGCAGGGTCATATGGCATTTCAATCTTTAATTTCTTTAAAGACGGCTCGCCAGAGTGGCTGTATGAGCCTGCATTCCCACCAGCAATGTAGGAGAGTTCCCCTCTCTCCACATCCTCTCCAGCATTTGTCGTTGTTAGTATTGTGGATTTTTGCCATCCTGACCGGGGTGAGATGATATCTCAGGGAAGTTTTGATTTGCATTTCCCTGATGGCTAAAGAAGTGGAGCATTTTTTCAGATATTTGTTAGACATTTTAATTTCATCCCTGGTAAAGTTTCTTTTAAGTTCCAGGGCCCATTTTTTAATTGGGCCATTGTTTTCCTTGGTGTTTAGTTTTCTAAGTTCTTTGTGCACTCTGGACAATAGAGCTCTATCAGATATGTGGTTAGTGAAGATTTTCTCCCATTCTGTGGGTTGCCTTTGAGCTCGTGTTACAATCTCTTTATCTGAACAGAAGCTCTTTAATTTCACAAGATCCCAACTGTTGAGAGTTGGTAGCAGTGACTGTGCCATTGGATGTCTGTTTCGGAACTGTTGGCCTAGCCCAATCAGCTCGAGGGAGTTCCCTATCCTTTCAACTATGGTTTTTATAGTCTCTGGCCTGATATCAAGGTCCTTGATCCATTTGGAATTAAGTCTTGTACATGGTGACAAGTACGGGTCCAGCTTTAATCTTCTGCATGTGGAGATCCAGTTTTGCCAGCACCATTTGTTGAAGATGCTGTTCTTTTTCCATTGGATTCTTTGGGCCCCTTTGTCAAAGACCAAATGGCTGTAACTTTGTGGGCTTATATCTGGGTCTTCAATCCTTATCCATTGATCTGTGTGTCTATTTTGGAGCCAATACCAGGCTGTCTTTACAACTATGGATTTGTAGTATAGACTAAGGTTTGGTATGGTTATACCTCCAGCTGTGTTTTTGTTACTCAGGATTGTCTTTGCTATCCTGGGTCTTTTGTGCCTCCATATGAACTTTGAGATTGTTTGGTCAACTTCTTTGAAGAATTGCTTTGGGATTTTGATTGGTATAGCATTGAATCTGTATATTGCCTTTGGTAGGATGGTCATTTTCACGATGTTGATTCTGCCAATCCAGGAACAAGGGAGGTCTTTCCACCTTCTGGTGTCTTCGGCTATTTCTTTCTTTAGGGTTTTAAAGTTTTCATTGTAAAGGTCTTTTACCTCCTTAGTTAGGTTTATACCAAGGTATTTCATTTTTTTAGGGGCTATAATAAATGGTATTGTTTCTCTCAAGGCTTTTTCACTTCTTTCATTCTGGGCATATAGGAAGGCCTCTGATTTTTGCACATTTATTTTGTATCCTGCCACCCTGCTGAACTTCTCAATTAGTTCCAGGAGCTTCCTGGTGGAGTTTTTGGGATCACTCAGGTATAAGATCATGTCATCTGCAAATAGGGATAGCTTGACTTCTTCCTTGCCGATTTGAATCCCTCTTATGTCCCTTTCTTGTCTTATGGCTTCAGCTAAGACTTCAAGTACAATATTGAATAGAAGTGGTGAGAGTGGACAGCCTTGTCTAGTTCCTGATCGAAGTGGGAATGCTTCCAATTGTTCCCCATTGAGCATAATCCTTGCTGTGGGCTTGTTGTATATAGCTTTTATTATATTGATAAAGGTTCCTTCCATTCCTACTGTCTCTAGCGTTTTGATCATAAAAGGCTGTTGGATCTTGTCAAAAGCTTTTTCTGCATCTATCGAGAGTATCATGTGGTCTTGGACTTTGGACTGGTTTACATGATGAATTACATTTATTGATTTGCGTATGTTGAACCAACCTTGTGTGCCGGGGATGAAGCCTACTTGGTCCCCATGAATGATCTTTTTAATATGTTTTTGAATCCGATTTGCTAAGACTTTGTTGAGAATCTTTGCGTCTGTGTTCATCAGGGAGATCGGCCTATAGTTTTCTTTTTTAAGTGAATCTTTATTAGGTTTTGGGATTAAAACGATATTAGCTTCATAGAAGGAATTTGGTAGTGTTCCTTCCTTTGCTATTTGATGGAACAGTTTAAGGAGTATTGGTGTTATTAACTCCTTAAATGTCTGGTAGAACTCTGTGCTGAATCCATCTGGTCCAGGACATTTTTTGGTGGGAAGATTCGAGATTACTTCCTCAATTTCTTATAGGACTATTTAAATAATTCACAACTTCCTGATTCAATTTAGGTAAGTTGTGTTTACTTAGAAATTCATCCATCTCTTTTGTGTTGTCAAACTTCACAGAGTATAAGTTTTTGAAATATGATGTTATAATTCTCTGGATTTCTTGGGTATCAGTAGTGATAACTCCATGTTCATTTCTAATTTTGTTAATTTGGGTTTCTCTCTCTCTGCTTTTGGTTAGTTTCGCTAGGGGTGTCATCAATCTATTGATTTTTTCAAAGAACCAGCTTTTGACTGGTTGATTTTTTCTATCGTTTTCTTAATCTCGATTTCAGATATTTCTCCCCTTATTTTGCTAATCTCCTCTCTCTACTACTTTTGGGATCAGATTGCTCTAGCTTCTCTAAAGCTTTAAGCTGCATTGTTAAGTTGTTTATTTCTGACGTTTCCATTTTTTTTTATTATTATTTATTCAATTGCGCATGTGGTGTGCGTGTGTATGTATGTATGTGTAGAACCACGGACAAATTCGGGAACCACTATGGACACCTCCACTTCCCCCTTATTTACTCTGCCCTGGGATTCACAGGCTCCGCTTTACCAGGACCAGAAGCGCTGGCCGCCCTGCTTCCGCCCGGCATCTATATGTATGTGGGGTCTAGGATCCGAATTCAGGACCTTCCGCCTGCAAGGCGGAGGCTTAACGCCTGAGCCACCTCTCCAACCCCATCTATGTGAGTTCTCAAAGCACTCTTTTTTTTTTTTTATTCAACTGTGCGCATGTGCGTATGTGCGCGCGCGCGCGCGCGTGTGTGTGTGTGTGTGTGTGTGTGTGTGTGTGTCTGTGTATGTGTAGAACCACGGACGAATTCGCGAACCACCATGGGCGCCTCCACCTCCTTCTGCCCCGGGATTCACAGGCTCCGCCCTACCAGGGCCAGAAACGCAGGCCGCCCCCGCTTCCGCCTGGCGTCTATACGTGGGATCTGGGATCCGAACTCAGGACCTTCCGCCTGCAAGGCGGAGGCTTAACCCCTGAGCCACCTCTCCAGCCCCGTTTCCATTTTTTTGACGTAGGCATTAAGAGCTATGAACTTACCTCTTAGAACAGCTTTCATTGTGTCCCAGAGATTTTGGTAAGTTGTATTTTCGTTATCATTCACTTTCAGGAAATCTTGAATTTCCTTTTTAATTTCTTCCTGAATCCATGTCTCATTCAGCATCATATTGTTAAGTTTCCAGGAGTTAGTGTATTTTCTCTTGTTTGATGTGTTGTGGATGTCCAGCTTTAGGCCGTGATGGTCTGATAGGGCACAGGTTAGAATTTCAACTTTCTTGTATATGTGTAGATTCATTTTGTGGCCCAATATGTGATCTATTTTGGAGAAAGTTCCGTGTGCTGCTGAGAAAAATGTGTATTCTTTGGTGTGTGGGTGAAAAGTTCGATAGAGATCTGTAAGGTCCATTTCTTTCAGGGTTTGATTAAGTTCCAAAGTGTCTCTGTTAAGCTTTTGACCTGTTGATCTATCCCATGTTGACAGGGCGGTGTTGAAGTCCCCAAGAATTATCGTTTGGGGACTGATTTCTTGCTTTAGACGCTGTAGGGTTTTCTTAATGAATGTGGAGGGGCCCGTATTGGGTGCATATATGTTCAGGATTGTGAGGTCTTCCTGGTGAATTGTGCCTGTGACTAAAATGTAGTATCCATCTGTGTCTCTTATAATTTTCTTTGGTTTGAAATCCACTTTGTCTGATAGCATAATGGCTACCCCTGCCTGTTTTCTGCTTCCATTAGCTTGTAGAATTGTTGACCAGCCTTTTATTTTTAGAGCGTGCCTATCTTTTGTGGTGAGATGGGTTTCCTGCAGGCAGCAGATTGATGGATTGTGATTTTTAATCCATGTTTGTAATCTGTGTCTCTTGATCGGTGAATCAATTCCATTAACATTTAGTGTTATAATGGAGAAACTATTGTTAATTCCAGACATTTATTATGTTTAGTAGCTTTTATAAGTATATTGCTTCTTTTTTAATGATGTTATACTTGCCTTCTGTTCTCCTGGATATGCCTGTTTTTTTCTTCACGCTTGAGTATCATTTCTAGCATTTTTTGAAGGCCGGGTTTGGTGGCCATGTATCCCTTAAAGTTGTCTTTGTGCTGGAAAATTTTTCTTTCTCCCTCGATCATGACAGATAGTTTTGCAGGGTAAATCAGCCTGGGTTGACATTTTTGCTCATTCAATACTTGAAGTATGTCTCTCCAAGCTCTTCTTGCTTTTACTGTTTCGACTGAGAAGTCATTTGTTATTTTAATAGGTTTACCTTTAAAAGTGACTTGTTTTTTCTCCCTTGAAGCTCTCAGCACCAGTTCTTTATCTTGAATGTGGAGTGTTTTAACTATTATTTGCCGCGGCGTGCTTCTATTTTGGTCGTATCTGTTTGGGGTGCGGAATGCCTCTTGTATATGGATGGGCCTCTCTTTTTTTAGATGAGGAAAGTTTTCCTTGATGATCGTTTGAAAAATTTCCTCAGGGGTGGTATTTTGAGATTCTTGCTCTGGTATTCCATGAATACGCATGTTAGGCTTCTTCAGGGTGTCCCATATCTCTTGGATATTTCTTTCAAGTATCTTTTTGGCTTTAACAACCTCTTCCATTGAGCTGGTTAGTACTCCCACTTTATCTTCAAGGTCTGAAATTCTGTTTTCTGCTTCGTTAGTTCTGTTGGTAAGACTCTGTGGCGTTCTGGGTTGAAGATAACTTGTCTTTTAGCTCAGTTTTAAACTCTGCTTGAGTTTGTTTTAACTGCTCTATGCCACTTTTTGTTTCTTGCACTGTTTTTCTCAACTCCTCCAGATGTCTGTTGTGTTCCTCTTCAAAGCGATTGATTCGATTATTTAATTCCTCCCTGATTTCCTCTTTCATAGTATTGAACATGGTAATGATCATATTTTGAAAGTCTTTATCCTGGGGGGCTTTCTTGGCCTTTTTCCATGGGTTTGTTCTTGTTGGAGTCTAACATTATGGGATTAATTTCTTCAGTGGGAAATTTGTTTACTTGATTGTTGCTTCTCATGGATTTGCACTTTGACTTTGGCATTGTCATTTTAACTCTTAAGATCTCTCAATTTCACTAAACTGAATTATTTGGCCTGGTGGCGGGGCGGGCGGAGGACTTACCTAGGTCGTGGGGTGAGGCCCGGCTGGACCGGCGTGCTCCCGACCGGTGGAGCGGGGCGGGGTGCAAAGGGGGGATGGGGGCGACGCTTGGAGCTATTTAACCCGAGGGCAGCTGGGGCGGGGCTCGGACGCAGGGGGAGGTCCTCCTGGTCCCTGGGTCCCGTGCGCGGCTCCGGCTGGATGGTGGGAGCGGAGCCGGGTCCCTGTGGGCCGACCTGGGGGTCCTGGTGGGCGGTGCGCGGGGCGGGGGTACTCACCAGCTAGGGCGCGTTGAGGCCCGGCTGGACCGCGCGCGCGCGTCCCGACCGGCGGAGCGGGTTTAGGGTGCAAAAGGGGGGATGGGCGACGGCGTGGAGCTATTTAACCCGAGGGCAGCTGGGGCGGGCCCGGGCGCAGGGGGAGGTCCTCCTGGTCCCTGGGTCCCGCGCGCGGCTCCGGCTGGATGGTGGGAGGCGGAGCCGGGTCCCTGGGGCCGACCTGGGGGTCCTGGTGGGCGGTGTGCGGGGGGGGGGGGGGGGGGTACTCACCAGCTAGGGCGCGGCGTGGACGCCCGGCTGGACCGCGCGCGCGTCCCGACCGGCGGCGAGGGTTTAGGGTGCAAAAGGGGGGATGGGGGCGACGGCGTGGAGCTATTTAATCCGAGGGAGCGGGGCTGGGGCGGGGCGCAGGGGGAGGTCCTCCTGGTCCCTGGGTCCCGCGCGCTCCGGCTGGATGGTGGGAGTCGGAGCCGGGTCCCTGTGGGCCGACCTGGGGGTCCTGGTGGGCGGTGCGCGGGGGGCGGGGGTACTCACCAGCTAGGGCGCAGCGTTGAGGCCCGGCTGGACCGCGCGCGCGCGCGTCCCGACCGGCGGAGCGGGTTAGGGTGCAAAAGGGGGGATGGGGGCGACGGCGTGGAGCTATTTAACCCGAGGGCAGCTGGGGCGGGGCCCGGGCGCAGGGGGAGGTCCTCCTGGTCCCTGGGTCCGGTGCGCGGCTCCGGCTGGATGGTGGGAGGCGGAGCCGGGTCCCTGTGGGCCAACCTGGGGGTCCTGGTGGACGGTGCGGGGGGGGGGGGGGTACTCACCAGCTAGGGCGCGGCGTGGACGCCCGGCTGGACCGCGCGCGCGCGCGTCCCGACCGGCGGAGCGGGTTTAGGGTGCAAAAAAGGGGCCAGCTTCTTATTCTTGTTGAGCTTCTTCAGCGCCTCAATGTCCATGTGGGGGATGTCCACAGCCTTGGCTTCGTCACAGTGCTGTTGGTCCCCCAAGACACACACGGAGAACTTGGGGCGGGGAGTGGACTTAAGCCTGACGGTGCCCAAAAAGCGCTTGTCCTTCTGGGGGTCATAGTTCTTCAGGCTGATCTGCAACTCCACCGTCTCCAGAAACTTTTGGCGCTTGCGCTGGTTCCCGTGCAGGACTTCCCGCACTGCCTCGTACAGGGTGTCGCGAGACACTTTGCTGCTCATGGCTGCCCGCGCCGCGACACTTGCAAAAGAGCCAAAGTGGGAGAATTAACCAGCTCAATGGAAGAGATTGTTAAAGCCAAAAAGATACTGGAGAGGAACATTCAAGAGATATGGGACACCCTGAAGAAGCCTAACATGCGCATTCATGGAATACCAGAACAAGAATCCCAAAATACCACACCTGAGGAAACATTTCAATTCATCATAAATGAAAACTTCCCACAACTAAAGAATAAGAGGCCTATCCAAATACAAGAGGCATTTTGCACTCCAAACAGATACGACCAAAATAGAAAATCGCCACGGCAAATAATAGTCAAAACACTCCACATTCAAGACAAAGAAAAGGTGCTGAGAGCTTCAAGAGAAAAAAAAGCAACTCACTTTTAAAGGTAAACCTATTAGAATAACAAATGACTACTCAATGGAAACAGTAAAAGCAAGAAGAGCTTGGAGAGACATACTTCAAGTATTAAATGAGCAAAAATGTCAACCCAGACTGATATACCCGGCAAAACTATCTGTCATGATTGAGGGAGAAAGAAAAGTTTTCCAGCACAAAAACAACTTGAAGGGATACATGTCTACCAAACCAGGCCTTCAGAAAATCCTAGAAATGATACTCAAGCTTGAAGAAAAGAACAAGTGTATCCAGGAGGACAGAAGGGAAGTATAATACCACCAAAATATAAATATCAAACAACATGCTTACAAAATCTACTAAACATAAAAAATGTCCAGAATTAAAAATAATTTCTCCATTATAACATTAAATGTCAACAGCATTAACTCACCGATTAAGAGACATAGATTACAAACTTGGATTAAAAACCACAATCCAACAATCTGCTGCCTTCAGGAAACTCATCTCACCACAAAAGATAGGTACGTCCTAAGAATGAAGGGCTGGTCCAAAATCTTGCAAACTAATGGAACCAGGAAACAGGCAGGGGTAGCAATTATGCTTTCAGACAAAGTGGGCTTCAAACCAAAGAAAATCATAAGAGACACAGATGGATACTACATTTTAGTCACAGGTACAATTCACCAGGAAGACTTCACAATACTGAACATATATGCACCCAATATGGGCCCCTCCACATTCATTAAGAAAACCCTACAGCATCTAAAGCAAGAAATCAACCCCCAAACGATAATTCTCGGGGATTTCAACACCGCCCTCTCAACATGGGATAGATCAACAGGTCAAAAGCTTAACAGAGACACTTTGGAGCTTAACCAAACCCTTACTGAAATGGACCTTACAGATCTCTATTGAACTTTTCACCCACGCACCAAAGAATACACATTTTTCTCAGCAGCACACGGAACTTTCTCCAAAATAGATCACAAAATGAATCTACACAAATACAAAAAAGTTGAAATTCTAGCCTGTGCCCTATCAGACCACCACGGCCTAAAGCTGGACGTCCACAACAACACAACAAACAAGAGAAAATACACTAACTCCTGGAAACTTAACAATATGATGCTGAATGAGAACTGGATTCAGGAAGAAATTAAACAGGAAATTCAAGATTTCCTGAAAGTGAACGAAAATGAAAATACAACTTACCAAAAGCTCTGGGACACAATGAAAGCTGTTCTAAGAGGTAAGTTCATAGCTCTTAATGCCTACATCAGAACAATGGAAACATCAGAAATAAATAATTTAACGATGCAGCTTAAGGCTTTGGAGAAACTTGAGCAATCTGATCCCAAAAGTAGTAGAAGAGAGGAAATTAGCAAAATAAGGGGAGAAATATCTGAAATCGAGACTAAGAAAACAATAGAAAAAATCAACCAGTCAAAAAGCTGGTTCTTTGAAAAAAATCAATAAGATTGATACACCCCTAGCTAAATTAACCAAAAGCAAGAGAGAGAAAACCCATATTAACAAAATTAGAAATGAACATGGAGTTATCACTACGGATACCCAAGAAATCCAGAGAATTATAACATCATATTTCAAAAACTTGTACTCTGTGAACTTTGTGTTTTGACAACACAAAAGAAATGGATGAATTTCTAAGTAAACACAACCTACCTAAATTGAATCAGGAAGTTGTGAATTATTTAAATAGTCCTATAACATACAAGGAAATTGAAGAAGTAATCTCGAATCTTCCTACCAAAAAATGTCCTGGGCCAGATGGATTCAGCACAGAATTCTACCAGACATTTAAGGAGTTAATAACACCAACACTCCTTAAACTGTTCCATCAAATAGCAAAGGAAGGAACACTACCAAATTCCTTCTATGAAGCTAATATCGTCTTAATCCCAAAACCTAATAAAGATTCACTTAAAAAAGAAAACTATAGGCCGATCTCTCTGATGAACACAGATGCAAAGATTCTCAACAAAGTCTTAGCAAATTGGATTCAAAAACATATCAAAAAGATCATTCACGGGGACTAAGTAGGCTTCATCCCCGGCACACAAGGTTGGTCAACATACGCAAATCAATAAATATAATTCATCATGTAAACCAGTCCAAAGTCCAAGACCACATGATACTCTCAATAGATGCAGAAAAAGCCTTTGACAAAATCCAACAGCCTTTTATGATCAAAACACTAGAGACAGTAGGAATGGAAACAACCTTTATCAATATAATAAAAGCTATATACAACAAGCCCACAGCAAGGATTATGCTCAATGGGGAACAATTGGAAGCATTCCCACTTCGATCAGGAACTAGACAAGGCTGTCCACTCTCACCACTTCTATTCAATATTGTACTTGAAGTCTTAGCTGAAGCCATAAGACAAGAAAGGGACATAAAAGGGATTCAAATCGGCAAGGAAGAAGTCAAGCTATCCCTATTTGCAGATGACATGATCTTATACCTGAGTGATCCCAAAAACTCCACCAGGAAGCTCCTGGAACTAATTGAGAAGTTCAGCAGGGTGGCAGGATACAAAATAAATGTGCAAAAATCAGAGGCCTTCCTATATGCCCAGAATGAAAGAAGTGAAAAAGCCTTGAGAGAAACAATCCCATTTACTATAGCCCCTAAAAAAATGAAATACCGGGGCTGGAGAGGTGGCTCAGGGGTTAAGCCTCTGCCTTGCAGGCAGAAGGTCCTGAGTTCGGATCCTAGACCCCACGTATAGACGCCAGGGCGGAAGCGGGGGTGGCCTGCGTTTCTGGTCCTGGTAGGACGAAGTCTGTGAATCCCTGGGCAGAGTAAACAAGGAGGAGGTGGAGGCGGTCCATGGTGGTTCCCGAATTCGTCTGTGGTTCTACACACACACACACACACACACACACACACACGCACACACATGCATAATTTTTTTTTTTTTTCCGGTGCTGGGGACCGAACCCAGGGCCTCACGCTTGCTAGGCAAGCGCTCTACCACTGAGCTAAATCCCCAACCCCCGACACACATGCATAATTGAATAAATAATAATAAAAAATTAAAAAAAAAAAAAAAAGAAATACCTTGGTATAAACCTAACCAAGGAGGTAAAAGACCTTTACAATGAAAACTTTAAAACCCTAAAGAAAGAAATAGCAGAAGACACCAGAAGGTGGAAAGACCTCCCATGTTCCTGGATTGGTAGAATCAACATTGTAAAAATGACCATCCTTCCAAAGGCAATATACAAATTCAATGCTATACCAATTAAAATCCCAAAGCAATTCTTTAAAGAAGTTGACCAAATAATCTCAAAATTCATATGGAGGCACAAAAGACCCAGGATAGCAAAGACAATCCTGAGTAACAAAAACACTGCTGGAGGTATTACCATACCAAACCTAAGTCTATACTACAAATCCATAGTTATAAAAACTGCCTGGTATTGGCTCCAAAATAGACACACAGATCAATGGATAAGGGTTGAAGACCCAGATATAAGTCCACAAAAATACAGCCATTTGGTTTTTGACAAAGGGGCCCAAAGAATCCAATGGAAAAAGAACAGCATCTTCAAAAAATGGTGCTGGCAAAACTGGATCTCCACATGCAGAAGATTAAAGCTGGACCCATACTTGTCACCATGTACAAGACTTAATTCCAAATGGATCAAGGACCTTGATTTAAGGCCAGAGACTTTAAAAACCATAGTTGAAAGGATAGGGAACTCCCTTGAGCTGATTGGGCTAGGCCAACATTTCCTAAACAAACATCCAATGGCACAGTCACTGCTACCAACTCTCAACAGTTGGGATCTTGTGAAATTAAAGAGCTTCTGTTCAGATAAAGAGATTGTAACACGAGCTCAAAGGCAACCCACAGAATGGGAGAAAATCTTCACTAACCACATATCTGACAGAGCTCTACTGTCCAGAGTGCACAAAGAACTTAGAAAACTAAACTCCAAGGAAAACAATGGCCCAATTAAAAAATGGGCCCTGGAACTTAAAAGAAACTTTACCAGGGATGAAATTAAAATGTCCAACAAATATCTTAAAAAATGCTCCACTTCCTTAGCCATCAGGGAAATGCAAATCAAAACTTCCCTGAGATATCATCTCACCCCGGTCAGGATGGCAAAAATCCACAATACAAACAATGACAAATGCTGGAGAGGATGTGGAGAGAGGGGAACTCTCCTACATTGCTGGTGGGAATGCAGGCTCATACAGCCACTCTGGCGAGCTGTCTGGAGATATGACCCTGCTATCCCACTTTTGGGAATAACCCCCCATGCAGCAGAGGTTCGCCTCGATAGCACAAGCTTGACCATGTTCATAGCAGCACTGTTTACAATAGCAAAGACATGGAATCAACCTAAATGTCCAACAGTTGACGAGTGGATAAGGAAACTGTGGTACATCTATACAATGGAGTACTACTCAGCCATCAAAAATGATGAATTATTGGAATTTGCTGGGAAATGGATGTCATTAGAAACAATTATATTAAGTGAAGTATCCCAAACCCAGAAAATTAAGCGCTGTATGTACTCCCTAATAGGTGGCTCCTAGTACCAAACTCATCCAGCCCACATTGAGACACTCAAAAGTAAACCTATGTAACACAGTAATTGCAAGGATTATGAACAAGAGAGATGGGGTAGGAGGGCCACACCAGAAACAAGGAGAGAGGGGACCATGTTACAGCAGAGAAAATAGGCCTCCATCAAGGTCTGCAAGTAAGTAATGAGAAACCTGGTTAAGTTCACAGACATTCTTTCCTGATCTCACCAGAAGGGGAGGGCATATAGTCTAGCAGATAAAAAGTAATCATTTTTCAAATGGGTGATGGACCCCTCCCTCACTGAGGTTTTCTACTCTTATTACATCTACTCTTGAATGTGCTATTATAACAAGACTCCAGTTTAACAGCTTTTTGTCTCTGGCCAGGGGGTGACATACAGTGCCCAGCAGGATGGAGTGAAGGGCATTGCAGGAGCAGCAAAACTGCAAAAGAAAATCAACAAACCACTATCCAGAACTTCAGAGACTCTATATCAATCACATAGAACTAGGCCAGCCTAATCTCTCCCCATCCTGGAGCTCAGGGACATTTGCGGAAGAGGGGGCGTTAAGATTGTAAGAGCAAAAGGATGGGAGGAGCAACGATTTGCAAGATTCTCAACAATAGTTGGGGCCAAAGCAATCATAATGGGACTTTGCATGCCCTGCGCAATGTCCAGTGCACTGTTGCCCTCATAAAGTCTAGCATCTGTTAAGGGCATCGAGATCCCTGGAGGCAAGGGATTAACAGCCATAGTAGTGCTCCTATGCTTAAGGGGAACAAGAGAAAGGGCTTATGGAAATGCCACTGGGTCCTTATATGTCATCGGAGAGGAGGACCCAGTGAAGAGTCAGGCGTACACAATAAAGGACTCTCTGGGAATTGGGGGGGAGGCACTGGGGGATGGGAAGGGAGAGGAGGGGGAAAAGGGGGTTCGGGGGGAGGAGGGGGGAGGGAGGGAACTGGTAAAAAAATTTTAAAATGTATAATTAAATTTTTAATAAAAAAAAGGAGGAAAAAAATCCTCTGTACAATCTTCTAATCATTTCCTTGGAGCTTGAGTACGTGGTAGGCACTGCTCTCCTCTGTGCTGCTGTGAGACACTCAGGCTCAAACAGTTTAAGGGGAGAAAGGAGATTTATTCAGCTTATGGTTCTAGAGGGGACATGTAGTCATTTATGGCAGAAAAGACATGGCTGATCGGCAGAAGCTAGAGATGGTCTAAATCACGTCCATCAGGGAGGCTCAGAGCTGCAAAACTGCTTACTGTAAACTGTAAGAGCAAACATCACCTGGAAACAGGGTGGGCTAATCAACCTCAAGGCCCACCCCTGTGACTATTTTTCTCCAGCAAGGCTCCACCTTCTAAAAGTGCCTTTGATGGGGTAGATTTCTCTTAGCAGTGAGAGCAGAGAAGGAGATCAGAGGAAATTAAATAAGGCCACAAGTCTATGTGAGAGACAACACTTTGTACACTGGGAGGGCTGACCCTGAAGCCTACATAGCATTCAACACATAGGCACCCCACCAGGGAGTCTACCACAAAGCCCAGCCAGAGGAACTTTCAAACCTGGTCCCACTAGGGACCACCAATCAAAGGTCAGAGAGGAAACTAATGGAAAGTTTCCATTTTTGACCCCCCCCAAAAAAAAGTTCTTTAAAGGGGCCCCAGGATCCAGAACTTTGGAGCAAGAATTCGAGTGGTATTGCCTCCCCTCTGGTTCCCCCAAAAGCCAGAGATACTTTCTCCCTCTCATTCTCCAGGCAATCACTGTCCCTTCCCTGCTTTTCAGTAAATTTTACTTAAAATGTTCAATTATGTCCCAGCTTCAATTTTTGAGTCTGGGATGCAAGAACTTGGACAGAAATCCCATAACACCATGATCTTCCCAAACAACTGAAGATTCAAACACATGAGCCTGTGGGGACAGCTCACATTTCAAACCATGAGAGATGTGAGGCTGTGCTCTTGTGACACAGTTCTATAAGCTGTTGACACCCAGAAAAAGTGGATCAGCTTGAATTTTGAACATATCTGGAGTAATTTGGTGAGATTAGAATAAATTTTAATTGAGTGCCCTGAACCAATGGAAACCTGACAGCAAGGCTAGCCATATCCAAGCTAGTTTATAATCGTTACAAGAAATGTATTCATTTATTGTTTTTTTGGAGGGCTGTGGGGATTGTTTGTTTTTGAGCCAGAGTCACATGTAGAGTGAACCTCTAGACCCCAGTTTTATGTGGGATTTTGAATAGCTTTATGTGGCGATCTAGCCCCTCATGGCACTCCAGTGCCATGAGTCCATTTCTTGTTCCTCAATCCTCATGGACTCCATGCCTCAGCACCATGAGTTCTCCAGGGTGTCCTAGCTTCTCAAGGCACTCCACGTCTGGAGTCCATGAGTTCCAACCTTTCTCTCCTCTAATAAACTCTACTTTAATCCTAAAAAAAAAAATAGCTTTATGCTTGCAAGCACTCTGCCAACTGAGTTTTATCCCCAGCCCTATTTTTAGTGTTTTGGGTTTTGTTTTTGAGACAGGCATTTCTGATACAGCCCAGACTGGCCTCAAATTCATGATCTTCCTGCCTTATTTCGGGACTGTTGGGTTTATGGGTGCGTACCACTACACCTAAGTCTCCTAAGATTTTAAAAGAAGAGTTTTGGGGAGATGTCTCAGTTTTAAAGCCTTTGCCCCAAAAGCAAAAGGACCTGTGTTCAGATCCCCAGATCCCATGTAAAAAAATGTCCGGTGGATATGGTTATGATTCCTGCCTGATGTTACCTTTGGACCTCCACAGGTACACACACTCAAGTGCACTCCTGTACACACACACACACACACAGAGAGAGAGAGAGAGAGAGAGAGAGAGAGAGAGATCTAGGGATAAGAGACTTTCTTTTACTGTTTCCTTTTGAAGCAATACTTTGACTTAAGTCAAGAGCTCTCAGGAGTAAGCAAATAGCACAGCACATTTTCACGCAAGTGGTATTTACACAAGACCTCGTTCAGCAGTATGCTAACAGCAGTTTCTGTAAGTGGGTTGAGGAGAACAGAATTTAAAAAACAATACAGAGTTGAAAGGGACTCTGGAAATCGGTTAGTGACTAGGTAGAAAAGGACCTGCCCTCTTTTCATGGAGACAGCGAGACAAAGTAAGTTCCAAGATCCAGGAAAACACTGTGTCCTGGCAACCTCTTCTCCCTCTCTTTCTCGCCATCTTCCCTCTCTCTCCAGCTGCTTGCTGTCCTTCAGTGAATAATTTGTCTAAATCCCCGATGAACAAAATAAGGTCTCTTCCCATTTACTGCAAAATTCCGTGGACAGATGATCCAGCCCTCCCAGCACAATATAAAACCTGATTACAGCGCGGAGGCCTGGACCTTCTTCTCCCTTCCGGGTCAGGTGCACACCCCGGGGCATAGGAAGGGCCAGGTTGGCACCGGGGCGCTCCTGTGTTGCTGGGGACCAGCTGGGCAGGTCTGTGCAGCGCACGGCCGCGCGGTCTCCTAGCGACCCTGGAGGCCGGCGGGGAACACGCCACCCGGGCCTAGGCAGTGGTCATGCAGCCGGAGGCTCGGCGGCCGACTGCGGGCGGAGACCGCAGCCGCGGACGTTGGCTCCGATGCCCCAGGGTTGGCACCTCGGGCCCGGGTAAGCGCAGCGCAGGGCCGGCCGCTGCTGGACTGGAGGCCTGGAGCCCGGGTCTGGGCTGGGGCAGGGATGGATCACGGAGGCCAGGAGTTGGACCTTTCTTCCTCAACGTCCCCTGTGCCTGCACCATAATAAATTAAAATCACTAGCGCTGGGTAGCTCCCCTCGCGAAGGACGCTGCCTCCCCTCATCCCCAACAACCGCCCAGGGAGGCACGTTAATATTCCCAGGCCCGATGGGAAACCGACGGCCCACAGAGGTCGCTGGCCCGGCGCAGCCCTCTGAGCTCTCCGGGTTTCCTTTCGCTCAGGGGCCGCCAACTGCTTTAACAAATGCTCTGGGGACCTTAGGGCATCGGCGACATCTGCGGTTGTTTGGGACTCTGGGCCGAGTCAAACCCTTGGTGGTGGAATGTCTGAGGTCCTGGGGAGACCTGCTGTTCCTTTGAAAGATTGGGGTGGATCAGGAAAAAAAGCCCTCCCCCATTCTCCCTACCCCCGCTGAACTCTTGAGAATGGATTAAGGATGGCTTGGAGGCATTCAATATGGGTTTAAGAGGCCAAGTCTAGGATTATCGAGACTGCCCGTGGGTATAGGCACCTGATGGCCTAGTGTGATCCCCAGAATCCATATACAGGTAGGAGAGATCCCACTCCTACAAAGTTGTCCACTGACCGCCATACACCATGCAACAACAACAATAAAATAAAAATATAGAAATGCCACGCTTCGAATCAGGAAACGTTGCGGAGGTCTCACTATGAAGCTCGGCTGGACTTAAACTCATGATCCACAGGCGTTAGCTTCCGGAGTGCTAGGACTAGAGATATCGGACTCGCTTTTTTATTTGTTTGTTTGTTTGTTTGTTTGTTTGTTTGTTTATTACTGTGGAATAGAGGCAAGGGGAAAAAAGTTTACAGGCTGGTGAGGATTAGTGGAGTTAGCCCATGTACACCTAGTATTTAGTACGAGATGTTGCAGTTATGACGGCTTTGGGACTCTCTGCTGCCCCTCCCTGGCATATTTAGAAACTTCTTGTCTTGAAATAATTGTAGACTCACAAAAAGTTACAAAATAGTCCTGAAATTCCAGAAAATCTTTTCCCAAGCACTTCCAGATCTGTAGACAGAAAATAACAACTCTCACCTCAAAGTAGATAAGAGATAGTTTATTCTGGAGTCAAATATGAATGATCATGACCTGAGAGCACAAGTTCAGATAGTCCCAAATTCTATGTGTTCCACTGTGGTAACTGATTTCTGAAGTTTTATAATCCAAAATGAAGGAAACCATAAATCAAAGGACTTGTCTCATATTTGCTGGTGGGAGCATCGGGTCGGCAGATTGCAGAAAAGTAGGGGCCATAGATCCTATCTGATGACATTCTTAGCTTTTTGGTTGGTGGAAATAGTGGAAATCTGATGACATTCTTAGCTTTTTGGTTGGTGGAAATAGGAGTCTGGTTCATTCCAAAGGATTTACCTAGCAGTCACAAGGATGTTAGGTCACGTACAGAGGTGAGAAATGAATGTCTAGGAAGGGGGCTAAAGGTAGTCCAAGACAACTGGGCTCTGAACTTGCAACACTCTAGACCTGCTCACATCAGTGAGGCTTTCTCTGATCAGCCAGTCAGCCTTGCAGGTGTAGCTTATGTTCACCTTATATGCCTCTGGGACGTTACCAAACCAAACCGGACATTGACACAATGTCAAGATCAGACAAGTCCTCCAGGTTTCATCAGCTTTTCCTTGTACTCTGTATGTATATACTTCTGTAAAAATTTGCCATATGTTTATTTTAAGATACAAGTCTGTTTCATCATCACTGAATTAGTTTCTTTCCTAGTGACTGTGACAAAATATCAACAGAAGCAACTTAAGAGAGGATGGAATAAAACAAAACAAAAAAAAAAAGAGAGGATGGATTATTCTGGGTCATGATGATTTCAGGAGATACCCATCATAAGGGGGAAGGTGGGTAGCTGGGGGCTTGTAGCATGGTTTATTCACATTGTAGAAGATCAGGAGTAAAGATGGCCTAGAAATAAGACTGGACTGTAACCAACAAGAACTGCTGTCTGTGGCCTATACCAGCTCGCTAGAACTATGTCTCCAAAGTTCCATCACCAAACAATACCACCAGCTGGAGATCAAACACTTAACACCTATAACAGGAAAGAAACAACTTCCTGGCCCTTTATCATCATTCCCGCCCCTGCCACCCACAAACCTGTTCTTCAATGCTGCAATTTTGTTCTTTCAGACATGTGAGCTCACTGAAAGAGAGGAAGGCATACTAGATTTCTCTCAGGATTTTTGCCAGTTCTGACATTCTGAGTTACCTGCCATACGTGTATGGCTATACGTAAACAAAACATTTCTTTTCAACTCTGATTTGGAAAGTGCTTGAAAGTGGGGGAAATATAAACTGTATGAAGATACTTAATGTTAAGGAGGGTTATATGCTAGTAGTCACTGAGTCCTGAGATGAGGTACCACACTCTTGTACCTTTACATATGAGGAGAATTCTTTATTAAGGTCAGGGAGCGATTATTGGCAAAGTCATCTTTTTGTGTCCTTTTATCTAGCTTTTTACAATGCAGCTAAGATAAGCCTTACACACACACACACACACACACACACACACACACACACACAGAGAGAGAGAGAGAGAGAGAGAGAGAGAAAGAGAGAGAGAGAGCAAATAAAAAGCTTCTAGGGCTCACTAGAAAAGAACAAGGTCTAGGCTAGAATCTCTTAAAAATAAGCGTGACTGTCAACTGCAAAATTGGAACTGGTGTAAAGAGTCATCACTGAAGGCAGAAAAAGGTTGAATAGGAAGGTACCAGCACGAGAAGCACTAGAAACACCCCAGGAAGACAGGTGCAGGGTCCTCAGATGCTCCATGTCCCATTTGGGTGCTGGCTGGTCATATCCGGTTATTCTGGAGCTGGAGTCATTTTTTTTCCCGTGTCCACTGGTCTGTCCATCTCATCTTCATGTCCTTCTGCTCCCTGTGAATGGAACCTGCTGAAGAGGCTGAGTGAAGCAGGCCATGGGGGGGGGACGATAAAGGATGGTGGTCTACAATGGGCAACCATTATATCAATTTGGGTTCCATGAAAAGGTAGGACCCAGTCATTGTAGAAAATCGCCTGTTTTTTATCAAGAGGAGCTGATATTCAGATGGCTTCTCTGAAATTTAAGGAGAAAAATGTGTTGGAAGCTCTAGGGTAGCAGCAGTTAAATACTGTGTTAGTGACTATTGTGACTAGCCTGAAAGTCCCAACCTTACCACTTCTCAGTTGCACAACCTTTGACAAGTATAAGAAATTCTCCATTTATGTGATTTTGATTCTCATTCAAGCACAAAGAAAGCTGTGTGGTGGTGCAGGTTTACAGTCCCGGTCCTCTGGAGGCCAAAGCAGGAGGACTGAGAATTCTTAAGTTCAGAATCAGCCTAGACCACATAGTGAGTCTCTCTCTCTCAACTAAATGGCCAACTTAATGGAGCCCATGCCCTATCATTTTGTTTCCTTTCATCTCCTGAGTTAAAGGAAGAAAGTGAGACTGAGGTTGTATGATGTGTCAAGTTCATTCAGCTACCGTGTTAATTTTGTTCCTGTGACGAAATATTTGGCAAATCAACTTTGGGGAGGAAGGACTTATAGCATTTACATGAATTAGCATACATGCGCCTGAAAGGATAGTGCCAGGTGTATGCAAATAAAAGATACTATTCCCTCCCACAAGAGAGTGGCTTTGCCTCCCTTGGGAGGACCCTGAGAATGAGGTGGGCCCCTCAATAGGATAAAAACAGGGGTGCTTGCACCAGTATGATTAGCTCGGCCTTTCTGTGAGTCCCTCTTCCTCTACTCCCCTCACAGTATCTCTTACAACCCCTCCCACCTCAGGCCTACAGTCTGTGTGACCTGACGTGTTGTCTTCCAGGCACAGAGAGAACCCACCTGTGAAGCCTTTCTTAAGGTACAGCAGGTTCAAGTTGCCTGGATTCCTCAACAGCCAGAGCTGGGTATTTGTGAGTGAGGACTTAGATGACTTCAGGAAAGGCTGCCAGCCCCGCCAGAATCCGGCCATTCGGCCCTGGAAGGGCACCCCTCTAACTGGGATTCAGCAGGATGCCCCTCAAGCTGTCCTCAAGAAGAGGCAGAATGAGCTGCCCAGGGAAGCAGTGCTGTTGTCCAAGCTCTCGGCCAGCAAGCAGACTCAGAAGGAGTTCACTGAAGGCTTGGAAGCCGGTCTGGCGCCGCACCCCCTGGCTCTCTACCCACATCTGGAAGAAGCTCTGCCTGCAGAGGTGATGTGCCCCTGGGCTAGAGGGAGGTCTTCCCTGGGGCCCTGAACATTATTTTCTCCAGGTGCTCTGGGGAGCATGTTTATAACCGGAGTGTTCCCTGGGTGCTGAGAGTCTCAGGGAACTCAGGGCTGCTTTCTTCTCTCTTCCTGGGAAACACAGATGGGGGACATGGACCTTGCTGGCCCTGCTTCTTGCGAAGCAGTTCAACTTAGTAGAACAAGCAAAGCAGGAGTGTCAAATGTTCTCCCTTCATGCTCCCCAAGCCTATTTTGCCTCGTAGGGTCAGTAAACACGGCAGGAATTGTTTGGTCTCATTCCCTTTAGTCTTCGACTAAGAGGGACCCTTCAGTTCCTCAGTGATGGGTAGAGATAAAGAACCCAGAGGGCAGGTGGAAGCCCACCACAACACCCAGATGCCTAGCTGGGACTTAGGCAGCAGCTGTGTTGTGTCACCAGTGTCCCGGGCTTGGCAACCCTTGGCTCATTTCTTCTGTTCTTGTGTCTCCAAGTGACACTGAATATGTCTTCCCAACAAGAACAAAGAAAAGGCAAAGGTTGCAGTGTAGTGCCAGCTGACACTGACTTAGCTAGGCAAACAGTATCCTTCCCAAGGAGCCATCTCCTTCATTTGGCCTCTCCAACCTGCTCAGGAGTCTAGAAATTGGGATTCTGGGGCTGGAGAGATGGCTCAGGGGTTAAGACTCTGTTTCCTAAGCAGAAGGAAATGAGTTTAGATCCTGCATGAAAAACACCAGACAAAGATGGTGGTGACCTCCGCTTCCAGCTCTGGAAGGTGGAGCCTGGGAAATTCCAGAATGAACAAAAAGGAGGTAGAAGCAATCCAGGATGACTCTGGAAATCACCCTTGGTCCTCCACAGGGACACACAGTGCCTTCTGAGACACACATAGATACTCTTACAGTTGAGAAAAAGGAATTGGGATTGAGCATGCAGCCTTGAGCAGGACCTGGGTACAGTTAGACTTAAGGAAGAGTGCTGTACCCATCCCTGCACCGTATCTGTGACTAACAGGTAAGTTGGTCACATATACTCCTGTTCAGAGGCCCTTCTCATTCTGTGACGCCAAAGGTCCTTCGTGGATTCAGAGGTCTTGGGTGTCCCCCACCCTGCTTCCCCTTGTGTTTCACGCCTGCTCCTCTTCTCTTGCTTGGTTCCAATCACTGGGTTTCAGAGACTCCTCCAGGCAGGACGCCCTGCTCTCATGTCTGACACCTGCTCCAGGTGGCTCCTTCAGCTCTTTGGCACAGGCATCCTTCAGGCACAGGCACGTATGCAATCACATTTCCCTCCACCCCTGTCCTTGGTCCTTCACCATACTTTTGATCCATAAGTTCCTTGCTAGGGAGAGACATTCTGTGAAGCAGCAGCTTTTCCTGCGACTTCCGTGTACACTGCTGATAGCTGGCATATAATAGTCTCAATAAATATGTTTTAATAGTGAGTGAATGTTCATACACCTAGAGATGACATTTCCAAAAATGGCCGTATTTCTAGCATAGGCCATATGGTCTGAGTTCATGCCACAAAGTTATGTATGAAACTTGGGATGGACATTTGCCTGTCTGTCTGTCTGTCTATCGAAAGTCCCATGTATCCCAAGCTAAGTCTCAAACTCTTACATAGCTATGGATCCCCATGAATTCCTGATCCTCCTGCCTCCATCTTCCTAGTGTTGTGATTACAGACAAGCACGTTCGTGTTCCATTTATGTGGTGGTACTTGGTATGGAACTCAGGGCCTCAAGCACGCTAAGCAATCACTTTGTCAACTGCCTGTGTTTTTGTTTGTTTGGTTGGTTTTTGGTTTTTCTACATGGGTGCTGTGGGATAAAATTCAGATCCTCAGGTTTCCAAGGCAAAAACTGAGCTGTCTTCCCAATCCCAAAAGTACTTCCTCAAAGAAAAATACAAATAACTGTTACTCATCAAAGTAAGGAAGGATGCCAGCAGTCAAAAACCAGAGAAATCTTAGAGATACTTCAGCGAGGTCAAGCAAAGCAGGAGCTTCTGATTTCCTCCCCTCAACCTCTCCCAATCTGCTTTGCCTGTAGGAATTTGGGGTTGACCCAGAGACATCCTCTGTCTAAAGGAGGTAGAAGGGTAGAACAAAGCTTTCGCACCTAGTGGATAGGTGACGGAGGCAACTGATAGCTGCTGCCTGACATGGCAGTACTCGGGTAGGGCTTGATGAATGACATTGTTTGGAAGGAAAAGCAGAAGGGCGAGGTAACTTGCTCTGCCATAGAACAGAGGACCCCTCCCAGCTCTAAGCTCTGACCTTTCTCCTCTAAGACTGTTTTCTCTTTGTAGCTCTTATTACAGGTGCTGGAAGTGCTTGATCCCGAGAGGAAGCTGAAGGATGCTTGGGCTTACTGTCAGAATGCCAAGAAAACAGCGAAGGAACCCACAAAACTTTTAAAAAAGCGTTCTTCTCAAGTGTGCCTAAGACTGTGAGTACTGCTTAAGGTCTTCACCCGATGACATTCGAGGATTACCTCCTCAGGAGTTTGCATCTTGGGCTGGAGAGATGGCTCTGGGGTTAGAGCTTTTTCTTGAAAGCAGAAGGACCCTCTGCTTTCCAAACCTGGGATTACAGACCTAGACAACAATACTGGGCTATTTAGAATAATTAAAAATACATTTTATTTATTTACGGGAAAGAAAGAGAGAGGAAATAAAGGTGCATGCATGCATGACAGAGCACTTGGTTGGAGGTCAAAGGACAACTTTCAGAAGTCACTTTTCTTCCTCCACCATGTGAGCTTCCGGGGATCAAACCCCAATCATCAGGCTTGTGAACAAGAGCCTTACCCACTGAACTATTTCACCAGCCCCATTTTAGGATAATTTTAAAAGAGCAAAATTAACTTAATTTCTGAGGAAGAGGAAGGAAAGCACCCTGGGTCTGGTTCTGAATAGGGATTTCTTTTTCTTCCAATTGTGTGTGTGTGTGTGTGTGTGTGTGTGCATGTTGTATACACGTATGTGTAAGTCATTGGTCAGTCATCTTCAGAAACGCCATCCACTTCCTTTGAGACAAGGTACCTATTAGCCTGGAGCTCACCAAAAGACTAGACCGGCTGGCCAGAGTCCCAAGAATCCTTCTGTCTCCACTTCCTAGAACTAGGATTGCAAGCCTCTACCACCACGCCCAACGTTTTTGCATATTTATTAAATATGTTCACATATATAATACCATAAATCTTAAGTACCTATATTTGATATAAATAGATGTGAGATGACACATTTACTTTTGAATTAACTGAGCTCATTGCAGCTGCTGAGGAATAGGGTGAGCTAGAGAGCAAGCAGCCCAATCACAGCACCCCGAGTCTTCGCCGGGGTCTCCTCGGTCTAGCTTTGCTGGGGACTGTGTGGGAGTCTGCCAGTGTCTGGGCTCCAACAAGTCTTTTTGGACCCAAAGCCACACCTTCTAACAGGGCTACCATAGTTATGAAGATGATGTTTTGCCTTTGATCTTTGCTTTTTTTTTTTTTTTTTTGTATTTTTTTTCAAGCTGCTCAGAACTTGGGCATGGAAGAGCAGTGTGTTGTATAGAGAGATCTGTGAGATAGTAAGAAATGTACATCAGGATCTACCTTTCACTTTGGGCATTTTTCTTGGTCAACCCTGAAAAAATCTGTGTGATAAGGTGTTATAAACGAGTGGGTTATCTATTTGAAAGGGGTTCAGTAGTGACATGACATACTAATATGTTATCACATCATGAAAATGAATGTATAATTACAGAATGTGAGTTTTTATGTTAACATATACTTTAGTTTCCTTTGGCTTCTGAAATTTAACACAAGCTAGAAAAGAAATGCATTATTCCACAGCTCAGAAGACCCAGCATCAGAAATAATTATCGCTGTGCTGAAATCAAAGCATCTGCAGGGCTATGTTCTCTCCAGAGGTCGCCAACGAGTCCATTCTTTGCTTTCCATTGATGGCTGCTTGTGTCCCTTGGCTTGTGGTCACGTGGCTACCAGCCCCTTCCCATCTCTCTGATCTGACTTCACATCACCTTATCTAGGCGTGCATCAGGGCTTTCTCTCTGTCTTTCCTCAAGAACACTTATGATGCAATGTAGGGGCTCCCAAGATAATCCAGAATAAGCTTTCCTTCTCAGATGAGTTGAATGAGTCATACCTGTAAAGACTCTTTCCAAATACAGTAACAGGAGTTCCAAGGATTATCGCTTGATCTCTCCAGAGGCCCACACTGACCTACCACAGAAAGAGGTGATATCATTCTTCTCGAAAATAGGTCTCCATATCCGGCAGGATGACTTAATGCATAAAGTGCTTGTTGCTCAAGCCTGACTTGAGTTCAATCTCTAGAACCCACACAGTGGAAGGAATCCACAGGGGAAAGAAGAAAACCACACACACACACACACACACACACACACACACACACACACACTATTATAACAAAGCAAAAATCAAACAAATTCTCCTTGACCAGATAATCTATGCTTTCTTTTAAGGAAAAACCCTTGAAAGAGGCATCCAAACTCATTTGTTCCTTTTCTCTCTTGAGCTCACAGTCGCCGAGCTTCATCTCCAGCACTGAAGATGCCTTTGGTTAAGATCATTTTCATTGATAGCTGTGTTACTGTACTAATTACGCTCCTCATTGCTGTGTGACAAAATACCCAAAAGAAACAACTTAAAGGAGGATTTATCTCACAGGAAGGTGTAAAGGTAGGAGAAGATCACAGCCATTAGCCAGGAATGTGTGGCAGCTGTTTTGTTACACAGCACCTGTATTAGTCAGGTTCTCTAGAGATGCAGAATTGACACAATGAATATATATATAGAGAGAGAATGTATTGAGTTGGCTTACAGATATGGCCGAGGTAGTCCAACAATAGCTGCCAGTAGCTGAGGTAGTCCAATGATGGCTGCCAGTAGCTGCTCAGTTATTCAAGTGGGTGCTGCCAGTAGCTGCTCAGGTAGTCAAGTGGGTGATGGCTGAAGGCTGGAGAATTCCTAGAGTCTTTAGTCTAGCCAACGACTTGGAGGGTTGGAAGGCTAGAGAGTCAAAGAAACTGGGCACCGGAAGGAAGAGTGATTCCTAGCACAGCTGCAATAAGCATCTCTTCTCTTTAGTGGCTCCTTTTTATATGATGCAGTACTGGGAGGATCCTATGAGATCTTTGGAGGTTCTGATAGGATCTAGGGAAGATATATTCCTTTCAAGGAGCCTCTGTTGATGCTTCCAGGTGTGGTCTCAGCCCAACTTAGTTAATACCAGGTGTGTCAAGTTGACACTCAGGCTTAACTATCACAGTACCCATCTGAAAGCGCAGTGCTTGGGCCAGAAGCAGGGCTAGATCCTAGCTCTCAAGTCTTCCCTCCTCAGGGACCTATCCTTCAGATAGACCCCACCTTTCAAAGGTTCAGAAGCACTGGAAGATGTTCCTGCCTCTTCCTCCAGAGTGCTGGGCTGCATCCCTACGCCTGCGATTTTAGTGGTGTTGGGAATCGAGCTAGTCCCTCCTGCAATTGCATAGGCAATGGGTCTACTTCAAAATTATATGCCCTGTCCAATTTCTAAAAAAAGTATAGCATATGAATTATATCTCACATATAGTAGCTTTAATAATAAGCTACTCAATTAGACAAATGAAAAATAACTATATTTGAAACGCCCAGATTTACCATTTTTTCTACAATTTAAAAAATGGGGGGCTGGAGAGGTGGCTCAGGGGTTAAGCCTCTGCCTTGCAGGTGGAAGGTCCTGAGTTCGGATCCTAGACCCCACGTATAGAGCCGGGCAGAAGCGGGGCAGCCTGCGTTTCTGGTCCTGGTAGGGCGGAGCCTGTTAATCCCGGGGCAGAGTAAACAAGGAGGATGTGGAGGCGTCCATGGTGGTTCCCGAATTCGTCCGTGGTTCTACATACACACACACACACACATGTGTGCGCGCGCACACGTACACACGCACAATTGAATAAATAAATAAAAAATATTTTTAAAAAAATGGTCTATAGATTGGGAGGCCAGAAAGAGAAATGCAGAAACACCAGCAAGGAACCTTCTACAACAGCCCAGAGAAGTAACAGGATCCACCAGACATCAAGGAGCTTGACCTTAGAAAGGAGAGAGTAGTCAAGGATGGCCCTCATTTGGCAAAATCTTAGATTAGCTTGGAGTGCAGTGCTTTGGGCTTCTACTTGCATGTGCCCCAATAAGTATGACTTGTAGCTTCCAAATCAACATGTTGATTAAAACAATAATGGCTAAAAACGATTTTAAGTTTTAGCTGTTGTAACTAATCATGATATCCTTGTCTTTATTTCTCAATGGGGATGTGATCTTTGAAAAATTAGGATATAATTCATGAGATCACGTAAGCTTGAAGTCCTTCCACTCTTCACAGCGATATTAT
This sequence comes from Typhlomys cinereus, assembly GCA_023101885.1. Lineage (NCBI taxonomy): Eukaryota > Metazoa > Chordata > Mammalia > Rodentia > Platacanthomyidae > Typhlomys > Typhlomys cinereus. Next base: position 901,179 of record JALPQD010000011.1, on the reverse strand, counting down.
TTGAAATCCACTTGGATTCATGGTGTCTCGGGTTGTGACTGTTTGGTGATCTCATTATCTTTAGACCCAAGAAGACACCAGTGTTTCGTTCAGGACAGTTGCCAAAGGAAATGGATTTGCCTCACAAAGACAGTGCTCCTCTTCAGGAAAATATACACAAAAGAGTTAGCGACTTCTGCGCCTGGGTGGCTGCTTTGGTAAGTCACTAGTGAAATCTGAACTTGCTTCAAAGGTTAGGCTTAGTGCATGAGGTCCTGAGTCAAATATAAGTCAAGCTCAAAGTTGCTTTTGCTAAAGAAAACAAGCAAGTGAGCAAAAGGTGTTTAAATAAAACCCATCAAGTCGCCAGAGTCATGAAGGAATCAATCTGTCTTATCCTTGACCATAGAAATGTTTCAGGTTGATGAAAATTCTGCAGAGTTTGCTAACTTTAATGTTTATTTAGATCTTGTACTATATTTTAATTTTCCATTTTACGTCAGGATTCTCTTTTCTGTCACACCTGCTCCAATCCATGTTTCTCGTTATATTTTGTGATGAGTACATGGGCAGTTGTGCCAGATTCAAAATATATATATTTTGAAACAAAGAGACTTCTGACTTGCCTCGAAATATCTTTCTTGCCCTTCTTCAAGAACCCGAGTTACTTATACCTATTGAGTCTGCAAATTTATTGATTCCTGATACTGATTCCTAGACTTCAGGCCTTTTGATATTTACATTCATTCCTCTCATGATCTTTTGAATGCATTAGTTTTAGCTGATATGTTTATTTGGTGCAATTTCATCAGCAAGTAACTGCCCTTGAGACCCAAATATAATTCAGATCTGATTAAAGGAGAAAGGGAATTGTCTAGAGGTATTGGGAGTTTGATCCAGGTACTGAAATTTCAGGGGCAGTTCTTATGTCTTGCTGTCTGCTCAATCTGACTTCGTCCTCAAGAAATGTTTCCCATGAGATGCCAAATTATCACCAAAATTTAAAAAATTAATCTTTTTTCCCTCTTTCCTTCCTCTTTACTTTCACTCTTGTTCAACATCGTCTTGTAACATAGTCCAGGCTGGCATCAGCTTTCTCCCTGGTATGGACACTCACATTCTACCAGTGGGTGGCCGGGCAGGGAGAAACAAATCCTGTTCCAAGAGAGGAGAGTCCGAAGCTTCCTCTCACTGCACGGGCCAGAGGCGCGCGTCAGAATTAACCTCTGTGATGAAGATGAACGTGCTATTTGGCTAATGTTGCAGCTCACTTGTATGGTTGCTGAAAAATGACCATCAAACGGCTTAAGGGAACAAGGGGTTTATTTTCTCTTATGATTACTGGTTACAGTTTTTAGTCCAGCTTGTACCAACACCTGGGCCGAGGGAACTGGCCACACCATCTATATGTAATGCCTGAGAGAGGGATGATCCTTACTTGCCAGACAGCATGTCTGGCTAAGTGTATAAAAGGATGCCAATTCTCTCAACCAGCTCTCTGTATTTTATTCCAAGACCTAATCCCACCTACCTGGGCCTTCCCCATCAGCCAGGCAATCTCTTGCAGGTTTGCTCTGGGTTAAACCCAACTACTAATTTTCCACAAATATGTCCAGAGTTCAAACCCTCAACTGTCACATTGACACCTGTGCCTAACTATAACAGCTAAGTCGGGTTACAAGTCTAACCCTGAGGCCAAGAGGTGGGACTGTTCATCTCAGGTACAAAACTCTGGGAGAGTAGAAGGGAGCTCCCCAGGGAGTGACTGATTGCTCTAGGGATTCAGAATGAGGTAGATGATGCCCATTGCCTGCTGCCTACACCAATGCCTGCCTGTAATCCAGCTGGGGTGACTTTCCTGGTTCCCACACTTTCCACCTCTCCCACTCCTATGGCTGGAGCCCACTCCTCCACTTAGGCTGTATATTAAATATTAAAAATAAAAAAGCACCTTGGTAGCACGACAAAGTCTGCCACATACAGTTGTGCTTACATAGGAAGAGAAGTGTGTTTCCTGACTTGGAAGAAGTGGTCTAGCGTCACTTCAAGGCCTCTCTCTAGCTGCCACCACCATTCCACCACCCCGTTTGCATGTGTGACCCAAATCTTATCTGGACTGTCAAAGATCCCTGGGAACCAATCCTAGTTCCTGTGTAGCTCCATTCCCCCCCCCAAATGAAAAAAATAACATGAACCAGGGAAAACCCAAACTGCATATGCAAGTGTGCATGGGTGCAGAAAGAGGGCGACTTGCGCATAGCTACAGCAGATGCTTAAAAAACAGAACAAAACAAAACTCTCCTTAAAGAAGTTAGGGGCAAGCAATACCTTTGGTATCAAAGAGGAGGGTATGTTTACAAACCCAGAAACAGTGGCCCATGACTACGACTCTAGCGACCAGGCTTGCTGGCAGCAAATACTTTGAGTATGAAAGGCACAGAGCAGCAGACAGAAATGCTTCCTGGCATGCTAATCCAGCTCCACGCACCCTGACCAGCTGGGAGGCTGGCTGAAGCTCTGTCCAAACAATCTGGAGAGGTGTGCTGCAGAGGGGTGGTGAAGTCAGATCTTAAATATAGATAGAGGGCTGGAGAGGTGGCTCAGAGGTTAAGCCTCTGCCTTGCAGGCAGAAGGTCCTGAGTTCGGGTCCTAGACCCCACATATAGACGCTGGTGGAAGAGGAGGCGGCCTTTGTTTCTGGTCCTGGTAGGGCACAGCCTGTGAATCCCCGGGCAGAGTAAACAAGGAGGAGGTGGAGGCGGTCCATGGTAGTTCCCGAATTCGTCCGTGGTTCTACACACACATACATATACACACACACACACACACACAATTGAATAAATAAAAAAATTAAATATGGATAGATAGCAGCTTTTTAAAGCTAAGATTTAATTATCTTACAAATGCTAACAGATTTTTTCACTTTTTATTATTTTAGTGTTTCATACATGTATATAGTGAATTTATGATATTTTTCTTCCTTAATCCCCAATCCCATCCCCCAATTCTTTCCTTCTTCTTTTCTCTTCTTCTCCCTTGCTATACTCCCTCCTACTTTCAAGTCTTGAAGTCAGATCTTGAAGAGAATTTCTATGAAACGTCTGAAACTAAAGTCAACTTCTGAGGCTCCTGGGAGCTATTTTATATTATGTCTGCTTTTTAAAGTCTTTTTGGGGGGCTGGAGAGATGGCTCAGGAGTTAAGACCCTGCGTCCCAACCAGAAGGTCCTGAGTTCAGATCCCAGGTCCCATGCAAAAATACCAGGAGGAAATGGTGGACCTGGTGGGTAAGAGCCTGGGAAATCCCAGAGCGAAGTAAGGAGGTAGAAGCAATCCAGGATGATTCCCGAAGTCACCCTTGGCCCTCCAAGGGGACACATGTGCCCTCTGATACACACACACACACACACACACACACACACACACACACTCTCTAAATGAATGAGTAAGGAGATAAAGTTTTAGAAGTCTTTTTTTCATGAGTATGGTCTAGATCTTTAATATTTTTTTCAGTCCCTTGTGTGTGCAGGTGGTGGATAGGTGGGTATGTGCGCATGTGTACCTGTGTGGAGACCCAGGAGTAAACCTGAGTGCTGTTCTCCAGGTGCATCCCAAGACAGGGTCCCTCACTGGTCTGGAACTCGCTGGTTAGGCTGGGCTGTCTGACCAGCCCACCGGGGATCTGCCTTCCTGGTGCTGGTATTATAAGTGCATACCACCATGCCAGGCTCTTTTAACCTTTTTGACACAGGATCTAAGGATCGAACTCCGGTCCTTCATCTTGCAGCCAGCTCTAACTGCGCCACCCTCCCAGCCCCTACAGTCCTTTCCAGCTTTTGCTCACATGCAGTTCATTCTTTGCAGCTAGATGAACTGAAGCAGCCTAGGAATAATGTTCAAAGAAACAAAGGTTAATAATGTTCCTTGCCCAGTAGGGAAAAACAAAACAAAAACAAATTTGGGGATTGATGTTCAGCTGTTCTTGAAGCTGGCTTTACTTTGAGCCCTCCCCCCTTTTTTCTTGTTTTATTTCTATTTTTCTCTTTCTTCTTTTACAAGTATTGGGTATTCATCCCAGCTTCCCTCTCTCCTCCCTCCCCTACTTTAAGTCCCTTTTGACATGTATCACCCGAAGTCCCTGTGGCGCGTTTTTGTGGTACTATTCTGCAGCACTAACGTGGACCTTCCCTTCCAAGCTGTGTATTCTTGCCTCTCGTCTTCCGCTTGCCCAGTTTGTGCTCATTATTGTTGTTTGGGGCCTGTGTTTTTTTTTTTTTTTTTTTATTCAATTGTGTGTGTGTGTGTGTGCGTGTGTGTGTGTGTGTGTGTGTGTGTGTGTGTGTGTGTGTGTGTGTGTGTGCATGTAGAACCACGGGTGAATTCGGGAACCACCATGGACCTCTTCCACCTCCTCCTTGTTTACTCTGCCCTGGGAGTCACAGGCTCAGTGGGGCCTGGTTCTGACCCATCCCTTTAAGCCTCTGATTGTTTTATGACTCTTCTTGTTAGAGATGTGTGGAAAAGCAATAATATCAGACAATTGAAGTATCTCAGCAAGGCTTATTTACTTTTGACCATAAGGGTGCTGGTCAAGGTGACAGCCCAGATGCACTCCAGAGGAGTGACTGTAGCTTTTTAACCCTGATATGGAAGTGCAGGAGACTAGACTGCCCCCCCATGAGCTAAGGTGCAGTCTTACAATCTAATTTTAATATTTTGGGCCCAAAGAAAACAAAGAGAAAGAAGTGAGGAACAGTGGGCCCAGTAACCTCTGCCTGAGACAGAGGTTTAATTAGCACTTTTTCTTGCTCTCAAATTCCTGTGGGGCCTAAGCAAAGTAGTTTTCTTATCTCTGTAGGGGTTAGTCTGGTTAGTGTTAGACTGTGTTTAGTGTCTCTATTTTTTTCATTACCTCCCCATAAAGACAACTTTAGTCTTAACCTCTCAAGGTTAGAAGATAAAAAATTCTCTTAACTAGAGAAGTAAAGACAATTGTGAAGCAGGAATGCTTAACTGAAGAAGACACTTAAGATTTCTAACACTCTGTAAAATAATGCTGTTTCACTTCAACTCCAACTCATTCCGTTTCCCAATTTTATTTTCCAAAGCAGGACGCCAATGAGTTTATTTTTTTATTATTTTTTTTAGCATTCAACAGGTACCACACACCATCATTCTACAGCTGAGCCACATTTCACACGTTCATTTCTACCCTGTCTGCTGTGGCTGGAGAAGGAAATAGACAGGGTTATTATGAGTCCAAAATGTGGTTAAAATAGTCTTCTTTGGCAGAGGCCTTACAAGGGGTCGTGGGAAGTGTCTCCAGGGACTGCTCCGCTGTAAAGTGAGGGAGAAGTCAGCTGCACAGTATTTCCCTCCAGGACTTGCTGCTTCTGGCATCCTGAGATGCCTCTTAACCTTCAGATAAATCCTTTCAGTCCCGAATGCCCCAGTGAAAACAGGGATCGTGGAATTGTCCCCCATTCACGAGATGTGGTAATTTTTTCCCCCAGGGATGTGCGAACATTGATGAAGAGTTCATCCTGAAGCAGTTTGACGTCAGCTATCAGACCAGACAAAGCTTCGATGAGGGCCATCGAGGTAAAGCCAAATCAGGTTCCCCCCAGGCTAAAGAAGAATGCAGGGCTAATTGAGCCACGAGAGACAGCATTCTCCCAGAAATTGGACCACCAGAGAAGACCCCAGAAGTCAAAGGTGAGACTAGAGGGAAGCAGACCAAAAAGTTAAGAACACGAAATTGCATTAAAGTTTGATGTGTCCTTGAAATCTGGGACTTTGGGGACACTGACTTTTTAAAACATATGATCATACTCAATAAATGTTCAATAAATACCTGAATCTGTGACATATGCAAAATGTGACTTATACAAAGAAGACTTATCAAAATTAAATCACTATTGTCTGACTAGACATTTTCAGAGACAATCTTCATGTTTGATATGTTGAAATTCTAACAACTAGTAGAAATATTCATAAATCATAAAATGAATTGATAAAATTATGATTATTGACATTATTAATTTTATGTCCAAAGAATTCTTGTTTTTTTTAATATGAGTCTTTTTTTTATACATTTTTTATTATTATTTCAGCTCATACAAACTTAATAGGTACACCAGTTCCCTCCCTCCTCTCCTCCTCCCATGAGTCTTTTTTTTAAATTAACATTAATCTTTATTAAGAGCCCCCCCCCTCCAGAGTCCACCTTGGGCAGACAACAGGAATACAGAATCATCACAGCACGTGAAGCCAGAGGTTCACGGGTTTGCCCTACAAGGTCTCGCCCCATGACTGAAGTGCAAAGCTTCCTGTAGTGAACTTACTGCCCTTCCCACTCGTGCACAGAACATTTTTGTTTTTGCTTTCAGTGCTGGGGACTGAACCAAGGGCCTTGCACTTGCTAGGCAAACACTCTACCTCTCAGCTAAATCCACAACTCCTGAGTCATCCTTGACCACACACTAGTCTAATCATTAACAGATCACTTGGTTTCCTCAGCACCAAGTTCCTGTGAAGGCAGAAGAACAAAGTGACAGAAAGGAGAAATTACGAAGTGTTGGAGACCAGCAGCACTCCTAGGGGCCCCACAATTCTTACTCGCTTTTCTGTGCACTTGTCATTAAACTTGTACACACCTGAAAGTTGTGTGTTAACAACTGATTTAAGTGCTGATGTTAATGGGGGTTCATTTTCTCTCAAATTAAAAAACCCCAACGTATTATCTATAATTACTCTCTCTGAATGGCAAGCAATTTTTGTTCATAAGTCTTGCTACATATTTTCACTTTTATGAAGGAAAAAAGAGAATTAAATGTATACAATTGTAAAGACTCCTTTCCAGTTATCTATTCTTCCTATTCCTATTATTTTATTTCTTTTTAAATATTTTTTTATTTATTCAATTGAGCATGTGTGTGCCTGTGTGTATGTGTGCGTATATGTAGAACCAGTGGGCAAATTCAGGAACCACCACGGACGCCTCCACCTCCTCCTTGTTTACTCTGCCCCGGGATTCACAGGCTCCCCCCTACCAGGACCAGAAACGCAGGCTTCTGCCCGGCGTCTATACGTGGGGTTTAGGATCTGAACTCAGGACTTTCCACCTACAAGGCAGAGGCTTAACCCCTGAGCCACCTCTCCAGCCCCCTATTTTCTTATTTCTTAATGTGTAATCAGATTAACCATTTGAATTGCCTACCAGCACCTTAGATTCAGCAAAGGAGCATTGGACACTAAGCAGAGCTAGGGTGATCGTTTCTATCATTGTCATCATAGGACAGTTACTTGTGGCCACTTTAAGAAATATGTTGGCCATATTTCAACTAGTATACTTTTACTTGCATCCATTATTTTAACATAAAAATTAGTCCTGAGATAAAGCGTCTTGCTGTAATAAGTTTTTTAAACAAAATAAATTGCCCTCTGTCTTTTATAAATAACCTTTGGCTTTATATTTCCATTTCTATTTTTCTATGCGGCCCTGACTAGGCTGGTACTAAAGATAGAGCAGGGAAGCTCCAATTTATTTATTTATTTATATACATTATTTATTATTTCCGTTCATACAAACTTAATAGGTAGACCAGTTCCCTCCCTCCCTCCTCCTCCCCCAGAATCCCCTGCTCCCCCTCCTCTCCCTCCCCATCCCCCAGTGCCTCCCCCCCAATTCCCAGAGAGTCCTTTATTGTGTATGCCTGACTCTCCTCTGGGTCCTCCTCTCCGATGACGTACAAGGACCCAGTGGCATTTCCCTGACCCTTTAACCATAAACTCCAATTTATGACCATCCTCCCTTGTCTGCCTCCTGAAGTCTGAGATTACAGGCATGTTCCAACCATACTGGCCTACTTCCAATATTTTGGATAATGTAAATTTTGTCTTTTACAATTGAACAGGGTCAAGCTATTTTGATAACCTTGAATCCACCGCCAAAGATTTGTGAAAACTACATGTTCCATCAATAATAACAGCAATAGAAACTTTCTATTTTCTTGCCATGTTTTTAAGAGGAAAATATTGACACTGGACCAACAAATTATGTCCATTCCACCTAATCTGCACCACTACTTGTCCTGAATCTGAGATGATTCTGCACTCACAAATAACTGTGCAAACATTGTTATGTCACCATGGTAGTTGTTCTCAAAGTTGAACTTTTGACTGGCAGATGAAAAGGTTTAAAAATCTATTTCCACATATCATCACTGTTCTTCTGCCTGAACTTTGTCCTAGTGTGGATCTTCCAGCTTTTATCTCTCTGCAAACACCCTTATTTTGCCTTCATCTTTAAAAATAAACTTTAAAATGTATTTTGAGTAGTAGAATTCTAGGTTTTATTTATTTATTTATTTATTTTTACTTTTACAAGCATATTGAGTACTAATCCCTGCTTCCCCCCCCCCATTCCCTTCCTTTCCCTTCATCAATCCATTCCACTCCCTACCACTCTCCTTCCTGGCTGCTTCTAAGGACTCCAGTGTTTCCTCTGGCTTGTCTACTCTTGTGGGAACTCAGTCCTCTATGGCATACCAAGTTACCCCTCCCCACTGATAGGGGCATTTCCCTTCACTCATCCAGCTCTAGTTCCTACAGTTTCCACTGTGTGTTCTTGTCTCTCTTGAGTTCCTCTATAGTCTATGGAGGCATGTTGGTATGTCAATCAATGTGCAGGTCGTAAGGACAAATCTCACTGCAGTGAATTCCTATATGCAGCAGTCCTGTCTTGAATGGAATGTCTTGTCCAACGGTGGGCCTTCCCTTCTTTAGGTTCTTATTGTCTCACTGCCCCTTCTTCCAAGAGAGGTTCCCTAAACTTTACGATGGGGTGTTCTTATTTTTATTTCATTTGCTGTTCTGTGTCTTCTGGGTTTTGTGGCTTCTGATGAGAAATCTTATGTAGTTCTGATCTTTGCTTATTTGCATGTGCTTTGTCTGCTTTTAAGATTTTCTTTTTTCTTCACTAATTTTGAATAGTTTATGATATAAACACGCAATATGTGTATTTCTTCATCATTTTTGTACTGGGGTTTTGATCTGTGGACTTATATTTTTTATCAAAATTGGATTTTTTTCATGTTTTAAAAATTACTAGTATACATTATTTATACAGAATAATGTATTTCATTATGACATTTTTTATTTATTTATTCAATTGTGCATGTATGTGTGTGTGCATGTGTGTGTGTGTGTGTAGAACCACAGACGAATTCAGGAACCACCACGGATCAACTCCACCTCCTCCTTGTTTACTCTGCCTGGGGATTCACAGGCTCCGCCCTACCAGGAACAGAAACGCAGGCCACCCCTGCTTCCGCCTGGTGTCTATACATGGTGTCTAGGATCCGAACTCAGGACCTTCTGCCTGCAAGGCAGAGGCTTAACCCCTGAGCCACCTCTCCAGCCCCCATTATGACATTTTTATACATATATGCTATCATTTCTTTCATAAAACTTAGGAAAAAATTGACCATCATTTTTTCAAATTTGTTTTTGGCTTTTCAACCTCTCCCAAGATCCTAATTACTCATAAATAAGTTGTTTGAAGTTGAGTCATAGGGCACCAGTGTTCTAGTCAATTACTTTCTTTTTGTTTTCTATTGATAGGTCTTTCAATTCTCTAATATTTTTCTGTAAAAAGGTTTTAATCTCACAATTATACTTTTCCCTTCTGGAAGTTTGATGTGGGCCTCTCTTTCATGTCTCTTCTTCTTTTAGCAGTTTTTTAAATAAGTATTTTAAACTTTCTTTCTTGTGTGTGTGTTTTTGTGTGTGTATCAGTGGGCACTGTGTGTCCCTGTAGAGGGCCAAGGATGACTTCAGGAATCGTCCTGGATTGCTTCTACCTCCTTTTTACTTCCCTCTGGGATTTCCCAGGCTCTGCCCACTAGCACCAGCTGTGCAGGATGCTGCCATTTCTACCTGGTGTTTTTACATGGAGTCTAGGATCTGAACTGAGGATTTTCTGCTTGTGAGTCAGAGTCTTAACCCCTGAGACATCTCTCCAGCTATATTTAATCTTTTAGAACAAATGAATTACAGTTTTGATGTCCTTGAATACTAATCGTAACGTTGGTGTCTGTTCTGTGTCAGTTTTCTGTAAATGATATGTATCCTCATTGTGGGTTACGCTTGCCTGAATCTCTGGATGCCCAATGATTTTTGAGTGGATGTCAGGCATTGTGAATTTTACCTTACTGGGTATGTGGGGTACTTGTATTCTTCTTATATATGCTTTTGAAATTTATTCTGAAATATAATACAGTTACTTATAGAGTCCTGACCTTTGGGCCTTGTTAGAAAGAATCAAAGTAATGTTCAATATAGGGCTAAGGCTGAGCAAAATACCCTTTTATGTATTCCTCCTAGTGTCTTTTGAACCTTCAAGGTTTCTAGAAGAAAGACAGTAGTGGCACTTGCCCTATGTGGTTAGCAGGTGCTATCCCTCTAATCCTCTTGGCTAATTCTTTCCTTGGCCTTGAGCCATTTCCACACATGCACACACGCACGCATGCACACACGCATGCACACGCATGTAGAGAGGGGCCTTTTTGACCCTTTGGAATAATCTCCGGTGCCTCTCTTGTTTCCATGTTCCGCTGTGAACTTTAGTTGCCTTGGTCTCCTTGGATTCTTGGTCCTCCTGTCTGCTCCTTCAGAGTCCCAAGGGCTGCTTCGAGGCCCCTCCTTCCTGTATGTGACTAGAGACCTTCCAGGCCATCAGCTGGTGGCAGTTAGGGCACTTATTTTGTTTGTGACTTATCTCTTGGGATCACTGCTCTTTGTTACCTGAGGTCTGGTGTCTTGTAAACCATTGGTTTTCCTTTCCTTTTTTTTCTTATTTTTTCCTTCAGTTTTTCAAATGTTGTAGGTGGGAGGATAAATTCAGCCCCTGTTCTGGAAGTTGAAGTTCCCATCTTTATTCTAATATTCCGCATAGACTTCTCAGGCCAGCCATACTCTGCCCTTTGGAGTTCTGTGCGCTTAGCGCTCACAGTGCCCCTCCTGCCAGAGGCTGCTGACTTCCCCGGCAGGTTTGCTGTGGAGTTTATCTAGATCTCTTGTTCGCAGTTAGTTTTCTTCTCAGCTCTCATGCGCTCTGTGCCCTTAGTTTAGAATTTTTCTCTTCACTTTGTATATCAGTTCAACTTTTTGTATTCGTATTCATTCAGCAAACATTGCTGAGCATCTGTGTGTCCAAAAGTGTTGGGAGCAAAGGACACAAAATATTCCTGCGCCTAAGGATTGCCATCTGATGAAGTCAACAGGCAAATGATTAACTACACGAAAATGAGATCATATGTGTACAGGACATAAGTAGATAAAATCAATTCTACAAAGTATGGGTGAGGAAAGTTTGAGAAAAGGTTTCAAGGAATAAGCTACATTTGCACAGGTTTTGAAGGATCCCTAGTGAATTAGCAGCTGTGTCCTTCATTGTGGTGGCAGTGTGGATTCCATTTCTTTTCCTTTCTATCTTACTCTTTCCTCATTCGTCTTGCTTTCCCTCTTTAATTCAGTGGTTCTTAGCTGAGGGAGGGTTTGGTCCTCTTTCTCCTCCAAATATTTGGCATCTTGTAGATGGCATTTTTGGTTGCCATGACTCCATAGGTGCTACTGGCATCTCAAAGATAATGCTGCTAGACCTTCTGCCGTGAATAAGTCAGCTGCCTCGCCCCAGCAAACAGTGATCAAATCCCAAATGTCCGCAGTGCCAAATGAAGAAATTTGACTGTAATTCAATAAATATTTGTAGAGTACCCGCTATGTCTGAATGCTCTAGATGCCAGCAGAGGATTAAAAAGATGTCAGCAATCAATAAAAATATATATAGCATCTCAAACCGAGGGAAAGATGTGTTGTGAGGTGGCTGCAGTTTTAATTTAGATGGTTGGGGACAAAAGCACTAGAAAGACAACATGAAGTAGGTATAGGGGTGTAGGGGGATAGGGGAAAGCACAGCTCAGCAGGGGACAGAGGGTGCAAATGCTGCGGAGGCTTGCCGGAAAGAGCAGGTGTGTCAGCTTACTTTGCAGGATGCTTGCAAGAGTGATGAATCAGCTCTAGAGAGGTGGTCCTCCAGGCATTTGCTCTGTCGGACAAACTGCTTTTGCCCCAGAACATCCCACATTCCACATTGTAGTTTAAAGGTGAGTGAAAAGAGACAAAGGCAGAACTATCGTGGTATCTTTTTTTTTTTGGTCCCACCCAAGAGTGAAACCCCTTTTTGTGACCATGTGTGGTGTTATACGCACAATATCTGGCTATGAACCAGTGCAAAGTCCTCTTTACATCCCTTGGCACCCAACCATGGAATGGCAGAAAGAGTAACTATTTTCTCTTCCTCTTCCTTTTCTCTCCATATTAAAGAGGCAAAGACAGGGGTTGGAAGCAGTTTGACTAAGCAGAGTATAGAACTTACAAGTAGAATAATGCTGGGCATAGTAAGTTTAAAACTCAATACTTTGGTTGACTGAGTCTTGTTTGGGATCACGGACTCTTGGGTGAGATATGTGTTATTTCTAACCTGATTTCTAGCTGCCTTTCATGTATTCTTTCCATCATTCTCACTGCACTCCCATGGGAGTAGATCCTCTTATTATCTTCATTTCAACTGGCAAAGAATTTAAGAAATGTGTCCCTGAACTCACTACGACACTGGGGAAAGCTGAATTTTAAACCGGTCTAAATCCAAAGGTTGGACAGGTGCTTAAGTATTACATTGGTTTTTCGACTATGAATGCTTTGTGCTTCTTTTGTAAAATCAAAGCACGGTGAAGCTTTGTAGGATGCTCTGGCCAGGACCAGCTGTAAAAATCAAAGGAATGCCATAGTTTTCAGACAAGAGCCCGCACGCTCAGGTTGGTGTGGACTGACATAGCTTTCATAAGCCTTGAGTTCTTTGAAATGATCTCCACTCACAACAACAAAACAAATTAAGACCTATAAGCAGTGACTCTGGTATTCTGTGACTTTCCTAGAATTCTTCCAAGCCCAAGGGGGTGAAGATGAGGTATGGAGCCTGGTATCTGAGCACTGACTTGTGGAAAAGACAAAGAGCAGATGAACCTTTGGTGGATCCCAAGGATTTGTGCAGTAGACAAGAGGAGGCTCTTAAAAAGGAGCTTCAGGAACAGGTGTGTGAATGCTGTGAGATGTGAGCATCTGAGCTGGGGGGGACCACGATGTGGTGGAATGCAGAGGATTGTGAAGTCTTACAGCTCGCATATCAAATTCAGCAGTGAGGAAGGCGAGCTATGCTGTGAGGAGTGTGCTACAGGCTAGACTTGCAGTCTGTGCTTATGGCGAACACAGTGTTTCCAAAGATGAGATGCCATCTTTGAGCAATGGACTCCCATGCATAGTTGTTCACAGCACAGTTGCACTTTCAAAATTAACAGATTTGGGAGAAAAACATTAAATATTTAAGGACTGGAGAGATGGCTCAGGGGTTAAGATCCTGCCTCAAAAGCAGAAGATCCTGAGTTCGGATCCCAGGTCTCACATAAAAATGCCAGGTGGAAACAGCAGTGGCCTGCACTTCAGACCCTGGTGGGTGGAGCCTGGGAAATCCCAGAGAGAAGCAAAAAGGTGGTAAAAGCAATTAGGATGATTCCCTAAGTCACCCTTGGACATCCTCCACATGGACGTACAGTGCCCTCTCTCTCTCTCTCTCTCTCTCTCTCTCTCTCTCTCTCACACACACACACACACACACACACAAAATAAAGTTTAAAAAATTAAATAATTAAAAGAAAAAATAATTACAAACTTCTGCTAAAAGGCATCTAGAAGTTTAATAATGACAACTTTTGCTATAAGGCATCTAGAAGTTTCCTTCAAAAAGTATTCTTTTTTGTTTGTATGTTTGTTTTATTGTTTTGTTTGAGACAAGTATGAGATTCTGGCATGGAGCCATTGTGTCTGACATATATTGACATATGTGTGTGTGTATGTATGTGTGTGTGTATATATATATATATATATATATAGAGAGAGAGAGAGAGAGAGAGAGAGAGAGAAAGAGAGAGAGAGAGAGAGAGAGAGAGAAATTTCATGTGGCCCAAGTTGGCTTCAACTTCCTCCGCAGCCAAGGCTGTCACTGGACTCGAGATCCTCCTGAACCTCTTATCTCGATCTCCATGGTGCTGGGTTTGCAGGCATGTGCCTGTGGGTCTGACTTTGAAATATCTTTGAAGACATTCTTTTTTGAAATGTATTTATTTTGCTAGCATTCTTTGTTAAAGACTAATTCTTAAGTACTTTCAAGAGTTTTTCAGGAGCACCAGGAGTTTGAAGCCAGCCTGTGCTGTACAGCAAGACCCTGTACCAGAGAGTGAGAGAGAAAGCGATCCAGATATTTTATTTTGACAGAAAAAGTTATTTAAGGTGCTTGTTAAAGGGCTTATAATCTAAGGAAGAAATAGTAACACTTAAACTTGGGGAATACAGTTGATATAACTATTATAGCAAAAAAAATCAGAAAGTTTAAACACAGGATTCAAAGCAACAGGATTCTTTTTTTTTAAATTTTTTTCATTATTTATTCAGTTGTGTGTGTGTGTGTGTGTGTGTCTGTATGTGTGTGTGTCTGTGTGTCTGTATGTCTGTGTGTGTGTATGTGTGTGTAGAACCACAGATGAATTTGGGAACCACCATGGACGCCTCTACCTCCTGCAACAAGATTCTTCTACAACCTTTTTTTTTTTTTTTTTTTTTTGAGACCTGGTCTTGCTAAGTAGTTCAAGTCAGCCTGGAACTATAATTCTCCTGCCTCGGTCTCACAAATGCTGGGATTACAAATTGAACCACCATGCCTAGCTTCACATTATCTAACTGGTAAATGTGTTCCTTTTCCTTAATACATTGGTAAGAAAAGGGTGGGCAAGGAGACCAAGTCTGAAGTCTCTGAAAGGCTTCCCATCACTTCCTGGTGAGCATGGTTTACGTGCAGACTGAAAATAAGAAGGAAGTGAGTCACAACGAGGTGTGTAAACAGCCTCTGAGCAGCTTCTTTAAATGGCTTTTTATCTTCTTTCAGGAGCTGGCCCTTGCAGACCTCCACGGAACAGTTGCCTTTAAAGATTTCATCCTACGCAGGGGCTACAGGATGCCGAGGGTGAGTGAAGGGTCATTGGAGCGCTTCACAGATGACAGCTGTGGGTGAGAAGGGCTTAGTGCCTTGACACAGTCACAGTATTTCTCTCACAGGTGTCCACTGTGCCCCAGGCCTTTGGTAGAAAGATGCTGTCAAATGAAAATTCAGCTTAGTATTCACCCATGAGGTCTGTCCGGTGGAGGTGCCATCTTGCTTTTGACTCATTGTCCTTGGGAGCAAAGAGAGGCACCTAGGAGCAGAGCTCAATCACCCCGTTACTCAGCTATTCTGATTCTTCTTGAGCTCTTTAAGTCTACTTTACTTTCATGTGGAAAGACAGAGCTGTGGTTTGAATCAGGACAAAACAGAGTTGGGTTTGCAGTTTTCTCACAATGGTGTGAACTCTGCCTCAAATGGAAGCCCAGGGGGCAAAGGCTCCTGAGGACCTGCCAGCACCTCTGACCTCTCCCCTCTGACTTCTTTCCTGCTTTCTCCCCATGGGGCTTCCCCTTCCGTATGGAGCTGGCTTCGGTCTCCTCTCACCGAGCAAGCATTCAAGGATCGCAGTGGGTGGTCAGCTAAGCAGACCATAGGAGGACCCTGAGCCTGGAGCTGGGCACTGACACCAGCCCTGTCTTTCCAGCTTGGAAACTAGATAGGCGTGTAGGGCTAAAGTCACAGCGACAAGCTGAGCGTTTGTCCACCATCCTCTGTGTGCACATCCCACGGGCTCTTCAGAGGATGTCCACAGTAGTCAGATGTCGCTGGAAATGGAAACACTTCTTGTTTCCACCCTCGTCCTATCGTTGTTTATGGATGTGGTGTTATTGACAGGATCTCGAGCATCACAGGCTGCTCAAATTCACTATGTAGCTGAGGTTGCCCCTGAACTCCTGGTCTTTTGTCTCTACCACCCAAGCATGGAGGTCAGAGGACAATTTTCTGGATAAGTGCTTCTCTCCATCCACCATGTCCTGGGGACCAAACTCCAGGTCATCATATAGCATGTATATGTATAGCAAGTGCCTTGCCTCCTGAACCAGTAGGACCCTCATATTTCCATTCAAGAGTATAGAAGTAACAATCTCATATGCACTGCTAAATGTACATACTGACTGTTCAAAGCAGCTTGAAGGAGATATGGATTAGAAGATTTCAGCACAATGGAGAATCTCCTATACCATTGAACATCAATAACAGACTCATTAACCATATGTAATGTATTTGTACAGATAGCATAGCTACTTATAATATCCATCCACACACATATATATGTAATAACTGCTTATTCTGTACATAAGGGTGACATAGATATATGTAGAATACATAAAATAAACTTATTTAATATTTTATAATATGTAACTATGGTTTAGAGAGATGGTTCAGAGGTTGAGAGTCTGTCTCTCAAGCAGAAGGACCTGAGCTCAGATTCAGGATTCCATGTAAAAATGCCAGGTGGAAATAGAACAGCCTGAACTTCCAGTTCTAGAAAGTGGAGTCTGCAAAATCCCAGAGCAAAGCAAAAAGGAGGAAGAAATAATCTAGAATGATTCCTAAAATCACCCTTGGGTCTCTACAGGCACACACAGTGCCCTGTTCTACACAGACAGATAGACATATACACACATGCAATATATATCTTATATATGTAATTATTATATATAATTATATATAAAAATGATCGTACATATAGCCTTACATAAAACATAATAAATATATAATTTTGTGGTATATATATTTCTGTAGATATTTTGATTTCATTATTTTTATGATTTTAATCCCACCCCACCTCACTCATTCTCCCATCCAGCCCATTTTTCTCTTTCTCTCTCTCCCCCATGTCTCTTTACATATTTGGTCCACTGAGTTTCACTTAAGACTTGTTTGAGACAGGGTTTCATGTAGACTAGTCTGGTCTTGAATGAACTGTGTAGCCAAGGATGACCCTGGGCTCCTGGTTCTTCTCCTCTGCCTCTCCCGTGATGGGATTACAGGCCTACACCACCATATTGGCTTCCTTTTCTAAAAAAATTCTAATTGTGTCACATATTTCAATTTTAACATTGTTAGTGTTAAAACTTTTTGTTTCCATTTAGGCTTGTCCTCTGTTGGTTGGATTCATTCTGCTAATAAGCAGGCACATCAGCTTTAGGCAGAAGGAAGCACGCTTGGCATCTTGGCTGTGCCAGTCAGTGGCACTGAGTCCAGAGAGAGGACCCCCTGGACACAGCCTCGCCTGCCATTTCAAGTCCTCCACTAGTGTGTGTCTCTCTCTTCTTACATCCACAGTCTCTCTCTATTTTGTGGATAAGATTTCACTAAAAGTGGGAATTGAGTATAGGTATCCCAGCACTTAGAGGCTGAGTGAAGAATATTGTCATGAATTCAAGGTCAGTCTGGGCTATAGAGTGACACCCTGTCTCAAGAAAACCCAAACATGAACTCATAAAAATAAATAGGAAGTACACAAGATACATATACATACACAAAATATGTGTGCATATATGTATATTGTTACTGAAATCTAGACGTGAACACCCATTCTTTTACTCATAATGTAGATGCATACTATGTATGTGTATAGATATGCGTACATAATATGTGTATGCATTCACAGATGTCATGTGAGCTCATGTGGTTATGAACATATACAGTGTCTGCTGTCACCTACCCCTTCATTCCTTCTGCTGTGCAGATGACTCACAGGCCTTCAGAACATAAGCCTGTGCTGAGCTAGGCTGGGCCAGGCTTGGGCACAGGATAAGTGTAAATTCAGTGAGAGTATTTCTAACACAGAGAGGCTACCTTCTAAAGATCACTATCTCTCATGGTCAAATTATCAACACGAAGTGCCCACGCCCATGAACCCCAGGTCTTGAGGATACATGTCAGAGTGTGTGATTTTTAAACTGGATTATGGGAATGGGAAGATTGCATGATTTTTGTTTGCCAATCTAATGAAAGTTTCTTTCATTTTTCTCTTAGTTGCTTGAGAATACATATATCAAGAAGAAAAGCAAGTCTCCTAGAACACTCAAGTATAGAAGAATCTTGGGCAGATGATTAGGCAGATTTTATTGACTATACACCCAGTGCTTGGTCACATCCATATATATAAAACCTAATATTCACAGATATTTCTCAATGGTTCTCTGCTTTAGCTAATCAATATGTTGTTTTTGTGTTGTTGGTTTGTTTTGAGGATTTTTTTTTTTTTTTTTTGGAGTCAGAATCTTGCTACATAGCTTAGGCTGGCCTCTAACTAGTGGTATCCCAAACTCCAGCCTTCCAAGTTGGTGGGAATACAGGTGTGCACCACCACACCTGGTTTGACATTTTTTCAAAATCAACTATGAGGTCCATAAATAAATAGAAATGCATAGTCAATCTTCTTGCATTTCTGCATTGTGAAAGTTATATCATCTCTGTAAAAACAAAACAATGAATAAAGGAAAAATTTCTGTAATGTGTTCTGGATAATACTTTTCCTGGCTTTGTGTGAATAGCTTTTGTCCTCTTTCACAGTATTATTTGCTCACATTTTGAGTTAAGCTGAGATGTTTTTCCCCTTTTAAGGCATGCCAGTCTTCCTGATAAATATGTACCTACAAAGGTCATAAGTCAGGAAGTTTAATTGAAAACCATGACAATGTATTTTATTGCTTTAAAAACTATTTTGTATTTGTGTGCATGCATTTGTATTTGTGTGTATGTGCATGGATATGAGGGCCAGAATGAACTTTGGGTTTTATTTCTCTGGAGCCATCCACCTTGTCTTTTGAGATGATATCACTCACCAGGACCTAGGAGGTAGAGCAATCCAGGATGATTCCTGAAGCCATCCTTCAGCCTCCACAGGCACACCCACCCCCACACACATATCCATCCAGTATGGTCTGCCAATTAAAGCTGTGAATCTGTATTGTAATTCCCACATGGTCAAACAGTGTTAAGTGACAGAGTACTAACCACAGTGCCAGCTCAGCTCAATATTTTAATCACTCTTACTATAAAAGTAGTTTTTATACTGGACATAGTGGCTCACACCTATAAATCCAGCACTCTGGAGACTAAGGAGGGATTCCAGGAACTGCAGCCCAGTCTGGGATATAGTGTGACACCTGATTCCCCAGCAATCATCATCATCATCATCATGTTTCTTTTCTTTTTTTTTCTTTTTTTATTATTTGTTATTTATTCAATTGTGCATGTATGTGTGTGTGTGTGTGTGTGTGTGTGTGTGTGTGTGTGTGTGTGTAGAACCACGGACGAATTCGGGAACCACCATGGACCGCCTCCACCTCCTCCTTGTTTCCTCTGCCCCGGGATTCACAGGCCGCCCCCAGTTCCACTGTGGCATCTATACGTGGGGTCTAGGATCCAAACTCAGGACCTTCTGCCCGGAAGGCAGAGGTTTAACCTCTGAGCCACCTCTCCAGCCCCCATCATGTTTCTTAATAAGAACCAATGTTGAGTGGAATACCACAGTGGTGACTAAAATTCAGTAAGTCTATGAATGTTTGCACAGAAGTTTGTTAAGCCAAGTCAGCAAGTTCAAATTCAGAAAGATTTGCTCTTCTGAAAAAGATACATGACTGCTCCTTCCTAAAAATTACCTCTCTCAACAACCACTCTGACCTCTAGATTGTCTTCTGAAGGCTATGTAGCTCCTCCATCCCTAATGTTTCTATTATAGTTAGGCACAGGTATCAATTTGATAGTTGAAGATTTGAGCTCCGGGCACATTTGTGGAGAATTAGTGGTTGGGTTAAGCCCAGAGCAAACCTGCAAGAGATTGTCTGGCTGATGGGGGAGGCCCAGGTGGATGGGATTAGGCCCTGGAATAAAATACAGAGAGGTGGTTGAGAGAGTTGGCATCGTAACCGTTACTCTTAGTTATTGCTGTGGGAGAGCACCCAAAATCGATCAACTTAAGGGAGAAAGGGAGGTTTATTCAGCTTACGGTTCCAGAGGGAAAGTACAGTCTCTCAAAGCAGAGGCGGCATGGCTGGCTGGCCAAAGCTGGAAGAGGCTAAGTCACTGCAGACATCTTGGAAGCTGAGAGCTGCAGACTGCTTGCAGCAAAGGCAGACTTCTCCTGGAGGTAGGGTGGGACTAATCCACCTCAAGGCCCACCCCTTGTGACTGCCTTCCTCCAGCAAGGCTCCACCTCTCAAGGTACCATGACCTTGTCAAACACATGAGACTGTGGGGGACACATTTCAAACCATGACAGCATCCTTATGTACACTTAGCCAGACATGCTGGTCTGGCAAATAAGGATCGTCTCTCTCTCCGCCATTATGTGGAGATAGTGTAGCCAGTTCCCTCGGCCCTGGTGTTGGTGTGAACTCTCCTGTCAAGCTGGACTACAAACTGTAAGCAGATTATTGTAAGAGACAATAAACCCTTGTTCCCTTAAGCCAGGTCATTTATCAGCAACCATGCAAGCGAACTGCAATAGTTTCCATTCAACACAATACCCCCACATGTTTGGAAGCCTTTGGGGGCACCGAAAGGTACACTGGTCTGCTGCAAGCCAGACCATATGGTTCTGCCAGGGGCCAGAGCTACAGGTGATCAGAAACAATAGCCGAATTAACTTTGATCCAGGGGAAACCCAAGTCACTGAGGTCACATACAGCCTGCATTTCTGGTGCTCACTTTGCTTATGAGTCATTGGGCTATATTGGGGCACAAGGAGGAAGCAGCCTCTGAGATACAGGGGCCAGGTCAACTTTTCTCTGGGTTATCAAACACTTCCTGTAGTTGGAACTTGTTGATGGGCATCCCAAAGGATGACAGATTCTCACACTCTGCATTCATTCTAAGAGAACCAATACATGCCTTTCCCCAAACATCCTTTTCACCAACCTTGGCTTCCTGGTCCTTCCAAGTCTCTGGATACAGAGCTAAACCATCAGCTGCTGGTGATAGCTACACTGTAGGCCATTTCTCTTTCCAGATACAGTGGTCGACAGGGTCTGTCTTGCTTGTTTCCTGATGTTATAACTGAATTACGCAGACAGTAACTTATAAAGAATGAAGGTTTATTCAGTTCATGGTTTGAAGGCTGGGATGTTCCAAATCAAGTAGCCATACTTGTTGAGGTTCTTTTTGCTGACAGGCCTCTGGAGAGTCCTAAGCCATCATGGAGTGAGGTCTGAACAGTTCAGGTCTGTACTCTTATAAAATCACTGTCCATTGGATTGGGCTCCATTTTTCTTTTTTCAAACAAACATGAATTAAGCTTATTGTTTGGCAATTTCGTATACATATACAATGTTACATTAACAATTGTTTATTTCCTTCTCACCCCTATCAACACCCCCCATCCCCACTTCTTGCTGTATTTTTGCCAGTTCCTATTTTGGTTTTTTTTTGTGACCTGTTGAGTTTATCCAAGGCCGTCATGAACTCCAAACTACCTTGCTCAAACTGAATGCTCTGAATCGCTCCCTCCCTGACTCTATCAGTAACAAATAGTTAAACAGTGAGGGGTTGAGCTCCCTGAACCCCTTTCCCACCCATACCTACCAACTGATAGGGCCATACTATATGAACCCAGTGCAGGGATTAACTTTGCCCTGCATATGGGGTTCTGTAGCTCTTGTGACTATCTTCCAGCTCTTATATTCTTTCTGCTCCCTCTTCTACAGTGTTCCCTGATCTGGATATTATTAATGTCTAGTTTAGGACTGAGCACTTGACTTTTACAGTAGCATCCCACTATTTCTGGCCTAATTTTATTTTAATTATTTTTCAAATGCCCCACCTCTAAGTACTAGTCTTATTATGTTTTTGCCTTCTTAAAATCTTGCAATGGGAAGAGTGCAGACAGACATGCAGCACTACAGTCATCTCATTATAAGAACCCGAGTTGTTTCCTAAGTAAAGATAATAAAGACCAATTACATAAAAAAGAACTTATAAGGGGAATTAAATTTCAAAGTGAGTTTTGGTGGGTACATCAAAATCATAGCAGGATGAAATGCTTAAAATTCTGAGAACTATTTTCCCTCTCAATCTTCAGTGCCGATGTGAATTTGGTCTATAACGTATGCCTGGTACCATCATACTGTGTTGGTTGTCCGGTCCATTAGAGGGTCTTAGAGAACATCCCACAAGTTGAGAGGAGCAGGCTGAGGAAGACATGGTAGTGTTGATGGGATTAGCACACTGCAGTTTGCTGTCTTCAGTTTCTACTCAAGCCCAGTCCTACAATGAATTTTTCCAGGAGACCATGAGGAGCAATGCAATTTGGCAATCTAATTTGGTACTTTGCAGCAGGTACTTTGCAGTAGAACCTGAGTTCTCCTGAAGCTGTGTTATGTGTTTGCTAAAGGGTCGTAGACAAATTATTTATCTCCTCCGCTTCAGTCTTCTCCACTAAAATGAGATAGATGTCAATAATGGAGGTTCTACCTCCCAGCGATGTGGTAAGGATTAGGAGAACGTTGCAAGTGCTTAGAGCAGAGCCTGGCACCTCATGCGCATGTGTAAATGTTAGCTGACACTGGCTTAGTGGATCGAATAACCTCCAGTTGATGATGGGCACTTGTCACATGGCCACCTACTGACTCATGGTCAGCATGCTCTGATTACTAACACCCAGCAAACTGCAACAGGAAAAATCACGAAAAGGCAGAGAAAGACCAGGTACCTCTCTGGGAAGCCAGAAGAATCTTGAACTCTGACATGAAATAAGTAAAGATTCTGGCAGCTTTGGGGTTCCAGAGGTGATCCTCACATTGGGGTTCCCTCAGGAGGGACCTCAGGTCTTGGCAGAATGGGCTTCCCTCAGTCTTCCTCCCGTGCTCAGTCATAGTTAGAAGAACCTGCCTTACAAGAATAGGAGGAGAATGACAGAGAAAGACAAGGGCATACTCTTCTGTCCTCTGCACATGCACACAGGTGCATGCACCCTCATACATGCATGTGTATGCATACAGTCACAGCATGCATACATATGTAGAATACATACATACATAATACACAAATTTTTTTTAAAAAACCTTTGGACATTTTCCTGTTTTGATTTTGGTAATATCTTTGAGCAATATCACTACTCTTCATATTCATCCATGTTTTAAGCCCCTCCTGCACTGGCAGCAATCCTATCAAAATAGCATTATTTTGATGAACCTGGAAATTTCCTTTTCTTCCCTCCTGTGATAGTTAAGCCTGGGAGTCAACTTTACATGCCTAGTATTAACTAAGATCAGCTAAAACCACACCTGGAAGGATCAACTGAGACTACCTGAAGGGATTATACCTGCCCTAGATCCTATGGAACCTCCATAGATCTCATAGGATCCTCCCAGTAATGGACCATATAAAAGGGACCACAGAATATAGGAGAGGGACATTCCAGGAATAGTCAAGCCATGTGGGGGTCTGCTGTGACTTAGCCTGCCTGCCAGCCTCAGCCAGCCAGCCATGCCATCTCTGCCATGAAAAACTATCTGTTTCCCCTCTGGAACTGTAAATTGAATAAATCTCCCTTTTCCCATAAGTTGTTTGACTTTGGGTGCTCTCTCACAGCAGTAGTAAAGAGTAACCATACTCCTTCCCTGTTAGGTGTTGTCACAGTTTCTTGAAATTTGTTTAGTTAAGTTTTGTACTTTTACCATTTACATTTGGAACTTTATCCCTGTGGAATAAAGTTTCACGCAGCACAAACTACTAATCCAGCTTTATGTTTTCGCTATACAGTGAGCTGTTTTTTCCAACACAAATGCTCCCTTTCTGAAGGTTTCATCATTTACCAAGCAGCAGGAGCCAAGATGATTCAGAGATTTGCAAAGAGTTGCGGATAGGAAAGGTCTCTGTGAAACCTGAAGCCCGCGGCCCCAGCGTGACTGTGCAGAGGGGGTTTGCCTGTGGTGAATGTCATGTGGAGACTGCGACGCAGAGGTTTGACAGCAGTAGGTTTGACAGCAGTAGACAGGTGCTGATGGTGATAAGTACATCCCTAAGGGGCCAGGGCTTGTAGAGAGAGGAATTACAAACGAAGAGCACGTCTGAAATCCAGTATGGATGCTGGAATATTTCCAAAAGGGTTCTCTGGTATCACACATCCAAATTTATACACTCATTTTTAAAATGTATGCCTGGAAATCTGTACCTGGTTTAACTGCCTTCATTATTGAGGCTAGCTAGCACTCCAGAGTCTGGTCCTCCTGGGTTCAAGTCCCAACCTGGTCAGTAGTCCTCAGAATGACCTTCAGCAGATGACTTCCTTGAAGGTAATGCAAGAGACAATCCTGACAAAGCAGTTAGTTTCATGCCAGGATTAATTAGGCATTCAATAAAAACAGCAATGAAAAGAGGTCTATTAGATGACAGACTTCGGATACAAAGGGTGAACATGCTCTCGTCCTCAAGATATTTATGACCTAAAGGGAGATGTGACAAATGATCATCCCCCCAAAAAAATAGTGGTGCCAAAAGAGAAAGCCCCATAATTTGCTTCAAAAAAGTTACAATGTGTTTGGAATTCAAGTAAAAGGATGGAATTTAGACCCGAGGAATGAGGGGTGCAGAGTAGGATTTTGAGATGGAGACAGTAACCAAGAAGGAAGTAACATTAGGAAACACCTTGCACAGACTTAAAGCTGGGATTGGTGCAGAGTGGGTCAGAAAGCCTGAGCAGATGGAGGTGCACAGATGACTTGAGCAAGGATGATGGAGGTCTCAAAATGGAGTGTGAGCACTGGGATTGACAAAGGGACAGCAGAAAAATACTGTTTACTCCCTCACACCCTCCATAAGTCACTTCTGATCACTAAAATTGATGGGAAAGCAGATGTTTTCCACACCAAGTGATTCTCTTTGTTGCCCTAGAATTTAATCTCTGTCTGGAGTGGGTGTCAGATCCCATATATTAAAAGGCTTAGATAAGACTGCCCCCATTTAGAAGCACATCCCATGACTTGCATCTCTTGCTACTGACTGGCTGGTTATGAACTTATGTAGCCCAGTGATCTTTGCCTTGGGTTTCATGATTTGCTGGAAAGTCTTGCAGAACTCAGAGGAAACTTTGGGTTTATATTCACTGGTTTATTGTAAAAGGTGTATTGTAAAAGGTGCAAGGTATGATTTTAATGTACTTTTATCTCCCATCATTATTTTCCCAGTAAGTCGAAGACATGAAGCCTATTTGACAAAATATATATACTGCCTATATTGTGCTAACAATGGACTTAGGGGATATATGTAAGGTGAGGAAGCCAGTATGGCCAAAGGGTCCGAGGTGGGCAAGCCCAGAAAAATCACCCAGAACAAATGCTGTAGAGTCTTGGAGGTTTATGCTGTGAGATCCAGAGTTGTTGAAGGATCTTGAGCAAAGTTACCTAGCAACAAATGCAATGCTTCTACAGGATTCCTCTGAACCTTGGCTTGAAGGCAGCCTACAAGATTTATTAAGATTGCAGCTATGGGGGCTGGAGAGGTGGCTTAGGGGTTAAGCCTCTGCCTTGCAGGCTAAAGGTCCTGAGTTCAGATCCTAGACCCCACATATAGATGCCAGGCAGAAGCAGGGGCGGCCTTCGTTTCTGGTTCTGGTAGGGCGGAGCCTGTGAATCCCCAGGCAAGGAGGAGGTGGAGGTGGTCCATGGTGGTTCCCGATTTTGCCCGTGGTTCTACACACACACACACACACACACACACACACACACACACACACGTACACACGCACAATTGAATAAAAATAATATATATATAAAAATGTCACGTCCTTATCCGAACAATCTGGTAGAATATGTCTCAGTTTGGAAAGGATGGATTTAAAGAAACATCTTTTGGGATAAGGACATGGCTTTATTTAAGAGAAATGAGGAAAAATATGGGAATTTTCAGGCCTTGGTATTTCTTCCTAGTTCCCTGAGGAAGGTCACAGTAACCCCATGGGCAGGAAGAATTCTTCTGGGAATTAGGAGTGCCCTTTACCTAGGTTTTGTTTTTTTGGGAATAGCGATAATTCAAGTTTTGCCTCTGGCAGGAAGAATTCTTCTGGAATTAAGAGTGCCCTTTACATGTTCTTAGGGTTTTTTTTTTTTTTTTTTTGGGGGGGGGGGAATAGCTTCCTGCTCTCTGATCTAGAGAAGAAGCCTGCTTTTTACGTTTCAGTTAAATTCTAAATAGAGATTTCATGTCTAGTCACTTACAATAAGTAGACTTGTTAGCCAGAATGTGTGCACTGATTTTAAGGAAATTAGAGAATAACTTCTAGAGTCTTAAAACATAGGTGGATAAAATTCCCGCCTATGTACTAACTCAGAAATTCCAGAAGTATAAGACTATGCTATCAGTCCACTAAAACCTTAAAAGAAACTGTGATACCCTCTTACCCTGGCTGAAGGCCAAGGAAGAGACCATCATGCCAGAAAGTCTAGATGCCAAGACTGCCCCTGGAGATAGATGGTATTTGCAATCAAACTGGGAGAGTCCATGTCAGAAGCAAAGGGGGCCATGTCTTTCCTAAACCAAACAGCACTCTTATGAGAAATCACAGAGATGGACCATTTGAGTGCACTCCCACCAATGATCGCCTCTCCCCCCCAAAGAGACACCCATGGCAGGCATATGGGGCCTGACAGATTGGACCCCAGGTTTGGAGAATGCACGGTTCACAGATGGGTCATCTAACTGATGGCAATATACTTCTGGAATTCCTCAAAGGAAGACATAAGCGACCTTACTATTAAAGGAATAGAAGGATGCTATTATAGGAGGAATTATTCTTTTAATAATTATATTACTTAAGTGTCTTCTTCAGTGCATAGCTCAGTAGTGCTCCATCAACAGAACCACACTCTAGGCGCTTATGGGCTTAAATATCCAAGCCATGGCCCCCCTAGAGACGTGGTTCAAGCTTGGATAGCAGACACTGCATGAGCTGCATGCAACTTCCCAAGTTAGAACCTGCTGCCATGCCTGGTGCCCATGTCAACCTGCCTGACTGAGAGGATCAACCTGGAGAGGACAACAGCAAAAGCTCACGCTGGGACTTATGGGGTGTTGGGGACTCCTATAGTTAATTGTAAAATATGTTCCTTGCTGAAATCAGAAGATCATTCCTCTTCTGTGTATTTTAAAAAAGCAGTCTCTGTTAAAATGTAGGCTCAGCCCCATGGCTATCCGGTGAAGCATTATAGATTAGATAAGAGAATGTTTCTGTTAAGTGCCTTTACCCTCAAGCAATGGGTTAGGTTCTTGAAAAAAGGTCCACCCTGAAGGTGATTTTGCTCATTAGAAAATACAATAGTAGGTGCAACATTCTTTACCCCAAAATTTTCTGTATAAAAGCTGTCACGAAAGTTTCAATAAATGGGTTCAGAATTCACTCGGCCTAAAAGAGAGTTGCGTGTGTTCTGTTCTCCACCTAGTGTGTGTGTGGGGGGGGAGCCCTGATCTCCAGGCGGTGACTCTGGTCTGTGGCAAAAAAAGACTGCAGCTATGTTTATATCTAGATTATCTGAGTTGGCAATGTTCATCTGTCAGTTCCCCTTTTCCCCTTATGATTCTGCATGCGTTATCAATTTCGATAATCTAATATCTATTTACCAATCATCTTAACTATTATCTGTCTATCATT
This sequence comes from Typhlomys cinereus, assembly GCA_023101885.1. Taxonomy (NCBI): domain Eukaryota; kingdom Metazoa; phylum Chordata; class Mammalia; order Rodentia; family Platacanthomyidae; genus Typhlomys; species Typhlomys cinereus. The sequence continues at coordinate 873,488 of JALPQD010000011.1, read as the reverse complement.
GTCATCTATCTGTCATAACTGTAGGAGTCACAACCTGCACCAAGGCAGAGCCAGAGTTCGGGAAACTCTTCCTCAAGAGCTGTTGCCTAATCCCAGCAAGGAATACACTGGAACATGTCCTCCCTAAAAGCCATGTTAATAGTGACTCCAAGGCATGTATTAGCCTTGGAGTTCACACAGGTGGGCATGCATTTTACAGAAACCAACCGTACACCAGAAATAAGAGCTGACTTTCTCCAAAATAGATCACATATTGGGCCACAAAATGAATCTATACATATACAAGAAAGTTGAAATTCTAACCTGTGCCCTATCAGACCATCACGGCCTAAAGCTGGACATCCACAACACATCAAACAAGAGAAAATACAGAAATAAGAGCTGGAGGAAGGCAGGGGTAGGATGTGGTGGCACACCCTGTAATCCTAGCATTTGGGAGGCTGAAGCAGAAGCATCTGGAGTTTAACAACTTGGTATCCATACCTACAGAGTTCCAGATCAGCCCGGTAGAGTTGAGGAGGAAGGAAGGGCGGGATTGGTGGAGGTGGTGGACATATATATTAGATAGTCATAGGTGACCAGGGGAGGCAGAGGTTTGGAGAGGCTAGGCGCGGTTTGACCGCAGGGGAGTGGAGCTTCCATTAGGGTTCCAAGCGTGCTGTCCTTCCCACCTACCCCAGCTGGACGCCTGCCAATCGCCCGCGGAGCTCAGATCCAGAAGCTCTTCCTTTCAGGAAGTTCCGGGAATCTCCAGGCCTTACAGTGGACTGGGTTGAGGTCAATGGAGCTCAATCAGAGGCGTGGGAGGCAAGGTGGGGGCGTCCGGGACCAGTAGGCGAGGCGGGGCAGGACTCGGTTGAGCACGGTGTAGAGCACCCTTGGGCTTTTCACACGCGGGATCAAGTGGAGCCAGACCCTCACGGGCTTGGAAGACCCAGGAACCCACGATGGTGGCAGAAGGGCTCGTGGGAGTCTCCGTCCGGCCCCGGGCCGCAGTCGGGGGCGGGCTGGGAGGCGGGGACAGTTAGCGTTAGGCGCGGAGGGTGGGCGGAAGCGCCCGCTGCAGAAGCCGTAAAAGGCTGGGGCGGGCGGGTAGGTGTGGCTCTGCTGAGCGCGTCCAGAGCCCTGAATTCGGGGCTCCTTGGTTCCCCGCGGCCGTAGCTTCTCAGCCATGGGAGCCGTCTGGTCCGCCCTGCTAGTCGGAGGGGGTCTGGCAGGAGCTCTTTTCTTTTGGCTGCTGCGGGGAAGACAAGGGGACCCGGAAAAAGACGAGGACGCGGAGCATCGACAGGACACCCCTCCCGGGGAGGTTGCGGCTCCGGGAGGGGAGTCGGGTGGTGGTGGCAGCCTGAGCCCCCGACCTTCCAAGCCGGAGCTGATCACCAAACCAGGTATTCTTCCTCCCGGGTTTCCAGGGCAAATCTCCGGGTGTTTTGAAATGTTTTGAAGGAAGGAGAGAAAACCCCTCTGAGCTGCCCTAGCGGTCCGCCGGCACCGACGAGCTTCCCCTACCCGGGACTGAATTCCCTCCGCCCCTCGCACTGCCAGGCTGTGCACCCGGCAGTTTCTCTGTCCACTTGGGAGGTCCCGCAGATGCCCCCACCCATCCCCGAGGGCCGCGCCCAGCTCCTGCCGCTCCGGCGGGGTCGAGCTTCTTCGGCTGGCGGCGTTTGGTGCGACGCACGGCCGCTCCGGCGGCGCCCTGTTCTTCACCTTGGGACAGAAGGACTTAGGTTTGGGGGGCATCTCGACAGCTCTCCTCCATCGTTGACCGAGAGGGGACACCTCGTGAGTCCCGACCCTATGGCTCGGCGCTCCCATGTCTCCAGTTAGAACTGGATTTGGGAACACGGAGCAGAGAGCCGCTCCTGCTGTCTGGACGCTGCTGCTAGGCAAGAGCTCAGCTTGGACTTGGGCCATGAAGGCTGCCGCTGCCGGAGCTGTGCACTGACCACTGGTTTCAGAACTATCCACCGCGTGCCTGGGCAGGGACTTCTTACTTAGGTGACCCAACTCCGATGAGTAGAATTGACGCCTAGGTTTACGTGTACTTTTAGAGTCCACGTCTGGGCAAAGGGAGATGACTAGCGTAAACCTTGGCCTTCTAGTGCCCTCTTTGGCAAGCTGCCGGCCCCACTGACCGCAGCCTAGTGGTGAAAATGGCAACTGTGAACTTTATTTTTAGTGGAGTGGCCACATTAAAGCCTTCCCTGAAGCAGGTTTGGGATGAATAGTTCATTTAGCTTCAGTTTCTGAAGGCCAACTTAATGTTAAGCTGAAAATTGGGAGTCCAGAGTAATATTTATCGACATCAATTTCAAGTTCACCGTTTAAAAAAGGCAAAAATGAAAGAAGATTGCCCTTTTTCCGTTTCACCTGTGCTGATTGTATCAGTTGGGAGATTTCAATCTATGGGGAGCTATTGGGACACTAATGGGAATGCGAATCTTTGGGGACTTGGGTTGTAGAGTTTTAAGAACATTTTAAAGAGAGGGAGGTGATGGGAGCAACGCTATGGCTCTTTGAAGAGGTTCCTCGCAGTTCAAGTTCACCCCCAGCTGTCCCTCCACTGCTGGCTCTTTCAAAGCTCTGTCCTGCAGTCAGCCAGCTGATCTTTGTCCTGCAGGCACTTCTAGAGAGTACAGTTACTTTCCTGCTGTGTAGGGTAGCCACGCAGTCCTTTGCCCCACAGCTGGCACTCTGCCTGTGTGTGGGGAGGGGGGTGGATGGTGCTTAGCCTCATGGTAAGCACATGCTCTACTGCTGAGCCCCAGCCCCAGTCCTAGGAGAGCATTTTCAGAAGGCAGGAGCCAAATAGCTTTGGTTGCATGCCAGCATGGCCTGGACTGAGGGAGACTGACAACGGGTTTGCACCTCTGCCTTTACAAGTTGCCACTTCATTTACACTCGCGCTGGGGCACTGATGCTCCTGAGTGTCCATGTATTTTCTTAGAGCACAGTTGGTAACTGTAAATAGATAGGTTCTTGATTTTAATAGAGACTTTCAAGTAAAGATTTCAGAGGCAATTATTCTTGGCCTTCTGTCTTCTGTGGACCATCTAACGTTACTTAATCTTTCACTTCTTAGAGCATCTTCTAGAAAGCAATGGACATTTGATTTCTGAGACCAAAGGCCTTAGCAACCTTCCAGAAACACAGAGACTGCAGAATTCTGGAGCAGACCTGGGCAATATGAAAGAGTATGCTCCTGCTGGACAGCTTTCTGACACACACTCCGGGGCTTGCTCTGAAGTTTTGAGAAATAAAAGCTTTGAATCCCATGTAGAAGAATGGAGGCTCCCGAAAGGACAAGAGTCACCTGCTAAAGCAGCGACAAGTATGACCGAGAAGGTTCCCTGCAGCAACGTGCTTGTGGACAGAACTAAAGGAGCCAGACCTGCACAGCTGGACAGTCAGATCTCTGTCGACCATGAGGACTGGGAAGTGGTGTCTAGGCATTCATCTTGGGGGGAGGTTGGCTTGAGTGGCAGTCTTGAGGCTTCCGGATTAAGCCTAAACCAGGGAATGGACTATGCCAGAAGCACTCTTACAAAAGCAAGAGGTTGTGAAACAGATGAAAAAGCAGTGTCTCCCAAGCCTCCCCAAGTTAGCATCAGTTTCCAGGTGCATTATACTGTAAGCACTGATGAGCAGTTCATTGCAGTAACAGGAGACCATGAGAGTCTCGGGAGATGGAAGGCGTACATCCCACTTCACTGTTGCCAGGATGGGCTCTGGTCTCATTCTGTTCTCCTGCCAGCAAATACAGTGGTGGAGTGGAAATTTGTGTTAGTTGAGAATGGGGAAGTTAGTCGCTGGGAAGAGTGCAGTAATAGATGCCTGCAGACTGGCCATGAAGACAGAGTGGTTCATGGGTGGTGGGGATTCACTGATTAGGCTTATAAAGCATCGCAGAGGCTGTTTATGGAACACATTGAATAATTTAAAGAAAGGTAGTGTGATTTCAAATTTAGCCATTAGAGTTATTTCAAATTTGCTAGTGTGGCTTTTGGATAATGTGTAGACATGTGTATATATGAGCAGGGACGTTTTTCCCTTGTGGCACTGACAAATTTGTGCTGATACATTATGACTTTAGAGCTGGATTCTTAGGGAGTGAATTGGCCAAGTTTCAGATGAACACTGTGGTCAAGGAGCACAGAAATTAATGGGCTGCACCAGTACAAGCCAGAGCCCTTATGAGCACAGACCAAGGGAGTGAGATAAACCTCATAAAAATAGCTGAAGCAATGCTTTGTCACATGTACACATTACAATGAAAAAGAGTTAAAACCATGTGGAACTGTGACCAGATGTGGCCGGTAAGCATCTGCAATGAAGTTCTAAAAGTCCCCAGTGTTTCTGTTTGATGTTACCTGTGGGTATAGATGGAAGGTAGCAAGATTTCCTTTGTCTTAACAGTATAAGGCCGTTAGAAATGAGGGGCATGATGAGAGTTGGTCATCAAGGAAGTGGCACATGGAGCAGTCTGTAGGGAAGGGAGCATCAGTGGCCTGAGAGATTCTCTAATGACCAGGAGTTACAGGTTCAGTCTGACTCTAATGAGGGCGTACCCGTTCTTGTAGGATCACTTCACTCCCAGAGATGGACCACTCTCTTCCTCTTTCCTTTTATACCAGTAACTATTTGCAAGTAACATTGAGAGATAGGACCCTGATACAAAGTGTGCCTTTGCTCTGAGAAGAAATAAACATTTAAGCTGTAAGTTATTATAACTGAATAATAAAACCTAAGTTTTAATATCTTTATTACGTCTGAATTATTACTCAATCTTAGTAACTGAGCAACCTAGTTGTGAAATAAAATTCTATGTAATATTTTACATATAGAGAAAAGCAGATATCAAAAGTTATAGAAGACATATGAAGGTCTACTTTTTCCTCCCTCTAGAAAGGTTTTGAATATTTCTCTTTAAACTTTACTTTTGCTTGAAAGGAAATTCAACATGCCTGTTCTTTTTTCCCCATGTGTATCTATTTTTGCTTGTGGTATGTGTGTTTGCATGAATGTGGAGTGTGTGTATGTGTGGGGGCCCATATTGAATCATTCTCAATTGCTTTTCCATTTTATCCCTTTAAAGCTGGGTTTCTAACTCCAAGCTTGCCTTTAGGAATAGTTTGGTTAGCCATCTTGCTCTGGGCATTCCTAGGCTCTACTTTTCTGGGGCCAGAATTATAGATAGGCCAGCATACCTGCCTTGCATTTTATGTGAATTCTGGACAACTGAACTCTAGTCCTTTGGCTTGCATGCAAGCATTTTAGTCACTGAACCTCCCTAGCCCATCATGCTTATTCTTGAAAAATGATTTTTTTTGAGACACAGTCTCTCAGAACACTGGCTGACCTCAAACTCATTATGTAGCCATGGATGACCCTATCTAATCATCCTGGCCCTACCTCCTGTGACCTGACATTAGAGGCATGTACCACCATCTTCAATTTTATGCAGTGCTGGGAATCGAAACCAAGACCTCCTGTATGCTAGGTCAGCATTCTACCAACTGAACTACATCCTAGCTCTTTTTATATATGTTTTTTTGACACAGGATAGTCTAGGTTGACCTTGAACTTACTATGCAGCCAACTATATGGCCTTGAACTCCTGAACCTCCTGACTCCACTTCTCAAGGAATGGGATATAATTTCTTTTTGTATGCGTGCATGCATGCGTGCGTACACGTGTGTGCGTGCGCGCGCGCATGTTTGTGTGTGTGTGTGTATACACAAGAGGGTACTTGAGTGTGTATGGCCATGGAGGCCCAAGGGTGACATTGGAAATCATCCTCAATTGCTCTGCTTCCTTATTATTTTGCTCTGTAGTTTCCCAGGCTTTGCCTTCTAAGGCTGCCTTCTAGACCACCAGCACATATGCCTGGCATTTTTACGTGGGACCTGGGGGTTGGAACTCAGGTTCTTTTGCTTGCAAGGCGAAGGTTTTAGTCCCTGAGCCATCTTCCCAGCCCCAAATGAATTCTTATACATTAAAATAGCTTTTGGCTAAGTAAAACATTGACACAGAGTGGTATTTAATTCTGGTGAAATGGTTTTTGCTGACAAGAACATAAATCCAACTTTTAAAACAGCATTAGAAAATGTTTAGAATTGTTTGACAATGCCTTGGGCTCACAGCACTTTCAGGTGAACTTCATACATTCTCCTTACACACCTCCTAATGAAGCCTGCAGAGCACACTGGCCACTAGTTCACAGAACATCCAAGCTGCCCTATGACGTAAAAGCAAATTAAACAGAAATTGCTCTAGAATTGTCACTAGCCATTTTATAGTTACCAGATTAAATAAAAGCTGATGTTTTCTCAAAGCCAATTGATTTAAGAAACAGATTGCGCTTTTATATTTTTAACTTTTTTTTTTTTTTTACATTTCTTTATGGGGTGTCATGGTTAGGCACATTTGTGAAGAATTAGTAGTTGAGTTGAGCTCAGAGCGAACCTGAAGGAGACTGTCTAGCTGATGGGGAAGGTTCAGCCCTGGAATTAAGCCCTGGGGAAGAATTAAGCCCTGGAATAAATCATGGAGAGCTGGTTGAGAGAGTCAGCATCCTTGTGTATACTTAGCTAGACATGCTGGTCTGGCAAGTAAGGATCGTCCCTCTCTCAGCCATTACATAGAAATGGTGTGGCCAGTTTCCTCGACCCTGGTATTGGTGCGTGCTTTTCCGACAAGCTGGACTATACAGACTGTAACCAGACTATCAGTAAGAAAATAAACCCCTTGTTCCCTTAAGCTGTCTGATGGTCATTTATCAGCAACCATGCAGGTGAACTGCAATAAGAGAGTAGGGACACATGTGCCACAGGACACATGTGGAGGTCAGAGGATTTGCTGGAGTCAGTTCTGTCCTTCCACCATGTGGGTTCATGATAGAACGCAGGTCATCGAGCTCGGTTCAAAGTGCCTTCACCTGCTGAGCCATGCCATCCAACCTAATATTTCTTAAAATCACCATTTGAAATTAGAGATGTCTTTGAGAGTGGCAACAAGACTCTTCTGAGAGAACATGTGTACTCCACTAGTCTGTTAATTGTTTTGGGTAAGAAGGTACCAATGCCAGAGAGATTCTTGTTCTAGTACGAGTTGGCAATAGATTCCCTGGACTCCTTCACCCCTGTGAATCCTCTGAATCCAAGTAATGGGAGGAAAAGAAATTGAGGGAAACTGCAAAAGCATGAATAACGCTTTGGATCTGAAGGCAGCACATGTGCTCTGTTCATGCTGCTTTCTGCGAGTGAGGCTGCGCAGGCAGTGCCCTGGAGGTGCAGCTGTGGACTGAGCAGCAGCCTCCCGTCAGGCAGCTGTGTCTCAGGGCCAGCTCTGTCCTAGTGAGTGGGAGAATACTTTTTAGACAGTTAGCCTCTCCCACATCGTACCTAATGATTTGGCACAAATGAAACATGTCTGTGTCTGTCCTGGTTTCATTATGTTTGGTTTGCATATAAACACTCCCAAGTTTATTAAAAATCTAACTAAGGCAGACTGACTCATTCTAGAGGCTATCTATTTTGTTAAAGAGTAACAAAATATTTTCTTCCTTTAGCTATATCCAACAAGAGAGATTTCTAAAAGTTTGATTGGGGCCCAAAATGTCCTTATCTGATTACACTCCTGATGTTGACAGAGTCAACAGTGAGCTCAGGGCCACCAAAGCAGACCCTGCCAGAGTGCTGGAGTTTGTCCTTCTATTCTTAGCATTGTTCCATTTTGTGCCACGTGAATGGATGTTTTCCCTCAAGATATTTTTATAAGCTAAAAGAAAGACTCTACTATCTCAGAACCAATAAAGAGAATAAAAAACACAATAATTCCAACACAATAGAATTAGTATAAATTAATATATAATTATGTATCTTTCAAATCTAGCTGATGCCGTTTGAGATTTTACTGTGAGAGTATTCAAGAAGTTTATTTTTGAAATAGAGTTTATGGGACAGGGTATCATTTATTAAATTTTCACATAAAAAGAAAAAAGTACACAGGGCACTAATTATAACTAACATGACAATCAGGAATCATTCCTCTGTAAAGAATGGGCAAGCAATGCATCATTTTAGTAACATTTTTTCCTGGTCTTTCACTTTCTGAATCCTCTTTTCTTGATTTCTGATCATTGAAGACATTGCTGAAATATAGACAAAACAAAGTTAGATTACAAAGTCTACCGGGTTTAATTCCATTACATGTTTCTTGAAAGATCAACTTGTGGGCTGAAGAGATGCTCAGTGGATTCAGTGCTTGCTAGACAAGCATGAGGACTGCAATACAGATCTCTAGAACCCAGATTAAAAATGGGGGGAGGTATTGAGATCACGTGTAATCTCAGCACTTGGGAGGCACAGATAAGGGGTTCTCAGTACAAAGATGAACTAGTCTAGTCATTTGGCAAAGTCTGGGTTCAGTTAAGAGACCCTGCATTAATATATGAGATGAAAAGGGATTGAAGAAAACATCCAACATTGACTTTAATCTTCCATATGTACACATGCACATAATTATATGTACCAACACACATAGGTGTACCTCTACATACACATAGGCATGAACTACACATATACATACACATGTTAAAAAATCAGCTTGTGATCTTTTAGTATAGAACAGATATTTTTCTGAGCCCAAAATCTTCTTTAAAATTTCACGGCAACACGTTTTTTGTAAATGTCAGTGTGATGGTACAGAATTCATGTTATTTGTTTGGTTATTTCAGATGAGCAGGATGAGAAAAAAAATTAACATAACTCAAATACTACAAAAGGGTAATAGAAGAGAGACAATAAACACAATATACAGTCCTTCCATTTACTGGGGTTAAAGTTCACTGCTTTCCACATGCACTCTGATGCACACTCATTACCAATGGAAATATGTCATGCTGATGCATAACTTCATTGATCCAACTTTGCCTAGCATAAATGAGATCATGGACTCAACCTCTGGCACTTCCAAAAACCAGTGACATTCAGGTACTCTTGAGCTAGAAAATCCCTTTTGCCCATCTATTCCATGAAAAATGACAGTACAAATGCATAGGTTTGAAGTACTTACAATAGCATTGTTTGTGCAGACACATAAGCAACTAGCCTTTATTTACTCACATTTTAGTTTATTGCTGGTATTGAATACTATGCAATCATTAAAACAGAAGTGAACTGAAAGATGTTGATACTTGGTTAGGTGGGAAAAACAGACGCATTTCCTTCGAAGTTATGCATCAGCATGATAGCAAAAGTTTTCTGGTTGAGTTGTGTCTATAGTCCTATGCTTTAAGTTTTGATAATGTTCCCAAAGTTCTCTCTAAAACTATTTGTTTAGAATTTCCAAGAAGGGCTGGAGAGATGGCTCAAGGGTTAAACCTCTGTCTCTCAAGAGGAAAGTCTTGAGTTTGGATCCCAGGTCCCATGTAAAAACATCAGGTGGAAATGGAGGCCTGCACTTCAGCCTTGGTGCGTGGAACCTGGGAAATCCCAACACCAAGCAAAAAGGAGGTAGAAACAATCCGGGATGATTCTCCACATCACCCTTTGTCCTCTACAGGGACACACAGTGCCGTATGATACACATATGCAAAAATATAAATAAAGCTTTAAAAAAATAAAAAAAAGGAATTTCCAAGAATCTTCCTATCCAAGCACTGCACCCAATACAAAGATGTTGTCACTTTTAGGCAAAAGCAACATGTCTACCAATAGATTATTATATGGTACGATATAAATCAGTTTAACTCAAAATATGTAAAAATGTGAATATAAGTAGAACCAATAAAATAATATGCATTTCTTTAGAAACATTTGCAGTAACCTAAAATCCATGTTTTTCTTACTGTTTAGAGGGATCTGCAAGTCATCACAAAGGACTTGGGATGCTCTTTCACAAAACTGAGACATAAACTAAGTGTATAACAAAAATGTGGGTTTGGAGGCAGAAATGTCAGAAATCAAATCCCAACTCTACTGCTCACTGTGTGGCATAGGACCTAATTGGGTTCTTATCTTCTGTTTTCTCATTTTCTTATCACAATAATAACAGTGACCACTTTCCCATGTTGTTATAAGAATCAAAAAAAAGTCAAGAGAAACAGGGCACAGGTGCTGGCATGAGGCTGGAAACAGTTTAGTACACCTTATTAATAAGGTGTGTGTGTGTGTGTGTGTGTGTGTGTGTGTGTGTGTGTGTGTGTGTGTGTATTAAGGTCTTTTATTTACGTTCCCTGGCTGATTAGCCTGGAACTCCTCTAACACACTGTGTAGCCCAGGCTGGCCTCAAATTTATGGCAATCTTCCTGCCTCTGCTTCCTAAGCATTGGGATTACAAGTATGTACTACAATATCCACAATGAAAAATGTTTATTTTCCTTACTCTAACAATTTCCATTTTAAAAATTATTTTTTATCATTTCATGTATGACTACAGTGAATTTTTGAGAGTTTTACACCTCAATCCCCAGTCCAATCTTCCTTCCCCTTCCTACCACACCCTTCTTCTGTGCCAGTCTCCCATTTGTATCTTTTGTTTTCTTTGTTTTTGCATGACTGGCCTTCCATTTTGAGGGATGGAAAGGTAGAACAAGAATAACATATATACTCTATGTTTTTCTCTGACACAGACTTCTGGATCCATGAAGTTATGCATGCAGCATGATAGTTCCCATACTGCAGTACTGAGAACTTATGCCAAGGGCTGCCCATTACCTGCCGATTATGACTAATTCAAATCCGGTGGCTTGTCTTCATACTTTGTGATCCACTCATAGTCTTTGGCATAGTCTTTTATAACACTATACTCATTTCAATCCATTAAGCTAAATACCTTGATAGTTTGGGTTTTTTGGCTATGAACTATAATATTATCCTAGTGAATACTTGTCTATGAAAATAACAGGAAAAGAAAAATAATGTATGAGAGCAAGTTTCATGTGCAATACCACTCAAGACTATCAAAAAACTACTCAAATTTACTGAGGCTTCCCTCTTTCCTGCCTCCCTTTCTTTCCTTCCTCCTTTCCCTCCCTCCCTTTCGAACTCATATACATTGACAAGGATATCATTGCTAACATCCACATGTAAGAGAGAACATGCAGCGCTTAACTTTCTGTGTCTGAGATACTTCACTCAATATTAAATTTTCCAGTTTCCATCCATTTACCAGCAAATCCCATAATCTCATCCTTTCTGATGGCTGAGTAATTCCACTGTATACATGTATCACATTTTCATTATCCATTCCTCTGTTGATGGACATGTTAGATGATCCTATTTTCTCCCTATTGTGAGTGGTTAGAAACTTTGCCTCACTAACCTCCTAGGCACTTCTCAATCTGGCCAAGTTGGCCAGGCTTTGCCTTCCACTGAAATTATAAAAGGCTGCCATCCCTGCTTATCATTTTATGTGAGATCTGGGGTCTAAACTCTGATCTTTTAGCTTGTGTGTTAAGTGGCTGTAATTGCTGAGCCATCTCCTAACTGAATGGTTTCTTCATTTTTAAGCAGATGATTAAGATTATATTTCATAGAATCCATGTGAAAAGTGACTTGGATTTATAGCTACTATCATATAAAATGAATTTTCTAACAAAGTTATATTGCTATATTTTGTCCCACAAAACTTCACAAGTAGGTTGAAGATGTAACTCAGTTGATAGAATATTTGCCTAACACGCAAAAACCTTTGGTTCAATCCTAGCACTACATCAACTGAGTATGATAGAGCACACCTGGAATCCCAGCATTCTGAAGGCAAAAGTGGAATGATCTAATAATTGTTTGGTTATTTTGATCTTGTGTGATTTTTTTTTCTTGTACTAGAGTCTGCACCCATAGCCTTGCACTTGCTAAACCAATGCTATACCACAGAGCCACATTACCAGCCCCTAAGGGTGACTATTCAAAGAGATGTGTGTGGACCGTACCTTGGTTTTTTAGCTGTAAATCTTCTACCAGGGTTTGCAAGCTTTCTAGTCTGTTCTGGAGTTTTCGGCATGTTTTTCCTGTTGTTTCTAGTGACGGAGACTGTGAATCTATTAGAAAATTGCTTAGATGTGATATTAAAAGACTAGTCAACACTTCTTTTTAGAAATATTACAATTACTGGTTAAACGACTTTTCCTCTAAAATAAAGAAAATCTTAAACTATTTTAAAATGTCTTTGTTCGACTATGTTAACTCTAGATTATTTGGTGCTGTTTCAAGCCAATTTGATTTACCATTACTTCTTCCACAGTTTTAAATGGGATAAGTGAGAAGAACACTTAACATGTGTGATACATTTTATACTGGTCAGTTTTTCACACCAATTCAAACAGTTCTGTTAACTTGGGGTTCAGAAGAGCAGGATCGAATTTAGTTACCATCTTTCACTGCCTGTGCATTAGTTCCTGCCACCTGAATGGGCGTAGTACTCAGGAGAGAAAGGGTTGTATGGCAGCTGACACCCCACAGTGAACCTTCAGGGATGTGGCAGCAGCAACTGAAGAGGGTTCAGAGGCACGAGAGTTATTCTTTAGTAAACTTGTGAGTTCTATCAAAGTCAGAAATATTCAGTTAGCAAACTGAATATTTCAATTTCAAATCATCCAAAAGATGAATAATCTTCATTTTTTGCAGATTCATTCTCCCATCCACAAATACCCATTTCATTATAATCATAGTATTAAAGACAATCATCTAAAGTTATTTTAATTCAAGAGGATGAGAAACAGTAAATTCAGAATGTTTCAACACAAATAAAAGCTACATGATGCTTCATGAGGATGTGAAAGTGGTGAAAAGAATATGTCATGCTATGATGTAATACAACAACACAGCAAGCAACATTGCTTCAGTTGTTAATTCTTTAACAGTAAAGCACTTGATTCTTTAGATTTGTCTACTTTGTTTTCTTTGATAAAGCGTCTGTAACCCTGGCTGGCCTAGAACTCACTTGTAAACAAACTCACTTGAACTCAACAATCCTCTTGTGCTCTGCTGAGTTCTGGGATTCTGAGTGTGCACATCACACACGTGCTTTTATTCGTTGCATTTTTAAAAATACTAAGTCAATAATTAGAAACATAAAAGATGAAAAGCACACAGATGCACAAAAAAGTAATTAGGTTCTGATTTTTAGACGTTTTTGAAGATCTAGAAATACATATGGTACAGAACTTCAAAGGATCAAGAAATGTAATAACAGGACACCTTCTCTGACTTGGATCTTATCACAGAGTTCGGGCACAAAGCTCAGATCTAGTCTGGCCACTGCCATTTATAAGGCCAAGCATTTCAAATTCAATTTAACACACATATTTAATGCTTGTGTATTAACTGGGCACTTAAGTCATTTCCATGTTTCTTATCAAATGAAAACTGAGTTCAAATTTTTGAATCAGAAAAATGTGACAAATTTATATATCAGAAAAGCAGAGACTGAAAGAAAGCCATATTTTTAAGACTACAAGAGAGAAAAGTCACAACACTTAAAAGAAGACCTAGAGTGAAAAATTCTCTAATCATGTTAGAGAAAAGTAGAGAATTATATATATAATTTTCTCTCTCTCTCTCTCTCTCTCTCTCTCTCTATATATATATATATATATATATATATATATATATATGTTTTTACTAAGGCTCGAATATGTGTACATAATAGCTGTTTTATTTAAATAAGATCACAAAAGTTACATCAATTACAGCTTACATCTAAAAGAAAAGTAGCATGCAAAATCTCACAAATCCTGAATATGGCAAAGACATGGCAATTACTCAGTGTAAGAAACTACTTAATCCCACTAGTAATATAAGATCATGCTTACCTTTTGGAGAGTCAGATGAATGAATAGCTTTGGTAGATCTGTACTGTGATGCGGAGCCTACTGACTCTTCAGCAGAGCTAGTCAAGAGTGAGTGCACTGGAGACTTCTTAGGGGAATTGAATGAACGAGAAGCTGAATTTTTCCCCGATGGACTTACTAAAATTTTATATGAACAAAGGTAAAAAGACAGAATTAATTGTAAATAGTACACTGCACTTCTCAAAAAGTTAAATCTCTCATGAAAAAATACTCCCTGCACTAGTTAGGTATAGGTATCAACTTGACAATTGAGGATTGAACCTGTAGACACATTTGTGAAGAATTATTTAGTCAAAGCAAGCATTGAACAAGGCTGTGGGGGTTTATGTCATTGATGTGGGCAGATGGGTAAAATGGAGACAGCTGATTAGCTATTTTGGCATACACAGACACACTAGCAAGTGCGAAAACATGCTGCCCTGGTTCCTGATGTTGGCTAAACTATAAACTATCATCATCATAAATGGACTGTCACCAGAAACTGTAAGCCAAGAATAGAGTCTTCTTCCTCTAAGTGGTTTGGGCCCTGCATTCATTCAGCAACAGGAAGATGAAATTAACATGCTCTCAATGTTAAGTCTGGGAGGAGAAGGAAATGTTCTGGAAAATACACAAATCTTCAGGTTAGAATTGCAAAGGACTACCTGTGATGGTTTAATCTAAGTCATTAATGTGACTGGATGGATACATCCAGAACATTAGTCAATCACAATTCTATATTGTCTGTGAGGAATTTTCAGAAGTGACCATCATGTAAGTGAGCAAAGTGAAGGAGACCCACCCTATGCTTGGACAGCACTGTCCAACAGCCTGGGTCCAGTTGGAACAAGAAGTGCAACAGGAGTGGGAGAGCTTGCCCACGTGTGCAGGCTCAATTCCTGCATAGCCCTGGTTTTGCTACTATTACTTCTCACCAACATTAGACTCCAGCTTCTTCAACCATTGGATGTGACTCACAGCAGTGCAGCTCTGGCAAGCTTCTAGGCTTTCAAGCCTTGGGGTGAGCAGAAGCATTAGTCCCTCTAGTTCCAAAATTTTCAGGTTCTTTTTCAGAACAGCTACTGTTTTCCCATGCTCTCTAGCTTGCAAATGACCATTGTGGTGATATCTGGCTTCTGGTCATGTCACTAAATCTAATAAATCTCACTTTACTCTCATAAAATTAAACCACCTCTGTGGGTTTTCAGAGGGTCTTTTTACTGAAAACTCACCTGCAGATGTGAATGTGAAGCAGCTAGATGGATCTTCCAGGTCAGCTGCATGCAACGTGACTGGTTCTCTGGAAAGAATAGGATGATGGTTAACTGTCATTGTCAACTTGACCAGATTGAGAAGTGCCTAGGAGGTTAGTGAGATAGTCTTTAACCACTCACAATAGTGAGAAAATGGGATCAGCCAACGTGCCTATCAACAGAGGAATGGATAATGAAAATGTGATACATATATACAATGGAATATTACTCAGCCATCGGAAAGGATGAGATTATGGGATTCTCTGGTAAATGGATGAAAACTAGAAAATTTAATATTGAGTGAAGTATCTCAGACACAGAAAGTTAAGCCTGCATGTTCTCTCTTACATGTGAATGTTAGCACTGATATCCTTGTCAATGTATTTGAGTTAGAATCATTGTAAGAGCCAGAAAATTCAAAAGGGACCAATGAATAGGAAGGCAGGAAAGGTTGGTTAGGGTAAAACTTTTTAAATGGGAGAATTAGGGTATCATGACAAACAGGGTGAGGGCGAGAATAATTGGGGAATGAGGGTATGGGAGATAGGAGGGTCGGAGGGACTTATAAACAAAAAGGTTATGATTGTAAGCTATAACACCAAAGGAACCTCCTATGCTTGTAATATGTCAAAAATGTCTTTTAAAGAAAGGAACAAGAATGAGCAGTCCCTATGCAGAGAGCATAGAGTGAGGAAAACAAGTGGGAAAAAAAGCCCTGAACTGATCCACTTGGAATCCAGTGACAAAAAGATACTAGAGGTAATAGGAATGTGACATTTCCTGATAAAATGTTGGTCATAGAAGTCTCAAAGACCCTCCCAAACACTATAGTTCTTGGCATTGCTCTTGGTTGCTCTCCAAAAAACTGTCAGTAAGACTCTATTACTGAAAATGCAACACATGTGGATCACAGAATATGGGTAAATTGCATCAACTCGACCTGATTTGAGAACTTCCTCCTTGCTGGATAGCTTACACAGTACCAAGCAACACCGTAGAAGCTTCTGAAGGAAAAAAATAATTACAGGCCTCATCAACTGATGAGATTTTCAATAAAATTGCAATAAAATCACCATGGCAACAGATGACCATCAGTGTAATAGTGGCATGAGTATCAAGAGACAACTAACAGCTTTCTGATTGGACTCAAGACCCGCCTGTCAGAATGGTGCCCATCCCTGTTACTAGAACAAAAATCTTTAAAAAAAAAGGGGAGGAGATAGGTCAATAGGGAAAAACAGCCAATGAACCTATAGACAGGAAGACAGTACACCAAACTTCTCTGTAAATAGCTGCTATTATAACCATAGATTTGAAGAACACTTAACATTCAGCCTAGAAATCATGTCAGCCTGCATGGTTGCTGATAAATCAACCATGCAGGCTGATTTGAAGAACACTTAACATTCAGCCTAGAAATCATGTCAGCCTGCATGGTTGCTGATAAATCACCATCAAACAGCTGAAGGGAACAAGGGATTTATTTTCTCTTATGATTAATTGTTACAGTTCTTAGTCTAGCTTGATGGGAGAGTATGCGCCAACACCAGGGGCCAAGAGAACTGGCCACACCATCACCACATAACGGCTGAAAGAGGGATATTACTTGCCAGACTAGTGTTTCTGGCCAAGTATACACAAGGATGCCTACTTCCTCAACCAACTCTCTGTATTTTATTCACATGTTTAGAGCCTAGTCCCATCCACCATAGGCTGGGCCTTCCCTATCAACTAGACAATCTCCTGCAGGTTTGCTCTGAGCTTACTTCAATTACTAATTCTCTACAAATGTGTCCAGAGCTCAAATCCTCAACCATCAAGTTGACACTTGTACATAACCATGAAATTCTATAACAGAGGTAGAACTGATAGGATGCAGCTTAGGACAGCAGAACCGTGAAGTGGATAGCAATGGCCGACCATAATGCAGTGTACCAGTGACCTAGTAAGGTTCACTCAGAATCAGGCCAACCTAATCTTTCCCCATCCCAAGACTTTGTGAACCTCACAGAAGAGGAGATGGTGGGATTATAAGAACCTAAAGATGGGGCTGGAGAGGTGGCTCAGGGGTTAAGCCTCCGCCTTGCAGGCGGAAGGTCCTGAGTTTGGATCCCAGATCCCACGTATAGACGCCAGGCGGAAGCAAGGGGCGGCCTGCGTTTCGGGTCCTGGTAGGGCGGAGCCTGTGAATCCCGGGGCAGAAGGAGGTGGAGGCATCCATGGTGGTTCGCGAATTCGTCCGTGGTTCTACACATACACAGACACAGACACACACACACAGACACACACACACGCGCACGCACATACACACGAACATGCGCACAGTTGAATAAATAAAAAAAAATTAAAAAAAAAAAAGAACCTAAAGATGGGAAGGTTCACTGTTGGACAAGACATACCATTCAAGGCAGGACTGTTGCATCTAGGAACTCACTGCAGTGAGACTTGTCTTTACCAGACATGCATAATGACTGACATAACAACATGCCCTCATAGATTATAGAGGAACTCAAAAGAGATAAGAACATATAGTAGAAATTTTGGGGACTAAAGTTAGATGAGTGAAGAGAAATGATCCTATCAGTGGGGTGGCCCAAAGAGAGGAAACTTTGTATGCCACAGAGGCCTGAACCTTCACAAAAGTAGACAAGCTAGAGGGAACTCTGGGTCTATAGAAGTAGACAGACAGGAGGGAATGGGATGGACTGATGAAAGGAAAAGAGGGTGCTGAGAGGGAGGTGGATGGAGGGAAGCAGGGATGAGTATTCAATATGCTTGTAAAACTAGAAAAATAAAGTAATTAAAAAAGTCTTTAGTCTCCAGTTCCAGCATAGGAGATTAGCAAAGCATACCCTTGGGGTGTCTGATGACATTTCAGAGATGATTAGATCATGCAGGTTTAATCTCTTGATGGAATCAGATCATGTCCTTATTGGGGAAGGAGAGAATATGGGGCCTAGTTGGGGGAAACAGGTCACTGGGGCATGACCTTTAGGGCCATATCTTTCCCTAACCCTGCCAGTATTCCTTCCCACCTTCTGCTTTCCTCTCTGCCAAGACATGAACATGTCTCCTCTGCCACACACACCACCTGCCATGATATTCAGCCATGTGTATGGACCAAGTCACCATGGGATGAACCTTCTGAATCATAAGCCAAAATGTCTCTTTTTTTCCTTTTAAGTTGTTTCTGTCAGGTGATGAGAGTTATTATAAATTAATTACAAATACAAAAATGGTATTGTGAGCAATTCATATAACAAATCTGCACTAAGATATACAGACATGAGCAGGTCAATATATATAAATGTGAGGGCTTAAAATATAAAATTAAGATGGCAATTATAACCCTGAGTGGAAAAAGTTTTTACGTACTGGTAGAGGAATTTTAAAGTTTCATTATCTTTTGTTCAGTATCCACAAATTTTTCTTTCTTTTTTTAAATTGTTCTTCTTTGCGTGTGTGTGTGTGTGTGTGTGTGTGTGTGTGTGTGTGCGCGCGCACACGCACATATGTGCATGTGTGTTAGAGGGCACTGTATGCGCCTGTGGGAGGTCCAAGAATGACTTCGGGAATCATTCTAGATTGTTTCTACCTCCTTTATGCTTTGCTCTGAGATTCCTCAGGCTCTGCCTTCCAGTGGAAGAGGATCACTGGGGCATGTCCTTTAGGGCAAGCCTCTACCATTTCCACCTGGCATTTTTATGTGGGATCTGAGGTCATGGGATCTGGGATCTAAACTCAAGTCCTCCTGCAGAGTCTTAACATCTGAGTCATTTCCCATTTCCCCTACTCCCACCTTTTTTTTTTCTTCTTTTTTTGAGACAGGGTCTTTAACACAAGGTGGCCTGCAACACCTTAGATAGTTGAGGATGAGTTAAACTTTCACTTTTGCCTTCAGAATGCTAGGATTACAGGTGTGCTCTATCATACTTAGTTGATGTGGTGCTAGGATTGAAACCAAGGTTCTTGTATGTTAGGCAATACTCTATCAACTGAGTTACATCTTCAAACTATCCATGAAGTTTTGTAGGACAAAATATAGCAATATAACTTTGTTAGAAAATTCATTTTATATGATAGTAACTATAAATCCAAGTCACTTTTCACATGGATTCTATGAAATATAATCTTAATCATCTGCTTAAAAATGAAGAAACCATTCAGTTAGGAGATGGCTCAGCAGTTAGAGCCACTTCCACACAAACTAAAAGATCAGAATTTAGACCCCAGATCTCACGTAAAATGATAAGCAGGGATGGCAGCCTTTTATAATTTCAGTGGAAGGCCAATCCTGGGAATCCCTAGAGAAAGCTGGTGAGCCTGGCTAGACATAATGGTACACTTTGGATTCAGTTAGACCCAGACTCAAAAGAACAAGGTTAAAGAGCAATAGAGGATGATTCCTGATACTGCCATCAGGCCTGCACATTCATGTACACATGTGCTCACACACATGTGCTCCCACCTATATGTAAAACATACAAATACACATGCCTGCACCACTTATACACATGCATATGAAAAAATAAGGAACTATCCAGCTATAGGATACTTGAAATCTCAGTGCTTGGGAGACTGAGGCAGGAGGGTCTGAGTTGTAGGTCAGCTTGGGATATACAATGAAACCCTATCAAAAACAAAAACAAAACAGATAAAGAAATGAAGAAATCAAGGACTGGCACAATAATGAAAACTCTCAGCATTAACAGTGCAAGTTCACAGAACTGTAAAAATATAATTAATCAATACTGGAAACAAACCCATAGTTCTCTTTGTGTTAGTATGAAATATCATTGCCCTTCCCAAGCAGCTCCCTTTCATTGTAACAGAAAGGTGTTATTTGTTCTTTTCATTGCTATTAGTATTTTATTCATAGGAGTCATTATGTACATCACAATATAAAGACATGTCTGATAAAAATGAGTGTAATACTGGAGGTTATTGTGTCAATTTCACAATAATTCTGAGTACTGGAAAATACAGGTTAGAATAAATAGATTTCCAAAAATGAAAGTACCACATTGAAAAATGACACAAAATGGTATTTGCTTCTTACTTCTGCTCTCACAAATTTACAGTGGAATTTCCAGTGGCTGTATTGACAGCTGATTCACAAAAGATTTGATGTACATGCACATATGAGAACTCACTGAATTCATTAGTCATTGAATTATGAAACAACATATTCTCAGTGATTTTTTTCCAATGTAATATAGCATTACAACAACTTCATTGCTAAGAGAGGAAAACTTTTCTAGGCACAGAGAAATTCTACAGCAAAGCTTTTGTTACCTCAGGGAAGTAACATCACTCTTCCTGTGCCTTGACTGACACCAGAGGCAGTATACTATAGTGCTTACAGGCTTGTGTTGGGAACCATTAAGGCCCATGAGCAAACCTGGCCTTCAGAGTTAATCAGTTGTCTGACATTGGCAAGATGCTTCAGTATTGTGATTCTTCATTTCTTATGTGAAAGTAGTAAAGTCATCCTTAGCACTTAGATTATAGAGAATAAATGAAATGAGACTGAAACAATAAGAAAATAGTAAGAATAAATCAAAGTGTGTTTGTGTCCACAGGTAGTGTTAGTGATATATGGCCAAGTGGGAAGGAAACCAACACATTTCTTTTCTATTAAAAGAGACATATTTAGAAAGATTCAATTAACTGTATTATGATCAAGTTACAGAAATAGAAATATTTTATAATATGTCTTGATTCATTCTCTAAAAAATACCCACTGCATGGCAAGGTGTTTAAGTGCTGAGGATAGGGTGATGAGCAAGTATGTTAACTAAAATCTCATTCCATTCTTTTAAGACATCAAGGTGGCTTGGAAAGTTCTATGTTTATAGATGGAGAAAACAGAGAAGATAAATATGTTTTTCCTTATAATTTTAAGCAACTTGAGGGACAGGACCCAAATCTGTACTTTCCAGTGTATATTCTAAACACATTATAAAGAGTTAATTGTCTTTTGAATTAGTGAACAGTAGTTAAAGAGACACTTTGTAAATTAGGGCTGATAAAATAATTTCTACCTGCTAAGAGTTTCGCTTGACTTGCTGCCTTCAGTGGATTCCCTTAATGAGTTGTTGCTTCTGTTGGTAGAAGGTTAGGGGAAATTAAGGATTTCCACAATGTTATTTTCTTATTAATTTCATAAAAATTTGTGAGAGAAATAATTTATTTTTGGAAGGGTATGCTGGGAATTGAACCTAGAACTTTATGCAAACATATATGTTTCACCACAAGTTATATTCTTGCCCTATTTTTTCTGATCATCATAGTGTTATAGCTAGACAGACAAACTTCAAAGCATTAACTATATGATAAAAAATTTTGTATGCACATCAATTTTAGACAGATACAGACTCAAATGAATGAGGTCAGGATCTGGCTCTTCTGCATGGAGAAAACAATGTGGAGAAAAGCCAGAACTCAAAAGAATAACTATTGGGAATTGGGAGTAACAAAGGGGTGGGGATGTAGTTTAGCTGGTGAAGGGCTTGCCTAGCAGGCACAAAGTCCTCATTCAATTCTCAGCGCTACATACACTGAATGTGGTACCTACACCTGTAATCCTGGACTTGGAAGATAAAGGAAGAAGGATCAGTTTAAGCTCATCCTCAGTTACACTGAAGTTTAAAGCTAGCCTGGTATAAAGGGGGTCAGGGGTAGAAGGTAGTGAGACAGCTCAGCAGCTAAAGCACTTTCTCAGAAACCTGATGGACTAAGCTCCATCCCTGGAAAGCCACATGGTGGAAGGAGAGAACTGACTTCCAAGTGTTGTCCTTTGACTTCCACTAATGCACCATGACATGCATACATTTTCTCTCTCTTTTCTGTCTCCCTCTCTCTATCTCTCTTTCTCTCAGGTAAATAAATAACAAAGAGTAAATAAATAAACGATAAAGAGTAATGTGGTCCCCTTAGAGCACAGTAGAGGAGTCTTGCTGGTGACAAGCCATGAACATCCTCAGGGCCGGGGTGAGTGGCCAAGGCTTCCTGAAGCAGGCAGTGAAGACACTGGAGATTTTACAGCAGTGGTCTTTGTGTCTTCTCTGAACAATGAATGAATACTAGACTTTTTTCCCCTTTTTTGCTATCATGTCTTTGCAGAAATTGTCTTTCTTAGGGTCTTTATATGGGGTTGTATATTTCCTTTATTGTATTATGATCTCATTTCAAATTCAGCTACTTAATTATGACTGAATAGAGGATTGTTTTCAGTAAGTGTCTCATAACCCTATATTGAGGTTGTTATTTTACTAGATCAAAGCCCTGTACTTGTGTCTCACAGAAACCAGGTCTCACTCCCTGGGGCTTCTGACAGCTTCCCATCTCCACTGCCCAGATCATTGTCTACCAGGCTTTATCTGTGTTGCATGATGTGGAACTTCCTGCCACACTGGAAAGATGCCCTTTGTTCCATGAAAACTATCCAAGTAGACTTCCTAAGTTGTCAGGCCACAGATTAAATTCTTGGACAACAGATTCAGAGGTTTATGTTCTTACCTGTGACAGAGGTCTGATCTCAGGCTTGATTCAGTAATGCAATTTCTTACTCTATCGTCTCTGTTTGGACACATATAGCTCACAGTTAATTAGATACAGACGAATTTCCAGATTCTTGGTCTTTATCAAATATTAACTGCTCACTTCCTTTAATGTACAACTGTATATTTTAGGTCTGTAAAATGTCTCTAAAAAGGTCTCTAGAGCTGCCTAGCTCTAGAATTCAAATCAGAAATGCTTTTTTCCATGAATTTCTTTTATAAACAGGTCCTTGCTATGTAACCCTGGGTAACCTGGGACTCACTGAATAAGCCAGAATATCCTCAGACTTGCAGCTCCTCCAGTCTCTGCCGCACAGTGCTAGGATTTTGGCACCTACCACCATACCTTGCTTTCTTCCATGAATTCTTAACATTAAGCAGAAGTCGAACTTGAGTTACAAGGTCACTTACAGAATTATGAGAAATTAACACACAAAATCTCACCAAATATAGCCATTTTTGATACACCTCAAGTCCATTAATAGTTGGAATCATGGAAACCTGATGTGGCGAGCCACTGAAATCCTGTGAAATCCAGTGATTGGAACCAGGGGTTCTGACTTTGTCTATTAATTTCATAGGAGGCAAGTCAATCTATGCCAAAATTAATTCATCTGTGACAAATGAGCTAACTGAATATTAGAGTTATGTCCTATTAGAGTTATGACAAAAAATGAAAGTGCTCAGCTGGGTATGTCATGGTTTGAAATGTGAGTGTCCCCCACAGGCTTATGGGTTTGAATCTTTAGATGTGTGGAAAGGTCATGGAACCTTTAAGAGGTGGAGCCTTGCTGGAGGAAGGCAAGTCATAGAGGGTGGGCCTTGAGGTTGATTAACTCCACTCTACTTCCAGGAAAAGTCTGCTCTGCAAATTACAGTTTTGCAGCTCAGCCTCCATGATGTCTGCAGTGACTTAGGCTGCCTCCAATTTCTGACAGCCAGTCATGCCCTTTCTGCCATAGAGGACTGAATTGCCCCTCTGAAACCATAAGCTGAATGACTCTCCCTTTTCTCCCCTTAAATTGCTTGAGCCTCAGTGGTGTCTCATGGCCACACGAAGGGTAACTAGTACAGCATGATAGTGTACACTGGTTATCCTAGCACTTAGAAGGCTGAGGCAGACCACAAGTTTAGAGCCAGTCTTGGATATACAGTGAAAATCTGTCTCAAAAAAATTAAAAAAAATTTTTTTAACTTTTGAGGATTTTCAATTTTTTATATTTTATTTATTTATTTGTGTGTGTGTGTGTGTGTGAGAGAGAGAGAGAGAGAGAGAGAGAGAGAGAGAGGGCACTGTGTGTCCTTGTGGAGGACCAAGGGTGCTTTCAGGAATCATCCTGGATGGCTTCTATCTCCTTGTTTCGCTCTGGGATTTCCCAGGCCTCGGCCACTCGAGTCGGAAGTGCAGGCCACCACCATTTTTGCCTAGCGTTTTTACATGGGACCTGGGATCTGAACTCAGGACCTTCTGCTTGCGAGACAAAGTCTTAATCCCTGAGCCATCTCTCCTGCCCCAAAATTAAAATGTTTTGTAAGTGAAAAATATTCTCTGATGGAACAGACAACAGAACACTTCTGATGTTATATGATTTATCTTTGCACATGCATGTGCGTGTTCGTGTGCGTGTGCGTTTTCCTTCTACCTCCTCTTTGCTTCACTCTGGGATTTCCCAGGCTGTACCCACCAGTGTTTGAAGTGCAGACTGCTGCCATTTTGCCTGGAATTTTTATGTAGGCAGAGTCTTAACCCCTGAGTCATCTCTCCCGCTCATGATGTTATATGATTTAAATAATTCATAGTTAGGTTCTTGGTGATAGCTCAGTGGTAGGACACTTGCCTAGCACATGAAAGACTAGATAATGCAGAAATTATATTAAAAATAGTATAGATAAAACATTAAAGTGCTTTAAACTAAGTTAATCTAAATGAAAACAGAAAGTAAAATTTAAGAGCATTCATAAAGAATAAGAATGTCACTGATTTCTTCAACTATGTAAAAGGAGGGGCTGATAAACTGGCTGAATCCTTTTTGGATCAGACCTTTTATTGATTTCGTATAACCATGGTCATGAAAATCTAGTGAGCTTAGTTTTTTTTTTTTTTTATTTATTAGTGTCTCCTTGAATGTAATGTCAGAACTGGATTCTATATGGCAGGCAGAGAAGTCCACTCAGACTTGTGGTTTTCTTCATTTATAAAACTTATAAATGTTGAAAATTGTACATTACTATAGAAATGTAATTTTGAATAATGCCTTGCAGAGATTGCCTTCTGAATAGACTGCCTATGTCATTGTATCTTGGTGTCCAGTATTTTTACTTTTGCTTAACTTCTGTACTTTCATGCTGCTTTTCACAGTTATTAAATCTCATCTCTCAGAGAGTAACAGGTGGACCACCCACTGGGGACCCTCTCTGGAGAAGCATCTCATTCTGAATGTGTTCAGTGTCACATGGCCACGTACAAGGCTCCCAGAGATGGCGTCCTCGCCTCATCCTCAGTCTTGTTCAAAGGTACAGCTGGCTCCTCGTTGATCACACTTCTCAATTCTTGGAGCAGTTGCTTCAAGTCCCTTGTTGGGTCTTCTTTCAGTGTGTTGGTTTTCAAAGAGTGCTGAATTAAAACAATATATGAACACTTTTTCAGTTTTGTTAAGCAGAAATTATGGAACAGCAAAAAGAAAAGCATCTGAAATTGGACAACTAATAATAACCAATTCAATAACATAGAGTACTATGGCTATTTTATATATTTTATGTGTTTCTATGTACCTCTGTGTGCTTATATCAATATATATATTACTTCTTCATTTCACTTCACAGTGCAGGGGGAACATTTTTACCATATCATTAAATATTTTCAGGTTTTTTGGCAAAATAAATTTGATAATTTGTTTAGGGATAAACTAATATTATAAAGCTATAGAATTTGAGATATTAAGAACTCTTTAGAAATGAGCTAATCCTGGGGCTGAAGAGGTGGCTCAGGGGTTAAGCCTCTGCCTTGCAGGCGGAAGGTCCTGAGTTCGGATCCCAGATCCCACATATAGACGCCAGGTGGAAGCGGGGGCGGTCTGCGCTTCTGGTCCTGGTAGGGCGGAGCCTGTGAATCCCGGGGCAGAGTAAACAAGAAGGATGTGGAGGCGGTCCACAGTGGTTCCCGAATTCGTCCGTGGTTCTACACACACACACACACACACACACACACACACACACACACACACACACGCACACATGCGCACATACCTACACACACGCACAATTGAATAAATAATAATAATAAAAATTAAAAAAAAAAGAAATGAGCTAATCCTATCACCCACATTTTACTGAGGAGAAAAAAAGACATCCAGTATTTTTAAATTATGTTCACTTCCATTAAGAAAAATATAAAGTTGATAAATATGTAAGATACAATAATGAGTAGAGGTATTTCTACTAAGTGTCTTGGAGGAGAAATCATGTCATTTAAGCTACCTTGGCAAACAGGTGGGTATGATGTGTCAGATGAGGTCTCCATCCCACCGTAGAGTTATACTTGAGCACGGCAGATTGCTGAGAGGGAAACAGTGTAAAATTCTGGTTCTATGGGATTCCTCTTACTTCCCACCTCCCCTGATAAACTATATACAATATCCAGCTAATGATATCACAAGTCCTGTCTATCTGAGAATGTGCTAAGTGTGATCTTTCTTGTGTATCAATCGTCAGCTGACCTAAAAATTGAAATGATTAGTCTGAAGTTTCACAGACTAGATTCTATCAAATCTATCTGAAAAGTATAACGATGTGGACTAGTCTTTCAATCGAGCACAAAAACATCTGTCTCAGCAGATGATTCAATTTATTTTAAAGATAAAAGTCTCATGTAGTCCAGGCTGGACTCAAACTTGCTATGTAGTCCAGGATGACTTGAACTTCTTCTGCCTCCGCCTCATAAGTACTGGGATTACAGGCACAACTCAACACACCCAGTTTTAGGAGATGCTGAAATGGAGACTGAATTCAGGGTATCATGCATGTTAGACATTCTACCAACTATGTTACATTTCTGACACACAAAAAAACAATTGAGACTAAAATTTCAAAAGCCAAAGAAAATCTTATTCTATCGCAATTTTTACTCACCTTAGCTTTAACCAAAATGTCATTTCTTTCAGCCACTATACAGTTTAATTAATAAACTTTGGCAACTATTTTGTTAAAATAAGCACTTGACATTGTATGAATTACAAGTCATTTTCCAAAATATACTTACAATAAATAAAATGCACATTTCAATAAGATCCATAGTAAATGACTATACATTCTGGAAGCTTCACATCTAGCATTTGTGAAAGAAGCTAAGAGACTGTATATATAATCATAGTTTGTAGTAAATTTCTAATTATCTGTCTGAGAATTACACTAAATGTACTATAACATCACTTGTGCAAGATCTTGACCTTGTTGGGGGAAAAAGAAGCAAGCGCTAGCCTCAATGATGAGTTCATTACAACTTCAGGGAAATTTTATCGATGGTCTAAGTAGTCCAGCTTCAAGAGTAAACGTGTTGGACTGGAGAGATGACTCAGGGATTAAACTTCTCTCCATAACCAGACCAATCTAAATTCAGATCCCCAGCTCCCACGTAAAATTACCCTGTGGAAATGGCAGCTGTTGCACCTTTAGCTCTGCAACGTGGAGGCTGGGAAACCCCAGAGTAAAGCAAAAAAGGGAATAGAACAATCCAGGATGATTCCTGATGACACCCTGGGGCCTCTACAGGCACACACACAGTGCCCTTAGATGTACACAGGCACACATACAAAAAAAAGATAAACATGTTAAAGGGAGCAGACAACTCTTTGGCAGCCCAGACATGGGTTCCTGTTGTATTTGTATTGTAATCCATGTCTTCAGACTTCATCCTCCTTCAGAAGGAAGATGGCCTCCTTCAGGATAACCTCAAGAGGTTAAGAAGATATGTGAGAGTTGTAGGGGATGCAAAGGTCTGGGACCCGTTCTCTTGAAACTGGATGACGATACCGTCTGAGGTGGGCAGTTGCAGGCATGACCTCTCCCCCACCCTGTGAGGGATGATTAACTTCTGTTTACTCTTGCTCGGCATGGGCTCAGACTGTCACATAGCCGGGCTCAGGACCCGTTCTGAGCCAAGGTATTTTCCTGCATGTTCCTCCTTTGATGTCTTAAGACCACTGAGACATATTTACCTGCAAATCTAAAGAACAATACTGCTACAGGGTTGCAGATCCTGATCACAGTTTATAATTAACTGTACTTGGAAACAATATGTGTGCTCCATAAATTCACTATGTGACACTTCTATTTTTCTTGTGTTTCACAATGTATAACCTGCTCTTACAGTGTGTGCTTAACTATTTTGTAAACAAATTTTTTTTTTTTTTTGCTGTACTGTTTTATATTTTGGGATAAAAAGCAGTGCTTGCTATGAATAAATTCTGGCTTGGATCTCGATATCCTTGTCCCCTCTGACCCTGCCTGCATTCAATTCTCATCACTCCCACTCATGTTGCCAAGGATGGTCTGAGATCTAGTCTTTTCCCCGGGGAAGCTAGGGTAGTGCTCGTGGGCCCAGCAGAGGCTGTGCTGTTTCATATTCAAGACAAACTATGAGATGCAGTCCAGAGGACTGAAGCTTTTATCATGTGGTATAGATCGTGATGTAATTGTCCACTTTATTCTGGAAGTCTTCCTTATTCCTCATGTAATGTTCTGCAGCTTCAATATTCAACAGATCATCAAAATTCAAAAGATCAATAGACAGTTTAATTCCCAAACACCATCCCTAAACATTCTGATGGGAGCCCAACCAATGCCATCTACTGAAGGTTCTCTCAGTAAACTCAGACATTTTGCCCTGCCTCTATGGTGTTGGGGTGTCAGATCCTGGCCAGAAGGTTGAGGTTACAGTTAGCTGAAAGCAGCAGAATTTGTTTAGATGAGAATTCTGCAACTGGGCTCTTCTGCTCTGGGCTTCTCACAATACAGGGCTCTGACGGCTTCACTATCTGCTTGCTACTCAGTTTGTGCATCCCTCCTTGGGCAGGAATCACGCTGCCTGCAACGGCCTTCCATAGTGCCTATCACTAGTCTGGGAACTCAAGGTGCTTGGGAAGTGTGGGATGAACAAAGAGTAAGTATACTTGCCTACAGTGTGGGCAGACCTCTTGCTGTAAGTGTCTTGAGATAGCAGTTGCCTTTCTCCTCACACTGCTGGTCAATACAAACGTATAAATAAGCCCCCATATTACATGATACCTGAAGTCTTTGAGAGCGAGTTGTGCTTTACAGGACACAAAGTTTTTATTATGGGATTTTATTGCGCTGTTGTCTTGTTTGCTGGAGAGAGACCCACTACACACCTCGTACATGCTAGGCAAGTGCTCTGCCATGAGCTGCATTCTCAGCCCTGAGATACGGGGTTTTGAAAAGCACCCAGTTCAACCAGTCCCTCAGCAATGAATCATAATCACTTCTACAGCATTGTTTTATTGACTTCAACCTAGCCCTTTTTTTTTTAAACTTCTGAGACATCTGTTGCTCTTCTAATTAAGATATAAGCTCTGCAGAGGGAGAAATGGTTTGATCGTTGCTGTCTTCATGTACTTACTCCACTATATACTACCCATATTTTTCTTGGTTATGAAAAAAATCACAGAATTATCAAGTCTGGACATGCCTGGAGTTAACTACTTCTAGTGTACTGCAGCTTCAATATTCAACAGATCATCAACATCTGTGTAGCATCTCAACAACATTTTATTTAGCCTTTGTTTGGTAAAACACTAAGGAAAGGAGAAAAACTGATTACATTGGGATGTGTTTCTTGTCCATTGTTTTGCAAGGTAAAAATTAGCAGAATGAGTTGATAGAACTATTTCAAGCTTGGCAGATTTCAATGGAGAAGAAATAGTTTCTTTTCCTTTTTTTCTGCATTCCCTGTACACTTGGTAGCTGTACATATGGGCCCTTCATAGTTAGGGGAATAAGACCCTACCTGAGTGGTCCCTGTTGTGATGTCTGGGGCTTTAAGCAGGTAAACAGGCTGATGAATAAATGGGTTCATTTATGAGGCATATTTGTGAGAGCATTTACCCAGTTGTGGCCTCTTAGCAATTTCCCTCTGAACTCATGCTGGATATGTAATCCCTTTTAGTCGGGTTGCTTTTAATTTTTTATTTGTGTGCATGTTTCCACCGGAGCTGGAAGTGTAGGCCGCTGCCATTTCTACCTGGCATTTTTACATGGGACTTGGGATCTGAATTCAGGACCTTCTCTTGTGAGGCAGAGTTGCCTAATTGTTGTTTGTTCACTTTATTTATGAGATGACTTTTACAAAGGAAGGGTTAATTTAATAGGTTCTTTTTTTAAAAGTTTGGGATATAACCTTTATTGAGCTTACTCACCAGAGTAGAAATAATGTCTGTATCAAACCAAATGTTTGTTACTATAACTTCTGCATCACAATCCAAACAGTTTTTTAACAGTCAAATCAAAAACACTACTTTGGAATTAACAACTTCTTTGAAGTCACAGTAACCCTTAAATATGATTAAGACTTGATTGCAGAGTTGGTTGGTTGGTAAGCTAATTAAGCTTCCAACTTGCTGAAATAGAATTACAAAAAGGCGAAACTGTGTTTTTCATGGAGATATAGTTCATTGGAATCACCAACACTGGACAGCTGTTATGAGTATTTACAATCTGGAGGCAACTTTAGAAAGTCTTCTGTCCTTTCTTCCCAATGAGAGCTTTGTGGATGTCTGGGATGACACCACCACCAGCAATGTAGTCTTAACAAAGAGAATCCAATTCTTCATA
The DNA here is from genome assembly GCA_023101885.1 of Typhlomys cinereus. Classification (NCBI taxonomy): domain Eukaryota; kingdom Metazoa; phylum Chordata; class Mammalia; order Rodentia; family Platacanthomyidae; genus Typhlomys; species Typhlomys cinereus. Next base: position 842,987 of record JALPQD010000011.1, on the reverse strand, counting down.
TCTGAGAAGAGCAAGTTGCAAATGATGTGAGGTAATACACTTTACCTTTATGCTTTTTGATGCATTTCTTGCCCACTCAAGTACATTTGCAGTAAGGTACTCCAGGGCAGCTGTGTTGTACACAGGTTTGTCCGGACTGTTTGTCTAGAGTTCAGGTGTGATGAATACATCCCATGGGAAACTGCAAACCATCTTGCTGTGAGCAGGAAAATACCTTTGTCTTTTCCAGTCTTACCGCCAGCCATTTCGGAAGCAAGGGAAAGCATAGCAGACTCTTTCATTGCACAGTGATTCAAACCGTCCAGGTTCATATTTTTAAAGTAGAACAATTTTATAATTCCTAAAAAGCAGCAGCCATCTGTCCTTCCTCTGCATCTCAGAATTCCAACAACAGAATGATATTCTGCTTCTAATATCATTATTATTCTATTGCATATTTTATTATTTGTGTGACAGTTTTTTAGTACACATACTGAAGTGTGTTAAATTGGACCTTTTAACTGTTAGTCATTTAAACAGCACAAAACTTGCATATAAATGGAACTAGTAATGGCTTTGATGATTCTATTCTGTTTAAAAGACAGGACTTTTAAGTAATAAACTTGATTTTTATGTCTAACTTACAGAACAAATTGTTCTCCCCAAACCGTGTGTGTGTGTGTGTGTGTGTGTGTGTGTGTGTGTGTGTGTGTGTGTGTGTGTGAGTTTACAGTTAGAGCTGAATGCTGGTTATAAGGAATTTATACATCTTTAGAGAGGACAAAGCCTGAATTTTGCATCATACATATTTTTCTTGTGCTTTAAAAGTATGAAAAAGTTAAACTAAAAAAATTCTAATGTTACTAACAGTTTAATTAAAAGGATTAATAAAATTGTATAAATGTTTTTTAAGAAATAATATACTGCAAGCAATTTTCATCTTAGAAAGTATTAATGTACCACCAAGTTGCTTTTAGTATCTATTGCAAGTGCTTTTGATTTTAGCCATCTCAGTGTTCATTTTGCAACCTGAAAGTATTTGTGATGGAACTAACAATTGAATGCAATGCAGTTAAATGATTCGATTTAGTCATTATTGTTAACATTAATCCCAATAACTTTAATTTTTGTTTTTCCTATGTTAACAAAAATAGTGTCAAAAGTTTTATTTTTATTCATCTGGACTCTTGGATTTACAGGAAATATGTATATGTCTAAAATCTAGTCACCAAAAATGGTTTCTATAAATTAACTTTTTGTGAGATCTTCTCAATTTAGAGTTACTTAAATAGCATGTCATGCACACTATGGACTGCAGATTGGTTGCTTACATGAGATAGGAAGCTAGCCGTAGACTGGGAAGATGGTACATTAGAATGAGAGCGGGTTACAGATGTTGTCTGGAGAAGACGTGGTTTCATTGAAGAATTAGAAGTATATCCAGGACCTTGAAGTTCCTATCAAGCAATGCACATGAAAGTAAAGTAATGCCAACTAAAAATTGTAAAGAAGTATGAAATCAAAATGCATTTTGTTGATTTCACAGGCAAATCCATTAATAAGACTTTGAAATACTTGGCAATTTGAAAAGCATAATTCTGAAAATGGGTGCATATTTCAATGTATGGTATATGGTTTTGAAAAACACATTCTGCTGTGAAGGTTACTGTCTAAGTAGGCCAAACACAAGTTCTTTGGGTTTTTGCATTTGCTCAACATCTGTGTGTATAAAACTCTTCCCTTGGGTATTTCCAAGAAAGGTACTTTTGAAATATGTTCATGCTCCACTTGCTTGTTGTCTACAAAGAATAATGTGTGATGGTGCTTCAGTGTTACTTTATATGAAACATATGGATAATAGTTGTAGATTTCATAAATTCTAATACCAGATAATATCAAAAGCATATTCAAAGGTAAGGGCCATAGCAGGCTAAGGAGGTAACTTGGTCAGTAAAGGGCTTGTCACACAAGCTTAAGAACCTGAACTTGACTCCAGTATCTAAAATCCAGGAACAGCAGCCTGAGTCTACAACTCAGTGCTGGGGATGTGGAGACAGGTGGATCCTAGGGGCTTGCTCGCCAGCTAGCCTAACCAAATTAGTGGGCTCCAGCTTCAGTGAGAGAACCTGTTTCGAAAACAAGGTGGTAAGATGGCTCTGTAAGTAAAAGTGCCTGCCTGCGAACCTGATGACCTAAGTTCAATTCTCAGAATCCATGTAAAGGTAGGAGAGAACCAACATCTAAAAGTTGCCCTCTGCTCCCCACAAGCATGCCATGGCACACGGGAGTCCGTCCTTCCTTCCTTCCTTCTTTCTCTCTCTCTTTCTTTCTTTCTTTCTTTCTGTTTCTTTTTCTTTCTTTCTCTCTTTCATCTGTTTCTCTTATTCTGTCCCTCCCTTATTCTCCTGTAAATTAAAAAATAATAAAGTGGAGAAGAGACTGAGGAAGACATCTGATGTTGATTTTTGGCATTCACACATATGTATAACTTTTACAGACATGTACCCTCACACACAGAAACTAACACACACACACACACACACACACACACACACACACACACACACACACGGTACATAAAATACAATATGGCACTGTTTCTGTAGAATTATAAACACTTACTTTTACATCCAAAGTGTGCTGAAGTTTCAGGCGCACAGATTCTTGCTCCTGACGCTGTATTATGTCTTGACATTCTGCAAACTGCAAAGATGCCTACAATCAAGCAACCATAAGTGGTTTATCCTCCATTCTTCATCAGTCTTATTCCATTAAGTCGTAACATCGAGTTGCCATCTCTTTGAGGAAACAACTCACCCCAGCATACTGTATTACAATGATCTAGTTGTCTGTTTATTCAGTTGAATAGCCAGATCTTTCTATCCTTTGTATCCTCAACACATATATGGCATTTGGTATATGGAGGGCGCTCAGAAGAATGAATGAATGAAAGATGAAACAAGCAAACAGCTTTAGGAGTCATGGTGAAGGCCTGTTCAATATTCTCCTCACTTATACAGAAAGTTTAAGGCCAGCCTGGACTACAGGAGACTATGTCTCAAAAAACAAACAAACAACAAAAACCAACTACAACTGAAATTCATTGAGTCAACTGGTTTGATACAGTTTTAGATTTTCGACTTCTAGGTAATGGAAAGATAGTTTTATTTCTCTGCATAGACTGCATGATAACTATAGTCTCAGGTCATTCTTCTTTCAGCTGTATTTTCTGTTTTACCTCCTGAATCCAGTGTCAGATACTAATATTTATTATTCTATTAACATTTAAAAGAGGCTGCAGCCCCCTAGTGTACAGATCATTCTTTGATGGTTAAGTTGGTGCTCAGGATGGCATTTTGAAATACTTAGGCCACTAAGTGTAACACAGCATCTTACATCTTTATATAACCTGGCCCTTGGCTCTGGCCTTACTCTAGCCCTGTCTACTGAGATGTGAGGGGCTGCTGTCACACACCTGCACTATGACTACATCATGCATCCTCCTCATGATGGACTAGAAGAAACCCTCCAAAATTATAAATCAAAGTAAATCTTTCTTCTCTTAAGTTGTTTTTGTCAGGTAAAAGAACTTAATACATATGCATTAAGACTATGATTTGGGGGGCTGGAGAGGTGGCTCAGGGGTTAAGCCTCCGCCTTGCAGGCGGAAGGTCCTGAGTTCGCATCCCAGATCTCATGTATAGACGCCAGGCGGAAGCGGGGGTGGCCTGCGCTTCTGGTCCTGGTAGGGTGGAGCCTGTGAATCCCGGGGTAGAAAGAGGTGGAGGTGTCCATGGTGGTTCACGAATTCGTCTGTGGTTCTACACATACACACGCACACATGCACATGCGCACAGTTGAATTAATAATAAAAAAAATAAAAAAAAAAAGACTATGATTTGGGGCTGGGGATGTAACTCATTTAGTAGAGCGCCTGCCTAGTATGTGCAAAGCCCTGGATTTAATGCAAGCATCACGTAAACTGGTACACACTTGTAATCTTTGAACTTAGAAGGGAGAGGCAGAAGAATCAGGAGTTCAAGTCCTGACTGGACTACACAGTGAGTTTCAAGATCACTCCAGGCTCTGCATGAGATCCTGTCTCACACACATGATTATGTGATTATGGTTTTTAAAATTCAAAAGTATCTCCTCTGTAAGTATCAGCTTCTCCTAATGCTGTGACAGTGATATATATGATATAGTTGGCAGAATTGGATCCTGTCTACATAGAATTTTCACTGAGAATTAGTCTATCTAGTTACCATTTTGAATGACCACCTTATAAATTTACTAATAACTACCTTATCAAGAGCAACTTCCATATTAGCAACCTTGTCTTTCAAGCGGCGTTCCTGGGATCGCAGTATTTCTAGTTCTCCAGCCATCTTGTTTTTTTCTGTTGCAACAGAACTCAATTCCTGACTTAGTTTACTCTTTTCTTCTTTTAAAAAATGTTTCTCCTATGATTAAGGAAGAGAAAAATATCAGAAATAAGTGCTTGACTAAGTGCTGAGAAGTGATGAAACTTTTATTAAAGGATCCTGAATTAGATACATTTTCCTTACTATGAATGTAAATTACTTTTTTTTTAGGAATCACAAATCTTTGACGAAATCTGAAGAGCATGAAATAACTTTATATTATAAAAAGCAGTGTTTGGCAAATTGAGAGTGAATAATAACATTCTAAATTTTGCTGAAATTTTCTTTAACAAGCTATTTAAAGAAGATACACTTATTTGAAAGTTCCACATGTTTCTATTTTTGTTTCATGGTTGACATTTATTTCATGAATGACTACTGCAAGTTCTGGAACAGAAAAACAAATGAGATATATAGATTCTCTGAAGTCCTGTCAGTGTAATGATGGAAATAAATTTACAAACATACTAGTTTTTGGTATTAAACAAAAATTTCAATAAAATAAGTTTCTTCTTTAGAAGAACATTATGTAACAAATACACAAATAAGATATTGGTAGTTGTCAAGGTAAAATATAGGCATCACATTTCTTCGAGTATATATTTTTCATAGTGAAAAATATCTATTATAAATACGTCAGATAGTGTTGCCACTGCAACACACATACAAATATATCTTTTCCTTTCTAATTAGGTTGGGCAGAAAGTGCATTAGAAAGAAAGATCAGTTGAACGTGTTCCCCTTGTTTTGTTTGTGGGAGTGCCACTGGGATTGTGAGAAACACTTTTGTTTTAGGTGAGGAACAGTCATCTGAGTTGACAGTAGGCTATAACCTCTTAAAGCCCTAGTTACCATCTAGGATTTACTACTCTGGAGTCCCAAAAGAAAATAATAAGAAGGAAAAAAAAAGAATAAATTTATGATGAGAGGGGAGAAAGAGAGAAGAGAAATGTGAAAGAACTAAGAAAAAACAAGAAGTAGATTCATACGATAAGGGGGATGTTCAAGGGTATGCATATACTTGTTAATATTAACTATATTTCCATGGCTCATCATGGATAATAAACTAGCAATCACTTTAGTTGTGCTTATTATTTTTTACTTAAGCCATTTACTTTCTTACCTTCAATTATAGTTGGATCTGTTATGAATCTAAAAACACAAATTTGTTCCAAACTGACTGACACTAAGGAACATTTGAAGATAACATAAACTTCATGTTTGATTATGAACATTCTCATTTATGAGAAACACTAAGTCACTGCAAAAACTCCACTTCACTAGCCAGAGCTGCATATGAACACAAAAGCCTACTTGTTACGTATTCCTCAAACAGTGATATCTGTCAGCTACCTCAGTGGACCTTGGGATATGAGCCACATCTATCCACATGTGTTAATAGTAAAAAACCACCTCATTTTCACCCTTCATGATAATATACAGAGAACCACACTTACTGTGGTATTTCTCAACAGCTTTACATATATAAAATTATGCTGGTGTTTTTATTTGGCTTTTGGTTTTCTACGTACCCCATGAAATTTCTTAATGTGGGCCTTCTGATCTCATTGTTCTTCTGACCTTGGTAGTGTTTATTACACAATTTTGCTCAGCACAAAAACCAATGTTGTTTTTAAGAACACATTTGTTATAATATGCTTGAATTGATTCTATTTCATTTATAATCATTCCCTGAATCAAAATGTCCCTTTGACCACTTTTCAAGATCCCTCTCCAGTGTTTCTTTTGGAATGTTTCCTTTATTTTCTTGGTCAGAAAAAGCCTTTCCTTTTTCCACACCATACTTTGAATCTCTGATATGCCTTATTCTGTCTTGTGGTATAGCAATTATCGATCATGTTGGTTTCTGAGAACGAGGACTCACCTTGTTTGCATTTGTCATGGCCTCTTCCAAAAACTGGATCTTGCTCTGCAGGGCGTCTATCTGACCTCTTTTGGCTGTGATTTGTTTCTGCATCCCCATTGCCACTTTCATAGCTGGGGAAAAGATGCAAACTGCACATTCTGGGAGGCTACTATAATTGTATTACGATTTGCTAATGTAATTTAGGAGATGAAAAGTAAGAGTCAATGTAGTCCCTGGTAAGTCAAGTAAAAGAGCATGGAAAAAAGTCTTCAGGGTTCATAACACTGAGTTATAATTTTCAAGACCCCAGAGATTAAGAGCATTATATATATTTTATGGTGATGTTTTGTGGTATCTTTGCTATTAGAACGAATTTCACTGGCTACATAACTTGGGTGTTTCCAATGGAAACAATAACACTGGCCAAACTCACATATACATAGGCTATATATATACACACATTAAAAATAATTAGAGCTATGGGGATAACTCAGTGATTAAAGTGCTCATATGCAAATAGAAGGACTAGAGTTCAGATGACCAGATTCACTGTAAAATGTTGAGTGAGTCCGTAATCCCCAGAGCAAGCTGACTAGCCAGAAAAGCTCTGGGTCAGCTTTGGGGTAAAAGAATAAGTGGAAGAATGATTAAAGATGATTCCCATATCAACCTTTGAACAACACACACCCACAACCACATATGCGCGTATTCGTGCCCACAAGTACTTCCCCAAATGCACATGAAAAAAATATGTAGTCACTATCATGGTTGGATATTGGTGTCAACTTGGCAACCGAAGGCACTGAGCTCTGGGCACAATTGTAAGAAATTAGTAATTAAATCTGAACGTTTCTGCGTGAGATTTTCTGACTGATGGGGAGGCCCAGCCCCCGTTGAGTAGTCCTGCCAGTCCCTGGGCAGGTGAATAAGATGGAGAGAACTGGTTAAGAAATTTGTCAACTCTGGTCTGACAAAAAAGAATTGTACTTCTCTCAGCAGTCCTGTGTATGTATAGACACAGTGTGGTCAGATCCCTCAGCCCTTGGTGTTGGTGTTATGCTGTCCTGCCAAATTAGTCAAGGAACTGAAATCAGACAATTGTAAACCAATAGAAAATCCCTTTTCCCTAAAGCTGTTTGGTTATGAGTTTATCATTAACAATGCAGGATAACTACAACAGTCATATGTATTTTTACTAAGATGATTTGCCAGAAACTCATATTTAAAAATCACAGGAGATGGGCTGGAGAGATGGTTCAAAGGTTAAGACTCTCTGCTTCACAAGCAGAAGGTCCTGAGTTCGTATCGCAGGTCCCATGTAAAAATGCCTGGAGGAACCAGTGGCAAGCCTGCAATTCCAGCCTGGTGGGCAGAGCTTGGGGAATCCCAGAATGAGGCAAAAAGGAGGTAGAAGCAATCCAGGATGATTTCTCCAAGTCACCATTGGCCTTCCATAGGGACACATGGTGCCTACAGACAGACAGACAGACAGACAGACAGACAGACAGACACACACACACACACACACACACACACACACACACACACACACACTCACACACACACACACACTAAATGAAGTTTAAAAAAAAAACTCCAAAAAAAATCACATGAGACATCTACTATTAATAATTTCTTTAAAGATTCCAGGGATATAATAAACCATTCTATTATTGTTCTCAGGGTTATTGTCATGTGTTTGGAATTCACTATAGTCTGATTAATCAAGTACTACCAGAAGCACACATATGGCTATATTTGGAAAACTATTGTTAGGATAAGAATGGTTTAGACTAATACCAACCACAGAATCCTTAGGACCTGGTAGACTATTGAAATGATCTAAGATGCTTATCTTTACTTAGAAAATTCAAAGCCAGGAGGCCTTATATTTTTAAGTTGGTTTAGAAAATAGGTTTGAAAATCACATTTCATTGTCACATCTGGCTGTAGTTTACAGCTTAAAGAAAAATACAAAGTATAATTTGCTAAAAACGAACTTTCAAAAAAATGAAAAGCCTGATTCTTTTCCATGAACAAAAAAAGTTCTTTTATTTGCCCAAATATGGATTATTAATACAGCAACAGTGCATTGATTCTTTTGTTTTTCTTGTTGAGACAGTGTCTCATGTATCCAAGGCTGGTCTCAAAATAGGATGCTCTTAATCTTATCTTTCTGCTGGGATTATAGGTGTCTGCTATCATGAAACCCAGGCTTCATGTGAAAGACAACAAACTACCAACTGAGCAACTTCACCTTGGTAGCATTAATTATTAATAAATCCAAAGTCTGACATCATTTACCTACCATTTTGAAGAATTCCAGGCTGGCTGAACAAAAAAATGATTGGCCTTCAAAAGTAATTTTCTCAATCTTTTTTTCTTTTTGAATGTGTAAGTACATATGTACATGAGTGTGTATAGAAGAGGGCACTGTGTGTCTGTGAAGGTGACTTTGGAATCACACTGGATTGTTGTACCTCCTTATTGCTTTGCTCTGGGGTTTCCCCGGCTCTACTTTCCAGGGCCAAAGAAACAAGCTGTTGCCATTTCTGCTGGGCATTTTTACATGGGATCCGAGATCTGAACTCGGGTCCTATTGCTTTCAAGGCAAAGACTTAACTCCTGAGCTATCTCTCCAGTCCTTTCAGTCTTTTTTAACAATCTGATTATACCCAATTTTAAAAAGCCATTTGAATGCAATTACGAAGATTGCCTATGTAATTTAATATATAACTGCAACCCAAGTGGAAAGACTAGGAACGGATCCTCAGGTAGGCTTCTTCAACATTCTTTCCATACTCCATTACTTAGCATTAACAAAAAGCCCAACTACAAAGAACCACATAAAACACAGTATGCTTTAGAATTTGAGGGTCATCCTTGCTCAGGACTATAGTAATGTCTGTATCATTCCAATTTTAGAATATGTGCTGCCAAAATCAGTTGTGGTGAACACAACTATATTCCCAGACTCCTCCTCCTCCTCCTCCCATCCTTTTGCTCTTACAATCTTACCGCTGTAGAAGGTAAAAGCAGAAAGATCAGAAGTTCAAGGTTATTTTGGCCACACAAAAGTTTGAGGCTCTAATGTGGGCTATATAGATTTATAGTTTGTTAGACAACATACACATGAAAAATAAAAAGTTGAGTGGAAATTATCAATGGTTTGGATTACTGAAGATCTGTTTGTTGGTGGTATTGAAATAGCCACAGGAAAAAGATTCTGTTCTTTAGGAATTTTAGATATGCGAGGGGCCAAATTATATGCCATTTCCCTTAAAACACACCACTGCTTCATAGTATGTATCACTAACTTCTATCATTGTGTCTTTATCACATTATCTGGTACTATGATGGGGTGCTAGGCAGTATATCTAGGTTTTTGTTTTAATAAATCTAAGCCAGTGAGATTGAAACAGAAAATAAATCTAAGAGAACATACCATGGCCATCAGATCCCTCCATGGACTTCAGTGTATTTCTTGTTTGTTCTAGTTCAGACTGTGCAGATTTCAATTGCATTTTCAGTTTATTTGTAGTAGTTTCCATCTCTTCACTTTTATTTCGAAAATTCCTTTTTAAAACTTCATAATCCTCTATAATATAATAACCAATAACAAATGGCTACTTTTTCTACACCATTGAATGTTAGCAGCTTTAAGAAAAGTCATTTCATCACATCCTCATTTGTTGTAGAAATGAGATGTACAAATGCACCTCCAGGGACAGGTTGGACTCTTTATTTTTAATATGATAGAGTGATTGTCTTACATTCTCTGCTTTTCCCCTGGCCCTTGTAATCAGCTTGCATCTATTTCATCTTAAACCTTCTTCTTGGTGTCTGGAGAGATATCTCAGGGTTTAAGACTCTGCCTCCCAAGCAGAAGGTCTTGAGCTCACATCCTAGGTACCACGTAAAAACACCAGATGGAAATGGTGGTGGCTGCACTTCTAGCCCCGGTAGAAATCCCAGAGTGAAGCAAAAAGGAGGTAGAAGCAATACAAGATGATTTCTAAAGTCATTTGTGGTCCTCCACAGGGACATAGAGTGCTCTCTCTCTCTCTCTCTCTCTCTCTCTCTCTCTCTCTCTCTCTCACACACACACACACACACACACACACACACACACACACTAAAGTTTTAAAAAAAACCTTCTTCTTGGATGATTACGTCCACCATAACAGATTTTATCACCATATTTATAGGTAGATGAATCACCATGACTCTGTTCTAAGGCTATCTATCATGTATCCCTTGTAAAATTTATTTTATACTTATTTTCATGTCTTATTTTTCCTTACACACAAAGGCTCCATAAATTGAACCCAAGGTCTCACTCATAAGAGGCAAATACTTTACCACTGAGTTACATCCTTAGTCCTTTTTTATCTTTTTATCTCTAGTACCTAGCAAAATATCTGGCACAAATCATCTTTTGATATACTAGAGAACACACATACACATCTACCTATGTATTCTGTTTATTTATAAATAATATAGATTTGGAAGTAGGGGGTTCAAGTAGCATCTCATGGTCTCATGTAGCCAGGTTAAACCTCATATTCCTATGTAGCCTTTAAGGATGACCTTAAAAGTCCTGATCATTCTGCTTCATCTCCCAAGCACTGAAATTATACACATGCAACAACATATTTATGACACAGATTTTTATACAAAGAGAACAACAATCCAGCTTTATATATCCAGACTTCTCTATGTAGATATTCCAAGTACCACTTCACACTGGCTACATCTGTCTTGAGCTCGCCCTCAAATCTGCCCCTTCCCTAAGTTTCCTCTTCCAGCTGTTATCACTGCTTCTCAATACCACATACTAAAAACTTTAAAGTTATAACTAACTTTCCAGTCACTTAGTTCTATTGAGTCAACCTCCCAAGATATTCTTAGTTCTTCACTATTCTTGCATTCTCACGATCGCTGCCTCTGTTCAAGGGCTTTAATCTCAGTTGCTCATTTCTTATCTGGTTGGTCTCTAACTCTTCAGACTTGATTTTTCACAAACTAATGATCTGCCTCAAGTAGTCCCATTCCCTTGTACTTAAGCTCCAAGTGACACTCCCAAGGTCACATTACATTATTATTGTCTTCATGCTTTGACCCACAATCTTCTATCTGCCAAATTATTTTCCCTCTTTCAAACCTAACACAGATATCACTTCCTACTGAAGGCTAATTATCCCATGCCACATCTACATCTGGCACATTTGCAGTGTAACTCACCCACTGTTCTCTAAACTCTTTCCAGATACGTCTGTCTCCAACTCTTTTGAGCTTAGTTAGGGTGTTTCTAGAATTTATCACAGTAATGCCATAATAAATGATTCTGACTTCTAGCTTGTGTGTGGAATACTTGATAAAGTACCACACCAATCATGAACTGAGGTGTTTCATTGTTTAATGTAAGACCTTGGATTTACCCTTTCAATAATTTTGTATGAGTCTATTTATACATATCAGTTTAGTAAACCTTTAATCAAGGTAATTAGCTCAAAGGATATGAGGTTTCCATAAAAACAAAACTGTGGACACCATAATTTCTGTGAATACCTGGAAGTTTGGAGTCTGCTTTTAGAAACTCACTACAGAATTTCCACACTCTGCATGCTGACTAAAGTTAATAGCTGGTAAATGTCGGACACAGAATCTTTTCGTGGAGAACTGTGAAGATTTCACCTCTGAGTCATTCCCCTGGGAAAACACACATCTGTTTCTGTCAGCTAAAAGTCTCTTGTAATCACAGGAGTGCCTGTGTTGGAATTCCCAGCATTCCTACATTTCAGTAGAACAGGAACCGAGGAAGCATACCTGAAAGACTGTTCAATTCGCTCCGGCTGTTCTTCACCTCATTTAATAACTGATCCCTCTCCTGTTTGATGTCCTTTACAGCACGGAGCCGCTCGGAGCCGGCATTCACCAACTTCACCTTTTCGAGTTCTAGGTCACTCACTCTGGCCTCAAGTTCCCGGATCTTTGAATCTTTTTTATCTTTTAAAATCTAAATATATGACAAATACAAATATATATGAATGAGGAAGATGTGTATATATACATATATATATAATAGTAAGTCATATCATGAATATTTTATTTATATTCAACATTTTTTCAGGATTTCTTGGGACAGTTATATTGTTATTTTTCTCATTGCTGTGATAAAATACCTGCGAGAAGCAAAACAAGGTAGGGGAGGTATACTTTGGCTTCCAGTTTTAGAGGATAGAGCTCCTCATGGAAAAAAAGCATAATTGCTGGAGCATCTCAGTGCACAATAGCAGGAACTTGCAGTGTGGCTTGTGTACATCTTAGCAGATCATAGAGCAGAGGATTTGATAAGAACTAGAAACAGACATTACCTTCAAGATTCACCTCTAACAATCAACTTCCATTAGCTAGACCACAGTGCCACACTTCCATAACTTCTCAAAACACCACTACCAGGAAGATGGGACTGGGATTAAGGCATGAAACTCTCATCAATTCACTGCAATCATGTATGAAACAATGAAAAAATAATAACAATAACAAATAAACCACCACTACTTATGGGACCATGGCTTCATTGGCCACCTGGTTCACATTACACCAAGGTACTCTTACCGATCATGATGTGGGCACTTTGCCTAGCATTACCAGCATCTTCTTTTTTTTTTTTTTTAACATTTTTTATTATTATTTCCGCTCATACAAACTTAATAGGTACACCGGTTCCCTCCCTCCCTCCTCCTCCCCCGACCCCCCTGCTCCCCCTCCCCTCTCCCCTCCCTCCCCATCCTCCAGTGCCCCCCCAATCCCCGGAGAATCCTTTAATGTGCAACCAGCATCTTCTTGTATGAAACACCAAGCCCCATTGTACACCTGCTCAATCACATACACTGGGGGTGGCATCCAGCAGAGTGCAGAATCTGTGCAGAATAGTGCGCAGGATCAAGTCCCAAATCCATGCTGCTCTCAAGCAAGGGGTTTAATCTCCTGTGCTTCTGTTTTCTCACTTTTAAATCTGGATAGCAACAGTGGCTCCCTCACGTTTCTGGAAATATTAAATTGACTTAATTTTCAGATGACTGAAAGCTCAGTGGGGTAGTACTCGCCTAGCATGTGTAAGATCCTGGATTCAATCCTCAGTAACACACAAAAATAAAGGTTAAAAGAGAAACTCAAGGGGCTGGAGAGGTGGCTCAGGGGTTAAGCCTCTGCCTTGCAGATGGAAAGTCCTGAGTTCTGATCCCAGATCCCATGTATAGACGCCAGGCGGAAGCGGGGGCGGCCTGCGTTTCTGTTCCTGGTAGGGCGGAGCCTGTGAATCCTCGGGCAGAGTAAACAAGAAGAAGGCGGAGGCGTCCATGGTGGTTCCTGAATTCGTCCGCGGTTCTACACACACACACACACACACACACACACACACACACACACACACATACACACGCACGCACGCACACACATATACACACGCCCACACATGCACAATTGAAGAAATAAAAATTAAAAAAAAGAGAAACTCAAGAGTCTCCTTAACATGCATCACCCTAGGCAAAAGGCAGAACTACAATTTTTTCCTTTTATGTTCTGCCTTTCATGCAAAGGTATCCTAAGGTTTTCCAGTAGGATTGGTGTCATAGTTAGGCACAGTTGTCAACTGAAATTGAGGATTTGACCTCTGGACACATTTGTAGAGAATTAGTAGTTGAGTTGGGCCCAGAGAAAACCTGCAGAAGATTGTTTAGCTGATGGGGAAGGTCCAGCCCATGGTGGGTGGGACTAGGCCCTGGAATAAAATACAGAGAGTTGGTTGAGGAAGTTGGCATCCTTGTGTACACTTGGCCAGACATGCTGGTCTGGCAAGTAAGATCATCCCTCTCTCAACCATTATGTGTGGCCAGTTCCCTTGGCTTCTGGTGTTGGTGTGAGCTCTCCTGTCAGGCTAGATTGAGAACTGTAATCAGACAACTATAAGAGAATAAACCCCTTGTTCCCTTAAAGCTGTTTGATGGTGATTTATCAGCAACCACGCAGGCAAACTGCAACTGCAGGGGTGCCCTGAAGGATCATGAGAAGATAGTTCATCTTTAAGGTTTTACTAATTTCTGGCCTCTGCCTGTCCAAGGGTTTCAACATTGCCAGATCTGAGCATTTCACTTCCTGTCTGGCGAAGGGCAATTCTTCCAAACTTGTACCTCCAGAGTTTACAAAGGAGAAGTTATTCAATCAAAATTATAAGCCACTTTTAAATACTACTTTTGAGGCCAGTCTGCACCACCATAAGATGAATAAGATGAGTCTCACCAACTCAGAATCCTTCATTCTGGGCAACCACCCAGGTGCAATTTCCTCAGAAGGTCCTGTTTCAGTAACATGGTTTCCACAGAACCCGAGGAAGTGCAGATGCATCCTTTAGCTGTTACGGCATCTCTCTTCTAGAAATATCTTCAGGAGGGTCTCTTAACAGAGAGATACAAAGATTCCTTCGAGGTCCATTTGGTCTTGATGACTTCGGTCCATCTGCCAAATAGACCTTTGTGAATAGTTTAGTATTTTCTTGGATACAGTTCCATTGTGTAGGTTGTCCTGTTGTCTTTTATGTAGAGATGGTATAGCCAGTTCCCTCAGCCCTGGTGAGCTCTCCTGTCAATCTGGACTGAAAACTTTAACTGGACAATCATAAGAGAAAATAAACCCCTTGTTCCCTTAAGTTGTTTGATGGTGATTTTATCAGCAACCATGCAAGCTAACAGCTACAGTTGGCTATTGAGAAGTCTTTATATATCCCATTCCTAGTAACTTTGGCGATTAAAATGTATATTATCATATAAAAACTTAAGCAATAGAAAATTCTAAATAAGATAATTCTAATAGATAAATATCTAAATAAGAAAATTCTAAATAGATAAATCTAAATAAGAGAACAAGCTTATTTTTTGTTTTGTTTTTAGTTTTTTCATTAGAGTTTCATACATGAATTGGTGAATTTATTATATTTTCATACTTTAACCCCCAATTCCATCCCAACCCCTCCTTCCCATTACCACCTTTTTTCCTCCAGTCTCCCTTCTATTTCCATGTTTTCTTGCATGTGTGGTCCATTGAGTTTCATCTAGGGTCGCCTTTGATGGCATGTGTCTGAATACTTGCTGGAGCATGAATCAAAAAATAATATGATCTGGGGTTGGGGCTCAGTTGTCAGAGTGTTTGCCTAGCATTCATGAAACCCTGAATTCCATCCATAGCACTGCATAAGAGCCAGGCACTTGGGATGTATAAACAGAAACATGAGCAATAAAATCATCCTTGGCTATATAGTGAGCCCAAGGTTAATTTGGGTTATATGGCACACTGTTGTCTCAAAAAAAAGGTAATACTCTATTGTTAACCCTTCTTTTTAGAATGTGAAAACAGAGGCATCTAAACTGCCTCTTATTATTCACTATGTCAAAGACACAGGTGACATAAAACAGGAAATCAAAAAAATTAAAAAATTATGCCAGGTGTGGTGGTTTATATCTAATCCCAGCATTCAGAAGGCAGAGTCAGGAGGATCTCTGCAAGGTTGAGGCCAGTCTGCATCACCATAATGAGTTCCAGGTCAGGCTGGATTTTAGAGTGAGACCTGGCTTCAAAAAAAGTCATTTAATCACTTTAAAATTTGATAAATACTTACTGAGGATCTTCTGGGGGCAGGGCATAAAGACATGGGGCAAAAAATTCACAGATGAATAAGATGTGCACCTTACTTTACAGGTTGGTTGTGTTATAGACAGACATTGCTACTTAAACAGAAAGTGAAATACAGAAGTGATCCAGTACAAATAAAGTATGGCTTAGCAGGTTGACAGAATGGGGAAAAGAGACTAATGCTTATATAAGTCAGAAACTAGGCTTCAAGATACATACACATACACCTTTTTTTTTTTTTTAACTTAAATTCACAACAACCTAATACGGTTGTTAAGTTTTCCTGTCTGGTTGTTATTAGGTTTGTTTTGTTTAACCAGTACAGAAGCTATGGCTCAGCAAATAGTCCAATGTTATATGGTTAATTAGTGGTAGGTAATGGGGATCAGTCTGTTGTTGGGAAGAAGGGTTTCAGAGCAGAGAGATGGAAATAAGGGAGAGAAATAAAGGGGGTGGAAACAAAAATGTATATGTATGAAATTATAAAGAAAATCTGGAGAAGGGGAAAGGGTACAAGTTTACTTGTCTGGGACTGGGAAAGACTTCACAGAGAAGTTGGATAACTGAATATTTTTTCTTTTGTATTCAAGATTCTTGGGGTCATACACTCTTCTTAGACATCATCAAAGTAGGGATCCTTTCTCAGAAAGCATACATATGCACATCAACACAGAAACTTTCAGAGAGTCTATAGACACCAAGAATCACTTTTCAGTAAAGAAAAAAGACATTACAGAAGCTGCCCAGATAAAACCTGTACAGACCTTAAATTCCTGTAGTTCCAGTTTCCGATCATTGACCTCTTTCTCCAGCTGAGCTTTTTCTACTTGCATAGCACCAGCGGTTCGTCCATGCTGGCCAACCAGCTGTGTCATGTTTTCAATCTGCTGGCGCAAAATCTCAATCACTTTGTCCTTTTCTGTCATTTGGAGCTTGAGTGCCTCACATTCCGTCTGCACATTTCTGAGGTGATCCCCTTCATTCTTCAGATGCTGCAGCTCCTGCAACTTCAGGTCCACCCGGGAGCGGAGTTTGGTGATCTCTGCGTTGGTGGCCTCGATGGCTCTCTCCTTCTCCTGGAGGGATGCTGTCAGGTCAGACACTGTCCTCTCGGAGCTCTCCAGGGTCATCTTCTTGGCTGTCAATTCCTCCACCACCTTGCGCAGCATCTCCTTGGTGGACTCAAGCTGGGCAGTCAGGGAAGACACTTTCTCCAGACTCTCATTCTTCCCCTGAATTGCTGCCATCTGTAGTAAAGAAAGGTTTTGTGGTTTGGAACATGTTCTGCAGTCCTAGGAGCTATGACAAGTTAACTCAAAAGCATGAAATCTTACATTGATTAGTACAGGTGGAGCAATTTATTTTGCTGAAAGCACATCAGAGCACACGTGTGTATGTGTGAGACCAAGTGGAGAGGACATAAGTAACTATGTTTCCAAGGTAGAAAGTTTGAGGATTCCTTATATTAAGATAATTTTAGTGATAGGAAAAGATTGTGGGATTTATGGTAAGTTCCTTTATTTTGTTCTCTCCAGTCTCTCTCTTCATTCTACTTCTGAGGTAAAAGGAATAGCCTCTAGTCCTTTGTTTGAAAAGGGGCAAGATCCTATTTTCCAGTTGTTCTTGTATCTGTCTTCCTACTCAAATTAGGTCAAAGAACAGGGAAATGACTGCCTTAGTCTAAACCTTCACATCATGGGAAGTTTACACATTTGTGGGGTATTTTTAATGCAGTAACCAATGGCAAGTGATAAAAAGGAATGGAGTACACTCATCAGTTTTAATCAATGTGTATGTTGGAAGCTCTCTTTGGGTGGAAAAAAAAAAAAGGAAATCTGCTGCAGACATTCAACCCTGCTGCTCCTCAGATTTCCTACAAATCTGTAGCAGAAATAGATGATCATTACACTGTCACTTTATAAGTGAAAATGAAAAAAGAGTCATTTGAGAAGGGAAAGAATCAAGTCCCTCAGCTGTCCTCTGACCTCCATATGTGTACCTCGGCAAGTACACACACATGAACATACACACATACATATGCACGCACGCAAACCAAATAAATGAATAAATGGGGAAAAAAAAGGAAAAAGAAAAGCTCTACTAATAAACATAAAACATATGCCCCCACAGGGGATACCACCTAGTGATGGCACAGGCTGTGTGTGTTCTGACCTGCCGCTCCATCTGGCCCTGACACTCGCTTTTCATGGCCTTGAGCAGGGCCTCCAGCCGCTGCACCTCCATATTCCGGTCATCTAGCTCCCGCCGCAGATGGTCAATGGTAATACTGTTGCCTGTGTCTCGGTCCCACAGACGCTTGTTCTGCTCCTTCTCCAAACTCAACTCCTTCTCCCTCTTGTGCAGATCTGCCTAAAAGAAATGAGTAGTAGTGCTTTTTCTCTCACCCAGTATTATACAACTAAAATGAAACTTATAGTGGTGACAATTACTGGTGTCAACTTGGCAGTTGGTGGCTTTGGGTCTGGGCACATTTGTGAAGAATTAGTAGTTGAGTTAAACCCTAAGCAAGCCTGCAGGAGGTTGTCTAATCATGGTGGGTGGCACTAGGTCTCAGGCAGGTGGATAAAATGTAGGGAAATGGTTAAGTAAGTTGGCATTCTTCAGCATACTTAGACAGACATGCTGTCTACCAAGGGAAGTTTACCCCTCTCTTAGCACTCCTGTGGATATAGTGTGGCTAGTTACCTGATGTTGGTGTAGACTTTTCTGAGAACTTGGATTAAGAATTGTAACTGGACAACCATAAGCTAAAATAAAGTCTCTTGCTCCCCAAATAAAGTCATTTGATCATGCATTTATTGGCAACATGCAACTGTGAAAGAGTTTGGTATCAGAGAAGTGGGTGTTATTGTTAAATCTAACTATGCTGATTTTTTTTGATTTTGAAATTTTTTGAGACATTTGGAAATGTTTAAAGATTTTTGAGACTGTGGATTACAAAAGCTATTCGGCATGGTTTGATGGGCAATTTGAAAGATAGTGATGTTGACAGAGTCGTTAATTGTTTGGGCCCAGATTATGATGAAAGAAACAAGGACAAGCTGAATTTAAAGATGATAAACTAGTTTGTTTGGTAAAGGAGAGCTGCACAGGCAGTCTTGAAGTTTTGAATGAGAAAGAGCAGAGAGCAGTTGTATCTGTTGGTGAAATGAACATCACTGAAGGAAAACCTAGTGCTTTGGACCGGGATGGAATATGAAATGAATACCACTCTATGGAGCTAGAGAGATGGTTCAGAAGTTAAGCCACTATCTCACAAGTAGAAGTTCAAATTCCAGATCCCACATAAAAATAGCATACAGAGAAATGGCGAGAGCCTGCACTTCAGACCCTGGAAGATGGAGTCTAGGAAACCCCAGAGCAAAGCAAAGTAAAAAGGAGGTAGAGAAATCCAGGATGATTTCTGCAGTCACTTTTGGGCCTCTACAGGCACGTACAGCGCTTCTCGTACACATAGACACATATGTGAAAGCAAGAGCACACATACAAAATCAATCAATCAACCAATCAATTAATAAATGAAATGTTAAAAACAAAGAATACCACACAATAGAACTTCATTCTGGTTCCTTTATAGGATGAAAGTCCAAGGTAAAGCTCTTTCTTGCCTTTTAAAAATTTTAGCTACCGGGCTGGAGAGATGGCTCAGAGGTTAAGACTCTGTTTCACAAGCAGAAGGTCCTGAGTTTAGATCCTAGGTCCCATGTAAAAACGCCAGGCAGAACTGGCAGTAGCTTGCACTTCTGACCCTGGTGGATGGAGCCTGGGAAATCCGAGAAAAGCAAGAAGAAGGTAGAAGCAACCCAAGATGATTCCCCATGTCATCCTTGGTCCTCCACAGGGACATACACTGCCCTCTGATAAACACATACACACACACACACACACACACACGCTTGCGTGCGCACGCACATACAAAATAAATAAATAAATAAAATATTAAAATAATTTTTAAAATTTAACTATCTAGAAAAGGGTTTTTCCAGAATTAGCACATAGAAGTTGGTACACCTGTGGTTCAAATGGGCCACACTATATCTCAATTTCATTGCAAAAAATTGGCAACATCATCCAGGTGGTACTGGTTTTGATGCATGATCGAGTAGCAGATTTGGAGTTCTTGTAAAAGAAGATGTTGTGTATAGTTGTAGTGGTGAACTCAGGATGTTGTTGATACCAGAATCATGGGATGTGTGTTGAGGATGCTGCAAGTGTAGATTCAAATTGGTCTAGAGAGAAGATGCTTGTTCTACTGTGAGTTGTGAGATCATCAGGATAGAATCTCCCAGAGCCTTTGAGCTACTCTGACTATATAATAAGCAACATAAGATGGATATTGAACTACAAGATAAATTATTACCTTGCTAGATTTTATCTTAGTTTGATATTTTTACTGTGTCTTAATGATTCCATTTTAATGTTTATTCTTGTGTTTTGATAGAATCTTACAGCTAAAAGATTTTGGACTTCTTCAAAAAAGCAACTTTGAACTTTTAAAATGATAGAGCTGAACTTTTAATTTTGAGTTTTGAATTTTAAGTTTGAATTATGAAAACTTTCAATCTTGGACTTTGAGAAGCTTTAAAATTGAATTTAATGTATTTTTTAATTATAAGATCAATGTAACATCTGTGGGACAAAGACTGAAATGTTATAATTTAAAAGTAACGTGTGCTTGTGCCAAGTTGACCATGGATGGAAGGTAGTAGAAGGCTTTGGCTCTGGGCACATTTGAAAAGAATTAATAGTTGAGTTAATCCCTAAGCAAGCTTGCAGGAGACTAATTGATGGGGAAGGCCTAACCCATGGTGGGTGGTACTAGGCCTTGAGCAGGTGGATAAAATGGAAGAAATTGGTTAAGCAAGTTGGCATTCTTCAGCGTACTTGGACACACATGCGGTCTGTTATGGGAAGTTTGCCTCTCTCTCAGCACTCCTGTGGATATGGCCAGTTCTCTCAGTCCCTGATGCTGTTATGGACTGTCTTGTCAAGTTGGATTGAAAAATGTAACCAAAGAACCAGAAGACAAAATAAAACCTCTTGCTTTCCCATAAGCCATTTGGTTGTGCATTTACTGGCAACATGCATAGTAACTTCAATAAAACTCTTGTGCTTTCCTAATATGGTCTTAGAGTTACGTGACTTGAGAACCTTTGGTTTTTAGATAATTGCTTTTCAATAGCTTGACTGAGTGATTACCTTCTAGAAAAAACCAGTATTTTGCTTACTTAAACCTTTCAGCCTGGCTGAAATCCCAGCACTTAGAAGGGAAAGATAGGAGTATAAGGAGTCTAGGGCCAGCCTTAACTATAGAGCAAGTTTGATGCACATAAGATCATATCTCAAAAAGCAAAACAAAAAACTGACCAAAAAAATCATAGAACTGAATAAGCAAAGACAGGTAGATCCTGAGCCCACTGACTTAGCAGGCTAGTCTAAGTAGCAAGGTTAGTAAGGCTAGTAAGCTCCAGGCTGGTAGGTGACCAAAAATTAATGTGTGTGTGTGTGTGTGTGTGTGTGTGTGTGTGTGTGTGTGTGTGTGTACATAGCATGCAGTAGAACCTGGGCTCAATCTCCAGCACAGGACTTAAAACAAAAGGAAATAAAAAACCTTTCAGTATCACAATAAATCCTAAGGAACTGGGATTCAAATACACAATGAAAAGAAAGATACATGAAGTATTTAAGATTGTCTTATTTTAAGCTTTGAATTTCCAAGAAAGAGGGTATATTTCATTTAAATGTGCTCCTATGATTTAAGAAAATGCTAAAGACCTTAGAGGAGTAACAACAGTTATTTAGTATATTTCTTAATAAAATAGAGTGGAACTTGACCCCACCACTACTGTGCCCTACTCCTGATCCTCTCTTCCTTGCAAACCTTCTCTTACATAAAGGCCTCTCTTTAACAGTTTCTGTATTGTTGGATAGAAGAGGATCTCAGCACCCAGACAGGATGCAGACATGTGCAGTACAAGAACAGCAAAACAGACAACAAACAACCTGAACACAGAACACTGGCAACCCTACAATGGTCACCTAGAACTAGGTCAGTCAAATCTCTCCCTGGAGCTAGTAGAAGGCTTAGGGAACTTTGTGGAAGAGGGGTAGGTAAAACTGTACAAGCCTAAAGATGGACAGTTCCACTGCTGGACAGGTCACTCCACTCAAGATAGGACAGTCACAGCCAGGAACTCATGGCAATGGGACTTGATCTCATCAGACCTGGACAGTGGTGGACATGTCTATATGTTGACATGTAGACATATAGACATATAGACATGTCAACATATAGACAGTAGGATCCTTAGGGACAAGGAATCAGACAGAGGTAGAGGACCACCCATATCGTGGGACGTCCAAGGAAGGGCCTGTCTGCCAGCCACAGAGGCCTGAACCCCCATGAGAACAGATAATACAGAGGGAACCCCAGGACCCATAGAATCAAATAACAGGAGAATAGGAGGGAGTAGATTGGATCCACATAGGGGAGAGATGGTGAGATGGAATGGGAGGGAAGAGAAGGGAGGGGAAAAAAGGAGGAGGGAATGAGGGAGACAAGGAATATATATATATATATATATATATATATATATATATGTTAATTTAATAAATTTAGTTTTTAAAGAAGTCAGAGTGCTTCATAAGTGTATTTAAGCTGAAATCTTGATGACAGCTTAAAGTTGCCAAGGTAAGGAGAACAGGAAAATGACACGCGTGGTTTGCCTGATATGTACAGAGGGAGAATTAGAAAGACAGAGGCCAGATCACGAACACCCAGTCTCAACAGGAAAAGCGCAGGATTTCATAGGAAAAGTCATCCTTAAAGGGCAGAGTGACCCAACCAGAGCTACATTCTAGAAAGGTGAACACAGTAGCACTTACCAGAAAAGACTGCAGAGGGAGGAACTGGAGTTAAGAACTCTTGTAAGGCCAATGTTCCTGTTTCAGGAACAGTGAAAGGATGGTGAAAATAGGAAGAAAAGAGGCATAGCTTGAAGATCTTGCATTTAGTCTCCAAGTTTTTTGAATGAGATATGAGAACCCTGGGAAATGTTCCACATGCTTGTGAAAGAAAAGACTTTTCCCAGTTGTTACAAAGCTGTAGGCCCCAGATGTCAGCTCTGACTTTACCACAGCCCATGAGCCTGTAGGCCTATGCAGGAAGATGGCTTTGCTAAGAGAAAGGTGTCTTAGTGTGGAGCTTGTTGGGGGGGGGACAATTTATTTAGCTGTACCACTGACAAAGGGATGCCCCTTGTCCTCTAAAAGCAGACAGAGACTGCTATCACATCTTGTCTCTTATCCTAAAAATATCCCTAAACTACCAGTCAAATATTCTACATGTAATTTGTATGTTTTGAATGCTACTTTTCCCCAATGGTTCTATTGGAAGACTGTGGCAACCTGAAGATCCTTTTTACCTAATACTGTAACAGCTGTTCCTAAGAAAAAAAAAAGAGCACCAAAATATTATATTTTACATGCATACTTGAAGTATATGTAGAATGCTATATATATGCATTATATATAGCATATATAAAATGCACAAATATTTTTGTAAAATCTGGAATTTTATAACAAACTATGGTTTTGTGAAACATTTTACTGAAAAGCTTCCCAGAAAGAATCTCATTCATATTTCAGGGATTATCTTACCAGCAACTTTTGAAGTTGATCATCCAAATTTCCAGATTCCTGACTGAACTGATCCCGTTCTGTGCGAGCCTCCGTTAGCTCTGAATTGGCAAGAACTAACTGCTTCTCCAGCTCCTCTATCTGGAAGAAAAGCCCAAACCAAACAAATGTAGTATGTGTCAGTGGACCATAGAAAATAGTCTTTGGAAAGCAAATAGTGTTGTGTTAGGGGCGAAAGCAAAAGTTTACTATAACAACTATATAGAACTTAGCCAAGGAAATTAGCCAAAATGAAAAACCTGGAATTGTTGTATTTGGGCACTGTCATACATCTTGCTTTTGTGATTATACTTGTCAAGATCACCTTCTGTGAAACTGCATTCTCCAATTTGATACTAAGGAAGTTTTGTGGCATGTTATGCTACAAACACCATACTAATGAACTTCAGTTAGAAGAGCTATTTTGTTCTTAGAATATCAGAATTCAATAAAACATTGACTATAACATAATAATAGTAGAGCTGATGTCATTATAGTCTCATATTTCAATAGAGTAAATACACTTTATAGTTGGAGAAAATATAATTGCACAATTTAGCCATTCCAAACCTCATTTTCTTCAAGTATAAATAGGAACAAGAGTCAGTTGTAAATAGTTTGTTTCTCTCTCAGACAGGACAACTTAATAGAGAGAAATTTATTGAACAACTGATTTCACACAGGGTGGTAGCAAACTTCTTTCCTTAACTCTGCCTACAGCATCTAAACAGGATGCCTCTGCTGATCATATCTCTAAGGTTCTCAACCTCTGGTGCAAGGGACGCTGAGTTGAAATCTCACACAGTAGAAAACCTGGGTTTACATTTCAGCTAAGTCACACAATATCAAGACTTAAATAATGAAATATTAATGAGAACATGTTAATATTTAGTGATATGTAATGAAAACTGATCTTCAACTGTGATATCTATAGTGTTTTATCATCCATTCTCCAATATTAAGAAATTTTTCATACCCACATAAATATTATATTCCTATT
The DNA here is from genome assembly GCA_023101885.1 of Typhlomys cinereus. Classification (NCBI taxonomy): domain Eukaryota; kingdom Metazoa; phylum Chordata; class Mammalia; order Rodentia; family Platacanthomyidae; genus Typhlomys; species Typhlomys cinereus. Next base: position 818,329 of record JALPQD010000011.1, on the reverse strand, counting down.
TCTAAGGTGACTATTCAATAAGCTTGAAAACCTATGTTAAGAGTAAACTTAGTTTGAATGTGCTGTGATCAAATGTTTTTAACTAGAGAACATATGACCAAGACAAACTTTTTCTTGATGACTTTATTTTTACTTGGGCCAGACTTGTTTAAAATTTTCATTTATTAATTCAACATATCTTCAATAATTACATATACAGACACATATATACACTTATACAACTATTTCCTTGAAAATGAAAAGTATAAATATGTGAAGATTATATATTATTTACATGTACATATATAACCTAAGAATGTACTAATATAGAACTAGGTATGGTTTCATATTTCCAATAATGTAGTATTACAGCCTACAGGGCTAGGATATAAATATTAACATATATATAGGTATATATTTAAATTAATTTTATATGTTATATATTTAAAAGTATTTCAGATTTACATATTTAAAAATATTTCCTAGGGATTAAGTACACGTAAAATATTAGATTGCAAGTTGTATTTGATTGGCCAAGTTCTGTCACATAACCTCTCTGCCTCGATTCTGTTCAGTATAATTTTTAACAAGAATTAAATAAGTATAAAATACTGATTGAAATGTCTTCCTATACCCTATTACTCTATTAATTCTGATCCTTTATCTTTTTAGAGAAGGTCTCAGTAGTACAGCCAATGCTTGCTTTGAACTCGCAATATCTCTGCTTTAGCCTCCTAAGTGTTGGACTGACTAACATACACTATGACACCTGAATTAAAGAAGTACTTTTGAACTAGGGATATAACTCAGTGTACAATGCCTGCTAAGTTCAATTCTTAGCACCAAAATAAATAAATAAGTAAATAAATACTTTCATTATTGTTCTCTTTTTGAGACACATACAGGAAGGAGAAACATTTAAGCTTTTTAAGCTTAACACTTAAGCTCTGTAACACAACTTCTGAGGAAATAAATGAACAACATCAACTGATATAATCTTTTCTGTTTTATCATTATTAGGAAAAGCTGAGTTAGCACACACATAGAAAGGTACTAAGAAGCCTTAGTTAGGTAAGAGCCACAAACTCTTACTATAGTTACATTGTAATTCTTCTTGAATGGAGAGGATTAGACAGACAAAAGTGCTCCAAGATGCTACATGATCCAATCAAGACTCATATTAGATTCTGGTCCAAGTTCTGTCACATAACCTCTCTGCCAGGAGTCTGTTCAGTATAATTTTTAAAAAACATTCTAGATGATCTCTCATGCTATGACCTCTCATGCTTCCATCAATTCTATTTCTATAATTTGTTTATACAAGAAGAACTGCATCAACAAAGTTGAAATTCTGTACTTTCTGCTGTCTTGAAAAAACACTGACAGTTTGAGTTATGGGTAAAGCAAACATTTTTCTACTCCTGGCCTGGCACAACTGTTGCACGTGTTTTCTAAAAGTTGGTCTGCTTTTACTTAAAAAAAAAATCCAGATTATCATTTCATAACATGGAACTTGATAGTAGCATCTATAAGACCAAAGTTAAAAGGGAAAAATAGGAGAAAGGAGGGGAGATAGGGAGGAAGGAAGGGTGGGAACTATATCTTTTCTTTCCGTTTGTTCATTCAGTGTGAGAAGTTCCTCCAGACCCCTGCAGGAACATTGGTTTTGTAGTTGTCAGTACTGACTCAGCTGCTATAGCTCTGCTTTTACCTTTCACTTTTTAGAATAAAACATTTGTATGACACAATCAATGAAAAAGATAAATGGAGAGTGAAAGGGAAAACCATTGAAGTAGCAGCTGAGCTGACACAAACAGCTATAAAAAAGAAAACACTACAGAGAAAAGCCTTTTAAAATGTCCAGAAAAATGTTGACATCTGAGATATATTAAAGCTTTTTTCTTTCTTTTCTTTTTGTATAGCAGCACTGGTTTTCCCTTTCACCATCCATGAACCTATTTTTTAGTTTAGATCATTGGACAAATGAGTGTAAGGATCTCATTCCAATTTCACATTGAATTTAGAGATATTAGCCAATCACATCAAATTATATAGCATTTTGGTTTTCTTTTTTCTTTTCATGTTGGTGGTTTTTTTTTTTTTTTTTTTTTCTCTGTGCTCAAAAAGACACAGACACAGCCCAAGGAGGGAGCTGCAGGCCAGCAAGAAGGTGCATTGGCAGAACTATGCAGAGCACTGGCACAGTCCCCCTGCACAGTTCATAGCTTCAGCCAGTGCTACTAAATCTTCACGTGCTGATATGAATTTCAGCCCCAACTACTTTCAGGGTAGCTTAAACTTGGAATCAAGATGAAATATTTTTGTTATAAAAAAGCTAAAGTTAAGCCAAATCTACAGAGCCAATAGTGACAGCTTCTACTGGTCCAAATTCGTGAAGGGGAATTCTGGAGGTTCTCCTAAAATGGAAAAAGAAGAACAAAAAGCAGCATTATAGTAAAACATTTTTGTCAGTTTTCAGAAAAGCTTTATCTAAAATTTCTTAGAAATATAATTTCTACTGTTGCCAATATGAAAATACTTCTTGTTAATCTGGAGAAAATTATTGTCCTCCAAAATGAGTTTCTATTAATTTATACTTTCTAGGGACTGGAACATGGCTCAGTCGTAGAGAATGTGCCTCGTATATGTGAGATCATGAGTTCTATTCAAAGTCCTGAGGGTGAGGAAGGAGGAAAAGAAACATTCTAGCTGGATAAGTTTGCTCTTTTCTTTACTCTCCCTTCCCTGTGGTGCTGGGAACTGGGCCTGTGCTTGTGCATGCTTGGAAAGAGAATGGCACACTTTTTACTTTCTGAGGCAGGTCAAGTTGCACAGGCTGGTCTTGAACTTACTCTGTCATTCAAGTAGTTCAAAAGAACTAGCATTCTCTTTTATCAGCTTCCTGAGTAGCTGGAGTTAGAGTTTGTACCACCAAGCTCAGCTCTTGATTTTTTTAAATTTTTTTATTATTATTATTATTTATTCAACTGTGTGCACATGCGTGTGTATGTGCGTGCGCGCGTGTCTGTGTGTGTGTGTGTCTGTGTATGTGTAGAACCACGAAGAATTCGCGAACCACCATGGGCGCCTCCACCTCCTTCTGCCCCGGGATTCACAGGCTCCGCCCTACCAGGACCAGAAGCGCAGGCCGCCCCCGCTTCCGCCTGGCGTATATACGTGGGATCTGGGATCCGAACTCAGGACTTTCCGCCTGCAAGGCGGAGGCTTAACCCCCTGAGTCACCTCTCCAGCCCAGCTCTTGATTTTTTTAAATAATAAGCTTTTTTTAATGAAGACAATCTGATTTCACGAGAAAATACTAATATGGCCTCAGATAAAGCACATTGATGTGTAATATTAATACACCCTTTATGTTTTTCACTCAAATTTCCCAATAATCACAACTTTCATAGATTATCCTTCTTTCTTCCTCCTTCCCTCCCTCCCTCCTTTTTTTTTTTTTTTTTGAGTTGAGGTCTCACATGTCTCAGGCTGCCCTTGAACTCTACATGTAGATGAGGATGGCCTTGAACTTCTGTTCTTCCCCATTATCTACCTCCTGAGTACTGAGATGGCAGACATGTGCTTCTATGCCTGGTATGTGGAGCACTGATGACTGAGCACGCGACTTCACGCATGCTGGGCAGGTGCTCTACCAGCTAAGTTCATTCCCAACTTGTACATAGTCTTTTTTTTAAATTTAATATTATGTACTAAACATACACTGAAACATTGGAAAGAAACTAGATTGTAAGATTTTAGTAATGTAAAGTCAAGATATAGGAACATGAAAGAAACTAAGCACAAAATTTGCTTCTAGCTCTTATATTCAAGTCATTGTAACAAAAATATTTCATAACAGAATTTCTGCAATTCCCAGATAAAGTCCTTGTTAACTTGCTTCATCTCCCTTGGTCAGTTATGCCAAATATTATTCTTTTTTTTTTTTTTTTTTAATTTTTTTTATTTATTCAATTGTGCATGTGTGCATATGTATGTTGTGCGCGTGTGTGTGTCTGTGTGTGTAGAACCACGGACGAATTCGCGAACCACCATGGACGCCTCCACTTCCTCCGCCCGGGATTCACAGGCTCCGCCCTACCAGGATCAGAAACGCAGGCCGCCCCTGCTTCCGCCCGGCGTCTATACGTGGGATCTGGGATCCGAACTCAGGACCTTCCGCCTGCAAGGCAGAGGCTTAACCCCTGAGCCACCTCTCCAGCCCCAAATATTATTCTTGTCAGAGTGTACTTATTCCTTGATAGGACTAAAGAGACTTAGTCTTCAGAGAACCAGGAAAACCATCATCTGGGCATCAACTCTATCAGGTTCACCAGGCTATATTTTCTCAACATCTCAGTGATCTACACTAAAAATTGATGTGCCTTTTTTTTGGAGATAGGTTGTCACAAGGTAACTCAGGTTAACCTTGAACTTACTGCAGCCTCCCAAGTGCTAGTATTAAGGTATGTACCACCTTTTCTGCCTGCCCTCCTTATTTAGATTTAGAAGCAAATTTCTAGTTGTTTACAATGTGAGGCTGTAAAAATTCTTGATGATCCAATATTTACATTAAAGTACAGTAAGACAATGATTCTAACATGTTTGTATTTAAATACACTAAAGCAAACATTCATACAAAAGTTTGCCATCGTTCCTCTGGAACTATTTTTGCATCTTATTTTGTATGTATTTTGTATTTTAGTATTTATAAGAACACCCTACTATATCTTATTTTGATCAACTTATCGCTTCTCAGCCTTTTGGCTAAGATCAAGTGTAGACTTGATCAACTTGATATCACATCCTCACAGTCCATGATATAGTGAAATCATGGTGATCCTTCTGTTTTCTATAGGGAAAAGTTATGTCCTTTGTGTAGAACTGATTGATCCATAGCAGAGTAGACATTCCTGCTACCAATCATCAAGGGAAAGCTTGTCCTAAGAAAAGAAAACTAGAACACAAAGGATGGGCCTCTCTATGTTTTTCTTTTTTTTTTTTAAGTTTTTTTTTTATTATTCAATTGTGTGTGTGTGTGTGTGTGTGTGTGTGTGTGTGTGTGTGTACGCACGCACATGTATGTAGAACCATGGATGAATTCGGGAACCACCATGGATGCCTCCATCTCCTTGTTTACTCTGCCCAGGGATTCACAAGCTCTGCCCTACCAGGACCAGAAATACAGGTGGCCCGTGCTTCCGCCCGGCATCTATACGTGGGGTCTAGGATCCGAACTCAGGACCTTCTACCTGCAAGGCAGAGGCTTAACCCTTAAGCCATCTCTCCAGCCCCTATGTTTTTCTTTTTAGGTTAAACTTTAAAGTAGTATAATGTCTCTCAAAGTTGCCTGCAAGGTGCAGCAAGTTAAATTTGCCACAAGCCAAGAGATGCAAGGAGGCTTACAGAGGAGGAGATGTTACTCATACTCTAACTCACCAGGCAAGAATAAGATCAATTGAATGTGCTTCAACAAATGAAGAGAAAAGAAAATAGCATATATCACGTGTAATAGGGGAAAATATTGTTTGGTTGCTTCAGTTGTATGTGCAACTAGATCATAGGATAGACAACATTTCCTACTATGAGTAGTGATCCAAAATGTCTGAAAGACACTTCTGTACAGGACCCAGATCTATTTCTAAAATTATACAATTTCATGTACTTCATTGTTTAGATTTTAATAGAGTCAAGTCTAATTTTTCCTTATACTGCCACAGGGTTTGTTAAATGTCAAGGTATAATTTCGAGATTTGAACCAAGGGAAAATACTGGAGTGTTGATGGAAATTAAAATGAGTTGCCAAAGGTAGAATTAAGGCTGAAATATTCAATTTTCTTTATTTCTTTGTTTCTTGTGCTGTTACCTAATATAATAGAGTTGGTCTTGTAGCTTCATTAAATTCTATGTTTTCAAAATTACCACTTTTAATAACTAAGATATGAGAAACTGACTAAGTGTGATGGCCAGAACTATACCTAAAATGTCTTAAGAAGACACTCTAAAGAGCTCTTACAAGAAGAGTAAAGATAGATCTATCTTCCAAACTGGGACACTCAGAAGACAACGGTACTCACAAACAAATGCTAGAACAGTGGGTGAAAAGTGAGATGATCCCAGGTAAATTGTGAACCTTCTCACAGGGAATATGAACAACTCTAGATGGGGTGCTCATCCAGGCTTAGGATTTTCTATTTTTAGGATTTTCATTGTTTGAAAAATGGTTGAAATTAGGAAAAAAAACCTAAGCTCTAAAGAAATGGTTGATAATAATACTGAATAGCTTCTCTTTAGTTTTGGATAGAAACAGTATAAAATATTATTTAATATTTGCTTTTAAGAATTGTGTGATGAAAAATGAAGACTTATTCTCCTTTTTATTTAATTAGTTTGGTTAATCTTAAAATTTATCTTTCTAGTCATATAATGATTAGCTATTAGAATCTTTTTTTTATTCAATTGTGTGTGTGTGTATGTATGTGTAGAACCACGGGTGAATTTGGGAACCACCATGGACTGCCTCCACCTAACTCCTTGTTTACTCTGCCCGGGGATTCACAGCCTCCGCCCTACCAGGACCAGAAATGCAGGTGACCGATGCTTCTGCCCGGCATCTATACGTGGGGTCTAGGATCCGAACTCAGGACCTTCAGCCTGCAAGGGAGCTGAGCTACCTCTCCAGCCCCAGCTATTATAATCTTAAGTGAGGAGGTAGCTCTCCAAAATATTGGTTTTTATCTTCATCTTAGATTTTATAATTTTTAAATTTTTATTTATTTTTGCCTGTGTGCATGTGTATGTGTGTGTGTGTGTGTGTGTGTGTGTGTGTGTGTGTGTGTGTGTATGTGTGTGTATCAGAAGGCACTGTGTGTCCCTGTGGAAGACAAAGGGTGACTTCAGGAATCACCCTGAATTTCTTCTACCTCCTTTTTGCTTTGCTGGGATTTCCCAGGCTCTTCCTTCTAAGGCTGGAAATACAGGCTGCCACCATTTTCACCTGGCATTTTTTACGTTGGATCTGGAATGCAAACTCAGATCTTTCTGCTTGTAAAGCAGAGTCTTAACTCCTGATCCATCTTTTTAGTCCCTATTTTGTAAATTTTATAAGTTCACAATATGCTTTTTTTAAAAAAAAAATGGTGATAGGTGTAGATAAATCCACATCAAAATATTTGCTAAAGCCAAGCCTTATAAAAATAAATACGATTGGGCCACAAAGATGGCTCAGCAGCTAAAACACTGGTCAACTGTCATAGTTAGGCACAGGTGTCAACTTAACAGTTGAGGGTTTGAGCTCTGGGCACATTTGTAGAGAATTAGTGGTTGAGTTAGGTAGGCCCAGAGCAAACCTGCAGGAAATTGTCTAGCTTAAAGGGAAAACTCAGCCTATGGTGGCTGGGATTAGGCCCTGGAATAAATCACAGAGAGCTGGTTGAGAGAGTTGGCATCCTTCTGTTGGCCAGACATGCTGGTCTGGCAAGTAAGGATTATCCATCTCTCAGCCGTTATGTGGTGATGGTGTGGCCAGTTCCCTCAGCCCTGGTGTTAGTTCGTGCTCTCCCATCAAGTTGGACTGAGAACTGTAACCAGACTGTTGTAAGGAAATAAACCCCTTGTTCCCTTAAGCTGTTTGATGGTCATTTATCAGCAACTATGCAGATGAACTGCAACACCAACATATAAGATGCCAGGTAACTATAGCAGCCTACCTACAATTCCAGTCTTGGAAGGCAGAGACGTAGACTCTCCAGAGCAAGCTGACTAGCCAGACTAGCCCTGTTAGTGAGCTCTGGGTTTAATTAGAGTCCATGTCTCAAAAAGAACAAAGTGGAATAGTTAATGAAGATAATTCTGGCTATCAACTTTGGGCCTCCACATGCGCATATATGTACATTTGTACATACATGCATGTATATTCACACACATGAACATGCATACACATGTATACATACCCTTCCACATATGTACAGAAAGAGCAAAATTCGATAAAATAATCCTATCCATTGACTTATCATTTATTTCTGTGGTGCTGGGGATTGAACCCAGAGTTTCAGGCATGCTAGACAAATGCTCTCTATCACTGAGTTACATTTCTTGCCCCTGAATTTATTTTCTAGGAACTTAACTTGAAGTATTAAAAAATGTTTCACTGAGAATGAATTAATTTGAGCACACAATTTAAAACTACAGCTGTTTACAATGTAATATATAGGTAATTTAGCAAGTTTCTACTTCAATTTATAATGATTTTTGGAACGTACTTTAATTAGATAATTGACTCTGTGTATAAAGTAGTCTCTGTAAGTGAGGCAGTAAAGTCTATATTTACCTTATCTTCATACATCCTTTTGGCTTCCCTCAATTCAGAACGCAACTGAGAAACTGTTGATTCCAACTCACTGAGCTGACGCATATACATTGAATTTTGGTTTCTTGCTTGTTCTCTAAGGATTGAAAAAAGGCATATAAGCAACTAAGAATAAGTGTGATAGCTAAGGGGTTCTCTCTTTTAAATAATGTCCCTAGTTTATAAGACATTATTAGGTCACTAATCTTTGATTTTCCAAACTTCTTTGTTTAATTCATAAGTTTGTTTTTGTGAGCAGGCCTCTGTTGTCAGAGGGCCTGTATGTCCCTGTGAGGACGATGGGTGACTTTGGGAATCACCCTGGATTGCTTCTACTTCCTATTTGTTTTGAATTTCCCAGGTTCTGCTTTCCAGGACTAGAAGTACAGGCCATTGCCATTTCTGCCTGATGTTTTTACATGGATCAGGGGTCAGCATCTGAACTCAGGATCTGTAGAGGCTTAATCCCTGAGCCATCTCTCTGCCCTAATTTCCAAACTTCTTAAAAGTTTCAGCTCACAGTTGAAGGCAAAGTTCAAAGGAATAGTGTATATTCAGGTAAAAACTCTGAGTTCGAGTCCCCAAAATAACAGTAAACACAAGAAAAACAGTATTAAATAGAAACTGTTACTTGCCAAGTGTAAGTAACCTGAGTGATAGGTATATTAAGTAATGTTTGTTACATTGTTACTACTTCTGCATCAGAAAAAAATGTCCATACAGAGTCTTAACATGCCAGCTCAAATTATAAAATTTTATATGCATATATATTTTATGTATATATTTGTGTGTTTACCCATATAAAGATGCATGTTTTATATACATATGCATTTGTGTATGGCAATACACTTATATATGTATAAATATATATGAATATTTTATATTCTTGGCAGTTTCATACATGAATATGATGGCTCTAAGTCATTTTCACCCCGTATTACCCAATCCTATTACCCCTCCTTTTCCCACTGAAAAACTTTCCCAGTCTACCTCCTTTTTCATGTCTTTGTGTGTATGGCCCATTGAGTTTCTTCAGGGTTGCTTGCATTAGCCTGCGCCTATGCACTTGCTAGAGCATGGATTCAGTGGTTGTGTTCCCCTTCTCATAACCAGCACTAGTCAACAGTCACTCAGTGCCTCTTGAGGTCTTCCCCTTCCATGGTGAGGTGGCAGGCCAATTCTGTTTAGGTCTAGAGATTTATATACACATAATATATATGTGGTGTGTTTCCTTCATGCTATTGTTTAAAATATGAACAACTTAAGAAAGTATTATCTACATTATATACTTTTCTGTTCATTTGAATATTGGAAAAGTTTTACTTTCTTTTTTTTGTTTTTATTATTAATACATTTTTTATTATTATTTCAGCTCATACAAACTTAATAGGTACGCCAGTTCCCTCCCTCCCTCCTCCTCCCCCCAAGTTTTACTTTCTTATGGAATCAATTACTAAACAATTTCTAAAAGGTCTTAGGACAGTGCATTAATTATACTTTATTTATTCAATTGTGCGTGCGTGCATGTGTGTATGTATGTGTGTGTGTATGTGTGTGCAGAACCACGGGCGAATTCGGGAAACACCATGAACAGCCTCTACCTCCTCCTTGTTTACTTTGCCCCAGGATTCACAGGCTCCACCCTACCAGGATCAGAAACGCAGGCCGCCCCCGCTTCCACCCAGCATCTATACATGGGGTTCAGGATCCGAACTCAGGACCTTCCACCTGCAAGGCAGAGGCTTAACCCCTGAGCCACCTCTCCAGCCCCGACAGTGCATTAATTAAAATGAAAGTTTTCAAGTCACCACAAATGACTAACAGTTTCAAAACACCAGTACACACATACTGAATGATTTCTAGTTGACTCTGGATACTATTGGCTTGGCTCCGAGCACTGCTAGCTTTCTCCGTAAGTCCTGTTATTTCCACTTCATGTTCACTTATCAACTGCTCGATCCTATGGAAAGAATGTCATGACTGTTATTTGATACAAGAATTTTTTTCCATAGAGTATCTCCAAACTTGATGATTTTCAATGCTATCATATTTGCCATTTTGATTCAGCTTTATCTATGTTACTCTTTTTTTGAGACAGGGTTTTAGTATGTATTTCTGACTGGCCATAGATTCGTGGACAATCTTCCTGTTTCTGCCTGTCAAGTGATGGAATTATAGATATGAACCATAATGCTTGGCTTTATATAAGCTCTTTTTATATGTATGCATATATTAGTAGTTTGTTTATTATTTATTGGAGAGAAAGCTAGCATATGTGTTACAGTATGTGTGTGGAGGTCAAAGGCAACTTTTGGAAGTGAATATTCTCCTCTGTTCTTCCAGCCTGAGAACTCTGGGTATTGAATTCAAGTTACTTGGTTTGCGTAGAGGTGCCTTCACTCACTGAGTCATGGCGCTGGCCCTATAGTTACATTTTTAATGACAACTCCAGAATCTTTAATCTGAAGTTTTTTGAGGATTTTGGAATTCAGAATTTTATTTTGCAATCATAATAAATTATGAGATCGAGTAGAGTATGGTGGTATGTGCTTAGAGTTCCAGCTACTAGAGAAACTGAGGCAGGAAGATCATTTATGTCCAGGAACTCAAAGCAACATAGTAAGACACTCTGTTAAAAAACAAGCAACTGTGAGTATTATGAGCATTACATGACACCTAAATTTGAATCACTAAATCAAAGATTATAAAACCTTTATGTCAACAGATAAGTGATGAATTTGATCAAATTTAATCATCCTTCTTTTGAAGGAAGCCTTGACGTTACACCGGTGCTGTATTGACCCAGACCAGTATTAACAAAAATTTTCTCATTCTGGCTATCTAAGTTCCTTATCCCTCCATGTAGAATTCCAAGTAGTTTCCCTGCTCCTAATAAGTAGCCCCAACCATGGGCGCCTTCTCTTAATAATTTTCCATCCACTGATGCCCTCACCTTTTTCCATAGTTACAAATCCCCACTTGTCCTTACTGTGTGGATGTCAGCTTGGTTTCTCTCACCCCACAGAAAACTTCTATTGCAACAGTCTTGAATAAAATCTTCCTTGTGGTTTAAACAAATGCCAGACATCCCCCCCCCAAAAAAAATTAAAATGAGTTTGCCACAAAGATATAGGAAAAAAAACTGTATCTCAGCTTTGTGGATTTTGAATTATAGGGAAGAGATTATTTTCACTATGACAGAAACTTACCTATCTTGATGTTGTTGAAGAAGTAGTTCTATTTTGTTCTGTGATTCAGATTTCAGTGTTTCGAGCTGATCTTCAACCTGATTTTAAGAAAAGAGACATTGTTTTAGGTGTTGATAATTCTAAAGCTTGACTCAGATTCAGATTTTCAATTAAAGTAATGCTTAAGAGAGATGTAAATAGAAACGAAACTACAATGGAATAAATTCTTTTACTATGCTATGTTAGCTTTTTTACACTAACTAGTCTACACAGGCAAATCAAGCTAATTTCTTATTAAGAGGGAACACAGTGAAAGGAACCTCTATTATCCCAGAGAACAAAACTGAGAACTCAGCTTACTTTTAAGAATTTTAAACATTAATGCTTAATACTATTTCTTATTGGATTCTATTATAAAATTGATGTAGTGTTCTCACCACTTACTGGAAATATCCTCCCTTTAAGATAAGAAATTTCTGTGTCTAGTTCTCTTAGGATTTTACTAATAGCTGAGCCCAAGCTGCGGAAGTGCACAGTAGACATGCTGTCGTGTTCACATATTTTCTTGCCTGAGGCATCTTCAAAGTCAGTCAGGACTGATCGGATCTCTTGCAGCACCCCTTCATGACCAAGCATCATTTTTCTTAGCTGCTCTATCTGTGTGCTACTGTCTTTCAACATGTCCTCCTTAAGGCATCTGGCAGCCTCAAGTTCATGAACTGTATTTTGAAGCTGATTTCTTAAATCTTCCTGGGACTGACTCTCTCTTCGTCTATGAAATAGTTAAGAGAAATAATATTGATAAAAAGTCATTTTTCACACAAATAGTTATGCTACAAGTGTGGGGGGTATTTAGACAGAGTATTGCTATGTATTTCAGGGCTAGCTTTGAACTCAATTATGTATCCGAGAACGGCATCAAATTCACAGCAATTCTCCTGTCTCAGTTTCCTTACACTGGGATGACAGTCACATGCTGCCGTACTTGGCATTAAAAATAAAACCATGAGCTAGGGAAATGGCTCAGTGGTTAAAGCCTTTGCCTTGGCAAGCAAAAGAACCTGAGTTCAGACCCCCAGATCCCACATAAATATACAGGATGGAGGCCTGAACTTTCATTCTTGGAAGGCAGAGCCTGGGAAAACCTAAAGCAAATAATGAGACTGAGCGACCCAAGAAAATCCCCAATGTCACCTTTAGGCGTCTGTAGGAGCATGTGCACACACACACACACACACAAGCATATGCACACACAAAAACGAGTAAAACCATAAAATAATCCCTGTGGGGGCAAGGAGAGGGTGTATCTCCTTGATAGAGCACTTGTTTAACATGCCTAGACCCTGGAATTAACCTCCAGTATGTGAGGTGGGGAGAGAGGAATCTGGTAACAAATTCCAACCTGATATCAGCCATAGCATCTCTCTCCATTTGCATTTCTTGAAGTTTTGTTTGCAAATCAATGACTGACTGCCTTAAGTAATACTTTTGTTTTTCATGTAGTTCATTGCTCTGAAATAAGAAAAAGTGAACTAAATTAATCTCTACTGAAAGAACATAATTCCTTATGGATAATCATTTTCCAAAGGCTATAATTATTCATTTACTGTTAGGTGTACAAAATTTCTCTCCCTCATCACAGTAGTTCAGTGCCCAGTAAGTAACTTCTTGCCTAGATAATGGGGATACATTAGCCAATTTCCTGGTTTGGCCTCTCTTTATCCATTCTCCATTAAAAAAATTTTTTTTTGAAACAAATCTGCCTTCTACTTCAAAGTGATAATGGCAGTAATTTTTGGTCTTTAAAGTGGGAAAATTGGTTGAAATTATAAATTCAGAAAAGTCAAATCTCACTTCCAGCCCCCTTAGTGACAGATACCACCACTGAAAATGTTAATGTGCTATTTCATGGAACTGTGCAGGTCAGATGCTGAATGGTCTCCCAGAATAACTGATGACCAGAGTTTGCCTCAGCTTTGTCTACTGCCTCATCCTGGATTCTGAACAGAAAACCCAAGACCACTGATCACTGGAAGAAAGATTACAAAACACAAAAATCAGAGACTAAAACAAGCAAACAGAACCAAACAAACATCCAGAGGAAATAAAGACAGATAATGCAGAGACTAGAAAAACTTGTGTTTGCAGAGAAATTTAAGAGACAGTACAGACAAAAAGAACAGGATACCAAAGCTGGCCATGCTGGTACATTCCTGTATCCTAATGGTTAGGAGGCTGAGGTGGGAGGATCCCAATGTTATGATCAGCTTGGGCTACACAGTAAGACCCTGTTGAAGAAAGGGAAGGAGGAGAGAGAAGGAAAAAGGTAAGAAAGGAATGCGGAGGAGGAGAAGGAGGAGAAGAAAAAGGAGAAAGAAAAACAAAAGGGGATAAAGGCAAAAAGAAAAAGGTAAGGAAAGCAGCAGCAGCTCATTAGTAGCATCTCTGGCTAGCATGCATGGAGTCCTGGAAGCCCAGCACCATCAGATGAGAGAGAGAGAAATGTGACTATGGAATGAATTACTGTATCAAATGTTGAAAAGTCATTTAAGGAATGTAAAGTTTTAAGTAGATTCACCTTTACCCCCCCTCCTCACAGAACAACTCTCATCCCTATTATTTTCTATTTTAAATATCTCAGTCCAAGACTGTAATGAAGGAACCATGTCTTCTCCATCTTTATATATTTACTACCTCACACAATATCCACTACATAGAAGAAGTATATGGTAAATATTACAAGTGGTCAAATAGCACTATTATTACTGACTTCGCAAACATTTATCAGAACCTAACCAAGTATGACATCCTCTGTATGACATACAGAAAATAAATTAAGACACTTAAGAGTACCTCAGTACTTCCTTTGTCTCTCTCTATACCTTCACTAACGTATTCATCATAAGGTATATGATAATCTTAAATATCAATCTGGCACCTGGGAGGTGGACCTCTGGGCACACCTTTGAAGAATAATCTAGTTAAGGCAGGCCTATCACAGGGTGTCTTCATTTACAGTTGATGTGGGGAGACCCAGTTTATTGTGGGTGGGACCATTCCTTAGGCAGAGAGATGAAGGCGAGAGCTAGCTAAGCATTTGGCAGGCAGGCAAGCCAGCAAGCACGTAGCACTGGTCCTGCCCCCTGCTCTTGCTTTGGATGCGATATGACCAGTTCCCTCGGCTCCTGAGGCTGGATGACTCTCTCGGCATGATAGAGTTTATATAAACTACAATTGTGAGTTGAATGAAACTTTCTTCTCCCCTAAATTTTTTGCAGTATAAGTTTATTTATTGCAGTAATGTTATGAAGCTAAAACAAGATATTACTACTTGCTTTAATGATCAGTTTGCCTCCAAACTCACGAGCCCTAGCTTATTCATCTTTGTATGGTATGTACACCACAAAATGGCACACAGTTTTCAGTACGTAATACAATTTTAGGTTCTCTCCCTGAAAACTGAAGCCTAGAGGAAAGACCTGAAAAGGAAATGCTTGAGCTAAGCCTTGGTGGGTAATAAGTCTGTTCACAGAAAAGATGAAGAAAGGGCTTGGGCAGAGACATAAAAGCCTAGATTGGCAAGGCCTTCTAGGACAAGGCTTAATATTGCTGGAACAGAGGGCACACACAGAGAATGGATACTTGGCCTTTAGGAAGTAGACTACTAGGACTCAATATAAAGGTATAAAGCCAATTCAATTCTATATAATGATAACGAAATTTTTGACAATCTTCTTTTTATGCAATTTTTCTTTTATTCTTTGAAGTTTAATCATATATACAATGAAATTAACTCTTTTTACCCCATAATACACAATCCTATCTCCCTCTGAAATCTTTTTTATTCCCTTTTTATTCTTCCTCCTATTTTCATATCTTTTTGTCTGTGTGACCCACTGAATTTAATAAGAGTTGCCTGCATTAGCATGTACCTAGGCAGAGGTACATGCTAGGTGCTCAGTGGAACACAGCAATATACACCACTTCATTTCTCATAGCCAACAATAACCATCAGTAAGTCTCTCAGGGAGGGGCAGTAACTCATGAGGTCTTTCCCCTTCCATGATGAAATACTGACATTTCATCCAATGTGAACAATCTTGTGCAGGATTTGTATAAGTAAGCAAAGCTGCAGTGAGTTCTTGTCATGTCTAAAAGACACTGAAGGCACTCTCAATTCTAACTCTCACATTCTTTCCACCCCCTCTTCTGCAATGCTCCCTGAGCCTTTGGGTATATAAAGATATTCTGTTTAGTAGTAAACAACTTCTAAACTCTACTTAGCTATACTGTATACACACACACACATATAAAAATCTTACTTTCTATCATTATTTGTGAAGAGAAGCTAGATATCTTAATAGCAAGACAACAGACCTGAATCAATTATTAATTATAATAATAAAGTCATCCGTTATAATATTTTGGATCACTCAAATTTTATTAAAATTATGACTTAAGTACCAAGGCCTTACAATTATTAATGAAATGAAAATGAACAAGCAGATTAACCCAGTAGAAGAAGTCAAATTATCAAGTTTAACCAATAGAACCATGGACAATGTTTTCTTCTAAGAAGCTTAGATTTTATCACAAGACATTATGCCTTCTTATTGCTCTAAAAATGATTTCAGGTGCTAGAAAAGAAAGCAACTCACTTCATTTAGTCTTTTCTGCAAATCTTTGACTTGATGTGAATATTCTTCCAAAACACGTTCGATGTGTTCCTTTCCAGGGTAAGGGAGGACTTTTCTATGAGAATCAAGTTCTACTTCATATTTAGGGAAGAAAGGAATTTGTGTTAAAGTCCCAGTTGTAGCTGTGTTTTCAGTTATTGTACTGCGAACAGGTGGCACGAAAAATGGACTTGAAGAACCTAAAGAATTATTAGGTTAATATTAAATATTAAAGAATTCATTAATTATTCACAAACTAGCTTTATGGAAAACATTATCCTAGGAGATTTCCCTTACTGACTCCTAAGGGAGCACAAGGTCTCATTTTTAAAAATTGGCCAAGGTAAGGACAGTTAAGAGCACTGAGGAAGGAAGACGAGCACCAGGTCAAAGAAGGAGCAGGTTGGAGGGAGGCAGAAGAACAAGTGACACTGGAATGGAATGAGTCTTGAAGTGTATATGAGCAATACTTAGTCTGAGAAGAAAAGGACATGCAGGAGAACAGGAGCACCATATCACAGGCCCAAGCACTCAGACAGGAGAATATTCTGAGCAGGAGGAAAGCAGTCACCAGGTGTGAGCATGGAAATACAGACGGATCATGAAGGGCCATGTGGCTATGCCAAGGGGTTTGGACTTCATCTGCCACGTTTGAATCCTTAGCTGGGAAGATTGTGACACCTTTAAGAGATAGAACCTTGAGGAGAAAGGCACTGTCACAGGGGGGCAGGCCTTAAGGTTTGCAGGAAACCCTACTTCCTCTTCCTCTCCTGCCTTTCCTATTCCATGATGGCTGTAGTGATCTACACCAGCCTCCTGCTTCTGCCTCCAGCCTTGCCTTCATTTATGTGATTTCCATCATGAATGGACTGTATCTCCTTTGGAACTGTAAGCCAAATACATCTTCTTTTCTACCCTTAATTGCTTGAGTACTGTCTCACAGCAAAACGAAAAGTAACCAACATTTAAGCTTTTTTAAATACAAAAAGTGTGTGTGTGTGTGTGTGTGTGTGTGCAAGCACGCGTTGGCGGGGATGGGGGTGGGGAGGTGGGGGGTAGGGGGTGGGGTGGGGTAGGGGGTTATTTTTGACATGGACCATGTCCGAAATCCACTACCTTCATTAGGGAGAGAGATTGGAGTTCCTGGGGTTGGGATGGGGGAGTGAAATAGCTAAAAGATAAGAGATTGGATTACAGAAGCGCAGCACTACTGCTAATGAGATGTACAAACAGAGAGTAGAAAGCTAAAGAAAAGATGATTAAAAACAGAAGAGACTAAGAACAGTGTGTCTGTGACCCTGACAGGCATCCCACCAGAACAATGATATTACAAAGAATAATGTTCTTCCTAAAGGGAAGAGATAACTCATGGAGTAAGTCTGACCAAGAAATACTAAAGGAAAAGAAGTGTGTTGAGGCTAATTGTAAATCAAAACAAGTAATAAAGGTATATGCTTAAATCAGATACTCTCAGTTTAAAAGAAAAGTTGATTTCTTCTTCGAAAATGGAATTATGAGCAATAGTAGATGTTCATGACTATGTTCTGTGCCCTGCAGTTAAAAACAAAACACACTAAAAACTAGGAGCATGGATGAATAATATGAAGATTGCTTAACTCTAATTTTTCCCATTTTGTTTTATAAAAGGTACATACTTCCATTGGATATGATGCCAGTCGATAAAAGGTCTTCACTATTTGATTCACAAGCTTTTGGCTCCATAGTAACTATTTTCTACCACTTCTTAGAGATCTTGAAATAGGAATGCTTCCCAGTGTAAATTGTTTAGTTCTTGTCTATGAAAAGCAAAGATTTGTGTGGGAAAAAGTTCACAAAATAGGAACTGACTTTGTCAACATATGAAATACAGTAAGCAATTTTTCTTTAAAAATTGTTATGTATGCAGATATATTTGTTATTATATAAAACTAAATGTTAGGTAAAACCTTATTGTGAAAATTGCTGACATTAAAGGTCAAGAGGGTTATCAAAGATAACCTGAAAATTAAAAACTGATACTTGAATTATTGTGATGATTTAATTATTATGGTAATTAGTGTTCTGATTTGGAGCAGAGTTATTCTCTTAAATCTTTTATATTGTAAATAATGAAAGAAAATATCTCTGTAGCAAAAACTGCAAATTGGAAAATAAAAATCATTAATACAAGTTGAAAACCTTCTTGGATATTAATGTTTTCGATTTTAGATTTGGTCAAGAGGGGACAACTCTAAACTTGGAAAATAATGGTGGTGGACTAATTCCAAATATTTTTCTTCCTAAAAAAATTAGCAAAGGTAAGAAATAAAACATCATGTATTTTATACCCTTAATGTCCTAAAGATAGAATATCACAACTTTCAACTATCTACTTAGAAATTGAGAAAACTTGGGGCTGGAGAGGTGGCTCAGGGGTTAAGCCTCTGCCTTGCAGGCGGAAGGTCCTGAGTTCCGATCCTAGACCCCACGTATAGGGACGGCCTGCGTTTCTGGCCTTGGTAGGGCAGATCTATGAATCCCCGGGCAGAGTAAACAACGAGTTAGGTGGAGGCAGTCCATGGTGGTTCCCGAATTCACCTGTGGTTCTACACACACACACACACACACACACACACACAATTGAATAAATAAAAAAAGAAATTGAAAAAAATTCTCTCCAGGGAAGTTCCTAAACTCTATCTACAACCATTGTAATGGAAAATGGGAGAGGCTAAAAAGACACACACACACAATTGAATAAATAAAAAAAGAAATTGAGAAAACTTTTCTCTCCAGGGAAGTTCCTAAACTCTATCTACAACCATTGTAATGGAAAATGGGAGAGGCTAAAAAGACTAAAAAAAGGCAGAGGCAATCCAAAGATTGCAGAGTATAGACAAATGGGGAAACTCCTGTTGTTGGGTAACTGTAGTGTCCAGGTGAGCCGCCTTCTTTTTTTTTTTAATTAATTAATTAATTAATTTTTTCCACTCATACAAACTTAATAGGTACCCCGGTCCCCTCCCTCCCTTTTACCCTCCTTGGACCCCTTTGTTTCTTCCCCCCTTTTCCCCTTCCTTCCCCCCCCCTTTCTCCCAGTAAGCCTCAATTTCCACCTATCCCAAATGAGATTGCCACCATGCTTTTCAAACCATTCTTCAAAAAAAAAAATTACTTATTTATGTGTGTGTGTGTGTGTGTGTGGTGCTACAGCATGTATCTGTAAGTCAGAGGAAAGTGTGTGGAAGTTGGTTCTTTCTTTCTAAAATGTTTCCAGGGATGGAACTCATGTCATCAAGTTTGAAAATAAGTGCCTTTATCCACTGCATCATCTCACTAGCCCACTGAATCTCTTACTCAAACCGTTTATAACCACTAGAAGCTTCAACTATTCTAAGCCCCCGTCACACACCCTTCTCTCTGTCCAAAAGGCAATTCTATGGAATACAGAAAGCTAAATTAAACATAGTGTGAAAACCACAGGTAAAGAGCTCTTGTTGCACTTATATTTTAGATATTCCAGGTTAGTGACATATTAAGGTTAAAGCTTCAAACTTTCTAAAATAAATTGGATACAGATACAAATAAACTAGTGAAATATGTATGCTTATAATTGTTAGTAAACTAGAAATAAAATAAGAGATACCTTAATTTCTGGAAATTCTTATTTTCAATTATTCTATTAACACCTGAAAAAGTAAATTCTGCTTATTAATACATATCTTTCATTAACTAATTTATTGTTTCCAAAAGTTCAATTTATAAGTTCACTTTTATCACCTAAGGTTTTGAAATTTTATATATAACAGTAATAACAAAGCTATTTTTCTCATTTTGCATGAAGACACATTTAAAATTTTTACATAGTTTATGAATAAGAGAAAGAGAAAATATGTACACATGTCGTGACACTCATGTGGAAGTCAGAGGACAATTCTCAGAAGCTGGTTTGCTTCTTATACCATGAAAGCTCTGGGGATCAGAATCAGGTTGCTAAGTTTGTTCATAGGTACTTCTACCTACCAAGCTTACCAATTATCTAGGCTGCATTTGTATACTATAGTATATTCAGTTATATACTCCCTCTGCATACAATACTTTGTAAACATACATCTTATTGGTATTATCAATATGGTACAAAAAGTAAAGTGACAGATATATACAACTCCAGTATCTTCAGTCTAAGACTTGATCTTTCCCAGGTACAGTCCAAAATGACTTAAACTGACCAGCTGAATACCTTCCAATAATTTAAACTCTTTGACCAGACACAGATTCAGGGGTAAAGAACTTTGTCTGGAGCCGTAGAGTTATTCTCTCTTGGCATGGGTCTGCCAAAAAAAAAAAAAAAAAAAGTATATTGGAATAATATATGTATATATATGAATTAAACAATGAGAATTTTACTAAATATCTTAGTAAAATAAGAGGTTATTGTATTTTAAAATCTGAATCTCCTCTATGTGCAAAATTAGGACTATTTAACAGAGACCAAGAGAGGTGTGTTCCCCTTTAAGGTAGAGATGGACTTTCTGAATACACATGTAGTGAACTTTCTCATGAGGTGTTGAAGCTGAGGATGATGAGCAATTGAGACGGCAACTTGTCCTTTTTGGGGCAAATGATGAACTATGTCTCTGAACATGTGGAAATCACATGATTTCCAATAAAAAACACTGATAACAAAAGGTAACTTTTCCACACTGGTTTCAATCACAGCCATGCCAAGAGAGAATAACTCTACGGCTCCAAAACTTTCAGCCTATTCTATTAAAAAGCTTTGTTCTGAAAAAATTTTAATAAGTTTGTGTTTATTATCTGTACATATGTTTATACATATGTACAACTGTATTAAATTCATCTTAGCCTAATCTGTCCTCTTTGCCCATCAAACTTACTTTCCAGTGTGTACTCAGATCATGACGCCATAAACCTAACTTCCCTAGTTGGGCACGTTAATGCCTTCAGCTTTTTGCCTGCTTAGACTCCACATCTAGGTAATAATCACTGGATTCTTGCAGAATCTACCTTTACAATATAGTGTCAGTCACTAAAGAAACTTCAGGGGAGGGAGGGAACTGGTCTACCTATTAAGTTTGTATGAGCGGAAATAATAAAAAATGTATTAAAAAAAAGAAACTTCAGGTGTGGGCAGAAGTCATAAGGCAGGAATTGCTGAGTTTATAATTTAATTTTAGTCTCACTGATTTTTTATGCTTTTATCAATTTTTCCCAGACCTACTATAAAACGCCTTAAAATTATATTTCTCACTTTAATTTCTTAAGGGTTTCCTTTAAAAACAAACCATTTTGCCAAATCTTGCTCAAAGATTAAGATTGGGACCCAAGACTAGCACTCAAAGTCCTTTGCCATCTGGCCTGAGCAATCCTTCCCCCTTGTAGATGCTGTACATGAATATAAGTCTACTCGCTGTGTGCTGAGTAGTGCCTTCTGTTAGGACTGATTGTATTTATGCTGCCCATTTAATTCCTCTTTTCCTTCCAAAAAAAAAAAAACTTCTCTACTTTTCAGGCTGCAAAGAAAAGTCCAATATTCACAGTTAATGTACACTAACCCCATATTGAAAATCAATGTACTAATAAAAGGAAATAGTTCAGTTTCTCTGGGGGAGGGGGGAAGAATTCCATGTGGGCAACCATATTTGTAAGACATGCTTCCCTTCTTTTCCCATGTGAAAACTGGCAGGTTTCAATTACATAATTCATGAACATAAAGCATTTTACACAGAACATGAAGCAAGCATTTGATGTCTCTGACATTTGGACAGTTTCTGAGAACAGTGTTCAATACCAGAGACAGAGCTGTCTAGGATAAAGACCAATCATGCTTCTACCCTGTTAACTTAAATTCTAGTGGGGAAAGACTGACAAAATAAGATTTTGGAAAACTGGTCAGGTTTCCAAATGAAGGAAACAATGTAAAGTAGTTGATTATCAGATGGAATCAATGTCTGGTTAAGGTAGGTCAGTGAGGACCTTTCATAGTAATATTTGCATGACCAAAATGAAAACAAAAAATCTGGAGGTAGTTTCTTAAAAGGAAATACATACAAAGGTGAGAAGAGCACTTGCTGACAGTGTGGGTAAGACTACTGAGGGTTCAAGGTAGTCTGAGAGGCCTGCTTATAAAGGCCGCCTGCATACTGTGTGTCCAGGGGACTGTGGTACTCCAGAAGCTGGGAAGAAAATGTACTGAACAGGAGGTGAGGCAGCTATGAGACATGGGACAGTCCAGTGCAGAGATCCAAAGCTAAAGCAGAGATCAAAGAGGAACTAACTAGTGCTGATTTGGCCTGGGGATAGACTGCAAAGATAGACTTTCTTGGTTGATGAAAAATGTCCTAAAACTGAACTGTGTTGCTGACTTCTATAGTCTGCAATTACTGGGCTGTACACTTAAAATACATGAAGTACATGGTATACAAATTATGTCTCAAAATAGTTTTGAAAGAAAGACTGGAAGTGGGAAGTATAAATACACTGCCTGGTGCCCAGAAGTGAATCAGTAAAACTTAAACACTGCTTCTTTCTGAACCCTGAGAACCCCAAAATCATCTTAGTTTACTACAGAGTTTGCTTTTTTTTTTTTTTTTTTTAATCAGATTCCCACGTTCCTCACATGGAAGCACTCCTCTGTTCCCACTTGTCTCTGACTTTAGTCCTTGATACTGGGTGTCTCCAAATCTTTGGCATATGCCTGTTGGAAAGCCAATAATGACTTGGTTGAGGAGCAAGCCTGTGTCACTTTTTTCCTTTATTCTCTTTAGTCAGAATACAGCGATATATCAAGGAAAGGATTCGTTTTTAAAAGCAGGTTTCCGGGATTAGAACCAAATGTTTTGAGAGGCCATCCTGTCCACTACGACATGTGACACCATCTACTCTGGAGATAGGTGATTGAAAAAAGGCCCTGTTTAATAGATGCTAAAATTATAAAGTGGATCGCCCAAGCATTTATTAGAACAGTGTGCTTCCTGAAAAAACACAAGCAATTTTGAATACATAAAAATAAACTGTCAGTTTCTTGCTGTCCTCAATTTACAAGAGGACAGTATCTCCATGGGTGAAACCATTTATCCTTAATAAGCAAGTGTATGTATGACAAAAACAATCATTACGGCAGAGGGGGTAGTGTTGGGCCTCTGCCAGCATTTCTCCACTCCCATAGGTCTTATAATACAGAGAAACGCTGGACTTTGGGATGTGTGGACAATGTTGGCACTTCAAATTTTTTCTTGAATTTGGTGCCAAGAGTAGCAGTTGCCAGTCCAAAAAAAAAAAAAAAAAATCGTTAGGGACAGCACATGCCACTTTCCTTTGCCCCGACTTCAAAGCCGGCGCGACCGACGACCCCACCACACCCAAGCAAGGGATGGAGACTAGAGCGGCGTGTGGCTGGCGCGAACCGCGGAGCCCTGACGCGGGCTGCAGCGAAGGCTCTGGCCGAAAGAGCCTCGGCAAGGCCTTTCCCTGCTGCGACGAGGATGGTGGGCGCCCGCCGCTGGACTCCAGCCCCTTCCGGGACCCCCCAGCCAGAGCCAGCAGCTCCTTTGCCAGGATCCGCTGTGAGTCCCCGCCAATCAAGCGACTTCTGCACGGGTCCCCTGGGTTTCTGCCACCGTCCCCCTGTCCCCGTTCTCTAGATCCCCACACACGGCGGAGGAGAAAGTGACTGGGTCTATAGCAGGTGCAAACGCAAAGCCACGGAAGGTTCTGGAAATAACGCGAGTCGCTCCACGTCTTCCAGAGAACGACCCACCCCCGTTCCCCGGGCCGTTGTACCTGCTACCAACACCTCGTCCTAAAAGACCGGCCGCATGTCCGCGGGGGCACCGCCGCACCTGCGCGACCCCGGGACCAGCCGGCTCCCCGAGGCACAGCAGCGGCGGCAGCTCCCCCGCGGCCGGCCAGACGCTGTCTCGCCCCCACCGCGCGGCCACGCGGCGCTCGCTCCCGCTCAAGCTGCGCGCGCGCCCCGGGTGACGGTTGGCCGCGGGGCGCGAGAGGGCGGACTCGAGGCGCGAGGGGCGGGGCTCGATGTACCAGGTGCGGGGCGCGAGGGGCGGGGCTCGATGCAGCAGGTGCCGGGCGCGAGGGGCGGGGCGCGAGGGGCGGGGCGCGAGGGGCGGGGCGCGAGGGGCGGGGCGCGAGGGGCGGGGCGCGAGGGGCGGGGCGCGAGGGGCGGGGCGCGGACGATCCTGTTTCGCTGCGGCTTGAATGTTTATTCCTTGCGGGGACACCATCCGTGGATGTGTCGCTGGGGCAGCCGAGACAGAAGGGACAAACTACCACTCAAGCAGACGTCGCACCCTGCCCGCACCCCTTCAGAATCCGGCCTTGACTCTCTGCTGTGGGATTCCTCTCACTTTTCCTCCTCCCCCATCGCCGTCTTCTGCCACTGTCACAGTTGCTCCCACGAAGATCCTCCCGGACACGGAAGGGGTGCGCACCCATGTCCCCTGTTAACCTGTGCCCCAAAGGTTGAGCCCAGCCTCTGGACTGCCCGCCTGGTCTTCTCCTGCGTAGTCTCCGACAGACATCCCACCTGTCGGTGCAGTTCCCTTGACATTCCGAGTTAACCGAGTGACCAACTCCTTTTTTTTTTTTAATTTATTCAATTGTGCGTGTGTGCGTATGTATGTGTGCACGCGCGTGTGTCTGTGTGTGTGTAGAACCACGGACGAATTCGGGAACCACCATGAACGCCTCCACTTCCTCCGCCCCGGGATTCACAGGCTCCACCTTACGAGGACCAGAAACGCAGGCCGCCCCCACTTCCGCCTGGCGTCTATACGTGGGATCTGGGATCGGAACTCAGGACCTTCGCCTGCAAGGCAGAGGCTTAACCCCTGAGCCACCTCTCCAGCTCGTGACCAACTCCTTTTGCAGGCGGCCTCTGCTGCTGCTGGGTCTCAGTCCGGGCCGGGTGTGTTCCTGGGATAGCTGAGCCTTCGGGCTCTACAGATCTGTTTCCTCCGCTGTGCTTCGGTTACTCTCTTTAGTTCTAATGTGGAATTTACTAGCTGGGGATTACTCTCAGACCTCTCGGTGCAACCCGAACCTGTGTTCCAGGGAAAGGTTCCAATTGTGGAAATCTGATAGTCACATCCTGTATGATTTCATTTTTCATTTTTTAAAATTTATTTCTGCGTGTGCTTTCATGTGTCCATGTGTGTGTGTGTGTGTGTGTGAGAGAGAGAGAGAGAGAGAGAGAGAGAGAGAGAGAAAGAGAGAGAGAGGGCATCATGTGTTCCTGTGAAGGACCAAGGGTGACTCCGGGAGTCTTCCTGGATTGCTTCTACCTCCTTTTTTGCTTCACTCTGGGATTTCCCAGACTCCACCTTCCAGAGCTGGAAGTACAGGCAGTTGCCAATTTCTGTCTGGCGTTTTTACATGTGATGTAGGATTTGAACTCAGGTCCTTCTATTTGCAAGGCAGAGGTTTAACCCCTCTCCCGTCCCAGTTTTCTCTCTCTTTCTCTCTCACTCTCACTCTCCCAACCCCTTAGACTGACTTTGAACTTAGTATGTAGTGAGGATGGCATAGAATTCCTGATCTTCTTGCTTCCATCTCCCAAGTGCTGGGACTATGGATGTGGACCAACACACTTGAATTCTTTTTTAATATTTTATTATTTATTTAAGGGGGGGCTGTGTATGTATGCCATGGTACATGGGTGGAGATCAGAGGACAACTTTCAAAAGTCAGTTCCCTTTTTCTTTCTACCATGTGGTCTTCCAGGGTTATCCAACTTCAGTCACCAGGTTTGTGAACTGACATCCTTACTTGCTGAGTTATCTCAACTGCCCTTCACTTTTCTAAGTTTTTAAATTATACTATTTATTATAGCCAAGAACTATTTAAACCCACATATAGGCCTGAGAAGGGATGTGTACCTGATTTTACTATAAAGATCTTGGCCTTTTGAAGTGCCTCGTAGCTTTACTTTATGATATTTTAAAGTGTTGAATCAAATCCAGCTTCTTGCCTTTTAAACTAAAGAATTTAAAGATAAAGGAAAGGGCTCAGGGTTCTTTTAACATCCACTCTGCACACGTTTGCAGAGCACCTGCTGAATGTCGGTTTTAAAGACAAACATAGAAGACAAAAGAAAGCTGCCCTGGTGGAGTTTACGTTCTTGTACCGAGAAATGAATAAAACACAAACTGACAAGTTCAAGTATGTCAGGTGAGAGTAGGTGTAATGGAGGCAGAGCACAGAGATTAGCTTGGGGGTACCATTTTCTTGGTGTTGTCTGGGAATGACATTTTTTCTTTTTCTTTCTTTCTTTCTTTCTTTCTTTCTTTCTTTCTTTCTTTCTTTCTTTCTTTCTTTCTTTCTTTCTTTCTTTCTTATTTGGTGTGTGTGTGTGTGTGTGTGTATGTGTGTGTGTGTATCAGTGGTTGCCTGTGGAGGACCAAGGATGACTTCAGGAATCATCCTGGATTGCTTCTACCTCCTTCTTGCTTTGCTCTGGAATTTCCCAGGCTCCGCCCACCAGGGTCAGAAGTGCAGGCCAAAGTTTCCACCTGGTGTTTTTACGTGGGACCCGAGATCCAAACTTAGGACCTTCTGCTTTTGAGACAGAGTCTTAATCTTAATCTCTCAGTCATCTCTCCAGGCCCTGGGAATGGCATTTCTGACATTGGGCAGAGACCTATGGTCTGAATAGAAGGGAACCACGTAGCTAGAAATTTTCAAGCATGTTCCTGGTGTATTGGAAATCAGTGAAGAGGATAATGAAGCTTTAACCTAGTGGATGGAACAAGACTGGGGGAGTTCTGATCAAGGCACCAATCATTCTTTGGTAATAGTCCATACTTAAATCTGAGATGTTATATGTCTTCAGGAATCAGTTCCAACTTTAGATCACCAAACCCTCTGCTGGGCATTAGAAGAGTTCAAAGAAGATCTAGTTTTGACCTAAAGGAACTTGTGTCCTTTGTAATGTCAATGGTAGGATATGGTAAGGAAGCCTTGAACTAGACATGGTATGAGCTTTGATACTAAAGCTAGTTGAACTGTGGTATGAAATTATATGTGTGTGTATGTACATGTATGCATGTGTATGTGGAAGTTTATAGTTGAGGTAGTGTCTCTCAATTGAACCTAGACTTCCCCAGCCCACTATGCTAGCTAGGCAGTTTGCCTTCTTGTCAGAGTCCCTGATTCTGCCTTCTGAGTATTAGGGATTCCAGATGGCTTCTGAAGATCCAAACTCTGGTTCTCACACTTGTGTGGTAAGTGCTCTACCCACAGAGTCATCTCCCAGCCCGTCTTTTTTGTTGATTTTATTCTGCATTCATCTTGTTTTGCTATTTTCCCAAACTGAAATTCTATTTCAATTAAACCTTAATTCCTAAGTCCCTTTCCCTACAAGCCCAGCACCCACCATTCTACCTTCTGTGTTTGTGAATCATCTACTGTAGGTGCCACATATAAGTGTTAAAAGCACAGTGTTTATATTGGCAAAAACTTTATTTTTTGTACATGCATGCTCCTCCAAGTGACTGACGGCAAAGAAGGCATGTAAGGCACTTCATGACCTTCAGAGGCTCCTGGATAAGTTCTCAGTTTTAAAGAAAACCACAAAGTGGCAAGATGGCTCCTTGGAAAAGGTGTTTGCCACACAAGCCTGAACCCTGAGATTGATCCCAGTTGTATGGCACTTTTTCCTCTGAGCTGCGGTCTTGACCTTTGCCCTAGTCTCAGCCAGTAGACAACTCCAGAGACTCAGGGAGGTTCCCAGGCTGAAGAGCTTGGGAGGGGCGGGGCTTATTCCACGATGAAAACTGAGGGCTGGAAGGAGGAATCTCTCTTGTCAGCCAAGAAGGGGAGCCGTTTAGCAGTTACAGGCAGTCTGAAGGAGACTCCCCCAGAGAGTGAAGAAGCCTTGCAGAGACTGCCCAACAGTCAAGTAGTTCAGTTAGAAGATCCCAGAACAGTCAAGGAGAGAGAGAGAGAAAGACAGAGAGAGAGAGAGAGAGAGAGAGAGAGAGAGAGAGAGAGAGAGAGAGAGAGCTAGGTGACCCCGGAAGCTGTCAGCTGGGCTGTGGTGAACATCCCTGTGAATCTTCCCTGCTCTTGTCAGTAACCTTCACCTCTGTTCCTATAGGTAACCCCAATAAACTTGTCTGTCACAAAACTCCTATCTGGGGTGGGAAGACGGCTGTGTATGGTGTCTCCCCAGAAAAAATAATTCACATAGCAATCCCTGAAATCCATGTAAAGGTGTCAGGAGAAAATTGATTCCAGCAAATTGTCCTCTGATCACCACACATGTACTGTGGCATTTGCAACACACACACACACACGCACACACACACACACACACACACACACACACACACACACACATACACATAAAGAAAAAAGATCCATGGAGACATGAGCTTTGTCTTTGAAATATGAGAGAGAGAGAGGCACAAGCTTTAAAATAAGGTTGATTTTTGTCTATATTGGATTGTTTTTGAGATATTTTAAGACTAAATTTCTAATAATTTGTCTACAGTGTTAATGATCTTTAGGGACCCAAAAGAGCCACTAGATGTCACTCTGGCTTTATTTTCAGAAACAAACGATCACCATCTTTTTAACTAAGTTCAGGAGTCTTTAAAAAAAAAAATCCAATAAATTGAAAGGCATGTTAGAAATGTTACTATAAACCAGACTAGGGATAGAGCTTGATGATACAGCCCTTGCCTACATGCACTAGTTCCTGGGTTCAATCCCTGACTTATATACTTCTACCCCTCACAAAAGAAAAAGTAAAATAAAGAGAACAACATTAGAGAAAACTATGTAAAATTAAAATCAATAAATGGTAAATTTGAAAGCCAGTTTTTCAAGGCAATGTTAACAAGTAGAATGATATATGTTTATCTACAAAGTTAAAACTAATTAGGCAAATGATGCTGAAAAGAGTTTTAATGGAGCAATGCTGGTCAGCACGGTCCTGGTGATTGAAGCATTTTTCTGTCCTGGGGATGTGCTCACAGTAACAGACCTGAATGAGTTTGATTAGTAAAAGATTTTTTTTCATGTATGAAAGTACAGCATTGGATTTGTTTGGCGTGTGCATGTGTTGGTCACACGTGAACCTCCTGCTCAGTCCTTGAGGTGAGCAAAGAATTAAATACCCCAGGCATCAATAAGAAATTTCAAAGTTTTATTTTTAAGCAAGAGTTAAAGCATCTTTTCGGGGATGGGTCTCAGAAATTAAGGCACTGTGAGAGAAGTTGGTGTCTTGCTTATATCTTCTCTGTGGGTCACTTTCCCCTTATGATCCCACTTTTTTTTTTTTTTTTTAGTATTTGGTGACTAGGATTGAGTCACAACCAGTTATATAGCAGGTGACACTGCTAGACTTTAAAAAACTGAAGAGAGGAAATCTCTAAACCACAGAAACACCAATCAAGGTAAAAATTTTAATTGGTATTTTATCTTATTTCTCTACTAATTGCTCCTTAAAAGTAAGACTTCACTAGTAAAATACAAGTAATTCTATGTTTGAAGCAAAAGGCAGCAGGGAAATGGCAGAGAAAGAGGAAGTGGATCTTGAGGCTTCATTTCCGAGACAGTTAAGTTTCCTTTGACCTTTGCCTCAAACCAGGGAATTCCTTGGAGGCTTCTGCTGTACACTGCGCAGAAATCTCATGTTTGCAAATAGCAGAAACCCAACTCTAGCTGCTTTTGGGGGAAAAATATCTTTGCCAGCTTCCCAAGACTGATCACTGTAGTATGGGATGGTTCAGGCACGTTTGAGTCTGCTTCAGGCTGGAGTTCTCAAAGTATGGTCTGGGGATTAAGGGGTGGTTAGGTGGGTGTTTATAGTCAACGCTATTTCCAGAGTAAAACTAAGATCTTTGACTTATACATGTTCTTGCTCTGGTGGTTTTGAGAGATCTGTGAATTTGAACAGATCGAATGCAGGAAAGAGAAAATAGAATCCAGTTATGTCTATTCAGCGGGTCATTAAAGAGATCTGCAGATGTGTAAAATAAGACTGCGCCCTTCAGTGATTTTTTGTTTGTTTGAGAAAAGAGTTTTTTTTTTTTTTTTTTTTTTTTACCACTTTTATCTCACTTTCTTCTTGCGCACTATTCTTGCTGTATTCCCATGGGTTCCAAATATATTTTCCTTTCCTTTCCCAGTCTTTCCTTTCTGGCTTCTGACTTGGTTTTATAACATTATTGCTACAAGAAATAGTTGACCCAAGGCTAAAGAGATGGTTCAGGGCTTAGAACTGCCTCACAAGCAGAAGGACTTGAGGTCAGATCACAGATTCCATGTAAAAATGCCAGGTGGAAATGGCGCAGCCTGCACTTCCACACATGGAAGGTGGAGCCTAGGAAACCTCAGAACTAAGTAAAAAGGAGGTAGAAGCAATTCAGGATGATTATTGAAGTCTCCCTTGGGCCTCCATAGGGACACACAGTGCCCTCTGATACACACACACACACACACACACACACACACACACACACACATCTAAAAACAAACTTAAGGGAACAAGGGATTTTTTTGTAGTTTCATGATCCCAAGTTAAATGGCAAGAGAAGTCACAGTAGTAAGAGGTAAGAGCCCAGGGAACGGGTCACAACATCCTCAGCAAAGCAGAGGGCAAGCAAAGACCATGCACACTTCTCTTGAGTTTCCATTTGCCAACATGTGCCGTGGCGCATGTGCAGAGGTCAAAGGATAACTTTTGCAAGTTGGTTCTCTCCTGGAGCTGTGGTTTGTGTTCAGGCACCTTACCCATTGGGCCCCACACATCTTTTTTGTGTTACTGATAGTAAATTCCTCTAAATCTACTTTCAGCCATGTTCAACTCCAGTCCGTTATTTTGCTTTTGACACAGGGTCTTTCTTCTTGTGCAGCTCAGGTTGCCTTCAGCTTGGTATGATAAAGTTTAACTGAAACTTTGTATAGCTTCATTGTTTTTAATAGTAAATGTTAATAATGTAAAACCCATTCAATTTTGCCAGGTGTGTTTGAAGCCAGGTCATGAGACCCATGAAAAAAAAACTTTTCTTTTTCCAGGAAAAAGCTATATGTTTACTTTAGAATTTCATTAGGTATGAAATAATACCTATCTATTAAGAAAGACCATGTCTCTCCTTTAATTTTTTTAAAAGTGTAGCTTTTCCTTCCCCCCTTTATTTTTTTAATATTGTTTATTATTATTGCATGAGGGTATGAAGTGGGGGAGGGGCTGTGTGCACTGTGCTTATGCCAAAGTCAGAGAACAATCTGTGTGGGTTAGTTCTCTCCTCCTATCATGTGGTCCCTGGGGATTAAATTCTGGTTGTCAGACTTGGCAGCCTCTACCCGTTGCCAGCCCTTATTTATCCTTTTTGAGACATGATATTACTATATTACATAGGCTAGACGCTAACTCATGATTCTCCAGCTTGAGCCTCCGGAGTAGGTGGGGATTTACAAGCTGTTGCTACAATGCCATTTTCATTTTATTTACAAATAAGGCTACAAAGGAAATTGTCAATAAAAATAGCATAAATTTCCTTTAAGGAGGCTGAGTTCAGATCCATGGAAAATAATGCCAACTAGAAATGGCGGCTTCCAGCACTTCTGGCTCTGGAAGGTAGAGTCCAGGAAATTCCAGAGTGAAGCAAAAAGGAGGTAGAAGTAATCCAGGATGATTCCTGAAGTCACCTTTCGGCCTCCACAGGCACATACAGTACACACACACACACACACACACACACACACACACACACACACAAAGTAATTTTAAAAATTGCTTTAAGAATCAGCAAATTTTATCACTTTCATTTGATACACCTGTGTTTCCACTAAAACGTTACCATTTCATAACACAGATTTTTCCTGCCATTGGGCCTCTTTCAGGTGAAATTACTACTGCAAATCAAATAACACATACCAGGTGCTATACATTGAATATCACAATCTTGAGCCTGTAATGTGGCTCAGTGGGTAAAAGCACTTGCTGCGCTAGCCTGGCCACCAGAGTTTGATCCTCAGAAGCCATAAGGTGGCAGAAGAGAGCCAGCCATGGCAAGTGTGTGTCTCTACACATACACAGGGCAGTTTTAAACTCATGTTTCAAAATTAAATCTTCAGAGAGTTAAATAGTTAAACTTTTGCTAAACAGGTCCCTTGGAAAGAATACTAGTGACTTCATAGCTGAGGTTTGTGGATAAAAGATAAAGCTATCAAATACTTCTCAGATTTTGAATGAAAATATTAAGTGTTACAAAATTATACTGACGACCTGAGACAGTAATGACTTTCACCAAGTGTAGTATTTATAAGGCACTCTTTCTTTTCATTTAAAAAATAGGTAACGAGTAGTCTTGGGATAGGTCACAACTAAAATAGAGGCAGAATGAAACCTGCTTTCAGTTTCCAGAGAGAAATTTGGCTGGAGAGTCTGGTCCTCTAGGACAGGCGGTCATTTCTTCTAACAAGTAAATAAATACTCAGCAAAACCCTTGACACTTAGATTTTGCCCTGAGATCAAGCGCCGCTTCTCAAACTGGGCTGCACAGTCGAAGCACCCTGAGGGTTTTTGAAAATACCAATGCCAATCATTCAGTTCCTGACGTTCCGCTTTAATTAGTGAAAGGCGGGGCTCTTCTTTCTCTTTCCAGCCATTTGGTCGTGAGCCATCTGTGGGGTGTTTCTGACTTTCCCTGCGGTATCAGCTGAGGGTTCTGACCGTCTGGTCTTTGTGACCAGCTGAGCTCCGCAGAGCGCGCTCCGCGCGCTGCCAGGTGGCGATGCTCGGCGGGCGCGCGGCCCTCGGCTGCCCACTTCCTCACCCGCCCGTCTCGCTGCAGACGTCAGAGAAAAGAACCGCGCCGCTTCTTAGAGATTTTTCTCTTTCCCACAGACAATTTAAGTTCCCCTTCTCCGTCTTGCAAAAACTCACATCCCCCGGCCCGCCAAGTTACAACGATGAAAAACGATGCTTGACAAAAATGAGTACCAAGTTTTAGCCAAGCCTCTGTGCCCCCGCCGAACGCGAGCGAAAACTCCGAAGGCAGCAGAAGCATAGTAAGTGCCCGCTTTCTTTTAAAGCTAGGTCTGCGAAGGGAGGAGGCTATTGTCATGGTAAATTTCACTCTCGGGGAAAGAAAGGGCCGGTGATCAATCAACAAGGAGGGGTTCCTTGTGGATTTGCCACTCTTTCCCTGGATGCTGGGACGCTTTTGGAGTTTTCTCTTGGAAATGCACAGAAATTTACGTGCGTGTGTGAGATAAAAAAAAAAAAAAAAAAAAAAAAAAAAAACAATCTCCGGTGACCCTGAAGGACCGTTCTGCGAACAGAGAGGAGAGGGAACACCGCTGGGGGGCTTCCGCGGGAGCCCAGATTTCCCGAGGGCTTACCGGGGAAGGGCGGACCGGCATCCCGCCGGGGCCAGCATCCTGGAGCCGAACCAAGCCAAGTCTCTCCGCCCGTGTGTATCGTGTTTGGTATATTCATCGTGACGGCTGCTTTAACCAGATCCGGGAAACCCCTCTCGCTCCAACTGCCTCTGGCACTTTAATCTGTGGCTGAAGGGACAATGCATTTGGCGCGATGAGGACCACTGAGAACGTGGATGAGCCGAGCGCCCCGCCAGACCCTAAGGGGACCCCCAAGGAAAGGTTCATTTATCTGGAGGCACTCCTGGAGGGAGGGGCGCCTTGGGGCTTCACATTGAAAGGCGGCCTGGAGCACGGAGAACCATTAATTATTTCCAAGGTATGTTCCTGGCTTCGTTGTTGTTTTTATCCAACTTCTTATTGTTTTCAACATTTAAATTTTTGTGGAATTTGTGAAAAATGCAAAAACATAATTCTGAGGATTGGCAGAATGTGACTTGATTTACTGCTTCAAACCTTCCTGGAACCTTTTTAGATAGCTTGATGTTGGGAAGAGAAACGTGTCTACTTCATTTGTGCTGTGAAATCTGTGGGGGAAAAATAAGCTCATTTGATGGCTAATCTCTGTGAATGAATTGTAAGACCAGTTGCCTCAGAGCTTTGGATCATAAATCAGATTGAAGATCAACAGCATGGGAGGGTGGCTTACTTAGTACCTGGTCAGAAAAGTACTTGTTCTTTTTCTCTGAAAGTAACTGGCTTTAAAAATCTTTCACTCTTGTTTGTAATTTTGGATAACTAGGCCAGGTGTGCTGGCAAGCTTGTAATCCTACCACTTGTGAGACAGAGGCAGGAAGATAGCCACATTTCAGGTCAGAATGAGTTCCACAGTAAGACTCTATATCAAAAAAATAAACAAATAATTTTTTGAGGATTGATTGTGATTATACAGAGAAGAGAATTAAAAATCAGTTTTCAGTAGCATGCAAGGACAAAACTCCATCTTTCTGATTTCTGTGTATTTAAGCATGTTTTTGTGTATTTAAATCTGTTCCTGAAAATCAGTTTTCAGTAGCATGCAAGGACAAAACTCCATCTTTCTGATTTCTGTGTATTTAAGCATGTTTTTGTGTATTTAAATCTGTTCCTGAAACTTAGTCAATTATCCTGCACTGTGCCTCAATTCTTTATAGATATTTAGGTTTTTATGCCTTATATTTGTTTTTTCTGCTTTTCTCATAGACTGCAGAGACTTATATTACTTGTTACAATATTTGTTTTCTCAGACTCTTACTCGTCTAGGAAAACAGAACTTAAATGTTTCTCATACACGTGCACCCCCTCAAGAAATATTTGTAATTGAGGAAAAAATTTGAGTTTGAGGGTGGGAAAACACAATAGGCATTGAATTAGAACTCTGTTAAGGTTGCTTTGTATGGGTGGGAGTGTACAGGTCTGTGCATGAGTGTGAATGGGGGTGTATGCGTGTGTACACACATGGGAAAGCATGTTCACCAATTTGGCTGTCGGCTAAGTCAACAAACTCTAGGGATTTGCCTGACTCCACCTCCCTATGCTGGGATTACAGGCATGTGCGGCCCCATCCACTTTTTCGAGGAGTCTGGGGGAACTGAACTTGATGTTCATGCTTCTGACAATAACTTCAACTGAACCATTCCCCCCAGACAAGATTGCCTTCCACATCCCCCAAAGAGTATGTTCTTGGGGAGAACACAGTAATTCTTATTGTGGGTAAACCACAAGAAATTGAGATTCCCAGCACTTAGCCACAAACATATATATAGTCTGCCAGCTATATGACTTTTCTGAACTTTCCTTAGGGAAACAGAAGATCATGTGTATGTATCAACTGGAAAGGATTTCAGCTACTGAAAAGCCAAAACCTAACTTAGTGAGCTTCCGTAAGGCGAGGCTTTTCCCCGCACTCCATGATGTGTAGCGGTGACTGTTCAGCAAAGGAGCAGCAGCTGAATGGCATCAAGAACCTACTTAGGTCTTCATTACTTTATTCTTATGTGTGAGCTTTTGTCTTCAGGGTTAGGGGATGGATGCTGTGGCTCCAGCATTTGTAGTTTCATCCCAAGCTGGATTTTAGTTTTCTCTTTTCCCACAGACTTTTGCTTATTTTTCATTGGTCCGAGATGTGTCACATATATCCTTTGCTCAATCTCTGGTGAAAGGAAATGGTGTTGCCATAACTAGTATAAATTGGCTAGTATGTCTCTCATGTATGCTAGAAGCCAAGGACTCTTTGCCTACTGTTGAGAAACATTGGGATTCTTACAGATGAAGCTGGGAGTAGTCGTTGGGTAATAACTGAGAATGTCTGCAGCAAATATCTCTATATCACAGTTTTGTTTTTGTTTGGCGTGTGCGTGATAGAGGGGTGTGGGGTGGGGTGGGGGCCCGGGGAGTCCATGTATTCTAGACTGACCTTGAACTCACTATATAACTGAGTATCACCTTGAACTCTTGATATTCCTGTCTCTACCTCCAGAATTCTGAAATTACAGATGTGCATCACCTCACCCTGCTTATGGGATCAGAGCCAGGGCCATATGTATGCTAGGCCAGCACTCTACCAAATGAGCTACATCTCTAGTCCCTACTTGTGCTTTTTAAAATTCTGATTGTATACTTAGTCTTCCTGCTCTTTAATGATATTAAGCATTAGAATATTATTTTTAATTTAGATTTTTAACACTCTACTTATGAGAGGGAGAGTCAAAAAAAACCTTTTACAAGTCCTGCTCTTCTTCCATTACGTAGGCTTTCAGGAATTGAACTCAAGTTGTCAGGTTTGCACATAAACATCTTTATTGCTGAGCCATCTGAGTGAC
The DNA here is from genome assembly GCA_023101885.1 of Typhlomys cinereus. Classification (NCBI taxonomy): domain Eukaryota; kingdom Metazoa; phylum Chordata; class Mammalia; order Rodentia; family Platacanthomyidae; genus Typhlomys; species Typhlomys cinereus. The sequence goes on along the minus strand of JALPQD010000011.1, from coordinate 781,926 downwards.
ACCCACTATTAGATTTAGTCCTGCCTTTCCTGAGCTAGCATCTATAAACCTCTTTATGACGGATGGGATTACACTACTGTCAAACTTAGTGTGCTGTGCAGATATTAGATGTGACAATGTGTTTAGAGTTATGTCTGCTACATAGAAGGAGTTCAAAAATAAATTTGGCAAAGAAAAAAGTTGTTGGTCTTCTAGGAGACTTGTGACTTTTCTTGTTGCTATGACAAATTACCTGAGAGGAAACAGCTTAAGGAAGGGAGGATTTCTTTTGGTTCGCTGTGTCAGGGAGTATAGTCCATTATGGCTGGGAAGTCACTTGCAGCTCAAGTCCCTCCATGGTGGCAGGAACTTGCTGCATGGCTTGGTGGATCAGGAAGCAAAAACTTAGAAGTGATTATCATCTTCAAGGCCTACCCCCAGAGCCAATGTCTAGCTAGGCCATAGTCCCAAAGATTCCACAACCTTCCAAAACCACAAGCAGCTGAGACTAAATGTTCAAACACAAGAGCCTGAGGGACATTCCACATTGGCTAGTTCATCATCTGTACAAATAGGCAAAGTATCAGCAACTTAAACAATGTCATATATATTTTACATAACAGTCCGAGGATTGAACTCAGGGCATCATGTATGCTAGGCAAGTGCTCTAATTTCTAATCACTAATTTCTTCTTCCTCAAAAAAAGTATTATTGTTTGGTGGTATGTGTGTACTATGGTACAGATGTGGAGGTCAGAAAAAGATACCTCTGTGGAGTTCGATGTCTCCTTCCACCTTTGTGTGAGTTTTGGGATTGAACTCAAGTTACAAGGCTTGTGCAGCAAGCACCTTTATTCACTGAACTGTCCCACTGTCCCTTACCACCTTTTCCCCACTTTTCAGGGCCCTCAGGATTTCATTTAGCCAATTAGGATAATCTTCCTATTATTAAATCAGCTGATTAGCAATAACTTTATTTGCACCCTAGTCCTTTCTTTGCCATATAAACCAACATAGGTCATAGGATCCAAGAATTGGAATGTGGGTGTTTTGAGCAGAGAAGGTGTTATTTTCCCTACCCCAGGATGCCCCAGCATTAATGGAAGATTGTATAGTGAAGACAGTACCAGAAAAGTCTAAAGAGAAAGTTAGTGGCTGATAATGTGCAACCCAGATCTTCCTAGGATAATGAACAATGCACATGAGCTCATGCATTGCCGAGTGATGCCCTCTATTCTCCCAAGGTAGGGTGACTCCCCATTGCGGGGAAAGGGAAAAGATGGTACACATTGAGTCGCACATATGAGAGGCGCGTACACATCACACACAGAGTTATAAGCAGTTAGGTTGTGGCCAACAATACAGTGCATAAAGTATCACTTTTCACTGGGTACAAACCAGGCCAGAAAATGAATGAGGGAAAAAAAGAAGCTACAAAAGGGTGGCAACAAAAGAAATCATTTTCAGATTGCTTTCTTTGGGATTTAATGTCCTTGAAAAGAAAAGGCGGGGTTGAGTAAAGAACCTCAGTAATTTGCAAACTTCAAATAGAACGGGTAACTTAAAAAACAAACTGGTGATTGTAAGGGGATGCTTGGGCAATTCAATAGTTCGGGAAGTTGGCGGCCTGCTTGGATGATGAGTCATTCAAGCAGCTCCATCTGCTGCAGGGGTGCACCTGCTGCAGGGGTGCACCTGCTCCCAGGTCTTACACATGAAGTAGTAACAGCACCCACAATACCACACATAGCAGTGCGCTTACTATGCATCAGGCGCTGCTTCAAGAGATCTACTAGCACTGACTGCTTAAACCTCCAGAATTCCCAAGAAGATGATCCTAGTACTTCACTGATCTCCATGAGGAACTTGGACATAGAATTGCACCAGCTTCCAGAAGCCTTCTGGTTACAGTCTCTGCCATTACTCCACTGTACCATTGGATCACTTGACAGGTATTTGACCCTGTCTACATTGTAGAGTTACTACTGGGTGAAATATGGAGTTGTGTTTTGTGATCTTTGTTTTCAAATTTATTAGAGGTGGGGGTGGTGAGATAGCTCAATAAGTAAGGTGCCTTCTTGAAAACCTAGCAACCTGAATTTGATCCCTGGAAACTCACATGGTGAAAGGAGAGAACTGACTTCTGTCCTCTTGAGCGGCAGACACAAGTATTTTTGAGACCTTATGGGACAAAGTATTTAATATTTTCATTCCTCTAATTGTTTGTTTAAGAGAAAGAGAGAGATACACACACATGGATGGACATCAGAAACTCCTTTAATTAGTTCAAAATCCTTAAAATAAGGGTCATTGGGCTGAAGAGATGGCTTAGGGGTTAAGACTCTGACTCACAAGCAGAAGATCCTGAGTTTGGATCCCAGGTCCCATGTAAAAAAATGCCAGGCAGAATGGTGGTGGCCTACACTTCCCGCCTCGGTGAGCAGAGCCTGGGAAATCCCAGAGCAAAACAAAAAGGAGGAAAAAACAAGATGATTCCTGAAAGTCACCTTTGGTCCTCCACAGGGACACACAGTGCCCTCTGATACACACACACACACACACACACACACACACACACACACATGAGTGAATGAATAAATTTAAAAAATATTTTAAAAAATAAAAATAGGAAAAGGCTTGCTCAGCAGGTTGCTGAGTATTGGTGACATAAAGGTGACATTAATGAAATGAGGTAGGCATGTAAGAAGAATATTTACCACCAGCATGGCTATACCAGGAAACTGACATAAGCAATGCTATGTCATGATGGATAATGGATCTGGACCAGAAAGGACAAAACCAGAATCTGGCTAAGGGGCAGGGCCCTGTCTCTCTCATTCCTCAGATAAGTTGTTTGTGCGGAGATGACCTTGCATAGAAGTACCTGATTTGCTATTAAAAAATCTACAATATCCTCATTCATTTTTTTTCTTTAGCATCGTGTGTGTGTGTGTGTGTGTGTGTGTGTGTGTGTGTGTGTGTGTGCAGGCCCAAGGGTGACTTTAGGAATCATCCTGCATTGCTTCTACCTCCTTGTTTCTTCCCTCGGGAATTCCCAGGCTCTACCTTCTAGAGTCAAATGCAGGCCAACGCCATTTCTGTCTAGAGTTTTTATGTGGGACTTGAAATCTGAACGCAGGTCCTTCTATTTACAAGGCAGAATCTTAATCCCCGAGCCATTTCTCCAGCCCCAATGCCTTCATTCTTAATGTCCCATGACACCTGCTGATGCAGGGCTGTTGTTGGCTTATCTATATAATGAATGCTTGGGCTAATCTAGGTGCAGTTGCAACTCCATCTGAGCCAGTTTTGCCCATCTGATCCCAACTTTTCTGTATGTAGCTTTGCCTTTTTTCTTTTTTAATTCTTACATTGTCCCAACAGAACAATGCTGCATGGGTCATGGCATCCTTCTTAAATTCTGAAGCCCACATTTGAAGAGATCAATGGATCTCTTTATTTGGGAATCATCCTGCATTGCTTCCACCTCCTTTTTGCTTTGCTCTGGGATTTCCCAGGCTCTGCCCACCAGGGTCAGAAGTGCAACCCACAGCTGTTTCCACCTGGTAGTTTTATGTAGGATCCAAACTCAGGAACTTCTGCTTGCAAGGTGGAGTTTAACCCCTGAGCCATCTCTCCAGACCTTATTTCTTTGTCTAAAAGACTTTATTTCACCACCTCTTCATTATTATTATCATTGTAATTGTTAACAATTTCTTTCATGGTGTGCGATATCTGCTATGGCACGCATCTGGAGGTCAGAGGACAACTTTTTGGAGTTGGTTCTCTCCTTCTACCTTTACATACACAGGTCATCAGGCTTGTATGACAAGCACTTACCCACCGAGCGATCATCTTGCCATCTGGTGCCCATGTTTCTGTTTCCTATGCCCCTGGGCGGCATCTTTGTTCTACTGGACTCTGTGCCATCGTAACATATGAATCTCCCCACCAGCACCTTTCTGCACAGAAAATTCTTTCTCTACCTATAACAAGACCATCGTTTTCTTGTCATTCGAAATAGCAGCACCCTCTAGTTCTCAGCCTTAAGACTTAACAAATAAACCTTCCCCTACCCTTTTCTTTCTGTTTTTATCCGTAGGTCAGTGTGCTTGCTATGTGAAGTCAGAGATGCCTTAAATATATGCCCCTGGCTTCTCACTAGCCGCCACTACTCAAATTTGGGAATGATCCTGTTCACTGCATTCTTCTCATGCAATAGGTCTAATAGCATGGTAATTCTTACAGATTCACCCTTGGAGAGAATTGTGCAGAACATTCTAGTCAGCTTGCTATTTCACAGTGAAGCAAATTGCTTTACTGCTCTATGAGGAACCCTGAAAATGTTAACAGGTTAGGAACTGAGGCTCCATAGACGTAGAAGTGACTCATTTGGAACAGAGCTGCCCAGGTGGACATGCGGAAGTTGCTGTCATTTCTGGATGTTCTAGACCCGACTGTCTAGATTGAGCACTTTTTTACTTTACTTTTAAAAAATCTCGTATTTATTTTATTTGAGAGAGACTGAAAAGAGGGAGGAAGAGGGAGATAGAGGGGAAGAAGAAGAGAAAGAAGGTGCATATATACATGCTATGGCACACGGATGGAGGTCAGAGGCAATTTTCAGAAGTCAGTTCTCTTCTTCCACCATATGGGCTTCTAGGGACTGAACTCAGGCTGCCAAGTTTTGGAGTCTACACGCTAAGTTATTTTGCCAGTCCTTATTTTTTTTTTTAATATTTATTTGAGGGAGACTAAGGAGACTTTTCCAGCTTTCCTGATAACTCTCAGCTTTGCTCCAGGAGCCTCAGCCATAATCTCCCTCTTCCCAGTTCTTCTGCAGGAAAACCCAGGCCCACTCACAATTTCTTCAACCACAGTCTCTGAGTTCAACTTGAAATGACAGTTCCTCAAAATTTTGCACCAGTTAATTGTGCTCATTACTAAGTCATCTTCTGTATGTCCTTCAAGTATCGGGTTAGGTCAGCTTGCTTTTCTGACTTTTCTTTTTTTTTTTTTTGAGATGAGATCTCATGTAGTCCTAGCTGAGCTTGACCTTTGTTTGACCTTGAGCTGCTGACCTGCTTCTCCCTCCCAAGTGCTGGGTTACATGTGTGTGATGCCATATTCAACTTCTTCTGACTTTGTTGCCGTGTTTGTTCTTCTCCCTCTGTTTCCCAGGGTGGTCTGGAACTCAGTTATCAACTAGCTTTAGCCTCCTATGTGCTGGAGTGGGCCGCCCTGCTGATTTGGACTTTTTAAAATACCTAGTATTTGTGGATTTCTCTCCTTACCTTTCTTGTTTTTTTTTTTTTTTTTTTATTATTAACATCCTTTGCCTTCTGTCTTAGTTACTTTTCTTGTTATTGTGATAAAATATCCTAGAGGAGAAAAACAACAACTCAAGGCCAAAAAAATAGTTTATTTTGGCTTACTGACCCAAGGAGAATACAGTCCATTATGGGGAATAAACAGGGGAGGCATGGTGGCGGGAGAAGGAGACTGGCTAGTCACATTGCATCCATACTTGGGAAGTATAGAGAGAACAGCAGTTGGGGTTGGGGTATAAAATTCCTCTTGTAATGCTCTACAAGTTCCAAGACCTCCCCAAACAGCCACCAATTCCCCATTCCAACATATCCCAATATATGAACTTATAGGGGACATTTCATATCCAACTGCCACACCCTTCATTACTATGTTAGCATCACTTATAAAAGCAAATCTCCCCTCCTTATTCAGTCTAAATATCTCCCACATTTGCAATTTCCTCTTGGCTCTGGGTTTTTCCAGCTACTGTATTCTCACTGTCTTCTAATAGGGCAGTCATTTGCAGTTAGTTGTCTGTGAATAAACTATAATCTCTTTAGGGTCACATGGGTTATATTCACGCTTTTCTATATCCCGACTTTTCTGGCAAAATACTTCTGGCAGCAAATTCTCAATATGTGTTAAGTTGCTTATAGAATTCCAGAGCTAGAAAGAATCCCAGAAATCATGTGATCCAACTTCTTTACTATGCAGAGAAAAGACTGAGGCACAAAAGGTTCATTTATTTTCCAAGGTGGTTTCTACTGCAGCAAACAAACTGTGTGCATGTGTATCTTTGTGGGGTGCGTAGGTGCATGAATGAGTAAGGCCAGCTAGGCGGGTAGTAATTGCTTTCTACTTATCCCAGTTTTGCTTTTGTATGAATCTCAGTTCTCCTGTTAGACTGTTACTTCTCAGAGGCCTCCTTGAATTTCTTCTAGTTCTCCTATGTTCCCTTGCTTCTTGCCTTTCTTTCTCCTTTCTTTCCTGCTATCCACAGTGCTGAAATTATGCATAGCAATTATAAAACTAAGTGAAGAAAAAGACAACTTAATACCAAAGAAGATCTTAAAAATCAAGTTTGGTGTGGTGCATGCCTGTAATTCTAGCACTTGGGAGGTGGAAGTAGAAGCCAGCTTTCCCTACATAGTGAGTTCAAAGTCAACTCCTGCAGCTGCTTGACATCCTGGGTCAAAAAAAAAATCCTAAAATTTTTATTCGTTTGGGAGAAAAGGAGTGGAGGGAAAAGGAGAGACAGGATGCCATGTTAAGCATTTGGAGGTCAAAGGACAACTTTTTTCTCTCTTTCCATCACATGGGCTGGGGGAGATCGAACTCGGGTCACCAGGTTTGTGCCACCTGCTGAGCCATCTTGCCAACCACCAAAAGAACATCTGTTACAAGGCTGTCTGGGATAGTGTACAAAACAATATTAGGAAATTCTTCTTGACTGCTGGAGATGTAGTTCAGTTGTGCTTGCTTAACACAAAGCTCTAGGTTCAATTCCTAGCACTTTATAATCCTAGGACTCAGGAGAGGGAGATCAGAGGATCAGGAGTTCAGAGTCATTCTTGTCTACATAGTGAGTCTGAGGGTTACATGAGACCCCGTTATAAAGAAAGAGAGGGAAAGAGTAAGGGAAATAAAAAAGGAAGGAAGGAAGGGAAAGAGAAAGGGAAGAAAAAAGAGAGAGTAAAGAAAAAAAGAAGAGTAGAATCCTGTTTGAGAAAAATCAATGGAATCCATTTAATGATGCCTTGTACTATATAATGTTTGGTACTATCTGTTAAATTGAATTTGATCAGGCTGGAAAAAGTAAGGCACATGTTTTTATTTAATCTTTAATTAGTTACCTAAATTTTGGTTATTACATGTTTTGAGACACAAATTAATCTTGTGACCATTTCAATGTTGGAAAGCCTTTTATTCCAGTACTATATTACTGTGCCAAGTGGATCTCAGCCTCAGTAAGACTCTGCTTTCTTTTAGCACTAATATATTTCCAAGGCTTTCCCTCCTACATAGAGAACATAATTAAATTAAAGAAATGTTCATCTCATTTTAGGGGAGCCCACGGTGTGATTGGAGAAACACAATGAGAGACTTTCTATCAATCTTTGAAAGAAAAAACACAAAACCAACCTCAAAGGACATTCTGGATCAGTGCTAGCCCACAGACAGATTCTTCCACATCTCTGCCTTTGATGTGGTTCCAAACAGTGAGCATCTTGTCCAGAGAGCCGCAGAGTCCTTGTTCCTGGTCCATCCCAGGAGTCCATCCATCTCTATGCTCTCACCTCCTGAGGTCTTCAGTGCATCCAAATGAGGCAGGTTCTCCACTAAACTGATTTTCCCTGTCCTAGTGACTTTCCCCACAAAAGCTGTGCTGGAGCATTGATCTGGATAACGAACTGACAGTTCTCTGTATTCCCAGGGCACTTTCCTAACTTGCTAGACTATGTCCTGAGCATCAGAGCCTAAACTTGCTCTTACATCCATTTTTTTTTTCATTCGTCCCATCTACTTGTTATGGTCTTTTCTGCATTGTTTTCATGATGATTGAGGAGATTTTTTTTCATCTAAATCTTTATTTTTAAGGGCTCTTTGGTATGTTTGTGGTTTCTGTTATTTTATTATTTGTGGTAAGACTGTCAAATGTAGCAAAATACACATCCCAGATGGCACTGGCCATGCGACCATGTGCCAGGGACTTAGTTTTACTGAGCCCTAGCTTCCTTGTCTTTAGAACTGGAACATTCTCTCCCGGTGGAGTTTTTATGAGCACCCAATAGATTAAGCTCTGCAATGGCAGAACATCAAAACATTGCTCCACGTTAGCAATCACTGGATGGTGTGGGCCAATGGCAGAAGGGCAGGAGTCCAGCAGGACTAGGTAACTCCTGTAAGTGGATAACAGAGGCTACAGGACTGCTTTTCATCTCATGGCCAGAGTGGCTACTTCACAGTGAAATGCTGAACAAATAGTCTGCTCTTGTGCTCCTAAATGTTTATTCAGGATAATCCCAGGATATAGTGAGCATTAGTAAGGAAAAAAAGCAGTAAAATGTGTTCTGGAGTGGCAATATCTAGGGGGGAGAGGTCGGGGCACAGAGTTTACCTTACAGACATGTCTGGTGTTTTCACTTCTCGCCCATCAGACCTTGATGGCTCAATGTCATCTTCTCTGAATTCTGGTCACCTGATTGAATGTTAAGCTGGGCTGGGGCAGAAAGTCTATAATCCACCAACAGGTCAGTGTGATTGGAGGATGATGGCTAAGCAAAGAGAAAGTGGTATGGGGGGTAAAAACAGAAAACTAGGTAAGGGCATATCACACTGTGAATCCTTTTTTATCCATAGTAAGGTGGACTGACTGTGTATTTACACTCTGGGAGATTTTTGGTGGTGGTTTTTAAGCATGTGGCTCTTCTTTCCTAGATACACATTCCTTTGGTATTTCTTGGGTCTATACCAGAACAGAGACTTTTTCAAAAATCATGGCAAATCTCCCCCCCCCCCATCGCCCAACAAAAACAGCAACTAAACAGTTTTGGTCTGGAAAGATGGTTCAGAACTTATTGCACTGCAAAATGACTGGAGTTAATATGCTCAGATCCCACATAAAATACTATGTGTATATGTGGTACCTATAATTTTGGCCCTGGACAGCAGAAACTAGGAATTCCCAGAGCAAGCTGACTAGCCAGGCAGCCCTCTTGGAAATCTCCCAGAAGAATGAGGAAAAGCAATAGAGGATGATTTCCAACATCAGCCTTGGGCTTCCACATACATGCAATCCTGCACACATTAGTGTGACCATATCCCCTGTGAACACATATACAACATGCACATACACTGCCCCCACATGTAAAAATGTTTTTTAAAAAAGGTAAGCTTGGGCTGGAGAGATGGCTCAGAGGTTACGCCTCTGTCTCACAAGCAAAGGTCCTGAATTTGGATCCCAGGTACCATTTAAAAACGCCAGGCGGAAATGGTGGTGGCCTGTACTTCTGGCCCCATTGGGCAGAGCCTGGGAAATCTCAGAGCAAAGCAAAAAGGAGATAGAAGCAATCCAGGATGATTTCTGAAGTCACCCTTGGATCTCCATAGGGACACACAGTACCCTCTGATACACACACACACACACACACACACACACACACACACACACACACAATAATAGTGATCAAATAAGTAACCTTTTAAAAATTAAAAAAATTAAAAAGGTAAGCTCTGGGATTATAGATCTAATTATCTTCCTCCTTTCCTTTAAAAAGTTGGGGTTTTTTAAATGGAGAAAGTTGGTATATGAGTATAATTTAAACTTCTATCATGTTGTGTGTATGTCCTGAGAAGTTTGCATTTTTTGGGACTTGTCTCATGGAAACTGGGAAATGAAGCTGCTGGAATTTAGACTCAAGATCTGGATGACTTCCAGAAATAAATGCACATGTTGGATATTAAGATAAAGAATTGAAGAACAGAAGAATGAATAACCTTGGGGATAAGAAAGCACGAAATAGCTGACACTTTTTTCTTGGACCTTGTCTTGTACATGTGTATTTTATTCATTTTTCATTTTTGAGTATTATTTTTGCTTTTGAGTGTTTGCTAATGAGTAGCAGGTCATAAACAAAGCAGCCACTGACCTAAGCATAAGACAGCAGGAGGAAGATTAAAAGAATTAGTCATATTCTTCAGAATTGCATTCATAGCTACATAGTGGAGCTCTTGGCTCAGTCTACAATTCAATAACTTGTTGGCACTCTCTTAAAAGAACTGCTATCATACTTTTCCTTGCAGATGGAAGTCAATGAATGTGACTTTTAAAAACAGTGCAGGGCTGAGATGTAGGCATGTTTCTAAACTCAGGCCTTATAAAGCACTGCTACTGAGTGGCTATAACAGAGAATGCAGAATAAAGAAAGGAGGGCTGGCTACTTGTAAGGAGAAGGAAATAAGTACATAATGATATTATTCACATCGCTCTGTCTTTGCTGTTGGGCAGGCACTAGGATTAGAGATGGGAATGGAGAATTGACACATGGCTACAAGGTTTCTTGCTTTTACATCTTTCAGGCCTGTGCCCACAGCCCCAAGGACTCTTTTCGAGGTGAAGGAAATTTACAATTTTATTCTGAAAGTAGTTTATGAGGGTAGTTACACAGCTCTATAAACAATTTAAAAGTCAATGAGTTGTACAAGAAAATAAAAACCCTAGTTTTATTCTGGTAATAAAAAATGAGAAGAAACAAAAGAAGGAAAGTAGAAATATTTGAAAATCATAAATTATTACCCACCCTATTAAGTATTCAGTACTGATCTGATCAATTGAATTTTAATTTAGTAGAGGAAGAAGACCCAAAGGAAGCTCACAAAAATCTCACAGATGCCTACTTATTCAAAAGATCATAAAAATGTGAAGTAGACCATGTAGCAGTTGAACTGCAGCAGTTTTGCACTGAGCAGAAACAACCAGGCACAGTGGAAGATTAGTTGGATAGTTCCAATTATATGGATTTTAGAATGGGCAAAATTCATCAATGGTGAGAGAACCCAGAGCAACGGGATGCCTTTGCAGATGGGGACTGACTAGGGCCCAGGGCATTTTTCCAAGGTGATGGAAATATTCGTTCTGGTACAGGCTACCTGGATGTGTGTATTTGTCTAAACTCATTGTGCTATGTGGCGGTCAACTTGATTGAACTTGGAATCACTTAGGAGACATGTCTCTGGGCATGTCTTTGCAGGCATTTCCGGAGAGATTTAACTAATGAGGTAAGACCCAGCCTAAGAGTGGGTATCACCATCGCATAGACTTGGGTTCTAGGTCGAATTAGAAGGAAAAGAGAGAAAGCGAGCTGAATGCCAGCATGTTATCTCTTTGCTTCCTTACGGCAGATACAGTATGACCAGGCCATCTCTGCTCTTCCCGCCTTGATGAGCTTTACCCCTAAAATAGAGTCAAAATAAGCCCTTCTTCCTTCAGTTGCTTTTTGCCAAATAATTTTGTCACATTAAGAAAAGTAACTAATATATCTCAGATGAATATATTTTGCTGCATACATATTATACCTAAGTGCGATGCTTTAAAAAATTCTTTATCCTTTTAGTGTTTCATACTTGAATATAGTGAATTTATGATATTAAACTCCTTAATCCCCAATCCCACTCCCTCCTTTGCACAATACAGCTCCTTTTCTTCCCTGCCAGTCTCCCTCCTATTTTCATGTCTTTTCATATATTCACTTCACTGAATTTCATCAGGGCTGTCTTTGATGGAATGTGCCTCCGTCTAAGTGAGATACTTTAAATAAAACCTGGTCAAAGACTAGTCAATGGAAGTATGAAATAAATAACAAATTTAAGAACATACCCATAATAAGAATTTAGTATAAGATGAAAAGAACTTTAATTAATTAATTAGTTAATTATTTTATGCAGTGCTAGGAATTTAGGGCCTTACACTAGCTAAGCATGCACTCTCTCTAGCCCAGAAGAACTTTTTAACTTTTTTTTTGTTTGCTTCTTTTTAGGTGCTGAGAGTTGAATCTAGGGTCCCCTTCATGCTAGATGAGCACTCTGCTACTTAACTATACCTTCAGCCCTGGCAGAACTTGAATTTGAATCAAGGGCAAAAAAAGAAAAATTGTATAACACTGAATCCAGGAAAGACAATGTCAAGATCCATTTCTTTCCTAGCATCACCAAAAGACCAGAAGAAAAAGAGATTTAGATCTAAAAAGTAGAGTAAAAGAGTTTCCTTTAAAAAGTAGAGTGGAAGAGTTTCCTTTAAAAAGTAGAGTAAAAGAGTTTCCTTTAAAAAGTAGAGTGGAAGAGTTTCCTTTGTGTACTTCTGAAACGCCACACAAATAAGTAGCAATTTCCCATCATCCCTCTCTTAAAGACTGCCCTTCCCCTCGGGATGATGACCTTTGAAATTTAAGAAAATTCACCATTCAATATTCTCTGTTATTTCCCCTTCATGACCACAGGCATACTTTCTAAAAAAAATCATTATTTTATTTATATGTGATTTCCATGCAATTCTCTTGTCACGCATATACTTTTGAAATGTTGTAGCCCTGTTTTTTTTCTTTCTTTTTCTTTCTTTCTTTCTTTCTTTCTTTCTTTCTTTCTTTCTTTCTTTCTTTCTTTCTTTCTTTCTTTCTTTCTTTCTTTCTTTCTTTTTCTTTCTTTCTTTCTTTCTTTCTTTCTTTCTCTTTCTTTCTTTTCTTTCTTTCTTTCTTTCTCTTTCTTTCTCTTCTTTCTTTCCTTCTCTCCTTCCTTCCTTCCTTCCTTCCTTCCTTCTTTCCTTCCTTCCTTCCTTCCTTCCTTCCTTCCTTCCTTCCTTCCTTCCCTTCCTTCCTTCCTTCCTTCCTTCCCTCCTTTCCTCCTTCTCTCCTTCTCTCCTTTCTCTTTCTCTTCCTTCCTTCCTTCTCTCCTTCCTTCCTTCCTTCCTTCCCTCCCTCCTTTCCTCCTTTCCTCCTTCCTTCCTTTCTCTTTCTCTTTCTCTTTCTCTTTCTCTTTCTCTTTCTCTTTCTCTTTCTCTTTCTCTTTCTCTTTCTCTTCCTTCCTTCCTTCCTTCCTTCCTTCCTTCCTTCCTTCCTTCCTTCCTTCCTTCCTTCCTTCCTTCTTTCTTTCTTTCTTTCTTTCTTTCTTTCTTTCTTTCTTTCTTCTTTCTTTCTTTCTTTCTTTGTGAGTTTTTACAAGACATGAAACACATGAGTTGGAGGTAAAATGCTCTGCAATGAACTGGGAAAGAATAATCATGGAGTGATAACTGTAAATGAATTTTACCTTCCAGAAACCTTTGTCCTGTGTTTGGAAAATCAAACAAAGTTCAAAACTGATTTTTTTTTTTTTTTTTTTTTTTTTTTTTGTCCATCTCCTGTGGAAGTTGAGCTGAGCTCAAGAGCAGGAATGAATTCAGAGGTCAACAGTGGGGGAAGGGCAGAGAGTGGGCCCTGGGAGGCCATGATTCATTGAATAACTTATAATTTCCTTTTATTCTCTTATTCCTGCTGCCTCCTTAGAATCTATGAAGAACAGGGATGTTTTCCTCTACACATTTGATTGTAATAACAGGCCAATGTTTCTTTGAACGTCACCAGTAAAGAAAAGCAGTGTCTGTGGCCAGCAAACTGGGTAAAAAAAAAAAAAAAAAGGTAACATAATCTGTGGTTTGTTCAGATCCTGTTAATTCTAATCGTGTAGCATTGTACAGTGAAAATGCTTTGGGAGTTTTAACGCTAGGTTTTTCAAAGACGACATTGCTTGTTAGACCTTCCCCATTAAGACATGCTTGAATGATGCTACACAGCCGAATACTTGGGATTTTTTCCCCCTCTTGTCATAGTTTGAACACAAAGGACTCTTCCGCTTGCCAAAGTTGCAGGGAGCCTAGGTTGAGCTGTGGTGACAGCGCTCCAGCGGGGAGCTTTCTATTCAGCCTTCCATCCCCTCATTCACCACACAGAATCAAGCTGAAGCAATACATGGAGAGGGACAAATCATTGGAGGAAAAGTTCACACCTCCAGAGCCAGATTGGGTGCCATGCGTCTTCTTCCTTTCGCCAATGCTGAGTCACCATGCTGCCAAGGATGAGGAAGGTTCTAACTTTCTCCAGGGACTTAGCATCCACAGTGATTTTCCTAAAATCTTGTTGCAAGTGCACTCTAGCATTTGCATGTTAGGATTGCAGTTGAGAGGCAACTAGGGTAGTGTGGAGGAGCTGGGAGCCCAGCCCACAATGCCAAAGCTGCCTGCTAATGGCATTTTCATTGTGTGTGTGTGAGTGTGTGTGAGCGTGTGTATGTGTGCGTGTGTGTATCAGAGGGTACTGTGTGTGCCTGTGGATGCCCAAGGGTGACATTGGGAATCATCCTGATTACTTCCTTTTTTGCTTTGCACTGAGGTTTCCCAGCGCTCTGCCTTCTGGGGCCAGAAGTACAGGCCACTGCCATTTCCATCTGACATTTTTACATGGAATCTGGTCTTTCTGCTTTTGAGGCAGAGGCTTAACCCCTGAGCCATCTCTCCAGCCCCAGTCTTACAATCTTATAGGCCACCAGTCTTCTAGCCTCAATTTTCTCACCTATAAAATATGAATCACATACTTTCACAAAGTTATAGTGAGAACTGGAAGGAAAAAAAGAGTTACATTATCAAGTCACACTTGTCATTTGTCATCACTGAAATTCAAGTTTAGAAATTTGAATTATGAGAATGTGATTGCTTCTGGATTTTATGTGAATACAGCCAATAATAAAGACTTTTTATTATTAATTATGTAAAGGTTAAGAGTAATGTGAACTTAAATGTGTCTTTACTTTAGGCATAAGACAACTTCAAACTACTCATTTCCTAAAACTTGAGTATCTATGAATGGTTAGTGTCATGGTCTGAAATAGGAGTTGTCCCTCACAGCCTCATATGTTTCAATTCTTAGTTGATGTTGATGTTTGGGAAGGTCATGGCAACTTTAGGAGCTGGAGCCTTGCTGGAAGAAGGCATGTTACCAGGGATGGGCCTTGAGGTTAGTTAGTCCCACTTGCTTGAGTTCTTCTGCTCTTGTTTTCAGTTTTCAGTTTGCGACTTTTAGCTTCTGTCATGGATGTGACTTAAGCTACTCCCAGCTTCTGCCAGACAGCCATGACTTTTATGCCATGCCTTTTTGCCATAAAGGACTGTATCTCCCCTTTGGAACTGTAAGCCAAATAAATCACCCTTTCCCTTCAGTTGTCTGAGTCTCAGTTGTGTCTCACAGCAACAGAGAAGAGTGACTGGCACAGTTAGTGCCATGGTTTGAATGCTGCACGTGCCACCTCAGCCAGCGATATCATCTCGATCATCAGCTTGACTGGCTTTAAAATCACCTGGGAGACACAGATGTCCAGAGAAGTTTAACTGAGGAGGGGAGACCCATCCTGAATGTGAGGGATGCCATCGTATGGGCTGGGGCCCCAGACTAATAAAAAAAGAAAAGGAAGGAAGCCAGCTGGGTACTAGCATTCATCTCTCTTGGCTTCCTGGCTATGGATGCAATGTGACAAGCTGCTTGACGAATTTCTCACCATACCTTTCCTGCCTTGATGGACCATACCCTTGAACCATTGTGAGATCAATAGCTGTGCATCAGATGCCAGATTCTATTAATTGGGTTGACTTGCAACGTGCATCTAGAGCAGCAGTTGCAACTGGCAACCCAATTAGGTCTCCAGTAATTCACACACATTATATCTCTGTGTAGACAAAATAACTTCAATGGGAGTATCAGGAAATGACATGCCTGCATCTCGTTAGAAAAATTTACATTTATTTTAAAATAAAAATAATAGCCAGAGGCAGGGATCAAAGCAGCTGAGAATACTGGGAAGAGACAAATGACTAGGTGACACCGGCATCTTTTGCGTCTTTGGTGGTCGTGGCATTATTCTTGGGGAGCTGCTCTTAGAATCCTCGCAGGGTAGATGAGGGAACTTTAAGGACTTCCATTTGACCCTCCTGCAGCATCAGATTTGCTACATCCCACTGTGAAGATTAGACTTCTCTCTGCATGTCTGCACCTGTGATATAATTGATAACTAGGAAAGTAAACCCAAGTAAGGTCGATTTGAGCCCAAGCACCATTACTCTCTTTTTGACTGCTCACCTCCTGTGGTATTTTAGTCTCCATTCAAAACCACTAGCTAGATTTCATCAAAGATTTATAAAATCTTTAATTCCCTATTTTTAAAATTTATTGTGTGTGTGTGTGTGTGTGTGTGTGTGTGTGTGTGTGTGTGTAAGGGCACCGTGTGTCTCTGTGGAGGACTAAGGTTGATTTTCAGGAATCATCCTGGATTGCTTCTACCTCCTTTTTGCTTCACTAGTGGGATTTCCCAGACTCCTACCACCAGGGTTTCCCATGCAGGCTGCCACTGGGTTTCTGCCTGGTGTTTTTACATGGGACCTGGGATACGAATTTAGGACCTTCTGCTTGTGAGGCCAAGTCTTAACCCCTGAGCCATCTCTCCAGCCCTAATTTCCTTCTTTAAAGAAGGCTAAGACTGACTCTTTCTGACAAAGTTGATCCACCTCACTTGTTTTATATAGAAACTTGTTTACACATAGAGGTCCGTGGACATCTGCCGATCATTCCAGAGAAACATGAAGAGCCTAGTGCTCTAAGAACTTGCAGCCGTGAAGAAGGTACACTGTTCAGATCTCTCCTCTCGATAAGCTGCCCCAAGGAGCAGAACTGTCAGACCATCTCTGGCTGTTAAGCCTGTGGTTGCCAGACACGATGAGCCTGCCCTCATCCGGCTGCTGTCAGATGGCTTCTGGGCCGGGCCCTGGCTGCGGTGCCCTGGCTGCCGTGGTGGAGGAGACGCCAGCTGTCCTGCCCGCTGCCTGCGCCACAGGCAGTCTTTGCTCTGAGGTTCCCCACCCGCCTGGCCAAGAATGTTTCGGAATTGGCCCACAGACCAACGCTCCTTCCCTCCATCCTCCTTCCTTCCCTCTACCCGTTGCAAGTGCAAGACGGACATTGTGGTCACAAGGCTGCTCTTCATTCGGGACCTTTTGTCTTGCCCTGGAGCCTCCACAACTGTTTCGCCCACGCATCATTCACACAGCTACTTCCACCTTAGCACTTGTTTCTCACAGGTCCTGAACTCAATGAGAGAGGGGGGGGGGTCTGAAATACAGCAAGTGTTAGATTTCTAATAAGTATCAGAAATACAAGATTTCCGAGCATTAAGGAGACATTTTTATTTTTTCTCAATATCAATATCATCTCTTTTCTAATCTTTGTCTCTTTCCTTTATTTTACTTCCTTCCATCCTTCCTTCCATCCTTCCTTCCTTCCTTCCTCCCTTCCTTCCTTCCTCCCTCCCTCCCTCTCTCTCTCCCTCCTTCCCTCTCTCCCTTTCTCTCTCTTTCTCTTTCTCTCTTTCTCTTTCTTTCTTTCTTTCTTTTTCTTTTTCTCTTTTTCCTAAAAATAATTTGAGTACATTGCAAGAGGACAGCAGGTAGGCAGTAACTAGAGTAACATCCTCAAATGACACGTTTTCTGAAAAACAAACATTCCACATGAAAAGGCCTAGCAGCATTGAATTTTGTTTTGTTTAGTTTTTTTTTCTCCTAGAAAAATGTCTGTTTCTTCATGAGTGAGTAAAAGTTTTAAATATAAATTTTAACTGATGTTCAACAGTTTGCTTCATTTTAATTTATTTTATTTTTGGTAGTGCTGGAGATTGAACCCAGGCTCTTGAGCATGCTAAGCACGCCACTGAGCTAACCCCCATCCCTGAACATAGAATCTTAAAGTGGATCAAGGGCAGAGGTTAAATTCCTAAGATTGAGAGCAGAAACCAAGAGCCTAAACAGGATTTGCACACATTTGTGGATATGGGCTCTCTCTCTCTCTCTCTCTCTTTCTCTCTCTCTCTTTTTCTCTTTCTCTTTCTCTCTCCCCCTCCCTCCCTCCCTGCTTTAAATCATAAAGTATTCATGTGTCAAAAATGAAAGATGTGGGGTTCTTGTGGTGCTCTCAACAGATTGTTTGAAAAAAAAATTCCTCCTTTCAAGGATCAGCTAAAATTAAATTTGGCATTGTTTGTCCTTTGTTGTCTGGGCATGGGGGTCAGGCTTTTGTCTGACCTGAGAGTGCAGGGATGGACATTCCCAACGTGGGAAATATCCCAGCCCAATCAGATCCATCTGAGGCAAGATTGTTTTTCTCTTCCTTTACTGCTCTTGCTGTTTCTCCTTCTTTTACGTTCTGACTTGCTCTGTGAATTTTAAGGACAGTACAGTTTATTGTTATTAGTGGGATAGAGATTTGCATTAGAGAAACTGCTATAGAACAACATCTAGAGTAGTGTCTGTAAGCCTCAGACACTGAGTCAAAGCCAGCTGTACTCCTTTTTACCTAATTCGGAAGTCAAGGCCCTGCTGTTCCCTGTTAGCTTTTTATTTGATAATAATCATACATTTAACTATGAAAGAATCTAAAACATTCGCCTCTGAATAGTAATAAAATCTAAGCACCAGATCAACTGAAACTTTATAAAAAAGTATTCAAGCAAATAATAGTAACAATGATCAGATCTTAAGGACAAAAAAGAAATCTTTTTGCTCACTTAATTTTACACTTTAGCAATAGTAGGAGATAAGGAATAGAGCTGGGCTTGGAGCTGAGGGTGTAAGAGAAAGTAAGAGACTGACAAAAATTCATTTCCTGCCTCTGCATTCGTGTGATGCTCCAACACTGCACTAGATTTCTGAACTTTCTATTTATTTTTTATGTGTGGATATGGGTGTCAGCGTACATATACCATGGTGCCCAAGTAGAGATCAGAGAAGGATTTGTGATAGTTTTTTTTTTTCTTTTTCCTTTTCCATCATATGAGTTCTGGGATCAAACTCCAATTGTTGGGTCTATGTAATAAGTACTTTACCTACTAAACCATCTTGCTGGCTTTATGTTATATAGTTTTTAATGTATTGTCTTTATCCTGGCTCCCTCTTGAACCCAGAAAGGTAAGCATGTCGTCTTTTTTTTTTTTTCTTTTGAAACAAGCTCTCCCTGTGTAGCCCAGACTTTGCTCTAATTCATGATTCTCCTGCCTCAGTTGGGATTAAAGGCATGAGTTACCACAGTCAGCATTATCACAATTTTATCAACAACTAAACTGGAGTTGAAAGAAGTTAGATAAGTTGCCAGAGATCACATGGTATTTAGGATCCAAATCTAGGATTGCTTGAATTTATGGATAAAGAATAACCATGGAACTAGAAAAGATAAAGTAAATTCTGGAAAGAGGGTCTGGCACTTGAGACTGCCAAGTGAGGGTGTCAGTGTGGATCGGCAGAGAGGCCAGGGCTCTTGGTAATCAGATACTTACGTGGCTTACTTGGCAATCTTGGCCCCTGTCCAAGGGCCCTTGCCTTACAAATGAACTCACAGGAACTGCAACCTATAATGCTCAGGGAACTCAGAGAGGAGAAAATGAAGATACATAGCCTCAACGTTTCCCGAACCCAGTCATAGCTTAAAGAGTTGACTGCTGTGAGATATACTGAACCCTAAGTTGCCCCAGTCTATTGATGATGAGAGCAGAATTGTGAGAAATAAGTTGGTTAGTGTCTGTTTTCTAAAGATGCTGCTGTGTAACACTGAAGAGGAGAATGAGCTTGATTGGGGATGACAAATGAGAGTTTGTTTCATGAGAAAACAGGCAGTGGCTGATGGGAGCCACACTCCAGTTAACAGATCAGAAGACAAGCTTCAGCCCCCTTGGGAAGTGTGCTGTGAACCAAGAGGCACGGTGATATCAGGTTAATTTTTATATCAGTAATCTCAGGTTAATTTTGCCCACTGTGGACCATGATTTGACAAAATTGTGGAAAGGGGAAATAATCTACCTAGAGAAGACATTCCTACATGTTTGCTAGAGGAGGTATAAATTGATAAAACTATACAGAGAGTATTATGATGGCATTTGCTAGAATTACAGGGTGACATTTTTTTTAATCCAACATTGCCATGTCTAGGATTTGAACTAGGAGAAATAGTTATGTACACAATGACATATGTCCAAAGACATCTCCCAAAACATGTGTGTGTGTGTGTGTGTGTGTGTGTGTGTGTGTGTAGGTTCATATAGACAGGCTACAGTGCACATGTGGAGATCAGAGGATGTTTTGGGAGTCAATTGTCCCCTCCAACCTTGTAGGCTCTGGGCTCAAATTCA
Source organism: Typhlomys cinereus (assembly GCA_023101885.1). Taxonomy (NCBI): domain Eukaryota; kingdom Metazoa; phylum Chordata; class Mammalia; order Rodentia; family Platacanthomyidae; genus Typhlomys; species Typhlomys cinereus. The sequence continues at coordinate 761,896 of JALPQD010000011.1, read as the reverse complement.
GGTTGTCATGTTTGCAAAGCAGGTGCTCTTACTTGCTATGCCATCTTATTGGCCCTTCAAAAAAAAATTTTTTTTTTTACTAAAAGTACTGGTATGTATGAGCGGAAATAATAATAATAAAGAAAAAAGAAAAAGTACTGGTATGCAGCTCAATTGTAAAAAATGCTTGAATTTAATCCATGGCATCACATAAAACTGGTCATGGTAATGCATGTCTATAATTGCAATGCGTGGGAAGTATAAGCAGGAGGATCAAAAATTCAAGGTCATCCTCAGCTGCATGGTAAAGTCAATACTAATACATGAGATCCTGTCTCAAAAAACAAACAAAAGACACTTGCTGTACAAGTTTCAGCCTGATTTGGATCCCTAGAGCTCACATACAAATAGAAGGAGAGAAATCAGTCTGTGACATATGTCCTCTAACCTCCACATACACACTGTGGCATACATGTACTCTGTCATGGCTTGAAATGTAAGTTGTACCCCCATAGACTCATGTGTTTGAATCTTTAGTTGTTTGAGGAAGCCATGGCACCTTTAAGAGGTGGAGCCTTGCTGGAGGAAGGTACATCACAGAGGGTGGGGCCTCGAGTTGATTAGCCCCACCCTGCTTCCAGTAGAAGTCTGCTCTTATAGTTTTGCAGCTCTCAGTCTCCTTGATGAACATGATTTAGGCCGCCTCCAGCTTCTTCCTGCCAGCCATACCTTTTCTGCTATAAAGGACTATATCTCTCCTCTGGAACTGTAAACTGAATAAATGCCCCTTTTCTCCTTTAAGTTGCTTGACTTTTAATGGTGTTTCACAGCAATAGACAACAGTAACTGCTACATGCTCTCCCAAACAATAATAAAAATAAATAAATAAAAAGCTAAAAGTGATTGCTCTTAATTAGTTGTGTAATCCCCATATTACAGTTCAAGAGACTTGCCAACCAAATGACTTCCTGTGCTGTGTCTGTCCATGTCATGGAACTTCTGTGAGTTTTTGTGTGAAAAAATTGGAACCACTACAAAACTCTTAAGTACGTGAAAGCCAAGAGATAGAACTTGTCTCTCCTTAAGAGACAGAAAATGTTATCTCCCCTGTTTCATAAATAGCCCTTTAAATAAGGTACTTGGAAAGCAAAATTGCTCTAAAAACTACAATAAAATCAACCTTAAATTAGAAGTATACTTTAGGATGGAAAACTAAATTCTAAGAAAAATACAGTGGTTGAATAAAACTAGCATGCAACCAAGATACAAGACTACTTTTTTACAAATGTCCTTTTTGGATGAGGTGAGAGGTTTTTATAAGGTTGAAAACTGCATGTGTATTGCCACACTTTATAAAACAAACCCTGGAACGGGACAGGCCTAGCTATAACAGGATAATTATATGGCCTAAAAGGTCCTTCCTACCTTCAGCTGCTAATGAAGGCCTTAAAAATGCATCCCCACTTAATGAGTGAGGTTGAAATGCCAAGAACCCCTTGCCAGGGTGTGTTCTCTAGACCCAGGCTGAATTCTTTGTTCTGTTAGAGTGCTGCCCCTAAGCCAACCGTGGGCATGCCACATTTTCGGCAGAATTTATTCACCTCATACTTTCACATCTGTGTACCTTAAAATACCTTGTAAGTCAGGTGGCAGTTGTCAGTAATACTATCGGCAAAAAGCATTAATTCTAATGCTGAGTTCTTTTTGAGTATATTCTCCTTAAAAGCCGGTCAAAAAAATTGGTCAAAGTTATTAAGGGCCTCACTTTATGTATTACTCAATATGGGAGGTAAAATGTTATTAACATTTTAAAAATATTTTTAAATATTCTTTTCAAGGGTAGAGGAAAGAGAAAGAGAAAAAGAAGAGAAAGGAGAGAAGAGAGAGAAAAAGAGAGGGGCATACATGCACCATAATAGCTTTCAGGGATCAAAGTCAGGTCTGCAGGTCTATGAGCTGATGCCTTACCTACTAAGCTATCTCACCCACCTTATACAAACATTTTTACAATAGAATGTCTGTTATTATTATCAATGAAGAGGAACAATTAGCTGGCATGGTGATCAAGCTTGTAATCTCACTCTCAAGAGACTGAGGTAAGAAGATTGTCAAAGGTTCGAGGCTAGTCTGGGTTCCCTAACAAGACTGTCTAAAAAATAAAAAAAGATGTAGGATATTTCTAAGTATACCTTGACCATATCAGCCTGATTATATACATTATCATAATACAAAGCATAGTGTATGACCTTATTTCATAGGAAAGAGGTGGTAAATACTGTTATAAGATATATGTGAGATTTGGCTAATTCACTAATAAGGCATCTCTGATTTGAAGAGCAGTAAAAGGAAAACATTTTCTCAGGCCAAGTTTCAATGGCATAAACTAATGCAAAATAGCACTGCTCTAAATTGTTCTCATACTAGAAACCACCTGATCTAATTCTGTCTGTATCGCCATTCTATTTTGTTGAAACCTGATAAATCTTGTGGTCATGAACAATCTGAAGCAACTGTGCCAGCAGAACATCTCTGTGTGCTGAGCAATATGCTGAATTTTGTCCCCTGTGGGAAGTCAACCTTTATTGAGACTACCATATTTGAACCTGAGGCAGCGATTTCTTAGAGTAATTTGAAAACGGTTTGAAAGTCTGAATGACCTGAGGAGAAACATGTGTATTAAGCGTACAAGGAGAGATGGACTCTCACTTTTTCCTAGACTCAGTGAGTGGTAGATCTTCAAAGTCTGAACCTGGGCCATGTTTTCCATAGCGTTCTCAGTGCTGATCTGTCCACTATAAAGAGACTTAGCCTGTGAGCATCAGATTACACATTTCTTGTCAACTAGCTTAACAGCAACAAAATCCAGTTCATCAATGGACAGTTTTTTTCTTTAACCTAACTCTTCTATTTTTTGTTTGTTTCTTAGTTAAAAAAGAGCTACAAATGTATTACCAGTTTTACTTATAGCCAAAAGATGGCGTGCATTTTTTTTTCCTTTCTTAGATTCTTACTCTGTACAATTTTGTTTAATTTTATTTTTTGTTGGCTGAAGCGCCTCTTTTCTTAAGCAGACATAGCAGAGGATTAAGAATTAGGATCTGTAGCCTCTCCTTTCATCTCTTAATCCCCCATGTATAACCTAATGCACTAGGATAATGCCTCGGGGAATGTGCTGTAGGGTTTCTGCCTGGCGTGTGACTGCTGGCAGCTGGGACAGGCCTGACTGTGGTGTCTTTGAGTCTGGCGATCCTGTGAGTTTAGAGAGATAAGTGAGGATTAAAGAGCTAAGAGAATGTTCATGAAATGTATCCAAGCTAGTTTTGAGGGCTGAAATAAGACAGAGCCTGGGAACATTTTCTAAATGAAACAGGATTTGTTCTCCTCTGATAGGAGATGAGAAAAGGACAGACCCCCTCCCTTCCAGACATTCAGACCCCTGCCCCTTGCTCCAAGTTTGAAATACCTACATGTGCAAAGTCATTTTTTATTTTCATTTCTTCTCTGGGGGTCGGGGTTTCACTATGCAGCCTAGTTGGCCCCTTGAGTACCAAGATTCTGGATATGGGTCACATGGCTGGCTCAATGCCTTTCCTAGTGCTCAGTTGTAGTGTGCCTATATTAATTTTTAATCTGTACTTGATGGTTATAATTTTTTTTGTACTTTATCATGCGTACGGTTTGTGTTAGTATGTACATATATGTACATAAATGCACATGAGTGAATGCGTATGTAATATCTATTTGTTATGAGGTTATTTAGATTTTTTTGGACATAAGTGAGATATAAATATATGTGATAAAGAATAGATGATCATCTAGACATGGGATACAGCTGTACTATCAGCACTTAGGAAGCCCAGGCAAGGAAATTGTGAATTTGTAGCCAGACTGGACTATTATGATAAGACCCTGCCTTAAAAACAAAGCAAAAAAGTCAGAAACAAAAGAGATAAGCAGAATGTTTCCTTTTCTGTCTATAGGTTGTAGTTAGCATTCTCCTTAAGGGAACATGAAAGTTCCCCAGGAAAAGGAGTGAACAGACAGACACAAAATGAAAAGCAAATGCAAAATAAATGATGATCGAATTGATCCCAAGTATGGCTGAAAGCAACCTTTGATGTCTCTCTTTTCCAGTACCAGCAATTTTAAAATCTTGGATTGCAAAACTAAGGTTGAAACGGGGTGACTTAGAGACTCAGCATCTCTTAGCACAAAGTAAGAACTTCGATAATGATCTGAGCTTTGGAGCCTGGGTGGATGGGCTTGATATTTGAGAAATCAGACATGGCTCTTGGTTCCCCTCTCCCTTTGTCCACCTCCCTTCTGCTTCTCCCCCCAAGAACCAAGTCTTCTGCGGTCCAGTCAAGCCTGTCCTTTGAAAGAAGCTGCATTCCACTCTGCTTACTAGAATGTAACTGCCCTAGACCTGTTAGGAAGTAGAGTTCGATGTTAAATCACGACGTGCCACATGGAAGTCATCCCCTTCCCAGGTCTCATGCTGTTGTTCCCTGTCCTGTGTGTTCTGGGATTCACGAGTGGGAACATCGAATAAGGGATCTCGCATCCCTGGCTCCTCCCTCATAGCCTCAGTTCTCTACCTTCACCCATCTCTGATGCCTGCAAAGGAGGATTTAGAATTCTTTTTGGCTAATGTTGGTAAGAAAGGGTAGGAGATAATAGATAAATGCCTAGTTGAATCTTATCCTTTTTGTATAAATAAAATCAAACAAATGTTCATGAAGGAGAAGCCCTCAGGTATTTGGGACATTTTGTTTCAGAAATGAATAAGTAAATGCTAGGAGGTGTGTCCATCTGTAGTATCTTCACAAACCTTGCTCCTATGAATGGAAGAGGTGTAGTTGTTGGCCTTTCACAGAGGCTTTGATGCTCGGTCTTGGGAGCGGCACCAGTCATGGGCACTGGTGACATTCTGGCACTAAGCATGGAGTTCGGCCAGGAGTGCCTTCATAGGAGAAAGTGAGTCAACAGCTTTAGAGAACATGAGCTTGACTCCCATGCTTGGCTCCACAGCACCCCAAAGGACTTTAGACATCTCTTTTTTGTTTTTCTCCAAATCATTAGAAAATAAATAGGAAGGAGAACAATGGGCTAGAAGCTGTAGTGTATTTACTGCTCTGCTCATACAGGCAGCTGCTTAGCATCAGGCAGGGTTGTTTCTCTTTGTTTTGCATGTCAGAAATGTGCTATCATTGTAAAAGCAGCAGCATCAACAACAAAAACACTACTAGATAGGGACGATGTGTGCTGGTTAGATATATATGTATTAACTTGACAATTGTGAAAAGTTAGTAGTTAAGCACTTAAGCAAGCCTGCAGGTGGTGGTTTGATTGATGATAGAAGACCCAGCCCACAGTGGGAGGTACCATCTGCTGGGCAAATGGATAAGATGGAGGGAGCTGGTTAAATGGTTTGGCATGCATCGGCATACTTAGACAGACATGGTGTCTGGAGAGTGAGATTTGCCCCTCTCTTGGCAGTCCTATAGATATGGGGTGGCCAGTTCCTTGGCCTCTGATGTTGGTATGTGCTCTTCTGCCAAATTGGACTAACAGCTGGAACCAGGCAATCGTAAATTAGACTAAAATCCTTTGTTCCCATAGCTGTTTTGTCTTGAATTTATCAGCAACATGCAGAGTAACTACAACAGGGGGTGTAGCTCCCAGGGAGAGTGTGTGTGTTATGTGAGACCCTGGCTTCAGTCTCCAGCCTTCCCTATTCCCTTCAAAAAAATACATGAAAATTAAACAGAACAAATAGTTTGGAAGTGTTAATCTTATATTGGCTCACAGTTCGGTCATTTTCTATTCTTCTTTTTTCTCCCTTCCACTTTCCTAATCCTAAAACGTGAATGGAAATGTGTCCTTCTCTTCCATTTCTCTGACTGGGACAGGTCTAGTTGCTTCCTAGTTTCCCTCAGATGAGGAAGAAAAGATGTGTGCTGCCCTGTGCAGCTTCCATCCCTGTGGGTCAAGTCTATATTTGCCTTTTTCACTATATCTACCTCAAAAGTTGTATATTTAATTGATAGTTCAGAAGGCAGAGGAGGCATTGGATAGCAGTTAATATATTTTGAAAAGGATGTTTAAAGTCAGCAAAAAAGGGGCTGGAGAGGTGGCTCAGGGGTTAAGCCTCTGCCTTGCAGGAGGAAGGTTCTGAGTTTGGATTTCGGATCCCAGATCCCGGATCCCATGTATAGACCCTGGGTGGAAGCCAGGCGGCCTGTACTTCTGGTCCTGGTAGGGCGGAGCCTGTGAATCCCCCGTGCAGAGTAAGCAAGGAGGAGGTGGAGGCAGTCCACGGTGGTTCCTGAATTCGCCTGTGTTTCTACACACACACACACACACACACACACACACACACACACACACACACACAGAGGCATGCATACATACACACACAATTGAATAAATAATAATAATTTTTTTTAAAAAAAAGTCAGCAAAAAAGATTATTTCCCAATAAGGCCAACAATTTATTACCACATGATAAGAGAGCACTTTTTTTCATAAGTCTGAATATGATGGGGAAAACTGCAGGATTGATCTCACAGAGCATCACCTTGGAAAGCCTCTGATGACTTGTTGGAAAAGCAGCGCAGTTGGCCACACCAGCCGATATATGAATAGGGCTTAAGCTATTGTCACACATTCAGTCATCCTGGTAAAGTGAAAGAGACAGAGACAGGAGGGAAGGAGAGAGGAGATTCAAAGTAGGGGAGGGAGGAGAGATAAAGAATGAACAGGTATAAACGAGAGAGAGAGAGAGAGAGAGAGAGAGAGAACAGTGGTTTGCTTGGTGGAAGAAAAGTTCCAGAAAGAAAGCCACATGCTGGTGTCTCAGTATAGCCAGACCACCTCCCATAGCCATGTATATTTGCTTTGCATGGCTGCTGGGGCCCCATTCACACAGACTCAGGAAGAAACGACACCCCCTGTAGTTGCATAATGTCTCAGTTCTGGCACTAAGCATTTATTTGCCAATTTGGAAATGTTTCCAGAAATATCCCTTGTAAAGGACAAAGAGGTCTACTGTGTATTTTACATCTTTCTCTATTAACTTTGTAGCCCGCTCTGAGTAACTACTTAGTAAATACTTATTTGATGAATAGAAAGAAAAGCAAGTTTTTTTTAAAAAACTATTGATCCAAGCTTGTGTAAAGCTTGTATAATTAAAGTGGAAAAAACATTTTAATACATTTATGGAGCCAAGTAATGTAAGTATAATTAAAATTTTTGCTGCTGCCTAACCTCGTCCTCGACCTCCTTTCTCCCTTCCCCCAAAAAAGAAATTCCATTAACAATCATTCCTGTTTCTACCCTGTCCCCAGCTCCTGGTAACCACTGATCTACCTTCTGTCCCTATAGAGTTGCCTTCTCCAAACATTTCATCTAGAGCCACATGATATGTGACCCTTTCTGAACAGTTTTTTTCTCTTAGCAGAGTGTTTTCACATCTATCCACTTTCAAGGAGGACATATTCACACTTCATTTTTTTGGGGGGGGGCAGGTTTTGTTCCATTGTGTGGCTCTACTACATTTGTTTACACATATATCACTTTATAGTCATGTGAATTACTATACTTTCTGCCTATTATAAATAATGTTTATTATAAGCACTCGTGTGTATTGTATGGGTATTACGTTTTCTTGAGCATGTATGTAAGTAGGAGTGGAATTGTCAGAGGGAAATCTCTACATTGTCTCTATTTAAGTCATCTTGATGGTATGCATCTGATTTGGCTGGAACTTCCAGGTCCTATGCCAACCTTCCCCCATCCCTCTCCCTACCCATATTGTGAGTCAGTAGGTGAATCACAGAGAATTGAATTGTACTAAATGTTTGGTCTCTTTGGACAGGGTCATACTTACATTGAATTCATGCTGATTTATTGTTTTGCTACTGCACTTGGAACACAGACGGTATTCACTAGGAATTGGAACTATAGACTGGCAACAGAGGTTCCCTGTTTCCATTAGTCAACTCTCAAAGGATAGATGGAGCCCATTTCAGATTCTTGTAGGCCCTTGCTCTCTTACTTTCTTGCCATCCTTCTTTCTTTGGCCTTTTGCTTTCTATTAATGCCACTCACTGAGCTAAGTGAACACTGATAATTCAGGCCAAGTATTTTTATAGCCTTTGACTGAAAAGAGCTTGTGTCATCTTGGTTTTTATGCCTCTTGAAAACCGTGTTGATTACCTTAAAACTCTAAAGAAGCTTTAGTCTGTTTCTTCCACCTAAAATCAGTATTAGTGGTGTGCTACTAGTTATTTTCATGGGCGATGAAAAGAACTTAGGGTATTGGAGGCAGATTACTTTTTTTTTTTCCAAAAGGAGATAAGCTAAGTAAGACTAATGACTGCTGGAAAGATTTTTAAAAATGGGCAATCTTTTCATCACAATAACTTTATCAACAGATGCTGAGATACGAATCTACAAAGAGACCATAATAATCTTAAGTCAGAATCCTAGTCTTTAGGACTAGAAACCTGATTCTTATGGAACTCCTTAATTTATGCAGATGTTAACACTTTTCTTAGTGGCATGTGCATTTGACAAACAGGTTTCAGAGGAATGCCTTTTGATTCCTAGTCAGCACTAGATAGGAATTAAATGTGGACTCTCTGTAAGCAAAGTAGTTTGCATTTCCCTTATCCGGATCTTAAAATTTGATAAAGCATAAGTTCCACCATATCCAGCATCCTCCAGTTCTTTCTTCCTGGACTCTTTTCCACACAATGAAATGACTTGATTCATAGTCTGGCCCAAGGCTTTGAATAGCAAGCCTTGGAGGGAATGTTTAGGAAGGGTTCCAACAAGTCACCAAGACTATTGATAGGTGGCCAAACCCAGAAAAAGAACATTTAGCAATCACAAGGGCTCGCTCTTGCCTAGCTCTTGATCTATGTCAGGCGTCACACTGAATACCATCATGTCTACACTCACAGGATTCCTGCAGCAATCCTAGGAGCACAGGCAGTGTTCAGACAGAACTGAGGTGCAAAAGAGCTAAGGAACTTTCTCAAGGTCACACAGTCAAGTTGTGAACCCAGGTTTCTAGCACCAGAATCAGACCCAGAAACACTATGTGTGAAGATTGGAAACTTGGAGGTTGTGTTAGTTTCATCATCCTGCTGCTAAACAAATACAGGATTCAAACAATGGGAAGCAGGGTTCTTTTCTTGCTTATACTTCAACAGCATGGCAGAAGAGTTCATACAACATTAGGAGCTAAGGGAAGTTGCCACACTATATCCACAGGAATTGCTGGGAGAGGCACATACTTTCTCACTTGCTAGCATGCCCAAATACGAAACCAACTCTATCCATCTTAAATACCTGCCCAAGGAGTGGTCCCACCTATTATGGGCTGGGTCTTTTTACATCAACTAGATAATCTGTCACAAGCTTGCTCAAGACTTGCTTTAACTAAATAATTCTTCACAAATGTGCCAAGAAGCTCAGTCTTTCGTTGTCAAAGTGACTCCTGTATCTAATTGAAACATACATGCTTCCAAGTTTGCTCATAGTACATACCTGTACCTCTGGGAAAGGTCAAGGCATGGTTCCCTGCTAAAATTTTGGGAAAATGAATCAGTTACTTTGTTCTGACTGTGCTGCCTGGATAATTTAGAGGTCAAAGTATCTTAATTGTATGAATCTTCCTGTGGCTACATGGTTTCAACAGACCTCTGGTTCTTGCTCCTTTTTATTTTTTTAATTATTTTTATTTATTTAGGGTGGGAGAGAGAGAGAAAGAGAGAGATAAGGCAGTGTGTGTCCCATGTAGGACCAAGAGTGACTTCAGGGGTCATCCTGGATTACTTCCTTTTTGCTTTGCTCTGAAATTTCCCAGGCTCTGCCCAGTAGGGCTGGAAGTACAAGCCACCGTTTTCATCTGGCATTTTTACATGGATACTGGGATTCCAACTCAGGTCCTTCTGTTTGTGAGGCAGTCTTAACCCCCGAGACATGTCTTTAGCCCCTTGCTCTTTTTTAAAGGTCCCGTATATGACTTTATTCGACTAGTTTGTAGTAACTAGTAAAGAAGTCAAATTAAGAGCAACTGGATCTTAAAAATGCTAAGTCATAAGACTATCTAAAAATGAGAAACAGGTAATTTATGTTTGTTTGATTCTTGCTGGGATCTTGAATTTCCTAATATCTAAAAATTATGAAGAAGATCTAATCACGGTATCATAAGACTAAAAACCTGGCAGGATTTTCACTTTTCCCTTTTTTTCATATTTTCACATGTGTGTGGAAAGTGCTTATGAGTGTATTTGTAGATGTGTATGTGTTGTATGTGGGGTGCATGCACATATATACACATGTGTATTGAGGCCTGAGGTTGATATCAGGAATAAAAATCACTCTTCCACCTTTATCTTTTGAGACAGAGTCTCTAATCAAATCCAGAGATTGCAGATAGGGCTAGACTAGCTAGCCAGCTTGCTGTGGGGAATCCCCAGTCTCTGCCATCTGAGGTTGGAATTTCGGTCAGGCAGCCACGCCCATCTGTCATTTTTCCGTGGGATCTGATGATTGAACTCCAGTCTTCTTGCTGTGTGGCAAGCACTTTAACTGCTGTCATCTACACAGCCCTCAGTGCTGCTTTTTGGACACATCAGATGAGGATAAGCAAGCTCTGCAAACAGCTTCTGGAGCTGTAGTGTGCTATGAAGGAGTGAGTCAAGACACAAGGCAGGCTTGGTGGCCTCTGCAAAGGAAAGTCTTCCTGAAGACACCACCAGGCCTTGCAGTTTAGGGATGACAATTCTCATTGATGGTATTGGGATTGAAACGCAAGGTCATGTACATACTAGACAAGTAGTCTACCACTGAGTCACACTCATGTTCAAGGAGAAGGCTTTCTTGAAGAATGAGCACAGCCAAACATGGGCCTTTCCTCAGGATCTGTTTAGGATATGGATAGCATTGGTGGATTGGAGAGGCATTTGGCCAATGGCATTTGAATTTTACCTCAGCAATTCAAATCACCTGACAGAAGACTCTCAACTCTCAATGAGGTACATCACCTGCCTATCTATCTTAACCTGCACTGAAGAGCCAGAACAATGGCCTGGCGAGATAATTCCACCTGTCCTTGGACATCCATCCATGAGCCATGGTGGATAATTGACCACTTATTGATACTTAATTATGTATGCCATTTTATTGACTCTTTGGGTGATAGGAAAGGGGGTAGAGTAATGAAACATCCAAGTCTTAGATTAGCCAAATATCACACAAACACTTTAACTTCAAAGTTCATTTGCTTCTGTGTTGCAAATGTATTTTTTGTGGCTGACCACAGATCTGTAGGAGATTTTAGAATGTGTTCTGGGACTAATAAAAAGTGTTCCAAACAGGAAACATGAGAACGCAGGATCTGGGATGGAGGCAGGGTGGCCAGGCAGCTCTGAGTCAGGATATGAATTTAGAATCTGAATTAACATGCTAGGCCAGAACTAAAGTGGCAGAGATGGAAGGCACGTGAGAAAGAAGGGAATCCTGGAGGCTTGGGCTGTGCTTGGAGGTGGGGGCAAGAGGAGGAGTCCTTGGAGTCTTCTGAGACCTTCGGAGCAGCGACAGGGAGAGACAGCACAGTGGGAGCGCCATGTTCCCCTCTTGGGATGATGGCCAGACACTGGGATGCCGCGTGTCCAGCAACTGGACCGCAGAACAGCTGTTTGCTCACTGTCACGGCCTTTGTCTCATGAAAACACAAGCCAGAAACTCTGGATACTGGCCTTCGCAGACTCAGGAAACCCAAGTGGATACCTGTGCGAGTTTCTAAGGATTTTTCTCCCTGATAATATTAATAAAAATCTAGGCGCTTGTCCCCACAGCTGACAACCAGAGCTCATCTCCAGAACCCGTATGTTGGAAGGAGAGAGCCAAGTCCTGCAAGCTGTCCTTTGACCTCCACATTCACACTGTGGTATGGGTGTGCCCGCTCCCCACCCTCCCACACTCAGAATAAATGTTAAAACAGTTCAAAAGAAACTAGTAGGAAAATCCTTTCTTAGCTTAGACCTTCAAGTACAAGGATGGGGTGCAGCAAACTGTAGAACCTCTGTGCTTCTTTAACAGGGAGACCAAGAAAATCTGAGGGCAGTCAGCTCAGACCGCGTGGTGTTGCGGGGGGAGGGGGGCAGCTCTGGAATAACAAGGAGTTCCAAGTTATCCAAAGTCTTTAGAGATAGGCCTGCTGTTATTTGTAGCAACAGGACCTAAACCTACAAGACTTACTGCAGGTTCCAGATCACTTTGATCCAAGTCTCCTTGAATTTTCTCTTTGGAGCATTCACTTCGGTAAGAGACCATACCCATACTTACGAGAGTGATCATTGGGATTGTCTGTTGAAGGTTCCAAAATAGTGGAAGTTCCAAAAACCCAGGGAGGAGGCAGAAATTGCGTTAGATTCCATTTCTACTAACTGCAGACTTTTTAAACCAAGCCTCAGACTGCCTGGCCTGGAGCTGAAACCCCATTTGCTGCTAGGTGAGAGCCCATAGAGGTTTCAGGATGGCGGCAAATGCGCTTCCCAAAGGACAAGGGCCTCTGGGGCAAAGAAAGTGTTCCTAGCACCCATAGATACCAAAGCAGGCGACTCTCTTTTCACTTCCTGCCTCCCACCTTCCTTGCAGCTGGTGACTATGCCTGGGAAGGTTTGTGGTGACGGATGTGCCTGCTTTGTGCAGCTTTTGAATTGCAGCGAGTATGCTGATCTGAATGACTGCTTGATTGAAAAGGAATCGATGTTAGGACTTCAAAATGAGATTCAGACGGTACATTGCAAATTAGACTGCACAAAAACCAACTCCCTTTAGTGCATTCTTATGTCCATTGTTTGTTTATTTATATTTGAAAGAGAAATTCTCACTGTAGCCCATCACTAGGTAGCCCAGGCTACCCTTACAGTCATAGAAACCCCTCTGTCAGCCTCCAGAGTGGCTGGGATTACAGGTACGAGCCCATTACAGTTTAGCAACTTTACCACTGGGCTTCTGAAGCTTTGAGACATCTAAAGTTTATGGTAAAATTCTTGTAGAAGAGAAAGGGAGAGGGGCTGGAGAGGTGGCTCAGGGGTTAAGCCTCTGCCTTCCGCGGAAGGTCCTGAGTTCGGATCCCAGATCCCACGTATAGACGCCAGGCGGAAGCGGGGGCGGCCTGCGCTTCTGGTCCTGGTAGGGCGGAGCCTGTGAATCCCGGGGCAGAAGGAGGTGGAGGTGTCCATGGTGGTTCGCGAATTCGTCCGTGGTTCTACACACACACAGATACATACACACACACACACACACATACGCGCGCACGCGTGAACACACGCACATGCACACAGTTGAATAAATAATAATAATAATAAAGAGAAAGGGAGAAAGGGAACATGCTAGGTAGTAGATTGCAGCCCTGATTAAGCATGTACAGCTGCCGCCTGTCTGAGATCTCTTGTGTTTGCCATTGGAAGTGTTTGACTAACTAAGGAGAAAGATTCTGTTGACTTGATCTTAGAATTTCTTCTGTAAGACAGGGGCTCCTGTGTTCTGGATGGCACTGGGTCAAGTGGATCCCCTGTCCCCTACTCATCCTTGAGAGAATGCACCAGCAGACAGAACAGACGAGGAAACCCCTTGCTGGTGCCACACGTCATTGTTAGCTGTGGCTTTGCTAGCGGGACTCTAGAAAGACGACAGGACACTTAGTTCAGTTTGAACTCCAGAGAAATAAGAATTTTAATTTTTAAAAAAATAAAAAAAATTTTATTAGCACATATTAATTATGCATAACAATGACTTTAATTAGGGCATTTTATATATGTAAATATTTTGATCATATTCACCTCTCCATTACCTCTTTTTTTTTTAATTTTTTTTATTATTATTATTTATTCAACTGTGTGCATGTGCGTGTGTATGTGCCCGCGCATGTGTGTGTCTGTGTGTGTGTGCCCGTGTGTGTGTAGAACCACGGACGAATTCGCGAACCCACGGATGCCTCCACCTCCTTCTGCCCGGGGATTCACAGGCTCCGCCCTACCAGGACCAGAAGCGCAGGCCGCCCCCGCTTCTGCCTGGCGTCTATACGTGGGATCTGGGATCTGAACTCAGGACCTTCCACCTGGAAGGCGGAGGCTTAACCCCTGAGCCACCTCTCCAGCCCCTCCATTACCTCTTTTTATTCCTGCTGATCTACTTTCTCTTCTCTTAAGAATCTCCCTTATACTTTCATATTATTTTTTTTTTATTAAATGCTGGGGATCAAACCGAAGACCTTGCACATGTTGCGCAAGCTCTTTACCACTGAGGCCGTGCAGTGAATTTCATTAGGTTTGCATATATGGACAGGAGTTTATTTACAGGAGCGTGGACGCCTTACCAATGGCCACACAACTGAAAAATATGTCTGCCTCTCCCCCAGCAGCCATTAACTGCCTGCGCTCTTGGGCAGCGACAGACCCCACCTCCCAGCCGGCAATGGCAGCTACTGAGAGAGTGCCACAGCCGTGTCATGGTGGGAGCCACTTCCCATGTCATTCCCACCAGTTCTTTGGGCTCTTACATTCTTTCTACCCCTCTACCATGACCCTGAGTCTTGGAAGGGGTGATCTGGAGGGTCCCATTGAGAGCTGAATACTCAACAGTCACTCTGATCAGTCATGAGTTAAATGCTCACTGTGAAAAGACGCTTCTCTGACCAAAGCTGACAGCAACACTCATCTGTGGACACAAACACATTATTTCAGTGACAATTTGATGGGCACATCATGTCTATTTAGCACAATAACAGCAGTGGTTTCCCCACTAAGGCTTTGACCTCCCCAGCCCCTGGCATTTGACCAGATTTTACAATATGAAATCTCAATGCCCTCCTGCGGCAAGGCCTTGACTCCAACCAGAAAGCAGTTGGTGACTCTGTGTAACACACTTACTGCTTTTGCACAGGCGACCACATCCTGCTTGGCTGGTTTCACTGGCTACCGTACACTGCTGCTGCTGACCCTCCCATGGCAGCCAGCATAACACCTTCTGTCACTGTGGGGGTCGGCAAGGGAGGAAGCCTCCACCTCAATTCCAGTTCTTTTCTCTAGTCCTGTCACCAGAGCGTGTGGTGTCTTCAGCAATAGGGTTTTTATGTTCTATCGGGCAGCGAATAGCAGTGGCAATTGCCTGTATTATTTTGAGGGTCTAGGGAATCCCTCTATTTAATCTTTAGTATATATCCCAATTACTTCTTTTATTTATTTATGAGAGAGAGGGAGGGAAAGGACAGAGAGAGAGAGAGAGAGAGAGAGAGAGAAAGAGATGAATGCCATGGTACACAGGTACAGACCAGAGTCTGTACCAGAAGTCATTTCTCTTGTTCCACCAAGTGGACATTTCTGGGGATTACATTCAGCTCTCCAAGGTTTGCCAGCAGACACCTTACCCCCTGAGCTATCTCATCAGCCTTGTCCCAACTATTTCACAAGTTATAATAAAGAAATCTCTCATTACTTATCTAAACTTCAAATTTAACTAGGTATCCTGTGTTGGCTAAATTGCCAACCTGAGTTTTAGAGGAATCTTGGATGGTAACAGACCAACATGAGCTACTCAAGACAGGGTGACGGAGGAGTTGTGTGGTAGATCTGATATCCCAGGAGGGGGTCCTAGGAGGGTCAGCCGAAGCTCTGGAGGTGGCCGAGTGACAAGACTAAGGTGGATTTCAGAAACATTACATGGTACACAGGCAGAGAATGCTTCCTCCCATTTCTGAACATCTCATCCTCTTCTGCTATTGGTGGTTTTAACATAAAGTTCAATGTTCATTCTTTGTGACAGGAGACAGCAGCAGTTTGGCATCCTTTTCCTGGTCCTGATTCTGCAGTTTGCTGCCAGTAGGCTGGCCCTTCTTCATTTTTCTCCTTCACACTCGCCGCCCCTTCTGTGATTGCCTAGGTGTGCCCTGCATTGATTTCCTACTCTGTAGACTGTTTTGCAAGAGAGATATGATGGCCAAATTTCTCAAATTCTTTCCTAGGTTTCTGTGTCTCTTTAGTTTTTTTTTTCTCCTGTCCACATCAGTAGTTTGCACAGCATGTCTTCATGGAGGCAGGAAGTGGCTGTTTTTCCCACCAACGCAATATAGACTCCCCCTGGGCCCCCGGCACACTGGTGTCCAGCTGCCTGCGTTCTCTAAGGGTGGGATCAGCGCTGTGCACTGCTAAGCTGGTTCTTGTTTGTCAGACGAGATCGCTTAACACCTCCAGTGGGGCAGCTGTGTTTCCCTGGGATCAGGAGGAGATTGCTAAGCTGGAGATATGGAGACCACCCCACCCAGATGGTAAGCCTCCTGGGGCACCAGCCCATTAGGTTAAAAGGAGCAAGAAAACAAGACAGAGACAGAATGTGTTGACAGCGATTGTTCTGCAGCTCTGGAGGTCACTGAGATAGGTGCCTAATGGTCAGCCGTTGTCCCCACAAGTCCTGGCAGTTCAGGGGAGGGGAGGGGCAGCTTCGAGGGTGGCTTTTTGGTTATTTATCCTGAGGAGTGCAGCAAGAGGAGCTCTTTGTATAGTATATGGGTGGTCCTTAGTGGGAGTCTTTGATGCCCATCTTGGGAGATGAGGACTTTGGCAAGTGGAGGTCATTTGGAGGTCATCAGTCAAGGCCAGTTCTAAAGGGGCTGCTGAAGCTTGACCCTTATGCAATCTATTGGACCCCACAAACACCCCTTGTGTAGAGATATAATTAGAGGATGGCCTAGCACACATGAGGCCCAAGATTCAGTCACTAGAACCACATAAAACAAAACAATCCAGAAAAATTTTTGACTTATCTGATTTGGAATTTCCTCTAGAAATACTAATGAGTTCAACATTCACTTGTCCAGGAATGCTGAGAAGAAAGTGATGGCCATTGCCTTAGAGCTTACAGGATATAGTAAGCAGATAGCTAAATATAGTCTAATGCGAGCTGGGGTGACAGGTCATAGCTGGTTAGGCCTGTGAGAGAGGTAGGTGGGTTCTGCAAAAACAGAACACACTTAGATGTAAGGAACGTTGTGGGCTTAGATAGAGCTCTTGGTGGTGATGTATTGCCCAGGTGCCCCGACTGGGCTGCTGTCCCTGACCCTGAGCTGCTGTGCTGGCTGCTGTCTCATGGGAAATTATACTCGTAGCTAGGTTTGGTAACAGAACTGTGGTCCCAGCTGTTCAAGTGGCTGAAACGGGAGGATCAAAAATTCAAGGCTTGGCAATGCTGTACCAAGTGAGTTCAAGGTGAAGATAGGCGACTTACTGAGACCCTCTCCAAAAATAAAGAAAAGGGATAGAACAGGCATAGCTTAGTTGTAGAACACTTGCCTTGCATGCACAAGGGCCTGCCTAGGTTCAATCCTCAACACCACTAAAAAATACAAAAGGTGCCATTCCCTCCAAGGGCAACCTAATACCAATGATTTACCTCAAGAATGTCCCTCAATAAGCCACTTTCATGAACCCCCATGTCTGGCTCTATTCCAGGAATCCCTGTAAAACATTAGTACAGGAAGTAGATCGAGTTATGGTATTTGGATAATTTTTTTTTGTTGTGGGGAGAGAGAGTGGACAAGGTAATTGTTGCGTGTCTAGCATAGAAATGGGAATGATGTTTGATTGTCGTCCTGGGCAAGGGACCATGTTGTCTTTGTGCCACCATCTTGCACTGTGGCATCATTTTCTTTGCTGTCTGTCTAAGACATTAAGACAGAAAGGCAGGTAACATGAAGTTGTAGACAGATGGATGCCACAGGAATTCAAGGGACTGGAATAAGATGAAATTACTTTACCTCATGATAAAGTTTAGGAGAAAATAGAAGCATCAGTGGGCCAAATTCATGGCTAAGATTGAAAGAGAGAGAGAGAACATATGGCAAGAGTTGGAAGTTAAGTGTTCAAACTTTGGAAAATAAGCACTTAATATTTGAGGGTGAGGACTGGATTTAGCTCAGTGGCAGGTAGCCTAGGCTCCATCCCTATAAACAGGGAGTGGTGGCCTATGCCTGGAATCCCAGCACTCAGAAGGTAGAGGCAGGGGGATCAAAAATTCAATATCTTCCTTGGTTACATAGTAAATTTGAAGCCTGCCTGTGAGAGAGAGGTTGAGACCCTGTCTCAGAAAGAGGAAGGAAAGAAGGAAGGAAGGGAGGGAGGAAGGAGGGAAGGAGGGAAGGGAGTGAGTGAGGGAGGGAGATAAAAGAAATGAAAAAAAAGAAGAAACTTTGAGGGTGCAAGCATCTCTGCATTGCAGCAGGTCTCATTTATGCTGTAGGTGGGGACAGTTTCTGGAGCAAGAAGATCAAAGCCTGGAAGTGTTAAGGAAGTTGGACAGACCACCTTCAAGAACTGAGCTGTGGTAATGATTTACATTTGAACATGAATGTCTCCCCATTCCACAACTCCAAGCTGCTGGCGCTCCCTGTATCTGAGCCTTTGGGTAGGAGATGTTTCTCATAAAGGTCAAGAGCAAAGACAGATTATGGAAGGTACAGGATTTCCTAGAGAGTGATACAGAGCCCCAACATTATTTGTTGACAGCTTAAATGTTTCCTGTCTTTGTGTTTTCACGGTCACAGTTTTCTCCTGGGCTAGTTGACCTTCCAGTACACACCACACTCTTCTTGGTTTCTCTTTTCATTCTCCATATTTCTCTTCGCTGTCCTTCCTCCTAGCCCCCTTGCTGGCCAGGCATTGGAGGGAAAGGAGTACCCTCACATTCTGGGAGAAGCAGCTTGTCATAGGACCTAGGGCATGTACTTTCCATCTGCCGGAGCCCCCCTTCTCTTCTTCATTCAGTTCTTACTCATCCCTTGGGCCGAGCTGCAATGTTTCTCGGTTTTCCCTAAACTATTTCAGGACCTCCCCCGCTTTCCGTGTTCTCAGTGTACTCTGCTCACCTGGGTGGTTCTTGGCACAGTTGTAATGAAGCAAACCAAATAATTCATTACGCAAAGTCTGTCTCATCTGCTGGAATGTGACCTCTGTCAGGGCAACGGTCGTGTCTGTATCCCTAGCTCCTGGCGTGACACCTTACACAAGGAATGTGCTCTTTACATGTTTATAGAGCAAATGAATGTGGATCTCAGAGTCCTGTTCCTACTTACTGTGTGTTCCTGTGTTCTTTGAGAAAAATAATTTAGTGGTTTTATTAAATGACTTCTGAATTTACAGCATGTCTGCCAAACATGGACAGTTCTTAACGCCAACAGTATGACCAGGCTAACCGAAAGTGTTCTGGGCTCATTTGTTGGGAACAGGATTTTCATTCAGCCTAGGCTAACCTTAAACTCTGTGTAGGAGGGACTGATCTTGAACTCTTGATTCTTCTGTCTCCATCTCCCAAATGCTGGAATTAGAGATGTGTAACCACCAGACTTAGGACTTCTGGGAAATAGTTTATTTCTGGAGAAACTAGTTTCCTGTGCAGTTTGGTTGTCTTTTACTAAATATTAAATGATCCTCTTCTCTAATGCTTAATATAGTAATTTATTATCTCAAAACAAAAAGAAAATATAATAAGGATCAGAGTAGAAGCACATAAAGCAGGAAAGCAAGGAGAGGCGACAGACATGCAAAGTCTGAGGAAAGAAGAGTCTGGACAGAAGGTACTGCTAATCTGAGGGTCCTGTGGCGGAGCACGCTGGACATCTTCATCAGTCAGGACGATGGCCTGAGGTCTAGAGCAGAACCAGGGAGAACAGTAGTAGGCAGCCTGGGCAAGCTGGGGTCCTGGGGCAGGGTGATGGGGAACCACTGGAAGGTTTTGAGTGGGAAAGTGGCATAGACTTGATGTATTAGTCAGGGTTCTCTAGAGCAACAGACCAATAGATTGAACATGTAAAAAAGGAATTTATCAGACTAGCTTATTAGATATAGTCTAGGTAGTCCAATAATGGCTGCCAGTAGCTGCTCAGCCTAGAAGCCGAATATCACAGCAATCCCAGTCTGATTCCTGGAGTCTCTGGATTTCAGCCACATTGGTTAGTAGGCAGCAGGAGGGAAAATGAGTTTGCCAACACAGGGCAAGAGAGTCTCCCAAAGCTCTTCTGTTTTATCGTTACATCCAGATTTAGGGTGGTCTTGTGTTGCAAATATATTGATCTAGAGAATCTCTTCAGATAGTCTGGTAGCTGATCTGTTAGTTAATCCCAGGTGTGGTGAAGTTGACAACCAGGATTAATTATATACTTGAAGTCTTTGGTTCTGTTTTATGGTATGAGTTTATTCTTTTGCTTCTGTTCATGAAGGTGTATTTTCTTGGGGAGCAGGTAAAAAAATCGAGCTTTATATGATCAGAGATAAGTTGCTTTGGGCAAATTTTACTTTCCTGTTTATAGATTGTTTGCATGTCCAGTGTCTAGGATATGTGTACAGATGGGTGAATATTTTGTCCTAATTGGAATTTTCATATGTACACCTGCCTCCTTAGTCTGAACTGAATTAATTCAGAAAAGCTCAAAGAAGATAGATGGTAGATTGATTGGATGCATGGGTGCATGATTAGATGGATGAATGAATGGGAAAAAAAAAGGGCAGACAGATAATAGGGAAGGAGGGAGGGAAAAAAGAGGAAAGAAGGGAGTATCTTTGTGTTTCAGGCAGTATAATTAGAGTCAGTTGATTGGGTTGGAGAGATGGATCAACTTTAAGACTGCCTCCAAAGCAGAAGGTCCTGAGTTTGGATCTCAGGTCCCACGTGGAAATGAAGGTGGCTTGTATTAACAGCTTTAGTGCGAAGAGAGAAATCCCAAAGCTAAGAAAAAGGAGGTAGAAGCAATACAGGATGATTCCCAAAATCACTCTTGGTTCTCTACAGGGACACACACACGCACACACACACACACACACACACAAATAAAGTTAAAAAACTTAAAAAAGAGCAGGTTGATTTTTTTTTCTTTGTGAATCACAGAGTTTAGAAGTTGTATAGTTGTGCTAATGATACCTTAATTCCAGTCTTTAATCATCAAATATAGTCTAGTTTAATGAAATAGAAATTGGGTTCTTATTTATCTCTCAAATGTAATGGGAAAATTAGAGTGAGTTGGTATTGAATGTTACCAGTGGATGAGGGGTATATTTGCTGAATAGTGAAACTGAACTTTGCCCTTTGCTATGGGACACTCTCTTTCCTGAGTGCTCAATAATGCCTGGATCTTTCCTTTTGTGTTCTGGTTTTATGCAAACACAAATTACACTCCTGTTGACTTCATATAAGCCATGAAACCAAAGAAGGGGAAATCTGAGTCCATAGAAGGCAGTTTCACCAGACCTGCCTCTTCATTTTGTGTGACAGAAACTGAGAACACCTGGATTTTCTAACCGATTTGTGAAAGAAGAGCCCTGGCAGGAATCGGTACAGGCGGTTGATAATCACTGACGAGATGGCTTCTTTCAAAAAGATCTTACATTAGAGCTGAAAGCACTCTGAGACACCAACTAGTCCTCCCTTGCTGTACAAATGAAGAAAGCAAGTAAGACACAGAGGGGCACGCTTGTGTCTGGACTTTGCCAATTCCAGGAAGCACATGCTTCAGAGGGTCTATGTGGGATCATAGCTCTTACTAGCTGCTGAAGCCCTGAGCAAACCACAATGTCTCTTTGAGTCTGGCATCTTTCACCTGCCCTTATAAGAACCACATGACATAATATACTATGGGCACAGGGGAGATGCTTGGTGAGTAATAGTTTCAACTGGCTCCCTTTGTTACAGATGATACAGAATAGTCACCTCAGATTTTAAGCTATCAACCAATGATGAGCTCGTTTCAAGCAATGTTCAATATACTAATTCCAGGAGAATTAAGGGTAGCAAACATTTTCATGCAAGATATTGGTTAGGCACTACAGTGGGGTCATAAATCCTGTAAAAGATGGCTTCTGTTTCATGTATATGTGTGTATGAAATACATGAATGTGTGTGTGTGTGTGTGTGTGTGTGCATGTGCGCGCGGGTGCATTACACTTGAGTATGTGTGCATATGGAACCCTGGAGTTGATGTTGGAATCATCCTCAATCACTTTTCCACCTTATTATTTTGAGACTGGGTCTCTAATTGAACCAAAACCTTGTGCATAGGATGAGTTTGGATAGCCAGCTTGCTCTGAGGAGTCCCAGGGTCTTCCTTCACCAAATGAAATTACAGGTGGTCCACCCTACCCACTAGGACTAGGATCTGGGGATCTGAACTATGGTCCCTTTGTTTGTTCAGCAAGCTCTTGAACTGCTTGCGACCCCTGTTTTTAAGGAGTTGAAACTAGACAAGTATACACTGGCTTGGAATTCAGCGAAGACAGTGGGAAATACCACCAGGACAGTGGATGTGGGTCTTGGACTAGGCAGAGTTGAGGTTTCTTATAGCTAAAGGTCTCCGCAAAGTCTTCTGGTGAGTGACATTTAACAGACTTCTTAAAAGGTTCTAGAAAAAGAGATTAGGGACATTCCTGTTGAAAGAGGCTGGTTACATGCAAATATAGAGTTTTTTTTTAAATTTTTTTATTATTATTATTTATTCAACTGTGTGCATGTGCATGTGTATGTGCATGTGCGTGTGTGTCTGTGTATGTGTAGAACCATGGACGAATTCATGAACCACCATGGACGCCTCCACCTCTTTCTACTCCGGGTTACAGGCTCCACCCTACCAGGACCAGAAGCGCAGGCCGCCCCCGCTTCCGCCTGGCGTCTATACGTGGGATCTGGGATCCGAACTCAGGACCTTCCGCCTGCAAGGCGGAGGCTTAACCCCTGAGCCACCTCTCCAGCCCGAGTTTTTTTTTTTAAATTGAATCGATTCCTGTGTTTAAATGATCATAGAATGTGAAGAGTAAATCATGAAATAGTAACACTAACTATCGCTTATGGAATCAACACTTGTACCCAGTACTTCTCACACAATGATTCTCTTGTTTGTTACATGTTGTTGGGAGATAGATTGTTATTGTGATCCTCATCTTACAGATGGGGAAAGTGAGACATATAGAATTAAGGCCTCAGGGAAGGTGTAGGCAATCCAATCTTGGGTCCAAGCCATGAGACCATGCCCTATAGATGTCAGGCTATGGTGGAGTTGGTTGCCTTCCCTTTCCCCCATGCTCTGGTCTCTCGGAGTTACCCTGGCCTTCTGCTTCCCATTAGAAGAATGGAAGGAAAATGGAGTGTGGCCCTGAAGTTGGGCAGGGATGCATTCTGGTAAGGAAGACTTGTGACTCCTGTCAGCCAGCCTCCCCTGCAGCCACATTTTACCCCGTGTTTCAAAGCTGTCCCCTCACCTTGTTAGAGTGGGTGTCACTAGTCCCCATTGCTTCACTCTCCCTTGTTGGTTTCTGACCTTATCTCAGTGACAAGTGGAATTTTGTGCAATTTTGTGTTCTGCTTTAGTCATATGGCCAAATAGTTTTCCAAAGTGGTTATGCCGGTTCATAATCCCCCAAGCTGTGTGAGAGGTGCAGTTGCTCCTCGCCTTTGTCAAGTCTGCCTGTTCTTTGTTCTTTCCATGGTAGGTGTCCTGGTACTAATAATACACGTTTCTCTGAAACTAGGAAAATTGGATCTGTTTTTTTAGAAGTTCGATAGCCATTCAAATACCTTCTTTAGCAAAGTATCCTAGTCTTTTCTTACTTTGAAATTGTCTTTCTCTTACTTGTTTGTGACTGTTACTTAAATACTTTGGGTAAAGTCCTTCGTCAGTGACATGTATTACAAATATCTTCTCTTATTCTGAGGTTCGCTTTCTCTGCTCGGCAGTGTTCTACCAGAGTGCCACATCTCCAGCCTGCCTTCCATTCCTCTAGTTGTGTCTTCTATGAGTAAGTGTTTATAATTTTAACATATTAACAACTTATAAGTTTTCTTCCCTTCTTTCCTCGTTTTCTTCCTTTCTTCCTTCCTTCCCTCTCTCCATTCCTCCCTTCTTCCCTCACTTACTTCCTCCCTCCTCTCTTTCTTCCTTTCTTTCTCTCTTTACCCTTTTTTCTTCTCCTCTCTCCCTTACCTTCCTTTTTTCTCTCCTTTTCTCCCTTTGTTTCTCCCTTTCTCTCTCTCTTTTTCCATCCCTCCCTCCCTCTCTTTCTTTTCTCTTTTCTCTTTCTTGCTTTCTCTTGCTTTCATTTTGAGCTCCTGATCCACCTACCTGCACTCCATGAGCCAGGATTGCATGTATTCAATACCATGCCTAGCTTATGAATTTTACTTGTGAAATTTCACAAAATGCAATTCAATTTATTGGTCTTTGCTGCCAGTCTCTGGCCCAGAACTCCTAATATCCTTGTAATTTTCTGAATGACAAGAATGCTAAGAGATTACACTTTTTTTTCTAATATTTGACCTTTGTCCCAAGTTCCTGACACACCTCCTAAATCCCCTGATCTTAGAAGATAGGTGGATTAGTGAAGACACCTGTGACCCAGGCAGTGTACCCCGATTCCACAGAACAGAAGCTCCTTCATCATGATAGTTCCTGCTCTCCTTTCTTGGGCATCTTCAAGTATGCCCTTTATGAATAAACCGACAAATGTAAGCAGTTTCCCTGAAACTTTTACTGAACTGCTTTGATGAAGTTAAATAATTGATCCCACGATAGTTGAAGGTGAGGATAGTGGCAAGGGGCTATGGGAACCTGTGCTTCCAACTGGCATCTAAATTGGGAGACAGTCTTAATGGGTCTGAGTGCTAGGGAGGTAATGTCAGAATTCAATTAGAGGATTCTGCTGGGTCTGCTAGATAATCTTTTGAATTGCTGGTGCCAGAGTTCAGGAGAACTGAGAGTAGACAGTGGAAAGAAGTGCTCTTTAAAAGTGTGTTTATTTATCATGGTGTCTGCATGGAAGTCAGAGAACAACTTGTTGATTCTCTTCTTTCACCATGTGGGAGGGCCAAGGATTGAACTCAGGCCATCAGACAAGTGCCTTTAACATCTTAGCCATTTAAATAGAATATTGTGTTTTCCAGAATGACTTGGATTCAATATGTAGCTGAGGCTGGCCTTGAATTTCTGATTCTCTTGCAAAATGCTGGGATTATAGGCACTCAATACCACCTCCAGTTTATGCTGCAGGACCCTGTGTATGTTAGAAAAGTACTCTAGCAATTTCATGCACTATCACAAAGATGTTTTCTTATACTTTATTTTTTTATATTTCATTTTATATTTCACATTTCCATTGTTTATTTGAAATTTTCTTAGTATATATGTGTATATGGTGTGTGTGTTTTTACATGTAGTTGGTTGTACATGTAAGTGTGTGTGTGTGTAAGCGTACACTTGCATGTATGACTGTGGAGCCCAGGGTGCCTTCTACAGCTGGAATTACAGGTTGCCGCCATTTCTGTCTGGCATTTTTTTGTGTGGTGTGCCATCTGGGATCTGAACTCAGGACCTTTTGCTTGTGAGGCAAAGGCTTTGACTACTGAGCCGTCTCCCCAGTCCTAGAACTGATTTTTTTAAACATGTGGTATAGAGTCTAGTTTTTTTTTTTTTTCCTATATCACTGTCTAATGGATCTAGAGCTTCTCATTTAAAACAATTATTTCTTCCCCCTAACTCAAGGCTCAGGAGCATCTCAGAAGAGAAGGTGGTAAGATTGTAAGAACCTGAAGTGGGGCAGGGTTACAGCCAGACACTGGACATGACAGGGCTGTTGTATCCATGAATTCACTGTAGCTATATATGTTTCCACAAGACCTGCATGGGACTTGTCCTATCGACATTGCACCATGGAAGAGGAAAGATCTCAAGAGGCTGGACACCCCCGGAGAGACTGATGGGATGTTTTCCTTAGTGGTATACCCCCTGATACATGGTTCATGCTTCAGCAAGTACTCAGGTACATGACATTAAAGGCAAACGAGGTGATATCCAGTGGGCCACACATGTGAAAGGACTTGAAAATAGGAGGGAGTCTGGCAGGGCAGAAGATAGGCTGCAGTGAGAAGACGAATGACCTTGGGGATTAAGGTGTGAAAATCATAAATCCACTATATTCGTGTATGAAACACTAAAAGAATTGTAAAAAGAAATTATCCCCCAGCTTACAACAGTGTCTCTCCTCTCATAAACCAGATTAATTGATGTGATTTTATTTTGGATTCTCAAATCTGTTGTATTAATCAGCTTATCCATCCTTCTGCCAATAATGTGCAGTTTTGATTATTTTAGATTTATAATGAGGTTTCTTTTGAGGGTTGGTGCTGGAGATTGAACCCCAGGGTCTTAGGTATACTGGATTAGTATCATCCAACAACACCCCCATCCTTTTATTTATTTATTTTTCACTTTGCAACAGGGTTTTCCTAAATTACCCAAACTGTCTTCAACTTTTGATCCTTCTTCAGTCTCACAAATAGCTGGGATTACAGGGATGCCACCACGCATCCCTGGAGTGAGTCTGGAAGTGGAAAGTCTTCCAGTTGTGTCCTTGACATTGACTCAACTTCTGTTCTTTATCCTTTGAATTTTTATGTGTATTGTAGAAACACCTTACCATTTTCTACCGAAATATGCTAGATTGTGATGGGTCTACACATTAATGCATTAGAAATTATCTTAATATCACTGAGTATTTCAATCCATGAATATGTAATCACATCAGTAGGTCTTTTTTTCCTAGTAATATTTTACAGATATCAGTGTGGCGGTCTTTTTTTTTTTTTTCTTATTTATTCAGTTGTGCGTGTGTGCGTATGTATGTGTGCGTGTCTGTGTGTGTAGACCCACGGACGAATTCGGGAACCACCACGGACACCTCCACTTCCTCCGCCCTGGGATTCACAGGCTCTGCCCTACCAGGGCCAGAAACGCAGGCCGCCCCCGCTTCCGCCTGGCGTCTATACGTGCGATCTGGGATCCAAACTCAGGACCTTCCGCCTGCAAGGCAGAGGCTTAACCCCTGAGCCACCTCTCCAGCCCCTCAGTGTGGCGGTCTTAAATGTATTTCATTAATTTACTCTGAGGTATTTAATTGCTTACATTAGTAACCAGTTTTGCAGTAATTTTTATGTATTGCTATTACCTTGACAGATAGTAATTGATTTTGTATATTGACCCTTCATCTTGTAGTCTTATAATTCTAAAGTATGAGAGAGTTTTTTAGTTATTATTAAAATTTTGGGCCAGCAAGATAGCCCATCAGGTAAAATTGTTTGCCACACAACCCTTAATGGCTGGAGTGCAATGCCAATGGGTTAAAATGACTCAATATTTTGAGAGGCAGACTCTTACCCCCGAGCCGTCTCTCCAGCCCGAACTCAATATTTTGAACTCCTGCCTTTATTTAATAAACACAAAACCACCTTATATCTTTGTTTAATATTTGGAATTTTTTGTTTTTATTTTCAATCTTTGTCCATTTTATAATCCCATTAAAGTTTCATACATTAATAAAATGTCTCTCAGTCTTCCAGTGAAAACTTTATTCTTCCCAATCAGTTTCCCTCTTGCTTTCATGTCTCTTTGCACTGACTTTCATCTCAGTCTCCTGTACCAGCAAGTGCCTGAGCCCTTGCTAGGGCAGGTACCTTATATGAACTGATATTAAGGAAAGTTGCTCACCTTCCCTCAATAGTCTCTCAGAGAAGTATAGCACTTTTTTAATAGTAGTATTACTGAAACAAAAAGCTGTTTTCCAAATACAATATTTCATATAGATCAAGCATTTTTCAAAGTACATCCACAATATACTCCCCCATCTCGAAAGTCTGACACATCAACGTTGCAGTTTGCCTGAATGTTGCTTATAAATTTACAACTGAACAGCTTAGGGGGAAAAAGGTATTTTATTCTTGTTCACTATTCTCTGTTACTGTTAATAATCAAGCTTGGCAGGAGAGCTCACGCCAGCACCAAGAGCTGAAGGAACAGCCACATCATATCCATGGATTGTTGAGAGAGGGGCAGACCTCACTTGACATATTGCAGGTCTGCCCAAGTATGCCAAAGAATGCCATCTCCTGAATCACCTTATCCACCTGCCCAGGGAATCGTCGCACCCACAACGGGTTGGCTCTTCCCAATTAGATACTCTTCTGCAGGCCTGCTCAGGGCTTGCCTTCACTACTAATTCTTCACAAATGTGCCCAGAGCTCAGTCTTCAGTTGTCAAGTTGACACATATGTATCTAGCTAGCACAATCAGCCTAAACTCCACTCCTCTTTCCATTCGAAAGTCATTGACATAACATCCCCATGCTACCATCTCATAGTGGAGAAGCAGATTGAAGTTGTAGTTCAATGTCTCCTTACTATGGTCTGGATGTCCCTGAATGGTTGAAGTGATAAGAATCACACAATGTGATTTTAACCATTGGAAAGCCCAGAGCTGGTCAGTTCTGACTAAGTGGCAGGTGGACTGTGTAAAATACACATATGTGAATTTACAAATTTACTTATGTTTAAGGAGTTCAATACTTTAAGGAGTTCAATTGCTTCATTCTTTAAACATAGGACTTGAACACAATGAGCCATGGTGCCCTCGTGTGGAGATAAGAAGAATTACTCTGATTTCTGTGTTCCACTAATCTAAGGCCATCTAAGAAGTGGCCTTATTTTCCTATTTCAAAGGAAAAAAAAATTGACCCTAAATATGAGGGTTCATTTCTCATCTCTCCATCCTAACCCATTATGCTTGTTAGCAGCACAATGGATTGGTGAATATTTACTTTAAAGAAAGCTTTGCTTCTTTCTGCGCTGCCAGCAAACATGGTGAACGTTCCTAAAACTCGCTGGACTTTCTGCAAGAAATGTGGCAAGCACCAACCCCACAAAGTGACACAGTACAAGAAGGGCAAGGACTCTCCGTATGCCCAAGGAAAGCAGCGTTATGACAGAAAGCAGAGTGGCTATGGTGGGCAGACCAAGCCTATATTCCGGAAAAAGGCTAAAACGACAAAGAAGATCGTGCTAAGGCTGGAGTGTGTGGAGCCAAATTGCAGATCTAAGCGAATGCTGGCTATTAAGAGATGCAAGCATTTTGAACTGGGAGGCGACAAGAAGAGAAAGGGCCAAGTGATCCAGTTCTAAGCAGATGTTGTTATGAAGGCAATAAAATAATGAACTGATAATCAAAAAAAAAAAAAAAAAAAGAAAGCTTTGAACTGGAAAACGTGATTTTCCAATCTTTCCTCTTTCAGAATTGTTTTATATATATATATCTGGATCTCTTGCATTTCTATTTGACTTTTAGGATCGGTCTATTGGTTCCTACAAAGAAAACCAAATGGAATTTTGAGTGCGTAGATCTATCTTGGAACATCTTAACAATATTACCTTTCAAGTCATTCACAGAAGACACCTATTTGCTTGTATTTTCTTTAATTTCTTTCGATACTTTACAGTTTCCTAAATTGATGTGTCCTAATCAGCTCTTGTTACTGTAACACTGGGTACTTTATAAAAAGCAGAAATTTATGTCTCACAGTTTCAGAAGCTGTAAAGCCCATGATCTATCTAAACATTAGTAGATTTATTGTCTGAAAGAAGGACGGCTACCTACTTCAAAACGATAAATTCCTAACTTACTATGGGTAGTAAGTTAGGTGAATTCAGCAGAGGGAGCAGAGACCTTGGATGTCGATGAAGAAAGGCAGTGGTCCCTGATGGATCTCTCCTTATGTCGTCAAAGCTTCAAGTTGGAAAGTCAGTGAGATAAGCACTTAATAGTTAAAGGCAGAAGCAGGATCCACGAAGACCCTCAGTTTGAATTCTCTCTGCCAAAACACATTCTGGTGACTTGAGGCAGGCTACTTAACCTCGCTAAACCAGTCTCGGAAAATGTAAGGTAGGGGTAATACCTTAGCTTGAGTGAGTTATATAATGCTAGGCACCACACCTGATTGTTCGTATCAGCTCTTATTGTTAAATTGGTGATTTCATCTGTCACACACGGCTGAAATGCTTTTACTGGGTGGGACATGAATGATTTTGTACGTGCTGGGTTTTGCTGCCAGGTGCATCAATGGCATTAATTGCTGAAGTCCGTGATGTGCAGATGATGTGAGGCACCTGGCTGGAGAAGGAGTGTGGCACAGAGAAAGGGGCACAGGAGTTTGGTTCCAGCCTGGATCTTACATTCTTTATCTGTTCATAGAAAGGTGGAAGACCGAACTGCTCTGATTTCTCCTGGCTCTGAAGTGGGAGTTCCTCAGTGATAACTGTGAATCTGCACGTTGTTCTTCTTGTGAACACCAGGGGGCAACAGAGGACAGGACTTGACTGCCATTTTCTAACACCAGTAGGGTAATCTGGCAGTTGGTAATTTACCAGGTTACCCATAAAGAGTCCACATGGCTTAAGGTTACAGTTGCCTTGGTGCTTCCTGCGAGACCTAGATTCACTGCCCTTAGAATAATGTATGACTACTACCAGGATTTTTGTGCTCTTCCAATCTCAAGGCCTTCCACCACCTGGAGAATCACCTACCAAGTTTACACCCATAGTAAACTGGAGGCCTGGGTGGCCGTACAGTAATTTTGTACTTCAAAAAGTATAAACATCTTTGTTATAGAATCTGAGACAATTTGATTTAGGCATGCTTAGTGATGCTCACCCAGGAAAATAAAAACTCCATATTTTGCCAATCTATTCAAATGTGTTTCTGTTAAAAACATGGGTAAGATCTTTGTGGTCTGTAGGTTGGGAGCCTGGTTGGGGTGTAGATCAAATGACCATTTGGAGAACTTGAACCTGATACCAAAGGCAGTTGGAATAAATTCTAAATAAAAAGATCCCCTTTACCAAGGAATCTGGGGGACATCTACTACATATTTCCAGGATATTGGAAATAGACAAAAAGATAGGTTCCAGAGCAAAGTCAAATGGTTTTGGGTAGACCAGAAGGAAACTTGCAAATACTAGGAGGCGATTTGGTGGTTTAATCACCTACTATGTGGCTCTGGCAGCTGGTAGATATCCTTGTAATCCCTTCCACAGCGGTCAGCTCATTTCCTAAGAGACCCATCCCAAAGTGGAGGTCTCCAGTAGGCAGAGAGGAGCAGAGCCCTGACTTTCAGAGCAGGACCCACACATACACGCTTTGGATGACATCAGGAATCACCCTGAGTACATGTGTGTATGTGTGTATGTGTGCGTGTGTATGTGTGTGTGTACATGAGGGCACTTGAGTGTATGTGCCTGTGAAGGTCCAAGGGTAATGTCAGGAATCATTCTGGATTGTTCTATATTTTTATTGCTTTACTCTGGGGTTTCCCAGGCTCTGACTACTAGGGCCCAGAAGTGTCGGCCACTGCCGTTTCTGCCCGGTGTTTTTATGTAGGATCTAGTATCTGAATGTAGATCCTTCTGCATTTAAGACAGTAGCTTTAAGGAGAGCCATCTCTCCAGCCCTCTCCCTTTCTTCCTGTTGAGTAGTAAGAACAGAGAGTAGATCCTGGAACTAGGGCCGTTTTCTCAAAATTCCTTGTCTTTCATGGAGTTCTGCCTTCCTGTGTCCTCTACAGTGCGCGCAGAGTCAGGGACAGAGAAGAAAATGATTAACTCTCAAGTTTGGTGGCTTTTGGGGGAAGTCACTATTCAAACTACACACATTTTAGGGATGGAAAAGGAAATGGAAGCCAGGGACTTGGGGTGGTGGATCATGAGACACTGTAAAGTCTTACATCTTGATAGGGTATTCCTTTTGGGGAGAGAGTTGGAAACATTCAGTAAAGATTATTGCAGATCCAAATTCTTAACTGCGGGGGAGATTTATGGAAGATCTAGGATGGAATGTAGCTAGTTAATATTTTCCTGAAATCCAGGGAAGAAAGAAGGTGGGTCATGTCTTAATGGACTTCCTTAGTTTTATCATGAAAGTGCTGAAAGAATGGAGTGTTCCCACACGTGTCAGGTCTTGTCAGATGCTCTGATGCTGACGCCATATCACTCTAGCCCATGCTGGGGACCAGAGGAGCTGATACAAATTCTGTCAACTTAAACTAAGTATCAGAGCGCTGAGCAATGGATATTTGTAACCATAGAAAAGGAGTGAAGTCCCAATATATGCTACAACATGGAAGAACTTCAAGAAATTGTGCTAGCTAAAAAAAAAAAACACAAAAAAGCTGTATGCTGTATGATATTTGTATAGAATGTGTAGAACAGGCAAATCCATAGAGATAGACCAATCAGTGCTTGCTATAGACTCAATAAAGGCAAGAATTAGGGAATACTGCTAATGCAATCTCTTTTGGAGAAATGAAAATATTCTAAAGTAAAGTAGAAGTGATAATTGCATCTTTTTGTGAACATACTAAAAGCTGCTGAAATGTACAATGAAAAAGGGTGGGTTTATGATATGCAAATTTCATTTTGTGGTGCATAAATTACATTAATAAAGCATGAAGCATAAAACTTTATTCAAGACATATAGTATGGGCTAGAATTGTAGCTCAGTGTCAGAGCACACACATAACTCCAGTATGCATATGCATACATATACGCACACACAGACACACATGAGCACACACACATATACTATGTAAAATACATCTAGATAAAATTGTAAGTGAAGTGTGTCAAAGGAGCAAAAGACAATGGTGTAAACATGGGAGAGAAAACTCTCAACTCAAAAAAACAAAATGAGGGATGAGAGAGAAATAGCTCAGGAGTTAAAATGTTTGCCTCTGAGTTCAGCTCCGGGATCCCACATAAAATGCCAGGCAGAAATTGGTGACTGCCATTTGTACGTCTAGCCCTGGAAGGGGGAGCCTGGGAAACCCAGAGCAAAGCACAAAGGAAGTAGAACAATCCAGGATGATTCCTGCTGTCACCCTAGGGTCTCCACAGGCACACCCATGCAAGTGTGCACTTGTGCTGGTCAGTGTACATATGTATCCATCCACACCCACACATGCAAAGAACAAAAACAAAAATGAAAACAAAGCATGAGAAGGAAAGCAGTAAAAGGGAGAAAAATCCATGATTTTCAACCTATTGAGAGTTTCTCTCATTCTCTGAATTTCCCCTGGGTTTTCAGAATACTATTTTCTATTCATTATTGCCTTTTGAGCTTTTAATTTATGAATAACCCATTGTTTCCAGATTCTCTGATTACTTGTTGTCCTTAAATCCGTCAATGGCTTAGGTTCCCCCATTCCTTCTCTAGGGGTTACCCCTAGGGCCTCCTGCATGCTTGTAAGTCCTCTACCACTGATGTACATCCCCAGTCCTTGTTTTCATTTTAGTTGTCCTTGTTGTATTCCTTTTTTTTTTTTTTTATTTTAAAAAATTTTAAGACTGACAGGAGGGGGCAGCGAGATGATTCAGGAGGTGAAGGTGTCTACGTCCACAAACCTGACCTGAGTTCAGTCATCACGGTCCACATGATGAAAGAAGAGAACCAACTTCTGAAGTTGTCCTCTGCCTCCACATGTGTACCATGGTATAATGCATCTGATCTCTCTCTCTCTTTCTCTCTCTCTCTCTCAAATCAGTGAAATATTTAAGTTCTGAAACAGATTTACTAAGTTTTTCAGGCTGACCTTCAAGTCTTTCAGTAGTTTCGGTAGGCCTTAATCTTTTGATCTTTCTGTCTCATTCTCATGGGCAGCTAGAGTTGTAGGTTTGAGACCAGACTCAATGGCTTGAATATTCTTTTTCTTCTCTAGTGGAATTAACAAACTGAGGAGATAAAAATGTTCTTCTGGTTTGAAGTATCAGTCAATAGCTGGGGTGGATCTTAAATCTTGCAATCATGTAAGTTCAGGCTGGGATTTGTCTAGGTTCTCCACTGCCAATTTAATTTTGTTATTTGCTGTCAGATTGAGAAGTCTTTCAGATTTTCTAAGATAGATATATCACTGTCATTTACTTGTCAATTACAATAAATATTAATTTGAGGTCTTGGGCATGAATTGGTCTTGACCCTCAGTCACCAAGTAGGTGAAAGCTCAAGTAGTTGGCACGGGGCATATTACTTGGCAAGCAACTTCTCAAAATGGAGAATGATCTTGTATAATGAAACTAGAAGGAAAACCAGGCCAATGAAAAATAGTAGATACTTGCTAAAGACTAGCAAATGCAAATTTTGGATTTTTCTGGTCTTCCTGGCTGGTCTTTCCTCTCCTCACCCTACCTGCTAAATGTCTCAGCCTGATGCTTTTATCCCCTACCATTACTCAAATATATAACCAATTTGCCATTTTTTTGTCTGGTCTGGCCAATTGCATAATCTTTGCAACATTTTCTCTCTAGTATTGGCTCTGTCCCTTCCATGATAAAAGTAACATCTCTGAGATCCAAATCATGCCCATCCCTACTCCATTCAGTCCCCATGTTGAAAGCAGACAACTAAGTACAGAGAAGGTGCTGATAACAGGAAGGACTGGGGGTTCCCTTGCAAGGCCTTTGGACTTTACATTAACCTCCAGCATGAACTGGGAGCGATGCCTATGTGGAGTGGCTTCTGCCAGCTAATACTCTCAGGTGATGTAGCACTTTGGCCACAGTGTATGGGAAAAGACTATGATTTGTAAGAGGTATTATGTGATCAGCATGTCATAGGGATCATCCCACAGTGCATCTCCAATGCCTCCAGGGAAAGTTCTGTTCAGTAGCTTGGATGGATCTCCAGTCTTGGTTGGCCAAATTTCTGGTTCTAGATGTTTTCATGATGACAGTTATTACCTCCAAGTCTATCCCCAAGTGCCAGGAGAGAAAAATCTGTGTGTGGAGGTTTGGGGAGGAGTTGTAGGGAGGTCTGGGAACTCCCTCTGAGCTAGTCAAGTCTTGTCTTGTTTCAGGCAAACTTCTGTCACACCCAGAATTCAAAGCTGATACATTCATGTGCTCACTTGAGGCAGTCCCTCCTTCCCATGCAGTTCTGTCAACCTGCCACCATTCAGACATCTCCAGCTAGCTCTCTGGCTGCTGTCCCACAGCCTTGATGGCATTCTCAGCCCTAAAGGGGCAGCGTGACAAGATGTGTAGTGCCTACCTTGGTTCTTTTCTCAGTGCCCTGACCAATGTAACTTACGGAAGGGTTGATTCGGGCTCACGGTTGGCAGGGGAAGGCATGGTGGCAGGAACAAAAGGCAGCTGGTACCTTGTATCTGCAGTCAGTAAGCAAAGCTCAGCCTTCCTTTGAATTCAGATCAGGACCCCAAGCTATGTGATGCTATCCACATTTAGGATGGGTCTCCATTAAACATATGTAAAAACTCTCTCCCAGATATGCCCAGCGACCTATCTCCTAGACTGTAATCTAAGTCCTGCCAAGTTGACAAATGGTGCTGACTCTTACAATGCCCGAAGGACCATAGCAAGGATAGAACTATAGGGCCGCTTCTCAGTACAGATGCCTAGTCTTCTGTGTAGTAAATGAAGCCCGGAGGAAAAATGTCTACCATGGTACTGGAGGGGGAGCGTCTGTATGTTTGCCCATCCTGGACCCCACCCTCCTTGTCCGGGAACTGACAAGTTACCCCAGTTTACTTGAGTGGCTTCAAATGGGTGTAGGCATATTATCAGGACGGTTGGAGACAGAGTGTCCTCCGAGGCCAGGTCCCTCCCCTTCTGAGGCAGTAAAGTTGATCCCAAGGGCAGAGCAGTCACCCTGTGGACACGAGGTGTACTCAGCTCCGCAGACTAGAGCACTTACTGGGCCTTCCCAAGGGTCCTGTCCACTTACCGTGGCTTCAGAGGATGTGCTGGACGGATAAGACTTAGGAATCTTGTCCATGCAAATGAAAGCAGAGAAAATTCTCCTAGTTGAGTCACTGACTTACTGGAGAATTTGATTTAGGAGTGTTAAGGTTCAATCACAGGCTGTTTGTCGTTTTGGAAATGTGTGAAACACCATGCACTCTGTTCTGTTGATTCTGGATCGGTGGGAACCAGTGAATGCTGAAGAGAGAGGGAAGGCAGGTGTTTGCAGCTTGGGCCCTGAGCCAGAACTTATCGTCATGGGACTTGGCCTACTCCTTTAATAAAATCTTCCCAGTCTTGCATAAAAGAGGTTGATTAAATGACTTACAGATGTTTGTGTTACAGGACACTATTGGTACAAATAATGTATGTAAGAATGGGTCAAGAAGCCTTTCTTTGCAAAGAAATGCTATAAAATTATTGTAGTTAATTTCCCTAATTCATGTATTTTAAATACTTATTTGAGAGAGTACGTACATGTCGTGTGTATGGGCATACGCGTGTGTATAGGCCAGAGGACAACTTTTAGAATGTGGTTCTCTTGGGGCTGGACAGATGGCTCAGGGGTTAAGCCTCTTCCTCAAAGTCAGAAGGACCTGAGTTCAGATCCTAGATCCCACATAAAAAGGTAAGGAGGAAATGTATGTGACTTGCACTTTCGGCCCTGAAAGGTGGAGCCTGGGAAACCCCATAACAAAGCAATGCAGGATAATTCCTGAAGTTACCCTTGGGCCTCCATAGGTGTGCATGTGCATGTATGTGTGTGTGCACACACACACGCACACACGCATGTGCACATACACAAAGAAAAAAAGAATCATAGAATATCAACATATTTCACATCCTGATACATAGAGAGAGAAGAAAGACACTTTTGGATGATTCAGACCTTAAGACCTCCAGAATGCCTTAGCTTCTCGAAGGCAGGGACTACAGTTGTACTTTTATATGGTGTTCACCTGCATCTGCACCTGGTCACAAATATACACACAATGAATTGAATGTTTGCTGTGGTTGAATAGAAGCTTCTTCAATGCCTTCAAAAGACAGAGGCAAAAGCAGAAAGTTTTATTAAAACAGACTGTCTTCTTTTCCTATGTCTGCCCCCACCTTTCATCAAAGAATCTACATGATTTGAATGAATCCAAAGCAGCTCTTCATATTCAATAGTGCTGTGAGCTTGGCTGAAAGTGAATTAGTTCTAAACATGTGCTTTACAAGAATGGAGTCAGGCATTCATATGCCCATTTCTGTGGGCTCCCCTTTGCTAGAGCAATTGTTTGAAATTGGTACCAATCAGAGAATTAAACTCTTGAGGGTTTTTATTACAAGCCAGGTAAACCCATTCCAGAAGAAAACAAACTTGTAGAGTTACAACAGGAAGGCAAGAACATCGGAGACAGTAGATGCTGGACAGGGATGAAGCCAGGGACCGTTGTTGACCTCTTCACCATCTCTTGCTAATTGTCTTCGTGTACCCAGAGGCTGGGCACATAGTGTGAATGCTCTGGATGCAGCATGACTTTACCCTGGAGCAGAACTGAGAGCTATTTTCTGGTTGGAAGTACAGAAATCCCAAAGGAGACCTCTGGTCACAGTTCCACCTGCAGGATCTTCTAGAACCTACGATTACAAGGGGGACGGCTGGGTCACCGTGTGATTTCCCCACAATAGGCGGGTCACATAAGCAACATCCATGTATGAAGGCCAGAACGTAAGAGCCTTAGGAAGGGGGCTGGGAAAGTCTAGAAAGGCCTGGCTTGCTTCTCAGTGTCAGAGCATATTTCACTTCAGCGACTTGAGTAGATGAAGGAAAGACACAGACAGAACATCACTGTAGGCAGCACAGCTCAGGAGCTCAGTGCGCCACTCACTAAGGATATATCCTAAGCACAGTCAGGGTGCCACATGCAGCCTTGGCCCTTGTCTCCCAGGGAAAACACGTATTTTCCCACTGAGCTTACTTTTTAAATGTAAATTTTTTTCCTTTTTTTTTTTTCCCCCAGTTCTAGGGGACTGAACCCAGAGCCTCACACATGTTGGGCAAGTGTTTTATCATTGAGTGGCATCCCTAGCCCAACTGTTTATATACATATGTGCACACATGCACATGTGCACAAACACATATATACATGCATACACCACATACATGTTCATGAACATATATACACACATCCCCCACATGTGCATGCACATACACACATACATGCCTTCACGCACATACATGTATATGAATACATATACCACACATGTGTACATGAACATACATATCACACACATACACATGTACCATATACATGATACACCATGCACATACACGCTCGCGTGCGCGCGCACGCGCGCACACACACACACACACACACGTCACAGAATTTGACACTCGAATTCCAGTCAATGTCTTTATCTGTGCAGAACCAGAAAAGCAGAGGTCTGTTCCAACACTGCAGGGAAACTGGCTGGATAGACAGAGAGCCAGGTGCCAAAGAGATGCCATCCTAAGAGATTTTCCAGGCCAGTTTTGATTATGTGTCTCTTTTTAAAATCACAGTCAGTGACTAATTTTAGAATTTAAACCCCTGTAAGATGAGGTGTCTTATGTGGACCTGAATGCTGCTTCGTATGAACCTCTTTACTGAGTCTTGTGCTGCTGATGGGCATTGGATGACTAATGACTAATGACCCTGTGAGAAATGTGACTGTCTTGTAGCAGAGATGTTTTCATTTGTTTTGAGCCCGTTAGATTTCAATCATTTCTTAAAATTCTGCTTTATGGGTTAATTGATGTCATTTATTATGGACTAGATCTTTTTGGCTTATCTAACTCAATGGCCCAGACAGTTCTTCAATTCCAATGAATCATCCAGGGATTGAATATGCCAGTCGCTGGGATATCTACCATCATAGCAAGCCTCTGATCTTCAGATAACTTTGGCCATTAAGATTATGTTCCCTCTAGATGGGACTCAAATCTAGATTTCTGTAATTTACACTCCTTTGATATTATATTTGCTTCCAGGGTCAAACAGAAGTCATCTAATCTCTGTGCTTCTTGGCAGCATTTCGAGACTTTGAAGAGACCTGGCATGTCCCTGCAAGTCTCTGTTTTATCTTTGCCTGTTCACTTTCACAGAATGTTGGTGGTGATGAAGAAGATGATGATAGCATGAGAGAAATAGTCAAAATTTATTTTGTATATAATATGATGTGCCAGGTGTTATTTTTAATCTTTTTTCATATTTATGTATATGTGGAGTGAGTGCATACATACATTTTCATGTATGTGGACATGTGTGTAGCTGTGCATGCATATGTGTATGGAGGCTCAATGTTCATGTTGGAAATGATCTTTAATCATTCTTTTGTCTTATTTCTTGAGGCTGGGTCTCTCAATCAAAACCAGAGATCAGTCTAGCTAATCTTGCTTTGGGGATTCCCGGTCTCTGTATTCCAAGGCTGGAATTATAAGTGGGCTGGCCACACCCACTTACTTGTCTTTTTACCTGAGATCTGGAGATCTGAACTCTGGTCTTCTTGCTTGTATGACAAACACTTCAACCGCTGAGTCATCAACTCAGGTGCATGTGTGCACGCATGCATGTGTGTGTGTGTTTAATTTAAGCTATACTTTGGGTGTGTGCATGTATACACCTGTACCTAGGAATGCATTCTTGTCACAGCAAGAGTGTGGAGGTGAGAGGACAACTTTCAGGAGTAGGTTCCAGTCTTTCATCTTGTTCGAAGTGGTATCTCTCTTGTTGCTTCTTCCTCTGTACTCCTGATGTTATTTGCCATTTTCCCTGGGGGAAAAGCTGTACAAACATGTATTCAGCCCAGACAGGGATCAAAGAACAGACTAAAGCGACAGTTACACTGAAGTCCAACATGGTGAACTAGTGAATTTATTTGGGTTACTTGGGGGAGTCTGGGTGATGGTTACTTACAGGAGTCTGGGTTAGGGTTACTTACAGGAATGTGGGTAACACAATGGCAGCTGCTCACCAAAAAACCCACCCCAACGTAGGTGACACTTACAGACGCTGCACCCCTGGAGATTTTTGCATGACTTGCCGCCACTTCAGCTCCTGAGTGTTCCTCCAGGCTGAACCATTTGAAGTCTCCTCCCACATTAGCTGTTTACTGCTTTTTTCACACATGTGCAAAGGACCCATGAACTTACTATTTTCAAGAATGTCCTGAGACTTAGGAAATATTTACTTATTCCAAAATAGAATGTTTCAAATTGCTATACAACAGCCTCCTTAGGTTAGACTGGGGGCAAATTCCTATGCTATATCCAGAGGAAAAGTATCATATGTAATGTATCACCAGGCTAGCTAACCCACGAACTTCCAGCTGATTTTTTTGTTGACACCTCCCATCTTGCCATACTGTGCTGGGAGGTGCCCGAGTTTCACATTTTCATGTAAAATGTTAACTTTGTAGAAGTGGAAATGGAACAATTCCTGTGCCCCACCATCAAGCATAACTAATAAGAGACAATAAAGGAAACTATTAAGAAGTTACACATGGGCTGGGTAGATGGTTTAGAGGTTAAATCCTTTACCTCACAAGCAAAAGGATCCGAGTTCTGATGTAGACTCCCACATAAAAATGCTGGGCGGAAATGTCTGTGGCCTGCAATTCTGGCCCTGGAAGATAGAGCCTGGGGAATCCCAGAGCAAAGCCATAAGGAGGTAGAGCAAATCCAAGATGATTCCTGATGGCACCCTTGGGCTTCCACAGGCACATACACTCAAGTATCCTCCTGTACACACCCCTACTTTCTCTCTCTCTCTCTCTCTCTCTCTCTCTCTCTCTCTCACACACACACACACACACACACACAGCACACATATAAAAAAAAGTTACACATGCTAAACTTACAACCATTTTTTTAAAGTACTTATTTATGAAAAACTGTAACTGCATCCGTATCACAGTGCTCATGTGGAGGCCAGAGAATAACTTTTGGAAGTAGTTTGAATTTGGTCACCAGGTTTATAAGTAACCTTTGCCCACTGAGCCATCTCACTGGACCAGATTGACAAGCTTCTGATTTCATTACAGACCATTGCACCTTCTAAGGCTCTCACTTCTTATTTTATTTTACAAGCAGTTTAGGAGTTTAGGGTAATATCACGATTATATAAGAGAATGCCTTTATTCTTGGAAATGCATACTAAAGTGCTACGAGGTAGCTGCTATAGAATGGATGAGAGTGTGTTAGGTTTTACCACCAGCCCTCTCGGGAATAGCTTCAGTAGATCAGTGGCCAGGACTCCCAGAAAGCAGGTGTCTGTGAGACCCACAGATGCAGGGTGGTGGGCAGTCCCCGTCTCCCCCAAGCTTCACTTGTCTTTTGAAAGAAGAGATTATTTATTTTCCTTCCCTGTGCTATACTTAGCTTCTGAATATCCAGGTGTGCGAGTAACCAGCTCGCCCCCAGCTCCCACTGCTGTGAATATAGGAAAGATGGCATCTCCCAAGCATGACAGTCCCAAAAGATTCACAACTGGATGGGGACTGAAGCAGTGTACCTGATGGGATTTTCTTTCACCATCTTTCTTCTGTTTCCTGGTGCGGGTGCCATTCACATCTTCAGCACATGGTACCCCAACCTCCATCTGTCCAGATTTGCATCCAGCACAAAAGAACAATACTCTCCCCAGCATTCCTGCCCAAGTCCAGTCTGACAGGGTCAAAGTTGCTGCCCACTCTAACTTGGGTTGTTATGTGTTAAGTGGAACTGCTTGAGCTGAAAGTGTCGAAGCTGAGTCCTTAATGGTGGAAATGCGGACACAGTTAACAGAAAATGATGATAGACAGCATCGATGCTGACAAGCCACCACACAAGCTCATAGCATATGGATAAGGTTCAGAAAACCTCAGTAGGACTTTTTTCTTTAAATAGTTTTAGTGCTGTGCATGTGGTTCAATTGGTAGAGTACATGGGAAGCTGTTGGTTTTATTCCCAGTACCAGATAAATAAGGCCTGTAATCTCAACACTTTAGAGATGGAGGCTGAAGGTTTGGCATTTCCATCGTCATCCTCAGCTACATGATAAGCTTAAAGGCAGCCTGGGATATGTGAGACAACGTCTCGAAAATTCAAATTAAAATGAGTAGTTTTAAATGCAGGACATTGGAAGAAAAATATTCAGAGAAAAATATCTGATCTGCTCTTTATCGAAAAACAAGAGTTTGGCATTGGTGCCATACATGATGGTGTTCAGTGCCATTTTGTCACATGCCACCTTCCACTGCTAAGGCCCAGCCACCTCAAATCTGTTTTCATTTCTACTTTTGCCATTTTGAAAATATTATGCAGATATTCCTTTTAATTGCTGATTAATGTTCTACAATCTGAGCGTTCAACAGTTTGGTTATTAACAGTTTGTTAATCTCTTACTTTTTAGGAGACATCTTGTTTCCAGTTTGGGGTTATGATAATAAAACCATTATGAACAGTTCTGCACAGGTCATTATGTAGACTATTTCTGGGGGGTGGGCTGTGACTTTTTATATTCCCACCATCAACATATAAGAGGAATGAGATCTAGAACCTTTTCTCCTCTAGTGAAAGAA
This sequence comes from Typhlomys cinereus, assembly GCA_023101885.1. Taxonomy (NCBI): domain Eukaryota; kingdom Metazoa; phylum Chordata; class Mammalia; order Rodentia; family Platacanthomyidae; genus Typhlomys; species Typhlomys cinereus. The sequence continues at coordinate 719,653 of JALPQD010000011.1, read as the reverse complement.
CTTGCAGCTCGTGCCCCCTATAATCCCAGTGTTCAGGAGACTGAGAAAGGAGGATTGCTACTTCAAGGTCAACCTGGGTTATTTAGCCAACTCAAGACCAGCTTAGGCTGTGTAGTAAGACCCTGTTTCAAACAAAACATCTTGCAAAACTACATGAAGAAAATAATCCCATTAGAGAATGGGCAAAGATATGAAGTGACAGTCATCCCGAGAGAAATGATTATGGTAAATAAGTACATGAAAACATACTCCACATCACCAACTGTTGGGGAGATGCAAGTTAAAGCCACACTGAGAAGTCATTACATGCTTGATAGAACAACTAAAATAAGAAAATAGTAGCACAGTTGGCAAGATGGCTCAGTGGGTATAGGTATTTGTCCTGCAACTGTAATGTTCTTAGTTTCATCTTTGGAACACTGAGAAGAGGAGAGAACCAACTCCATAAAGCTGTCTTCTGACCTCTACACATGTGCCCCTTTCCCCATAACATATACACATATATACACTACTACTACTACTACTAGTAGTACCACTACTACTACTGCTACTACTACTACTACTACTATTACTACTACTACTAGTAGTAGTAGCAGCAGTAGTAGTACTACCACTACTACTACTGCTACTACTACTACTATTACTACTACTGCTATTACTCCTCCTCCTCCTAATAACAATAATAAATAGTAATGTTGTCAAATGTTGGGAAGCTATTGAGAAATATGGGCTCCTAGATGTTGATGGTGGGAATATAAAATGTCACAGCAGAAAAACAGAGCTAAGGTACTTATTCTAAATCATCCTCACTTCTACATGGACTTGGTTCCAAACCTTTTTTATTCAATACAGTTGGTCCCCCCTGCCCCTTATTACATTTGAAACAGTTTTTCTTCCTTCTCTTTTCTTCCTCAGCCATTCCAGGACCTTCTCTCCTGTCACAGTCCCCAGGGTAGCTTTCATCTTGGCTTCTAGACTTCCTCCTGATGTCACAATCTTCTTTGTGAACCAAGGCTGAACCACACCACTTGTCAGTAATTAATAAATAATAAATAAATAAATAAATGCCAGGCAATTTCTGTGAGTTCCTCCACCCCATTGCATCAGCCAGTGTGTGACCTATCTACTATTCTCAAAGGCATAGTAAATAGGAGTAGAAACTTGGAAACAAGACCCTCTTGAATGTCACCAATTTGCAGCCACAAGGAGGAAATTACAGAATGTGGGAAGGAAGGCCCCCGAGAGGAAATCTTGGGGACACTGCCCACCACACAGGACAATAGCATAGCTTCCCTGAGGCAGTCAGAGTCACTGGCAGGCTATTTTTAAAGGCCACATTGTAAAGTAAATATTTGCACTTTGATAAATACCCAGTCCACTGGCTTGTTCCTAATGCTGCTCTGGGAGATTACCAGAAGAGCCTAGGAGTGGTATGTGAGCAAGAACCTGGGCGAGGGCCGCCAGTCCTGATATCCATGACGGCGCCAACAATCAACCTGCTCTGTTTCCGCTGCTTGCGTCACCTGGTCAGGAGTTGTTGGTGGAATTTGTGGAATGGATTGTTCTCTGGAGTCACTCGATATCTCTGAATAAAGGGAGCACACATTTATGTAAGAGCTATTAAGGAATGTTCTGCCCAGCTAATGAGAAGCAAGGAGATGGCAGATGCCTCCCTTCTTGCCTTCCTTTTCTTCCCCTCCAAAGAAAGAAGGGGGCAGAGAGGGAAGGAAAGACAGACATGTTGTGCACAGACCACTAGAAGTGGACCTCCACAATATGGAGCTCCCTTCTTTCTTCCTTTTTTTCTTTAAATATTTATTTGAGAGGAAAGGAAGGGTGAGGGCATGATGTCACAGCTGTGTGTGTGGAGGCTGGAGAACGACCTTTGTAAGTCTGTTCTCTCTTTCTACCATTTAGATTCTGAAGATTAAATTCGGGTGTCCAGGTTTGTTCAAAGGCATCTTTACCTGTGTTGCCAGCTCTCCTTCCTTCCTTTTTCAAGACACAGACAATGTGTTTCAGGCTGGCCTGGAACCCTGGAGCCCTCTGTGTAGTGGAAGATGACAACCTTGAATTCCCGATCACCCTGCCTCTACCTCCAGAGTGCTGGAATTACAGGCATGATCTTCCATGGTTTAGACTGTTCTGGGGATTGAACCCAGTTCTTTGTGCATGCCAGGCAAGGATTCTATCAGCTGAACTCCATCTAGATTTTTCTTCTTTTTTTCCCCCTATATTGGTCTTTCTCAGTGCATATCCTTCTAGAACAAAGCATCAAAGTCAAGAGATGACTCTTAAGCCTTGCTATCTGTTCACTCATTTAGATGTAGGAGCTGAGAAAGTTGTCTTCTTCAAATGTAACATTTCAGGGTTTGTTTTGTTTTGAGCTGCATATAACTGTGTATAACCACAACTGTAATTGGGTAAGACGATGCTCAAGATTGATTAATTCAGCACTGTGAAGTTCAGCAGTTAAGAGTCTCAGGGTTGACCCCTGGAGGCAAGGGATTGACAGCCATAGTAGTGATCTTATGCTTAAGGGGAACAAGAGAAAGGGCTTATGGAAATGCCACTGGGTCCTTATATGTCATCGTAGAGGAGGACCCAGTGGAGAGTTAGGCGTACACAATAAAGGACTCTCTGGGAATTGGGGGGGAGGCAATGGGGGAAGGGGAGGGGGAGGAGGGAGGAGGGAGGGAACTGGTAAAAAATTTTAAAATGTATAATTAAATTTTTAATAAAAAAAAATAAAGTTACATTGCTACAAAAAAAAAAAAAAAGAGTCTCAGGGTTGATGCCTTGTGTGGCATCAGCTTCGGTCTAAGGCTGGTTTGATGTGTGCTCATTTCCAGAAAGACATTGTTTTCTACAACTCCTAAAGAGTGTCCATGATGCTGTCTGGGTGGCTCCTGATCAGTCCCTGTAGCCAGGGAAATAAATCAGGTGCTGCTTGGCTGAGGGCTGGCTTTTTTGAGCCAATCCGTGTAGTCATGGCTACAAGAAAAATGCAATACACGATGGGTACCTGACTGTCGGATATTCTGTTCGTAGCTACATTCCTTGTCTTCCAAGTGAGTTTGCTGCTGGAAAGGTTTAGCCAAAAGGGGATGGATGCTTGGAAAGTGGGAGGAGGAAACCTGGGCATTTCTCCCATCACATGGTCTCAACGTGGGTGGTAGTGGTTTTGTCTCCTCTAGGGCACTGGATCCTGCTTGGAGGACCAATTGCGAACTCATCTACTGATGATGTAACTAGTTTTGTCTGCCTTAAAGAATAATTTCCATTTTCCTGCCTCTACTCTGTCTAGTGGGGCGCTGCTCTAGCTTCCCACAACTGGCAAGAAAGAATCCTGTGAAATTTATTGAGCATTTATTGGAGCCACAAATTCTGCTGGGCATTGTGGATCCAAGAAATGAACAGGAGCTGGAGAGTCTGGTCAAGAGGACAGAATTTGTGACACCAGGAAAGTGATGCAGTAAACATAGCTCCCAGTCTCTGAACTTTAGTGAGGGGGATTTTAAGGATTCTGGGAGCTGGGGAGTTGGCTTGGTGGGCAAGTGCTTGCCATGTACCTGAGTTTGGATCTCCAACACCTATGTAAAAGCTGAGCTCAGTGCTTCACATCTGTAACCCCAGCTCTGGGGGTGGAGTGCAGAGAAAAATATTTCTGGGACTTGTTGGTCAGCCTACCTAGCTGATAAGTGATATGACCTTGACTCAAAAAAAAATGTGGAGAGAGAAAGGAAAGATACCTGCTGTCACCTGTGGCTAAAGTTCATGTATTTTTCCCTGTAAACTCAGCTGTGATTCTTGGATTTTTGGACTTCAAAGTTGAGGTATTCTGGTGGTTCTTCTTACTGAAGCCAATGCAGATGACTCAAAGCAGTTCTGAATGGACTGCTGTGGAGACAGTACAGTGAGCACATTTAGCAAGATACAGGAGGCCCCCCTCAATTAGAATTTCAGATGTGGCTCTCCGCCAGACCGCCGCCATCATGGACACAAGTCGCGTGCAGCTGATAAAGTCGGCCAGGGTCACCAAAGTGCTGGGCAGGACCGGCTTGCAGGTGCGAGTGGAGTTTATGAATGACACCAGCCGCTCCATCAACCGCAACGTAAAAGGCCCAGTACGCGAGGGGGACGTCCTCACCCTATTGGAGTCAGAGAGAGAGGCTTGGAGGTTGCGCTGAACTTGCTGCTGGTTCCTGGATAACCACCTACCCACTAGCTCCACAAGATGACCTGCAACCCTTAAATAAAGCGTTTGTAATGTGTGTCAACCTCCAAAAAAAAAAAAAGAATTTCAGATATGGAACATAAGACTCATTTCAAACTCTGGGCATGCACACGTGGCCTGTGACCCATCAGCACTTTTCTAGAGGGGAAATTTTTATTTCCTTTTGGGGATCATTGAAAAGATTTTCTGTCTGGCTTAATTTTTATGTGACAATATAAAACCCAGCCTCAGAATCCCCAACTCCAACTCAACATCCTTTTCTTCCAAAGACTATCCCAGTCCTGCCCCGTCTCTGTGGCTAGGCTTGGGGCTGAATGTGGCTCTTCCAGTTTCTAGTTGCTGCTTGATGCTTAGGATGTACTTCCTTGAATTACACTTTCTTTTTTTATGGGTCTTTCATTTTCCGCTACTTTGCAGGAGTACAGCATCCATGGACTAAGTGTTTTATGTCTTCCAATTCCTCAAAATCTCAGTCTTTACAATGGTACTGATGACAGAAATGGAAGCATTCTCCTTGGCTGCTCCTGCTCCTGTGTCGTGTGATGAACTTTCCATTTCCATATTTGATCTTAAACTTCAGGCAAGTTATTACTCTTTCCATGTATAAAGGAATAATTTCTCTCTCTCTCCCTCTCTCTCTCTCTGTCTCTCTCTGTTTCTCTGTCTCTCTCTCAAATGGTACAGGGATTAAATTTATTAACTTTAGACTGATTCATAGCTGGGAAACATTTCCAACTGGAAGTTATGATTATACTGGTGAGAATGAATGAAATTTAAGGATTGTTTCATAGTCTGGCCATTCCATCTCAATTATAAAAACTAGAAATCAGTTCAGTTAAGACATTAACAATAAGCTACTTTTTTTCCCCCAGCTGATTTAATGTTTATAGAAAACCTGCCATGACCAGCAGCCTGAGCCCCTCACCATTGGTTCATGGTCATTTAGCCATCGTGCATCACTGAGTGTGCTGAGGAGGCTGCTGAAGGAGTCACTGGGTTGTCACTATGCATCCCCATGTCCACCTCTGTCAGTACAGCATTGCACTTTGAGTGATTGAAGTTAGTCTGGGTAAGAATTCCAGACAGGGAAAAGCAAATAGGTGTGTCAAGGAGGTCAAGGGGGAAGGAGCAGGCCAGCCAGGGAGAAAGAAATGCTGAGTTGATAATTGCAAGATAATGGGTGCGGGGGTGCAGCGGCATAGTCAAAGTGGGAGCCAGATACCCCAGTCTCCCAGCATGGAGGCTACCTCTCTTTTCAAGGGAGGTCGGTAGAGGACAGAGGTAGAAATATTTGGGCCACCCAGTGTGGAAGTTTGGAAAAGGGCACTCGAATAAGGCCACTGACAAATTACCTTTTTTTTGCTACACTGGCAGGACTTCTCAGGCTATGCCTCCTTAGCAGCAAATAGAAGTCAATGTGCTGATAAGCATCTGTACACTGGTCACTTGATGGAATTTTTATCATTAAAAAAAAAAAGAAAAGACCTCTGGATGAAGAGTTGAGAGATTGCCAGGAATCTCTGGAATCTAATTAACTTTCAGTTGAGTACAAAAAGATTTCATTTTAGAGACAAAGTGAAATTATAAGAAAAAATGAATTTTATTGATTTTTTTGCTTATATAAATATTTGAATTTTAAAATTCATTCCCAACTTGTCAACTAAGCAGGTTTTAGAAAATTGCAATGCAATAGACCAAGGGTAGAATTCAAGGATAGCTTTTTCATAGGATACTTGGCATGCTAGAGATTTTACAAAGCAGGACTTGAATTTTATTCTGTGCCCCTGTTATTTATAAAATGGATATAATCACACATTGCATAGGTGGAAAAATGAAGGCAAATTATCAAGCCACAGGTCTGTGACATGTTCGAATGTCCCTTTCTTTTCCTCTCTCTTATTCCAGTCTCCCCGCGACCCCTCCTCTGCAGCTTTCTGTGATTGTGCCATGCATTCAATCAGTAGTGGCCTTTGCTAAACTTTGGGTAATGCAGGTGACAAGAAGGAGGAGGGGGAGCAAGCCCCAAACAAAGGGTCCACCAGGTGTAAGGGCCAAATGCTAGGTACATACTTAGACAAAGGAGAGACTCTCAGGCTAGCTGGGATGGCTGGGGGGTTGGAGAAACCCCAAGAGGGGGTGGTGGGAGAAGAGGTTGAGGAGACACAGGGCCAACTGGGAGACTGTGGAGTGTCTACAAGATCAATGAAAGCACTTGAAGTCAAGAGGCTGGAGTTCGAGACCAGCCTGAACAATTTCACAAGATCTTGTCTCAAAATTTTTAAAAAATCAAACAGATGTAGATTATTTGCCCTGTACTCAGAAGACCCTGGGTTCTCCACCTGAGTGCAAGGAAAAAACATTAGGGAATAAACAAAATCCCACAAGACGCAACCATGGGGTGACTGATCCTTCTGGGAGAAAACCTGTAATCAGCACTTGAAAGGAAATGATATAAAAAGAAGCAGGTGTTGAATACAAGTCAAAACTTGGGGAGGAAGACCAGTTGGCAGTGTTTGCCCAGCATGCACAAAGCCCTGCATTCCAATCCCAGCACCACACTGTGTGTAATGGTGCACTCCTGTAACCCCAGCATTTGAGAAGTTTAAGACCATCCTTGGATTCATTGTGAATTTGAGGCCAGCCTGGGATACATGAGACTCTATCTCAAAAAAATTAAGTTAAAAAAATGATGAAGTAGAACTTCCAACCCACTAAACTATGATTAAAAAGGAAAGAAGAAAAAAAAAAAGAACAATGTTGTGGAAGATGTGGTGAAATTAGAACCCTTATCTGCAGCTAGTGTTATAAAACGGTACAGTGACTGAAAAACTGTGGCAACCTCTCCAGTGTGAAGCACAAAGTTACCCTATGACCTACTCCAAGGTACAAACCTCAAAAGAATGAAAACATGTAGACACTGTGGAGTGTGGAGTATGGTCAGGTAAACTTGTAAGCTTAAACTTTGGGAGGTTGAGGCAGGAGGACTGAGAGTTTCAGGACAACATGGGCAGTGTATGAGCTGGAAGTCAGTCTAACTGACATCTAGAGAAACCTTGCACCCTACTGTACTCTAAAAAAGCTATGCAGAATGCTTATTAGCGGTTTTAATATTAATTTTATTGTTTCACTATTTTTTAATTGTGTGTGCATGTACATGTGATTATACATGCCATACACATGTGGAAATCAGAGGACAACCTTGTGAGGTCGGTTCTTCTTGTCACTTTCACATGAATTGTAGGGATCAAATTCAGCTGTCAGGCTTGGGTGGCAAATGCCTTTACCTGCTGAACCATCTCACCAGCCCTACAGTATTTTCTTTTTTATAATAGTCCCAAACTAGAAATGGCCCAAAAGCCTGTGGATAATCAGATGATCGGTAAGTAAAATATCCATATAAAGAATAATACTTGTCAGACTGGAGAGATAACTGGGCTGAGGAAGCCAACAATTGCTCAGGGTTGTATAGAAGGTACTGGCACCAAGGGTGGTGGAAAGAAATCTATCAGTGAGCATCATGGATAACAAAATATCCAGGGAGGGCTGTAGAGATGGGTCAGTGGGCAAAGGTGCCTGTGCCCAGACCTGGAACCTGAATTTGAGCCCTGGAGCCCACATGGCCGAAGGAGAGACTGACTTTCAAAAAACTTCCACAAGCTCGCCATGGCACACGTGTGCTTCCTTCCCCCCCTCCACTCAAAAATAAAACACCTTTTTTTTAAATTAAAAATAAAACCTCATGGGATTGAGGGGGATGTCCTAAGGATTTGCAGATAACCACTGGAAGCATGGCAGAGTAGAATCTTCTAGCAGACGGTCTAGGGCTCAGGTGTGGTTAGAATACTGGAAATGGAGTGTCCTGAAGGTCTCAAAGATGTCCTGAAGAGAAAGCACTTACTGTATTTCTCCTTCTTCTCTTCGTTTATTCATGCAGCATTTAGCCCTTTGCAGTCATTGCTATCTATTCATGGGACCCTCTCTGTAGATGTAGTGGGCAGGTGTGGTAGGGCTGATTTTAATGACCTCAGTGTTCCGTGGGGGTGTAATGTCTCCTTTCCAGCAGTTTCCTCAGGACCTGTTGCCCTGAAGGTGGATGGAAGGCTCTGTGGTCAGTGTGTAGCCTTCCACAGTCTCACACTGGCTTTCCTTCTCAGTGACAGCATCACAGCATCTTTTTAAAGGGCTGTCTGTTTTAGAACTGAAACGTCTGGGTTTGAATTTAGGTTCTGCTATTTATAATTTTGTCTTGAGTATCTTATTTTTTTTTCTGTGTGTGTGTGGGGGGGTGTATTAGAGGGCACTATGTGTGCCTGTGGAGGCCCAAGGGTGACTTTGGGAATCATCCTGGATTGATTCTACCTCCTTTTTGCTTCTCTCTGGGATTTCCCAAGCTCTGCCTTCCAGAGCCAGAAATACAGACCACTGCCATTTCTGCTTTTATGAGAGATCTGGGATCTAAACTTGGGTCCTTCTGCTTGTGAGGCACAGTCTTAACCCGTAAACCATCTACGTGATATCTTATTTAATCTTGCTGATTGTGGTAAAATGCTAATCTCGTACTTGTTAGTTCAAGAGGATTCTAGGGGTCCTAACAGGTGGTAGGCACAGCCAGAAATGTTAGCTCCTCCTCCCTCTTTCTTTCTTCCTTCTTCTGCCTTTGTGGTTTGATGACATTTTTCTTTTATTTCTAGCACCTGTACTTCTAGGGTCTGTCACTGTTCAATTGTCTTCTTCTAAGGATGGTTGAAATGATCCACCTGACTCCCACATTGATAGAGTCACTCTAACCACTTACAATAATATTGTACCTTCATAATAGTTTGGATTGCTTTTATTGGATGGAGGGTGTAGCTTAGTGGTAAAGCCCTTTCGAGGTTCAGAAGGTCCCGGATTTGATACCCAGCACCACTACAAACAAACAAATAAAAAAGCTAAAGTGTCTTATAAAACATTCCCCATTTTACCCTTTAGAATAATACCGTAGGCAATAATCAAAAAGCATTCTTATTCCTAATTTACAGAGGAGAATAGACTGAAAGTGCATAATGATGAGATACCGTTTTTCTACCTGTTTATACATGCATTCTCTTATTTGATTCTCATAACAGTCTTATGAAGTGTTATTAGCTTTATCTCACATGAAAGAAAACAGGCCCAGGGAGGTCAAATACCTTGTTGAAGGTCACATACTTTCTAACCGCGGAGCAGGATTTGAACCCTGCAGTCTGATAACAAAACCTATCCCCCACCTGGCCTCTGACAGATGATAAGTAAACAAATCTCTGTTGGAAGTTCCAGAAGGAAAAACCCCTTTTGCCAGTGACTGCTCGGACACCTTTCTGGCCTCCCAAATCTCATACAGCTTGTAAGTACTGGTAACTCATGATACTAACTAATAGAATACTATTGTTATCATAAACAGCAGCAAACTTTCCATACCTTCTTGTGAGTTTTATTACCCTGTTTTCTTCTAGCTCAGTTCTCCCCCCCCCCAATTCACATAAATACCCTTGTCACATGACTACTTGTTGCAAGCCAGCTTCTCATATTAAAAGTAGTATAAAACCATAAGATTTCTTGTTTTCTAAATCTAAAAATATTAGGGAGCCAGGCATGGAGACACACTTCTGTAATCCCAGCAATTTGAAGGCTGAGGCAGGAGAGAGAGTGTGTGTGTGTGTGTGTGTGTGTGTATTTGTACATGTGTGTGCAGATGTACATACATACGTATGTGTGTGCAAGGAGGTCGATGGTCAACATCAAATATTCTCCTGAGTCACTCTCCACCTAATATAACCGAGACAGGGTCTTTCACTGAACTCAGTTCACTGGGTCAGCTTGCCTAGCTGGCCAGCTTGCTCCAAGGATGCCTGTCTCTGCCTCCCAAACCTGCCACACCTACCAGCATTTATGCAGGAGTTGGAGATCTGAACTCTACTCTTTATGCTTTGACCAATGTAGGGATGTGTGTGGTGGTCAAAGGACAACTTTGTAAAGTCTATTTTCTTCTTCCACCCTTACGCGGGTTCCAAGGATTTAATTCAGGGCCTCAGGCTTGCATGACAAGTACCTTTACCCTTTAAACAATCTCCCTGGCTCAGGAACTCTTAATGAACAGCATTTGTGGCACTACTGAGTTCATTAGACACTAAGCACATGACATTGTTAAGACAAATATGAAGCAATTAAGCTGGTTTCTGCCTTCTTTAACTTCTTAGTGGCCCCTTGGGGCTCAAGTGTTCTCCGATAGTCATTGTCCCCAGAATTCCACGGTATCTTCTTCCTGTTTTAGATTTATAGTTTGCACATATTGTTTTCCTTTTGTCTCTGGTGAGGCTTAGAACCAAATCTTCAGGTACAGTTATAACCAGAATAATGATATAGCCTGGGTGACCTACTTCATCCTGACTTGTACATAAAATTTTAAGGCAGGCAATGTTTTGTTCTTTGTATTTTGCCTCATTTGAAAGATGAAAGTTAATGCCACTGGTTTTCATTTTACTTGCTTGTGGCATCAATCGTCACCCCAATCCTAAGCCCAAAGAGAAGATGGTAGGGACACCCGGGGAGGTGGAGCTGGAGTAAATGCAGTCCCTGTAGTGATGGAGTTCACAGTTCTCTCCTCACTTGTGAATATTTGTGAGCCATGATGCCCTGGCCTCCGTGCGGAACTGTGTGCTTGCAGTGACGTGGAGAGTGAGTGCCCAGAAGGGGAGTGAGAATCCGCAGTGTGCAATGTGTCTCTTGCAGTCAATCTTTGCTCTTGCCTTCTATTTTATTCTTTCTTTTTGCTGAGATTACCTCAACCGCTTCCTTTATTAAGGAGTTGCCTCAACTCCCTTGTAAGATGAGTTATCAGATAAACAAATGGAAATGCACACTGGCTACTCAGCTTTCTTTTTACCCCCACACTTGTTTTTATTGGAAGCAATCACCTGAGGGAAGATGGGGTTTGGGCACGTTTTCTGCACTGAGGAAAATTGAGGCGCCTCAGCCACCTCAGTGAGACAGTTAACCTCTCTTTGTGATCAAGCCCTTGCTCCCAGTGAGCAGTAAATCAAGAACTCCCAGCCTGTCTGAGCTTTCCGGGGCTGCGGCACATTCGGATGTTGCATGGGGTGTCGCTGGGTGACCTTCTGCCCTGGGACCTCTCTCTGAAACAAAAACTTCCTGTGGAAGGAGAGACTGTCTCCTGTTCATTTATAAATCAAGTCAATTCTCACACTTAGACTTTGGGAAAATAATCTTCGTCCTTTTCCATCCCCCCATCCCATTGCCTCACCCATTCTTTACAGCTGCTAACACGTGTGTTCCTGTGGTGGAAATGGCCAGGGAAGTATGAAAGTACTAGACAGAATCATGAAATCCATAAAACTCTGGAATTCTGTAACATGAAAGGAACATTGTCTTTGTTCGGACAACCCTCATCCCACCTCAGGATGGTTGGTCTTAGTGGTCCCACATTTAGGATAAGGAAGATTGCCCCGAATGGGAAATGAGAGTTGTATCCATGTTGGTCTGTGTCCACAGCTCAGTCTCTACATGCCATGTTCTCCACCTCATTCCTTTTGCGTCCATCTAGCTTATTAAATGAATACTCAAGGAAGCACAATGTACCTCTTCTCTTGAAAGTAACAGAAGCCAAGTGGTTATATAATTTCTCATGTTGCATATGTATTCCAGTCTAAATAAAGGTGCTCATCATTGTAAGTATGGAAAATGCATTTCCTTGCATCAAGCATGGTGTCATCATGATGCAGAAGACATTGTTGCCTTACTTAGTAGAAGAGAGGCCCAGCCAAGGACTTCAGATGAAGGGCATATGGTGGGGTTAGAACACAGGTGTCAACCTGGCTGTTGAGGGTTTGAGCTCTGGGCACATTTGTGGAGAATTAGTAGTTGAGTTAAGCCCAGAGCAAATCTGCAAGAGATTGTCTAGCTAATAGGGAAGGTTCAGCCCATGGTGGGTGGGACTAGGCCCTGGAATAAAATACAGAGAGCTGGTTGAGAGACTCGGCATCCTTTTGTACACTTGGCTAGACATGCTGGTCTGTCAAGTAAGGGATCTTCCTTCTCTCAGCCATTACGTAGAGATGGTGTGGCCAGTTCTCTTGGCCTTGGTGTTGGCGTGAGCTGTCCTGTCAAGCTGAATTAAGAAATGTAACCAGATAATTGTAAGAGACAATAAAGCCCTTGTTCCCTTAAGCCTTTGATGATCAGCACCATGCAGGCAAACTGCAACAACAGGACTCCCAAATCCCAGTCTCCACAAAACATACCATTTAACTGGGGAAAAGTCTTCAGTGGCATAAACCTAACTGATCACTTAGGTCTGGGTGAGAAGTGGATGGGGTGACGGGAAGTATCATGTTGGTGCCATAGTCACGCCTTCAGTGCTCAGAAATGTTTCTGTTTTGTTTTATAGCCCACCAGTGGGATCTGGGTTGCCCTCAAAATGCTGATTCTTTTCATAGTATCTGAAAGCCACAGATAGATCCTGGGAGGAACCTGTTATTTATTCCATTATCTATACTGTGTATACAGTTCAAAACCAAGAATATCCAGGAGGTTGTGAACAATAATAATGCCCAGGAATAAAAACAATAGTTTAAACAACTCGAGAGGTTCTTAATTGATTTCTTTATCTACTACATTAGTTACTTTCCTTTGCTGTGACCAAATACATGCAGGAAGCATTTTAAGGGAGAAGAGGTTTATTTGGGCTGACAATGTGAGGTGATATAGTCTCTCTTAGTGACAGGAGTGTGAGGAGGGCTAGTCATCTTGCATCATAGCTCTGGAAGCCCAGAGTGGACAGAAGGAGGGCTGGACTATGAGACCACAACGTCCACCCCCAGCAACCAGTTCCCTCAGCCAGGGGTCACTGAAGTTTTCACCACCCTCCAAAACAGCGTTACCAGCTAGAGACCAAGTGTTCAAGCACATTTGCATTCAAACCACAAGATCTATTGACTTACCTTTATAATCTCTCTGTATTTTGCTTAAATGCAATTATTGCACTTGACAGAGAACATATTTCTCCTAAAACCACCAATTGAACAAAATAGCAAACTTACTGCACATTATATTGCATTAACTGTGACTGAATTACCCCTCCTCTCTCTACCCCTACTTTGTCATTGCACAAGCAAAAAGCTTGTTAGGAAAGGAAAATTAATCCATCAAGAGTTTAGACGTAGCATGCAGGTGAAACTCAGTTGTGGTAGATGTCCGTGGGATGAGATTGATTTTAATTAAACTCCCGATAGAACCATGACTAAGAAGAAGGTATTGCATGTTCAGTTTTGTACAGCCATCTCCCTGCCCCTGGGCAGTGAGTGCCAATTCTTTCTCTTGGGGAAGCTGTGCATTCTGCTATAAGCCTGTGTAATACGTTCAGAGTTCTTAAGATCCCTGAAAGAGAAGAATCAGAACACAGAAATGTAGGGTGTCAGGTTTCTTGGGCACTTGAAGGATTAGTCAGTGAAGAAGTATTAGTCTGGGACAAAGATCTGGGAGATTCTCAGAGGCAGCAGACTGGAGAATGTGGACTTTGAAGTCTGCCTGTAATTCCACTCCCAGCTCTCTTGTTTCACTGATGTACAATCTTGAGCAAGCAGTTTCACTCCTCTGAGCTTTAATGTTCTCAATTATACAATGAAGAATTTATGTAGATTTGTCATATGCGAGGAGATTGTAATAACTTTACAAAGACCTTCTGACAAAACTGAGATGGTGCAGTGCCATCGATGGACCATGAGACACCCAACATCTGGTCGCTGTGATGAGATTTCACTTGAATACTGAACACCCTCCAACTGGACACTGTTCAGGCCCTGGGAGTACAGCAGAGAACAGAACAGACATAAGTCACAGTTTTCCTGGGTTGACCTTCCATTGCTAGACAGATAATACACATGATACACAGTAAAAACGCAATAATAATAAGTAGCATCAGGGAGGTATGGAGGTAGTGAGGAAGAAATTCCAACACTTACATTAAGTAAAATCCAGAGGTGGGATTGTACCATATTTAAATGTTCCCAGAGGCCCAAGGCTGGTACTGAGTAAGCTGAGCAAAGCAGTGTAAGATGGAGAGATGAAAGGCCAAGCCTGTCATGGCCTGTGTTATATAGAGACTCTCTGACTGTGAGTATGCCCAGAAGATCAGGAGAAGGGGCACAGCCTGAACTCTTTGAAGTGATGACAGGTGGGTCAGCCATATGACTCATGGAGTAAAGGTATCTGCACACCTTGACCCCCATGGTCCACATGGTAGAAGGTAGGAGCCAACTCTGAAAGTTGTCCTCTGACCTTCACATGTGTCCTGGGGTACATGCATGCATGCTCTTCTTCTCTCTCTTTTAATCAATCAATTAATTATTGAAATACTCTCAGTTGTATTTTGCCTCTCCACTATTTGTGCATCAGGCTTATTATCTATTGCTGCCAGTGGCCTGCTAATGAACAAAATGAGGCAGCAGATGGTGGCATGCAAGGGAAATATGGTTGCCCGGGCCAGAAGGTGAGGTGGAGGCATGTTGATCTGGAGACACAGAGGGTGGGGCCCAAACTGGTAACTTCACTCTTCATTATATACAGGACTAGAAGGAACAGAGATGGGCCTGCACCTGCCCTCCATTCACTCTGTCCAGCTGCCGCCATGACATATGTAGTTCTCCTTTTTGTGCCCACATCAGTGTTTTGAATGTTGTCTTGGCATAGATTAGTTTTGTGTCTTTTTAAAATAAATTATTATTTATGAGGAAGAGAGGGAGATAGAGAAGAGAGGAAAGAGACAAAGCATGTAAGCCATTGTACACAGGTGGAGGTCAGAGGACAACTTTTAGAAATCAGTTCTTTCCTTCTACCATGTGGGCTTCCAGGTATGAAACTCGGGTCACCAGGTTTGTGAGCAGACACAACTCACCCGCTGAGCCAGCTCACAAGCCCTGATTTTTTTTTTCTTTCAAGTCAGTTTTTTTAGCATTTATTCAATAATATTTACTGATCATTTGCAGACTAAAATACTCTAATAGTGCAAAACACTACAAACAAAAAAACAATTCTTCCTATGTCAGAAAAAAAAAAAAGCAGTAAGTTCTCAAAACAAAATCAACATGGCCTGGTTGGTAGTATTTGCCTAGGTTGTATGAAGTCCTGGTCTTGATTTCCAGCACCACACAAAAACAGGCAAGTGGAACAAGGAAGTGGAG
This sequence comes from Typhlomys cinereus, assembly GCA_023101885.1. Classification (NCBI taxonomy): domain Eukaryota; kingdom Metazoa; phylum Chordata; class Mammalia; order Rodentia; family Platacanthomyidae; genus Typhlomys; species Typhlomys cinereus. The sequence goes on along the minus strand of JALPQD010000011.1, from coordinate 704,200 downwards.
GCAGGAGGATTAGAAATACAAGGTCCTTGGCTATATCCTTGGCTACATCATTGTTCAAGAACAGCATGAGCTACAGGGAAACTTTCTCAAAAAGGGAAGGGGGAGGGATCATGGGTAGAAACCCATTTTGTCTGTAAGAAAAATTAATAAACTAATTAAAAAAAGCTTGAGAGCTGAAAAAAACTTTTTTTTCTTTATAATGCACCCAGTCTCAGGTGTTTTGTTATGATATACAAAGCAAAGACGAGTATAATACAGATCTCAAATCAAATTTGCTTAAACTACAATATAATAAACGGCTTCTAAATTCTCCCAATAGTAGTGTTTGAAGAAAAGGAATTGGGGGTAATATTGGTGAAAGAGATTTTGTATTCTTTTTTTGATTGCTATTACATTGCCTCGAAGGCTGGATTAGATCAGATTATGTTACTGAAAGAAATCTCTTGAAGCAAAGGTACAAAAGACACACTAAGGAAATTGAGTAGAAAAGTCCAGGAAGAGCCAACTGACCCCATAAGATTTTACTTTTTCAGTAAACTGACTGTTTTTACAAATTAGGTCATTTTCAGTCTAATGAGTTGGCATGAAGTTGATGTGATTCTAACAAAGATGTATTAAAAACATTGATTACTTAAAAAAGAGCAAAAGCAAGTCAATTTACTCCTATAGTTGTGAATAAATTTGGGATTTGAGAAAAAAAGTAAATCATGCTTATGTTGGTGGACTCGTGTTTTTGCTTTTTTTTTTATTTGTTTTAAGGCTTTAGTGTTTATTTGTGCACCTTCTTCCTTTTTGGGTTGGGGTTTTCTGATCCAGCTGTGCATAGTGTGTTAGTTGAAACCATTTAACCTGTTGACAATCGAATTCTTGGAATACGTAAATTCTATACAGGTGAAATTGGACAAAGAATGCCAGTGATCTTGTTAGCTGATCACGAATTGGTCCAACAGTTTAAAATAATACAGTCAGGGCTTGAGTTTGCAAGGAATGTAATACACTGCATGACTATTTCAAGAAGAGTATTGTTAAACATTTTGTTGTAAATATACTTTCTTAAAAAGTCATAACAATGATTTTAGATACACTGTAAATAATCAACATGAACTTAAGATCTGTGCATTTGGTTAGCTTCATTTCACTTTATCAATGTGGACAATAACTAGAAACAATGTGGATTAAGGTCAGTCAGAGCCTTGTTCTGGTAAATCACTTCAACTTGCTTGGAAACCATGTTTATGACAGAGTAACCAACAAATAGCAAGTCCTTCACCCTGTGCTGCTAAAGGAATGGGCAAAGCAATGGCCAATAGCAGGGAAGGAGGGTGAGCTGTGGGGGCTCTAAAGCAACCATGAATAGATACAACAACCTTTACCAAGATGCTGGAAATGACGTAGAAGAAGGGTCTACACTTATGACTCTAATTCAGTCTAAGACTCAACATGGGCCTGCTGGGTGGGAGTTCCTCTTTTGAAATAAGATCCCTGGATGGACTCCAGCACTAAGCCGTCATCCCAGAGCTCCTCCCATTCCTAAAAAAATTGCCTGATCTCCCATGGAGAGCTGTCTGTGTCAATCAGTTGTAGCACCCTTAAGATAAGAAGGAATCCAGTCTTTTTTTGTTATTGATGATGTTGTTAGTACAAAGGTGTGAAATAAACTAATGCTAGAATGTGTATTCTGGAAAGAAAGAACACAGTCCAATTTCCTTCACTGACACATTCCCAGGCCTAGAACAGTGTCTGGCAATAGGCAGATGTCCAAAAATATTTGTAGGATGAATGAAAGTATGAGCATGCCCCCAAGTTTTTGAACTCAGAGAGGAAATAGGGCTTGGCCAGAAATGCTGAGAAAAAAAGGTAGAGTTGGAAACTTCTCTCAAGATAGGTAGTAGAAGTTACTCAGCTAGCCTGAGCTCATTTCATTTCACTGGGGAAACTGGGAAGACATGACAGGTTAGGTCACCTGCTCAGGGCCACACAGCTAGCAAGAGAAGGGCCATAACGTCTGACTCCGTGCTTTCCCATGATCATTTTCTATGGCTCTATGGGTGACTCAGGAGTCGAGCTGAGAGGGATGTGAGATATGAGTAGAAGGCAAATCTGAGCCCTGACATAGTGACTTTGAGGTCAGAGTGTGCTCAGCACTTTTGCCAGGAAGAAATAATCATCAACACAGGACAGAGTGCAGCAGTTCCACCGCAGGATAGCATATAGCAAGCAAGTAACTAGGATGTCAGGGTTACTTTTGTGACCAGTAATATCTTCATGCTATGTGATGGATTAGGACATCAGCTTCTACTTTTGAGACCTTACAGAAGCTTGCACGTGGTATGTCTCACTGGAGCTCACTGTATGCTTGGGGTCAAAGTACTTCTCCCTGTGAGAAGAAGATGAGACTTAGAGAACAGAGAACCCCCTCCTGCTCGCATTATCTGTGTGACTGCCCCAGCTCCTGATTGCCTCACTCTAGTGTCTCTCCATTACCTTTGAAGAGATGTGTAAAGTACGATGTAATTTTTGTGAAACACACGCATGCATACATGCATGCAGAAGAACTCATAAAACTAAACTATAAACAGTGATTCCCTCAGAGAATGAAATGAATGAAACAGAGGGGACTCTGTTTTCTTTCCCCCTTACACACTTTGTGTATTATTATCATCCTTTAAAATATCCAATTTATTAATAAGCTAACTAAATGTTAATTTTAATTGCTAAAGAGCTAACTAAGCAAGATGCAATCAGTTTTGGACTTTTTTTGTATTATTTTATTTTATTTACTTAATATATCACATAGCGAGAGAGAGAGAGAGAGAGAGAGAAAGAGAGAGATACAGGAGAGAGAGAATCATGAATATCATGGTGCATGGGTGGAGGTCAGAGGTCAACTTTCAGAAGTGGGTTCTCTATTTCCACCATGTGGACTTCTGGGGATCAAATTCATGTCATCAGGTTTGCAAGGTGCCTTACCTGCTGAGCTACCTAACAGCCCCTGGATTACTTTATTTGCATGGAGAAAAATGTATTTGGTCTGCTTTATGGATCTTAAGATGCATTGAAGGTTTTGACCCTATGGCACTTCTACAGCGTCATCAAGGAAAAAGGAAAATCTGAGTTGGGTTTGATTTATTTGGTTTTCGTATTGTTTTTCTCCCTTCCTGCTTCTTCATGATTGACATCCCACAAACATCCATAGTATACAGATGCTGAATGAAGCATTTTTTTTCCTGTTACCAAAGCACACCAACTTCCCTCATGCTTTGTAGCTACCTGTTCATTATATTTCTTGTTTGCTTCCCTCCCTCCACCTGCCAACCTAATTGACAGAACTGTTTTTTTCTTCTGAACTGTTCAGCAGAAGCAATTTCCGAATAATACAGGTGCTGATTAACTTTATGATAATAGCTAATTATACATTTTAACATTCTTGCGTGTGATGCGTGTGTATGTATAGGGAGGGTGTTGCGTGTACCTTGGCACTTGTGGAAATCAGTGGACAACTTGCAGGAATTGGTTCTCTCCTCCCATTGTGGGTTCTAGGAATTGAACTCACATCTTCAGGTATGCATAGCAAGCTCCTTTACCCACTGAGCCATTTCAGCAACCCAATAATAACAATTATGACTTTTAAGTAGACTATTTTTAGAAAGAGCAGTTGTAGGGTCACATTGAAATTGAGCAGAGAAACAATGATTTCTTTTTTTTTTTCCCCAGGGGTATCAAATCTGTTTATTTGAATTACTGGTACAAACTAAAAACTTAAACATTGTTTGGTAGGACTTATGGAAAAGATAAACGTAGCCCCAACATGCATACGACACCTTGGTGACCAGCAAAATCACTCCATAGTTGGGGATGTCAGCTTAGCTCTCATCACTGTGTTCCAGGATGTTCTGATCAAAGACATATTCTGACATGCCAGACATGGGAGCTCCAATCTTGTGAAGGTTGGTATCGTGGATGCCCAGGACCTTGATGGAGTTTACCTGCTGGTTCACATAATAGATCTTAGTGAAGTCACACGAGTCACTTTTGTCAATGGCCAGCTTGTACAGTTCAGGTAGTGACTGGTTCACACTTTTTCCAAGTGCACACTCCATTGCATGCAGCCCACTCTCCCAGTCATCATGGTCTGTTTTCTTGATACTCTGCAGGAAGATCCAGCCTCCTTGCTGGGTCTGCAGTTTCATCATGAGAAACAATGATTTCCTGTGTGTCTTCTGCTCCCTCACAGTCCTGGTGTTTCCCACCATCCACATCCACACAGAGAGGTGCACTTGCTACAGCCACATCATTGGCACCCAAAGTCCATAGCTGACATCAGGATCCACTCTCAATGTGCCTTCTTGGGGCTTTGACAGATGTACAATGGCATGCCTCCACTACTGCAGCATTTTTTAGAATATTTGCATTTACCCAGAGAATCTCTATGTTCCCGTGCCTTCTCTCCTGGCATCCACTTTGGCTTTGCCTTTTCCAGAATATCCTATAGTTGGAAACACAGGAGTCGCAGCCTTTTCAGACGGCTTCTTTCAGTTAGCAATATTCATTTATGGTACCTCTGTGTCTTTTCATTTCTTTTTAGTACTAAATAGTATTCCATTGTTTATAGCACTTTACTTTTTCAATAAGGTACAGTGTTGTGCCAAAAAGTGAGGTAAAAAGAACTCAGCTGGCTCAAGGCTGAAACTATATTGGTAGAGCGCTTTCCCTCCATGCATGAGACCCTGCATTCAGTCCTCAGCACCATGCAAGCCAGGTGTACACTTCTGAGAGGTAGTACATGCCTACGATCCTACCAGCACTAGGGAAGTAAAAATAGAGGGATCAGTAGTTCAAGGTCATCATCAGGTACAGATCTTCTAGGCCATCATGGCTGTTTCCAGAAAGAAAAAAAAAAGAGAGAGAAAGAACAAAGAGAAACGGGGAGAAGGTGGACTTTGGGTACTGGAGAAGGAAGGGAGGGGTGCTCCCAATGTCTCTGAGTGGCATTCACATGGAAACGGCATGCATTCATCCATCGGCTGTTTGTGAGAGCTCTCTGGGCAGCCAAGGTGCAGGGTTCCAAAGGGCATGGAAAACGGGAGCTGGTCTTAGACCTCTTTTTTTTTTTTAATTTTTTATTTATTCAATTGTGCGTGTGTGCGTATGTATGTGTGCGCGCGCATGTCTGTGTGTGTAGAAGCACGGACGAATTCGGGAACCACCATGGACGCCTCCACTTCCTCAGCCCCGGGATTCACAGGCTCCGCCCTACCAGGACCAGAAACGCAGGCCGCCCCCGCTTCCGCCTGGCGTCTATATGTGGGATATGGGATCCGAACTCAGGACCTTCCACCTGCAAGGCAGTGGCTTAACCTCTGAGCCACCTCTCCAGCCCGTCTTAGACCTCTTGATGCAAGAGGTGTGTCGCAGCTGGTCTGTCAGGCTCTACAGGATCCCAGGCAAGGCTCAGGTGAGGGGACCGGCCCCGCTGCACGGAAGCTCACCTGTGGCTTCTCTTTGTCTCATTTCTCTGAGCAGATCGAAGAAGGGGGCAAAGCTGACTTGGTGCGCTCCAAACTGCGAGCCGGGGACGAGGTCGTGCACATCAACGAGGTGGCGCTGAGCAGCTCCAGGAGGGAGGCCGTCTCCCTGGTGAAAGGATCCTACAAGACCCTCCGGCTGGTGGTGCGCAGGTAGGTGGGCTGGTGCCCCATCCTTGCTCCTCCTAGTGCCTCATGATGCCTCACTTAGTGGGTAGCTTGTTTTGAAAGCTGCGTGTGAGAGGTGCTGGTGTAGCTGGTGGGCGGTAGGAGTCTTACACATTTTTTTTCTTTCCTTTCTTCTTGCTCGTGTTGTGGTGTGGGAGAGGAAATAGAAGACATTTTGGATGCTTTCCATCGTTTCCAGTTGGTGTTGGCTTGTCAGGGAGGGACCTCACTGTGCTACTACGTTTCTAAGTTTGATAAAAAGTGACACTCATTCCTGATGTGGTCAGAACTCTCCAAAGCTTTGTGTCTTACTACTAGAGAAAGCAGTTGACTTGTAGCTAATGCAGGTGCTCTTCCATCAGCACAACACAGGTTCATCCAATTAGGTGTAATTACTCCTGTTGTATTTGGTAGTCTTAGTAGTGGTCCCTCTATTGGGAAAGATTTGGTCAAGTTTGATTTTAATGTCTCCAGGTGACAAGGTCTGTACACCCTGGAACAATTCTTGGTGGAGGAAATTATTTATGGAAAAGGAAAGGGAATTGACTTACTTTTTTTCATCCCTTTGAAAACCAATAGCCTGGTGATTATTATTAATAATACTGTACCATAGATTCAAATTTGCTGAGATAGATCTTATGTACTTATCAGAAACATACCTGCATGCATGCACACACACACACATGCACATACACACACACATGCACGTACACACACACACAGTGGTAACTGTAGTAGTGTGTTAATTTGATTGTGGCGATCATTATTACACAATCGCATTCCTATATCAAATCATCACATTCTTTATCTTGAATATGTACAATTTTTAATGGGAAGGAGTGCTGAGGAGCTGAGGATTGAAATTAATACCTCACACATGCTAATTTAAACATGTGTTGTACTGTTAACCTACACCCCAGTCCCATTGACTATATACAACTTCTGTTCATTATATTTCACTAAAGTTGGAGAGCAAAGTCCAAGTTACTTTACAATTGACAAGAATAAGTGGTGACAAAAGATAGTTCTGCTGTTTAATTATTATCACTTGACTTGACATGGGTGTTGTCATGGTTTGAAGTGTGAAGTTGCCCCCCTCAGGCTCCTGTATTTGAATCTTTAGTTGTTTGGGAAGATCATGGCACCTTTAAGAGGTGGAGACTTGCTGGAGGAAGGCAGTCACAGGGGGTGGGTCTTGAGGTTGATTAGCCCCACCCTACTTCCAGGAGAGGTCTGCTCTTGCAATTGGCAGTTTTGTAGCTCTCAGCCTCCAAGAGAGATGAGACTTAGGCATCCTCCAGCTTCTGCCAGCCAGTCAAGCTTTTTCTACCGTAGGAGTGGAAAAGGCATGTATGTATTTCCCCTCTGGCACCATAAGCTGAATAAACCTCCCCTTTCTCCCATTAAGTGGCTTGACTTTGAGGTGTTTCACAGCAGCAGAGAGGAGTAGTATTCCAGGCATGTTTGGGGAGATTATGGTTTTTGAGATTTGAGTTTAAGGGTGCAGTTGTTTCAAATACAGTAGCTGATTCTCAGATGAGTCAAGTGGCTTTGAATCACTGGGCCCATCCCTTCTGTCCAGAAAATTGCTGAAGGTTTGAACTCACCTGAGCATGGAGCTCAAAGCTCAGCTTCAGAGCTCTGGCTCCTACCTGGCAAAAGCTGATAACAGAACCCACGTTCTAATGTTTAACATAATTCCGGCCTTGGCTTTCCCTGTGGAAAGGTCCTCTGTTTCCTGTTGGCTTCTCTGCGTGCCCTCTAATTGATAGCAACATCAGATTTGAGTTACTTCCTCTAGAAGAGCCTTTGTAAGTCATGGCTAAAGAATTGAAATCTGGTCTGGTCATTTTCTAATTTCTCATTTGTAAAACAAATAATGATCTTGCCTCGAAAGGGCATTGTAAGGATGAGGGATGTTAAAGAACATAAAGGAGGCAAGATTTTATGCTCCAAGACTGGGTTAGAGAAGTTAGCTGCCTGCTTATCAGGATTATAAATATTGCAGATCTTGTTGGATTTGGGAATGGTAAGGCACATTATCCAAATTTACAAGCAACTAAGGATGTAAACCTTAATGCCTAGAGGTTAACCCATTTAAAAAGGACAAGTATGAATGAACCAAGAATCATACTTCATACCTACAGAAAAACTGAAGGTGGAAGTTGTAAGTACCATTAGTAATTTGCTGGGTAAATTTGCTGGATAAAGAGAATAAGCCCATGGGCGCTGATGTGTGTGGCATCCATTATGATGGCCAGATGGTCCACCTCTCCATTAGGGACGGTCTGCCAGGAGCCCTGATATTCCCCTAGGCAAATCCAAGGCCTTTCCCTTCTGGGCCCCAGGGAATCAGGCTGCCAACATGCTCCTCTTCATTCTCATTTCTTCACTACCAAATCCCCTCTGACTGACACATTCTTTCTTTAGATATGTTAATGAAATCGATAAGGTTACTGCAAAGTCTTGCACTGCAGGCTTCTGGTGTGGGAAACATTTTGTCTCTGAGATGCCTGTCCAAGGCCTCTTATCTCATCCATTATGTGTTGATGTTTATAGTTGAACTCTTGGAATTAGAGGGAAAGGAGCCTGACTTAACTCTCACACAGAGAGTCGGGGTCACAGACAGGCTCCCGGAGAGAGGCAGCGTGACTCTCCCTCCTTTTCACATCCTGTGCAAGGCCCTCCAGCTGGGTTACGCTGACTGTGAGTTAGGAGACCCTGGCATTGTGCCTTCCATTTAATTAAGAACAGAATGAGCTGTGATGCTTATTAGCTTGCTTGCTTTCTTAAGTAATATCTGTACTTTAAAAATTAGATGACTTCCTGGAATTACAATTGGTGATGGTTGGGGGAATCTGCTTTCTGGGAAATCACTTGTTATAGTCAAAGTTTATGTATGAACACTCCTCACCCCCTGCCTCTTTTTAAAATTTTTGAGTGGGTGAGAGCAGCACCTGTGGGACTGCTACATCCTTCATCAAAATGCCAAGAATGTTAAAAAAAAAATCAAGAATGCAAGTGGAGCAATGGTGTTTCTGTTTTAGGGGTATCCTACCAAGTGACTGAAAACAATCAGAAGGAGAAATGCCTTCTTAAAAGGCTACAATGATGAGAAACATGCAAAGTCTCCAGTAAGTTGCGGGTCACAGATCTTGGGATTTCTGCTGACCCATGAAGAGGGCAGAGTTTAGCCCTCTTAGCAGGGAGAGGCAGGACAGCTTAGATGCTAGGACAGAGTGGGACATACAGGCAAGGTCTACACTGGTGGAAGATATGTGGAAAATCATAACAATGAGTGGGCAAAAGAAAGAAAAGGTCTTAAAAACAAAACAAAACAAAACAAAAAACACCTAACATCTCCCAGTCTCAGGCAGCCAGGAAGGGAAGAAGGGAAGGGGAAAACCTTTGTGGAATGATGCAAAGACAGTGTAGAGGCAGTCAGTTGGTGAAGCAACTAGGACACAAGGCAGAATCAACACTGTAAATCCTTTCTGAAATACATGGATTAGATTTGGCAGATGTGTGCAAAATACTAGTGTGACAGAAATGGGTAGAAAAAGGAAACGACCTTCAGGTTTACTTCAACATCCCTGAGTGGGAATGAGGTGCTCTTAACCTAGGGAATACTTGCTGCTGGTCGACATCATAACCTAAAACCTAACTTTAAGAACTAGAGGAACAGCGCGATGGCTCAGTGGGTGCAGGTGCCAAGGCACAAACCTGCCAACCTGATACCTGGAGCCCACTTGATGGAAGGAAAGAACTGACTTCCTGAATTGTCCTCTGATTACCACAAGCATTCAGGACACAAGCACATCTCTCTCTCTCTCTCTCTCTCTCTCTCTCTCTCTCTCTCTCCTGAGAAAGTGGAGACAGGAGAATCCCTGGGAATTTCTGACCATCGAATTTAGTGATTCAGCAAGCTCCAAGTTCAGTCAGAGCCCCGACTCAAAAAATAAGGTGAAGAGCAATAGAAGACAATTGATTTCAACCTCTGTACACACAGATACATGTGTACTCACTTGCACATACACAAACACATATACTGATGCACACCAAATAATAATTTTGTTTAAATATACTTTTTTCCCCCTAATTGTATCCTACTCTTAAATTTGGCATTTTTTTTTTTTTTTGTAGTTGATAATAAAAGACTTTGGGTGTATATATTTCATGGCACCTGTTTTGTATTTTTAGTAAGCCCCCTGCTAGACATGTGAAAGTCAGAGAGACCCAGAAGACAGTGTGCATGCTGAGGCTGCCTGGGTTTCAGGTCTACTGGTACCAGGAGCTCATCTAGGACCTTGGAAAAACCATTTATTTTATTTATTTATTTTTTTTAATGTGGGACTTGGGATCTGAACTCAGAAGCTTCTGCTTGTGAGACAGAGTCACAACCCCTGAGCCATCTCTCCAGCCCGGAAAAACCATTTAATCATGAGGCTTGAGACATTTAGTGTGGCAACTGTAGCAAGAGTCAACCGAAAAGAAGCAGCATATTTGTTAAGTAAATTACCTCTCTGAGAAGTTCTACCTTAATCTCTAGAACATCGTGTTAAAATGTCCCGATTAATAGGTGATCTATAAAATGGAAATGACACCTCTGGGCAGAGGAGGAAGCTTGGTTTATTCAGAACAGAGGGTGGGGAGCTCCTTTTCAAAGTTGAATATGATGACTACTATCATTACTAGCTTTTTGTTGTCTTTTGGTTGCTGTTTTGGAGACAGGGTCTTATATAACCTAGGCTGGCTTCAAACTCACTATACAGCCAAGAATGACTTTGAACCCGTGATCTTCTTGCTCCCATCTCCTGAGTGCTGGGGGTCACAGGTGTGTGCCATCATACCTGGAGTGAAACTCAGGGCTCCCCGCTTGCTGGGCAAGCCCTTGGCCAGCTGAGCTGCATCCTCAGCCCTTGTCATTAGGTTTTTTGAGTCAGGGTGTCTCATTCTGTTTCCCAGACTGGCCTCAGCCTCCCGAGTGCTGGATACCAGGTGTGAGTTACTAAGCTAATTTAGAATCTTTTCCTCTTAAAAATTAATTCATTTGAGAGAGCAAGAGTGCAGGCGCATGCATGCCATGGTTACAGGTGGATGTCAGAGGACAACTTTGGGAAGTCAGTAGAACCTTATTGTTAAACATCCTCATCTGCCTTCAGTTTTTAGGAGCCTTTTTCCTCCCCATTTATTCTGAAATGACAACCTACTAGAAGAGTTTTGACTGGGTGTGTATATGTGCTGTTCATATATGTGTGTGTATGCATGCCTGTGTATGTATGTGTATATCTAGTGCACGCATACATGTGCATATGTATATGTATGTACATGCCATGTATACATATGAGTGCATATGTGCATGCATTGTATGCACATGTGTATTGTGCACATGTGTGTGACTATGTGACTGTGTGTTCACTGTGTGTCCTTGTGCATGTGTATGTACTTGGGTCATGTGTGCATGTGCAAGTGTGTATGTGCACATACACGGCAATAGAAGACTGCATTGCTAGGAAAGGAGAGTTTGGGGGAGTGAAAGGATAAACAGGTAAATGCTATGTGACTTGTCCCTTGTATTGAGACTCAAGTGACAATCTAGGTTTTATGACTTGCAGCTTGCGGGTCTGCCTAGAGGTGGAAATGAAGGAACTGCCTTCAGACATGTGTAGGGACTTGCCTAGGACCACATGCTAGTAGTTAGCATAAGAGCCCAGGCCTCTGAGAATGAGGCCTTGGGGTCCTGGCCCCTCCAGCAGTGGGCAGTGAAGCAATGCTTTCCATGCCACCTCCTCCTCCTTTCATAAGCATTTGTGCCGCTTCAAAAGCAACCAGAAGACAATACCAAGGCAGAACAAACAAACTTTTAATGCATCGAGGCGCATATTTAAAATAAAGCCATGGTGCCCTTCTGACCTTGAATCACAGCTAGCCTGGCTGGCCATTGAGTTCCAGGGACTCTCCTGTCTCGACCCTCTTCCTTCCCCCATTGCTAGGGTTACAGATGAGCAGCGCTGTGCAGACTTCACATGGACACTGGGTCCAAACCAAAGTCCTCATGTTAGAATGGCAAACAGTTTCCTAACTGAGCCATGTCCCCAGTTGGCGTCAGTCTCTGATAGGCAACAGCCGCATCACAGTCTTTTACAGGCAATTTCAAAGTCTTCTTGATTCTTGAGGTATTTACCTACATGTGTAATAAGTATGAACTCCTCTTTCTTATCTGGGTATAACACCAGAGGAGATGCATTTTTTGACCCATGTTAAGTTGTGAGAACTACCTCTCAATATGTAAATAGGATCTCGTGCTATGTTCCATAAGTGAATCCTCTATGGAGGTAGAGGAAGATGGTGATATGTTAATGGAGCTCTCTGAGGATGACTCAGGAACTGTATGACCATCCCTGTGACAGGTGATATAATTCTTCATGACTCCTGTTGAGACCTTCTCATTTCACATATGGTTCCTCTTACATAAACATACCTTGTGATTCTGATGAAGTCCTTGGCCTTCTCTGTCTCTTCTTGCCTCCCCAGTGATACTACGTGTCTCTATACTCTTTGAAGTTCTGAGTTTGGACAAGTCCCCAACTGGAGTATGTTTTATATCTTTTTTTAAGAGTATAGATTAGACTTCCCTTGGGGGGGGGTTAGTAGACCTGAGAACAGTGGTAACTTACCCTCTGCACATTTTTTCCACTTGAGCAAGTGGTTGAGAGGAGGGAAAGGAGGCAGCTGCAGTGGCCTTCGACCCTCAGAAACTTTTCTAAGAGGCTTGGCATCATGGGAATTTGCTCAGTATGCTTTGAGGAGGTATTTCAATCCTTCTGGGACCATACTTGAGCAGTTTTTGGCTTCCCTGGAGTTCTAAGCTTGAATGTCACTGTATAGAAGTCTAGTGTTTTATTTCCTAACCAGTTGTTCCTTCCCATGGAAAATTCATGTAACACGTTATTGGGTTTCTTGAGAGGCATGCAATCAGATTCCCTGGCTATAGTGAGAAAGGGACATTTTTTTCTTGACGCATATAATGATAGCTGCTATTTTTTACTCGGTGGGTTACATATGCTCACTGGCTATGCACTGAATGCTGGCCACATACAAAGGAATGCCTTATTGTTCTCCAGCGAAGGAGGCTGGGTGATAAAAGAGCTGATTTCATTCCCGGGATAGCCTGGCTTTACCTCAGACAAATGTATTCCACGCTGCAGTTACTACTCAGCGCCTGGCCACTGAAGAATGCACTCAAATATCTGTCTGCGTTTTTGGTACATGATGTCTGAATTCTGAACTCCCACAGACGTTATGGTAGACTCTTACCCCCACCCCGGGGTTCTTAAGTGTGTGTATCAGTTAGACCAAGTAAATTTCAGTAATTCCAATTAAGAATATAAATCAGGCATTTGGAATTCTGCATTCTAGAAATGAAATGACTTAAAGTCACTCCTTGTACTTGGCTGCATACATATTAGGATGACCTAGGGAATTAGAAACAACAGGGGCCAGCAAGGTGATGATTCTACAGGTACAGTGTTTGCTACACAAACCTAATCAGATCTCACATAAAGGTGGAGGGAGAGAACCGACTCCATGAAATATTCCTCAGATGTGCACTACTATAGCATAGCATGTGCCCCCACAGCATGTGCCCCATGAATAATTTAATTTAAATAAATTTAATTTAAAGCAACAACAAATCCTAATGCTTGCTCCCAAACTCCAGAGGGTTTAATTTCACAGATAACAATTTTCAGTTGATTTGAAAATTCAAAGCACCTACAATGATTCTGCTGTGCAGCAGAATAGATATTTTGAGCGAGAAGGATAAGAAGCTGTCATGTGTGTGCCAAGAAGTACAGCTTTCAGAAGTCGGTTCTCTCCTTCACTGTGACAGCTCTGGGAGGTAAACTCGGGTTGCCAGGTTTGTGTGTAGTTGCCTTTACCCACTGAGCTGTTTTGCTGCTCTCTCACTCTCTCTTTCTCTCTCTCTCTCTTCCCTAGTGAAAAGTGCTCATGAACAGAGAAATACTTTCAGTGGGCAGCACTTGTGGCCCTTCCTCATGAACATCTGTCACCAGAGCATCTGTCAGGCTCCAGAGCCCTTCTCATATGTCATCGCTCTGGGCTCATCCTGTCCAGCATGGTGGGCAAGTGAGGGTGGGGAGGTGGGAATCCTGTCCATCCCACTGCATTTGCCTTGTTCATGCTGTGGCTTCGGCCAGTGAGATGCACACCATTAAAAAAAAAAAAAAAAAAAAAAAAAAGCAAGCCAGCTCAGTGCTTGTTCTTTGAGACACACTAGTCAGAGACCATCCCCTAGAGGCGAGGGGCCAGTGGATTTGCAGCATCCATTCAGCTACGGAGTATTCATTTACCGCATCAGTCCCTGACTTCTAAACCACTCTTCACCCATCACCTTACAGGTTCATATCCCTACTGCATTGTGCTCTACATACTTGTCAACTGCTGGACCTGTTGTAGAATCCTGGGTTGCATCTCTCTCCTGGTGCCACACTGCTTAGCAATGGCATCACACACAACACATCAGGGTATTGACTCCCCTCCCTCTTCCCCTCCCCTTAGTCCCCTGTCACCCTCCACTGTGATGCTGTGTCTGCCTAGTGGGCAGGCTGAGTAAAATTATATGGGGAGGGGGTTGTTGAGTTGTTTTCTGGAGAACTTGGATTCTGAGAAACAGTGTGAAAGGATTCTTCCAAACATGTCTCTTGGGAATCAGTCATTGTCACTCAGGAATTGTAAATGGGTGGAGCTTACAGGCTCCGGACACCCGGAATATTCTCTGATGGAACTCTCCAGACATTCTCAAAACTTTTTGTCCTTTGTCCTTCATAATCTAACAGCAGTAGCCAATGAAAGAGAGACACTGCCTGTCACTGGGAGTTATGTGTTTCTATAGCGCTTTTCTTAACTGAATTTAAGTTTTTGTCTATTATACTTTTCCTTCAGGCATTTGCATGTCTTATCCATCCGTGCACAGTCAACTTCAAATTGTAGCCACGTCCTACAATATCACCAACATTTCTTTTTTTTTCACCTCTCTCTCCTTCCCTCCCTCAGTTCCTCTTTTCCTCCTCTCTCTTTCTCTTTCACTCACTGAAGTTTTTTTTTTTTTCCCTCCTTTGATCAGAGCTTTGGTTCAGGGTGCTATCCCCAGTGCTTCAAATGGCTGCTAGCATGTGATTTGTGCTCACTGAATACTTGTGAAATGAACACGAAAATACACTCAGTAACATTGTGCCCGATGGCAGGTACTTCACTAGCCCCAAACCAGGTCGCCTATTTGTTATTACCTCTGTTTTACCATCTACTATGGGAGGGCCTTTGGCCAAGTTACACTAATAATAAAGTTGCTTGCCCCACTGTGGCAAGTTGCTGTATAAAATGTTGGCTGTTCTTAATGACTTCATTAAATGGAGCTAGTCCTTCTTGCATTAGGATTTTATTGGGGCCAGCAGGCTGGGTTTATCCTGACCTCTGATCCCTGTGGATTATCATTAAACTAACCACAAAGAAGGCTCAAGTTAGAAGGTATTTTTCCCCTCTATAAAACGAGGCCAATGTCATTTCCTCCCACCATGTGTCCATCTTTGTGAGATTGTCTCTGGCTTTTGCACCCTCTGCTTCTCCAGGCCTTACTAGACACAGTAGCCTACAGGCATAGTGCTGTGTTTTGGCCAGTGGACTTCACCTCTCTTTTATTTATTTGTTTGTTTGTTTGTTTTTTTTATAGTTGGAGTAGCTTTTACTAAAGCCACAGAATCTTTATAAAGAAGCAGAAATTCAGCAGGGAAGTTAAGCAGAGCGCGCCAAAGAGAAATTGGATTGGGCAGTGCAGAGAGACTTGCTTTTCCTTTTCAAGGTCAAATCATTTCATTCAGAAGCTGGAAGGTAGGAGGGACTGAAGGGATCAGTAGGAGGTGACATCCTCCAAAAGGAAGATGTCTCAGATGTCCTCAATACTGCCACTTAATACTCAATCATGGTAAGGAGATGGCAACCCTCAACTCATCCATTGGTGCACATTGAAGAGTTTCTTTATGAGGGCTGCAGAGATAGCTAAATACATAACAAGTGCTTGCAGAATAAACCCGACAGCCTTGGTTCAGTTCCCAGAACCCATGTAAAAATCAAGAGAACTGACTCCACAAAGCTGCCTTCCGACTTCCACAAGGCACCGAAGCGCACATATGCCCCAGCACAGAGGCTGAGGTGAGCCTCGGGTGTTATTCCCCTGAACTATATCCCCTTTCCTTTCCTTTTTTTTTTTTTTTTTTTGAGTCTGGATCCAATGTACCCTAGGCTGGCCTTGAACTTACTATGTTGCTGAGGATGAGTCCTGATCGTCTTGCCTTCACCTCCCAAGTACTGTGATTACAGGCATGTATTAGCAAGCCTGACTCAGTCTCACATTAAACCCTTGCTTACATAGCCCTATACCTAGGTGTGCTTTTTCCCAAAAATGGGACCATAGTACAAGAGGCTAGTTATTTACTTTTGTAGGCTTCCATTTTGCTTACAATATCATGATATTCTTCTGTGTTACTGATGAAATTTTATGTCCTTTTTAGTTTCTGTCTTCATATACTATGTGATTGTTTCATAAGTAACCTTTCCCTTAGTGTAGAAAGTTAAAGTTGTTTCTACTCTTTTTCCAAATAATGGAAAAAAGAGTATCTTTGTAGCCAAATCTAATCATAGTAGTAATGATGTTTTCAATTTGTTTGATGATTCTCTTTTCACTCTTAAGTCTCTTTTCTGTTTTCTTGTCTTCTTCCTGAAGCAGCTTTTTCTTAACTGTGTACTCTAGATCATAGTCCATCAAAACCAAACAGAAGACTTTTTAACATTGCAAATATCTAGTGCCTCACTTAAGTCAGACAGTCTGGCTTTTTAACAGATCTTTGTAACTTGCAATGGGCAGTGCTGAGGGGAGTGGATAGATAGGACTTCTGACTACATAAAAACAAAGGAGAGTCCCAAAGAGCCGATAGTGTCACACCTTTTCTTGGCCTTGACATGCAAATAAACTTCATCTTCAAATTCAGTTTGGGGAATAATTCTCATTTTCTCTGAAATTCTTCCTAAGCATTTGAGAACATGACCCTAACTCCAAGAACTTTTTTTTTTTAAATTATCAAAAGCTTATAGCTCACTTTCTTTCCAAGGACACGGCAGCCTGCGGCAGTTTCTAAAAATAGACCTCACTGATTCAGGTCACTGAGCAGGAATGGCCGCTCTGCTACAGTGTTTGCACAGTTTTACTTCTGACACCCTAGAAACAACAATGTGGACCTGATGAGGCACGAGGATCCACATGAGCCTATGGGAATTCTTAGAAAATGTAATGCGAGGCTACAGCCAGTGGCCATGCAGCACCAGTCCCACCCAAGCCAGGTGTTTGCATTCCAGGCCCTTTTCAACCGATTCCTCATGACTCCTCATCCCCTTTCCATCACTGTCTCAAAGTCAGGACAGAGGTCAAAATCTCCTGATCACTCCACGAGATACCTATATCCTGGGGAATGGAAAAATGAGCTTGAGTCCAGGGATTCAGGAATTTAAGTTAGTCCCAGGTTGTTTGGTTTGGCTTGCACAATCTGTCTGACATTTATCCTCTTGCATACTTGTGGATTTACAAAACACCATCTAGTTGTAGCTTTAGTGTAGGGACCGTTCAATATAAAAAGTTCAGAAAAGGCATCTCATTGGAGAGGAGGACCCAGAGGAGAGTTTGGCATGCACATTAAAGGATGCTCCGGGGATTGGGGAGGGAAGGAGGCACTGGGGGATGGGGAAGGAGGGGGGAGGGGGGAGCAGGGAGGTAGGGGGGGAGGTGGAGGGAGGGAGGGAGGGAGGGAGGGTATACCTTTTAAGTTTGTATGAGTGGAAATAATAATAATAATAATAAAAGTTAAAAAAAAGACTAATCTAATGTCTGTATTTAATCTTGAATTCGTTATTTATGTATGTGTTTTATCTACACAGCAATGTCTTAGCAATATAAATAGTGATGTTATATATACAAAGCTGATATATACTTATATATGTATATACATATATATCAGCTTCGATACTTAGATTAGATGTTCAAAAATGTTAGTATTTTCTAAAATGACCTCTGCTTTCTGCCTATAATCAATTAAAATATAAGAATGCCAAAAAAAAAAAGTTCAGAAAAGGCTTGCTTGGCTCTGCTGTTTTCAGAAAAATCCTGCCAGTAGTAAAAATAGGCCTTTTCCTTTCATGTAATGTTTGGGGGGGAGTCCTATCTCACACCCGGAATGTGCAAGCTACATGGGTGGTGGCATTAAAATGGTAATTTTTGGAATTAACACTCTAAATTTAAGGAAATGGGACAAAAGAATTGGGGCACTTGTTGTTGAATATACTTGAGGCCACTAAAACTAAATCACTAGGCATTCACAATCGTAAGATTCCTATACACTAGGTTCTGAAGAAGTGGACTAATGTGGATCAAAGGTAGAAAACTGCTTACAGGAATCAGTTTTGATTGATGTGTTAGCTGTAAGGTTTTAAAAAAAGAAAGGGTGGTAGGCCCTCTCCCCCTCACACCCCTCTTAGCTCCCGGATCTTGCTTGGGTCCAGACCCCAGAGGAACTGCCAGCCCCAGCCCCCCATGGGCAATGGACCACCTCCTTTGCAGACCTCTACATCCACCACCAAGCTAGTCTAATGTTAAGGTTCTCTCTCTCTCTCTCTTTGAAATAATTTTCATGAAAGAAAACATAATTTATCAGGAACAGTTGTGATAAACAATTAGAGTATTTAAGTAGGCCTTTTGATGTTATTAACATTATTTTTTGCATACATGTATTTTAATTGAGCATGCCCAAAATATGAAAAATATTAGTGTGCAATAATAATGAAAAAAACTGTAGTAGCTACAAACGTGTTACTTCAAAACACAAACATACTAGTCAGATAGACACATGATAGGAATACCCTAAATCCAGGTAACAAGCAAGCAAATGAAATGAATACAATTTGGTAAGTGTCTCCTGCAGACAAGAACTTAAAATTCACTAGTGACAGTTTTAAATTAGTCATTAATTCATGACAGAGTGCAATGAGATGCTATATAATCCACCAATGTTGGAAATAGACTTTGGAAAACATTATATTATTGAAAATAGAATCTCATATTAGTTAAGTCCATTAAGTTAGAATCAAAATGCATAAATCAGACGCCATGTGGTAGAGAAGCCAGAGATGCCATCTTTTAAAATCAAAAGCATCAGTGGAGGAGGGAAGTAGAGAAACACTTGCAACAGCTGGCCAGGACTGCTGACAAGACACAGGACTTAACTATGAAAAACATTATCAGAGCAGATTAAACTTTTAAAAACACTATCAAAAAGCAGATTAGCATCTAAGAAACCTTGTATTTAGCAATTACTCCAATTACTAATGACGTTTTTACTCCTGTAATAAATGGTTGTTAGAATTTGAGAATAACTGGTGACCTGGAAAGACATTGCTTTATTAAGCTGAGTTAGAGATTGTAGATTTTTTTTTCTATGAAGGGAAAAGTAAGTTAACTAGAACTTCCAAAACTTAAACACCTGGGGGCGGGGGAGGAAAACATATCTCTGTAATCTCTGTATTGAGTACAGTCCACAGGTGACGCCATGCGGCAGAGAAACCAGAGTGTCCATCTTTTAACAAACAAACAAAAAACCCACACCAGAGCCTCTGGCTTGAAAGGTGTGATGGACATGACACTGGTAACAAGCCAAAAAAAAGAAAAAAAAAGTTGAGGATTCTGGTCCCTAAAAGGGAGCTAATTCTGGTCTGAATGCGGGAGTGGGATGCAGTGGGTAGAGTGATCACACACCTGCGTGATTATGAAAACAAGATGAGATTAATTGCTGCAAAGGAGAGAGATTGACCACAGGGAAAAAGCCCAGTGCACTTCTTAGCCAGAATAGGGAAGAAAAAGGGAGTCTTAAGAATCCCAGCATGCATTAAGAGGGAGAGAGGAAAGGTAAAATAATTGGGGTCTCAAGAACTTTGGCCTTTGCCTAGAGGGAAGGGTGAGCTACGCCAGTGACAAATGTAGGGAGAGAGCGAGAGAGCAGCCAGCCTGATTATTTCTTGATGGCGGTGTGACTACTGCTGCTGTGACGTGATAGGTCCTGAGGCCCCAGCCTGGGCTTTCTGCACCACTGTGTAAGGTTTTACAAAAAGAAAGGGTGGATTTGCCACACCTTGAACAAGGAATGGAAAAAGTTTGTTGATTACATGGTTACAGGACAGCTGGACTAATTCTCAGAAGGGAGAAGAAGCGGAATCTAAGGTGGAATGGAACTTTCATCCCTGGGAATGTGGGTGAGGAGAAGAAAAGAGGGGAGTGACCTGTGTGCAGGCTTCGGGAATGCCTACTGGCTATCGGGAGCAGTGACCAGCAACTATAGTGTTCACTCTGAATGTGGGGTTTGGGAGACCGAAATCCTGTCATTAGCCTGCCACCCTGAATACTTATTCTTGAAAGCGCTCAAAAATGCATACTTTATCTCATACCCACGAAAATAGGTGATATTCTTATTGTATTTTACAGATGAAGAATTAGAAGAGGGGCAGCCTATCAACCCAGGGCTCACTATCTACTAATGTCAATTTGCAGTCCAGTGCCTGGCATCCAGCGCACCTAAACTTTATTTAAATGAGCCACTTCTGTGTGTTTGCAAAATCTTGTACTAGCGGCAGCCTCCGAGTGACCCACAGGCCTGGCTCTTCCAGCACTTTCATTTGTTTTCCTTTGAAGACAGACACACTGGGCAACCTGTTGTTTCCTGGCTGGGCTGTTTTGCAGCCCCTTAAGTAAATGAACCTTGCCATCTTGTGCTTGATGGGAGCAAGTCCCCATGCCAATAAAAACAGAGATGGGGGAAACAGCCTCACAAAAGGCCAGGCCTCTGGTTTATTGAGATATGGGCTCAGGCACATCCTTTTCTTCCCTCCCTCTGCCCATAAGAAAGCAAAATAAAATTCCTACACCCTGACTCCAATCACAGTTTGTTCTGGATATCTTATTTGTATACCAGTGCTGGAACAGTCATTGCTTTGTGAGAGAATGTTACAGAGTCCCAGTAAGACTTTTATCATCTCTCTGCCACGTAGTAGATGTTGGATAGATAGATTTAAGTGTTAGCTGGACCTGTTGGTACCTGTGGGTAGTCCTTAGAAACCTCATGTCCCCCGCAGGCTGGGCTAGTCCAGCTTCCGACGGCACTGGTGGCTATCTGTGTGCTCTGCCGTTCTGATCTCCAAGGAAACCCTGCCTTCTCCATCTGCTTTCTGACTCCACCCCCGAATCTTTCCTTCCTCTAATTTCTTACTTCACAGCTGTCTCTTACTTATTTTGTCATCCAAACTTGTGCATTTCTTACTCCTCCAGAACCTTGCCAGCAGATGACTTGTTAAAATCTCTAAAACCAGAGCTAAAAATAGTCAAAAAGCCCTTCAGAGCAATACTATCACATCCTAACATGAAACTGGATAATGAAGCTTTTTTTTAAGATGTGATTTTATGTAGCTTTGACTTTGCTATTTATATAAAGTTGACCTTGAACTTCCAATTCTTCTGCCTTTACTTCTAGAATCCTGGCATTATAGCATGTGTTACCAAACACAATTTATATGGTACTGGGGACCAAGACCAAGGGCCTCATCATGTGTGCTGGGCAAGCACTCTACAACTAAGCTACGTCGTGTTTTTTCAATGCAATTTTGCAGGTTATCAGTTCTTCACCATAAAGGAATAATAAAAGCCAGTATCCAACATCTACTACTACCTCAGTGACAGATTAGTTGGTTCTCTCTGTATAGAAAGGCGTTTTGTTTTCTGTGTGTAAGTAGGTGTGTCCTGTCATTGAAGAAACCTTCATGTCACCAGCAGAAGGTGACTTTGAAGGCCGGCTGTGGCTACTTCAGCGCGGACATCCTAGAGCATGTGGAAAGCTTGCTGTGTGACTCTTTCTTCCCCAGGACTTTCCAGTGTCACTTCACTTTAGTAGTGTGAACCTGGCCTATGCAGGTGATACATAGAGGAGAGACACTGGGTGTCCTGACAGTATCTCACAATTTTGGAAGTCATTTTAGAGGAAAGTGATGATTGTAGTTTGAATCTTTTTATTTTTTTACCTTGAGCTTTTTGAATAGACAGTGACCAGCACAGAACGTTCCAGTGAATGAGTTCAAGGTGTGTGGACTGTAGTCACCGGGGAATGATTTTCCCTAACTACTTTTCCTGCTATCCTGAAATATTAGCGCAAGCCTGAACTCCAACAAAGAGGGCCGGTGATGGCTCAGTGGTAAAGGCACCTGCCACCAAGCTTGGCAGTCTGAGTTCAATCTCTGCAGCCCACATGATGGAAGGCAAGAACTGAATCCTGAAGATTGTCCTCAGATCTCCACATGCGAACTATCGTTTGGATGCGTGCACATACACATGCATGATAAGTGTAAAAATGAACTGTAAAAAAATTAGGTTAAAATTTGTTTGTGATTCTCCATTGGCACAGTTATGAGACCATAGAGTGATAGAGATTTGTGAGCTAAGGTGGGCTTCCTCATTCCAGGGCCACTTAGTGGGTTACAAATAAGATTTTCAGATTTAGCAGAGTAAAAAAACAAAACAAAACAAAACAAAAACAGGATGCCCAGTTAAGCTTGAATTCCAATTAATAACAAATACTTTTTAAGTAAAATCATATGTGTTCTATCTAGCAATCTCATTACATGATGTTACTGTTTGGAATGCAGTGTACTCCACAAAGTCTTACATGTTGAAGGCTTGGCCCCAGTTGGGGTAGGTAAGAGGTGATTAGACTGTGACCGAGCTCACTTTATCAGTGGTCTTTGCCATTGGATGAATTCATAGCCAAAAGGACTACCAGGAGGAGGAATCAGGCTGGAGGAAACAGATCACTGGAGTATATCTTTGAAGAGCATATCCTGTTCCTGACTCCTATATGCCTTCCTCTGCTTCCTGGATGCCCCAAGGTAAGCTCCACCACGCCTCTCTACTATGATGTTCTGCCTTACCACAGGCCCATAGCAATGGGGAAGCCGAAGATGAAGTTTCTGAAACTGTGAGCCAAAATGAAAGAAACCTTTCTCTCATTTTTTTTGTAGGAGTTTGGGAGGCTTGAGACAGGTCCTGTGCAGCCCAGGCTAACCTTAAAGTCCTTAACTTTCTGTGTCCACTTCCCAGATAGTAAGATTACAGGCCTGCATTTCCTACATCTAGTGACCCTTCTGTCTTTCAGGGTGATATGCTCAAGTATTTTTGACAGAGCAATGAGAAGCTAAAGCACCGGATGAGCTATATGTACAGGGAAGATGTGGGTTCCTTTGTTTTACCTAATTTTAATTCTGTTTTCTTTACAGACCTGCCCCTGTTGAGTAGCAAAGAAAGACAAAATAATAACTTTTCGGGTTAGCCAACGAAAATGCTAGCCTGAGTCGATAGTGCTAGGCTGAGTCTCTAAAGTAAAACGTTCCCTTCCTCAGGTAGCATCCTTAGTCTTACCACCCAGTAGCCTCATTAAAACAGATAGGGGCTTAGGAGTTTGGGACAATGGTGAATATAGGTCCCTTGGTGACCTTGGTGTCTAGGCCCTCTCTGTAGACAGCTGGCTGTCTCCATAGAGAGCTGGCCTCCTTGTAGAATTCTACAGTCACTAAGACTGTCATGATTTGGATGTAAGTTGTGCCCCACAGGCTCAAGTGTTTGCATCCTTGGTTGTTGTTTGGGAAGGTCGTGGCACCTGTAGGAAGTGGAGCCTTGCTGGAGGAAGGCACAGGGGGCCTTAACTTGAGGCTAATTAACCTCACACTGTTTCATTGAGAAGTCTCTTTTTGCAGTTTGCAGCTACCTCTCTCTTAGCCTTCAAGGTGGACATGACTTAAGTCACCTCTAACTTCTGCCAGCCAGCATGCCTTTTCCACCATAAAGGACTATATATCTCCTCTCTAGAACCGTAAGCGGAATAAATCTCCCATTCTCCCTTAAATTTCTTAAGTCTCAGTCGTGTCCCACAGCAGCATGAAAATAACCGGTACCAAGACCATAGTCATTACTCTTGGCCTAGGTAATGTCCGTGCATCGTCAGAGGCCTTCCTTTTGCTGAACCAGCCTCTGCTCAGCAACCATTAGATTCAGCATGGTAGCCACTGCCTAGGTCTTGTCCTAGTAATGTCAGGTGCCAGGGCCAAACCCAGGCTCTTCTCACCCCCCACTGACAATTCATCCCAAATGTGCTGGCTGGCGTCATGCCTGAGATTCTTCTTTCTAAACACTGGTGTCTCTGCATGGGGCCAGGCCAGGCCATCTCCACAGTGATATTCCCCTGCGGTCTCAGATGGAGCCCAGGAGCCAAGACACCCTGAGCCATTGCTTCCCCACACGTAACCTCCACGCCTGGCCTCTCCTGAGAACTGAGGTAAAAGGAGAATTTGCCACCGTCATGTCCCTCATTCTCACACTGACCTGGGATCGTAGGACTGACTCCCTTCTAGCTTTTACTCTGCTCTCTGCTCGCCTTCCTTTCTCACCACAAGCATCTTGTCTTACATGTGAGGGGCATGTGCTTTGCACTATGGGAAAAACTGGTGAGTAGAGTCCTCTAGGTTTAATACAGGATAGTTATAGTGATTCTCAAAAGAGTGGTCTTGGACCAGGAGTGTCTATGAAATATAAATCCCTAGAATCTTCGTAGACTCATTGAATGAGAAATTGGGTTTTGGACTGAGCACTCTTGGTTTCCCCAAACCTCTGCCGTGATCCTTATGCGTCTTAGGAAACAAGGCATTAAAAATATTCACAGTTTTTTTTTTTCCCTCTCTATCACCTCTCCTCAGGTTTCCAAGCCCATAGTCTTGTTAAACGAACAAGTTACTTTCTAATTCCAGTTGGTAAACTCAACTCGTTGTATAGTTAAAAATAATCAATTTCCAATCTATAAAGACAGGAGATTTTGACACATGCTATAAGGACAAACTGTGGACATTATGCTGAGTGAAATGAACTGGTAATAGAAGAAAAAGAATTCCAGATATGAAACACCTAAGACAGTTTCATTCAGAGACAGACAGCAGAACTGGATCACCATGGGTTGGGGGAGAGGAAGGTGAGGAGTAATGGTTGAATTGGGGCACAGCTTTAGATCTAGAAGATAAAAAGAGTCCTAAATGGGGAGTGGTGATGGTGATATAACAGTGTGAATGAAGGTCTTTAATGCTACTGAGCTGCACACATGTAATAGTTAAGAGGGAACTACTGAGGCTGAAGAGATGGCTCAGAGGTTAGGCCTCTGCCTCTCAAGCAGTAGGTCCTGAGTTCAAATCCCAGATCCCAAGTAAAAATCGCCAGGCAGAAATGGCACCAGCCTGTACTTCTGACCTTAGAAGGTAGAGCCTGAGAACCTCCAGAGCAAAGCAAAGAGGAGGTAACTCAATCCAGGGTGATTCCCAAAATCACCCTCGGGCCTCCCCGCACACACACAGTACACTGTTAGACAGAGACACACACATAGAGACATACACATAAAATAAAAAAAAATATATTTTTAAGAAAAGAGGGAAATGCTACAATTCAATGCTCAATTTAAAAAAAAAAGGTATTTGTGATTGACTGGTGGGATAGAGGCCCAGTGGCAGAGGACTTGTCTAGCCTGGATAAGACTCTGGGTTCAATCAATATCCAAAACTCAATTCTAGTTGTTCACATGATAATATGATAGTAAGTGTTGGTGGTACATGCGGGTGTACCAACAGACCTAAGTTGAGTGTCCAAGTCACCTAAAGTATAGAAAGAAACTCATCAAAGAGATTTGAGTCTAGAATTCAAGTGGGAATATTGATCTCAAAGTACTTGAGAAAAAAGATATTGCCCACTTGGAATTTCTGCATGTCTCAGGCTTAAACTCCTTCTGCAAAAATTAACTCCTAATTCGGATACCTATCCATTGAGCTTGTATAACTAAATGAAAAAAAAAGTTAACTCCTAATTGATCTCTGTCCTTTCATGTCTTCTACACAAAAAGTATTGGCAAATTTTCAGTGTCTCCTTCACGTGGCACAATGTGAGCCACTAAGAAGTACCTGGAAATTACCCACATCCACTGATTTAGAGTCTTCTGGGCCCCTTCTTCCTCTACTCTTCCAGCCATTTGGCGTCAGGCAGAGAACCCCATCCTCCCTGGAGGCAGCTACAAGAAGAGGGGGGATGGGCAGGCGGTAAGGCTTTAGACTCCCCACCATCACTTCTTGCATTGTCTACCCAACGAAATATTACATTTTTAAAATTTGTTGATTTATTTTAGTGTTGCATATGTGAATATAGTGAATTTATGGTATTTTCAGTCCTTAACCCCTAGTACTTTTAGTAACTCCCATTCTTTTCCCTTTACAACATGTCATCTCACCTGTCAAATTCCTCCTATTTTCAAGTCTTTTCCCTTGTGCAGCCCACTGTGTTTCATCCAGCTTGTCTTTGATGACACGTGCCTGACATGCTTCATCTTCCAGCAAGTGTCATAGATCAGTGGTTACAGCACTGAGGAAAGCATCTTCCTTTTCTTCACTAGCAGCATTAGTCCTTATCAGCCTCAGGGAGGCGTGGAGCTTCTCGAGATCTTTCTTTTTTCATGGTGAGATGTTGATAGACAGTTCCCTTGTGCTGCTTGTGTAAGTGTATATATCTGCCATGAAATCATGGACAACACAGCTCCATTGTGTCAGGAGATAATGTCCGTCCCACCACTGACACACTTCAGTGTCTTATGATCTTAACACCCCCTCTTCCTTGATGTTTCCTGAGCCTTGGGTAGGAGTGGATGTGGCTTAGATGTCCTGTTGAGGGACAAGCAGTTCACAGTCACTTATTGTCTACATTTTGGCCTGTTGTATTTTTCTATAGTAAACACCGTCTGTTGCAGAAAGAGTCTTTGAGGTGAGTGCTGAGTGTTCCTCCAATCCGGGTAACTGGCGTGCTGGACGCTTCCCACTCCTGGCCTATGATGTGAGGAGAGAGAGTCTGAAATAATATTCTTGAGCATAAATTTAAATCTTATTGAAGGTTGGATTGAACCATCCTTAGTAAATTCCACTCTATGTAAAAATAGCAAGTTTATTCTGTAGAAAGCTGTGTTAGCTTTCATGACATGCTTCTACTTGGGATAAATCCAGTTGGCACCACTGGCCACTTTTTTATGAAATCCTAGACCATTCTAACCACAATATCATGTTTGCACCAGTTTCCAGGGGAGAAAAATCTTTAAATATCCAATTCTACCTCTTTTCTCAAAGCTATATTTACATAAGACAGTGTTCTCTTAAGCCCCAAGAAATTAGCTTAGCTAAATAAAAGTAGATAAGATTCATTCTAATAAAAAAAGCTCTTTCTCTTCCCCTTCTATGTTCCTTAAGTTGCAAGAGAAAAAAATACTAAGTAATAGACATCAACTTTTAATAAAAATCACCATCGCCAATCCTTATAATATACATCATGAAATCATAGTCAGATTCTAAATGGAATAAGATTCTTGAAGTTCCTTGTTGAACAGCGAAGAGTTAAGGAAATACAGTATTTAATTAATACTGTATTAATTAAGTATTAATTAAGCACCATTTGGGCTTTGGAGCATGATTATGTAGCAGTTGGAATATACTTCAGATAAGGTTGTATCTCAGAATGTCTTGTGATGCTTAAATGAAACAGAGAGACACAGTCCTACCTCAGCAGAGGATTGCCCACAGAGATACAGTTGTCCACGGAAGATTGGATTCAGGAAACACTAGCCCCCTGCCAGGTAACAACATTTAAGAATGTTCAATTCCTTATATCAAATGATCTACATTTGCATATTACCCACACATGTATTCCCATATACTTTACATCATTTTTAGATGAATTGTAATGCCCGATGCAAATAGTTGTATTATTTAGAGATTAGTAACAGCAGCAACAACAAAAGCCTATAAGTGTTTAGTACAAATGCAGTTTCTGTTTTGAATGTTTTTGATTCAAAGTTGGTTGACTCTGGTGCAGAAAGCACAGATATGCCGGA
The DNA here is from genome assembly GCA_023101885.1 of Typhlomys cinereus. NCBI lineage: Eukaryota > Metazoa > Chordata > Mammalia > Rodentia > Platacanthomyidae > Typhlomys > Typhlomys cinereus. The sequence goes on along the minus strand of JALPQD010000011.1, from coordinate 676,395 downwards.
CAAACTGCTCTATGCAGAGCAACAAGTGAATAGTTGGCCTGACGACTGCCCAGGAAGCAATGACAGAAAGAATCTGGATGTGAAAGGGGCAAGAAGAAGCTCTGGGTTGAATCTTCAGATGCTTGCTGTGGCTGACTTGACCACCCCTGTCACACTTTTCATTTTTAGCTTTGTCGAGTTAAGCCAGTTCTATTTCTTTCAAGCTAAAGCTATTAAGTCTGTTGTCAAGTTTTCAGAGAGTTTGAAGGAGACAGCAGCCAAGGAGCTAATTTATGATGGAGGTGAAGAGTCATTGGTGGCTACTTAGAAATGTCCTGCGTCATTTTCACTCTTCAAAAAGGTTGGTATACTTTTATATTTTATGGATATTATACCTTTCAAAGATTTTTAAGGTTATTGCTAGGGTTTGGGGCTTTGTACATGCCGAGTAAGCACTCTCCGTATTTTATACTTTAAATGCAGTGCACAGAAAGAGCTCAGACTCCTCTCTACCCCCTCCCCTCAGAAAAAGAAAAGAAAATAGACTAAAACCAGGTGTCATTAAGTCTATAATAGTGTCAGCACTTGGGAGGTAGGGGCAGGTGAATCAGGAGCGTAAGATCATCCTCAGCTATATAGCAATTTCCAGGCCAGCCTGGGCCCCACGAGACCCTGTCTCAAAAAAAAAAAGGGGGGGGGATCTCAAGGTCTACAGAAACCAAATCCACTAATCTAGTCATGGCTATATATGTATTTGCTTTATTACTTAACTGATTTATTGCAATGTTGGGGATTGAATCCAGAGCTTCGTCCATCTAGGGAAGTATTTATTGAGCTATATCCATAATTCTAAAATTGATTTTAATTTTGTTGATTTTAATCCTAAAAGTTTTAGTTGATTTTAATCCTAAAAATTTAACTCAGGGCCAGCAAGATGGCTCAGCTGGTAAAGGCACCTGCACACAAGCCTGGCACCTTGAGTGTGATCTCTGGAGCCCACAGGGTGGAAAGAAAGAACTAACCTCTGAATGTGGTCCTTGGACCTCTCCATGCAATGCGGTATATGCATACTGGCTTTTTTTTCCTTCTCTCTCTCTCTCTCTCTCTCTCAAATAAATGAAATGTTTAATAAAGAAATTCAACTCAGCAAATCTAGTAATAGTCTTTGATTGTTTGGGGTTGAAAATGATATTTTGTACAAGTATTTAGCCTGCGGGTGTTTAATATGCATTAAAACTGGGGAATTTTGGGTTAGAGGGATGGCTCAGTTGGTAGAATGATTAGGACCTAAATTAAATTCCCAGAACCCATAGAATAAAAGCCAGATGTGGAGCCCAGTCTATTTGGTGAGCTCTAGATTAGTAAGAGACACTGTCTCAAAAAAAAAAAAAAAAAGGCCGAAGGTAAGAAGGAACCACACTCAAGATTGTCTTGACTCCCCCTACTTGCACCATGTGTGTATACACACACACAATTGGGGAGTTTTACATGTAGGAGTTTCTGACCCCTGTGGGAGTAGTTGGTTGAAGCTGCATGTGCCTTCCTGAGGAGAGGCATCTTCCCTGTGATTTGCTCCAGGCTCTTGGGCTTCCTGTGACCTTGGTGCATTGGCTGATATGCCTGTCCCAAGAGGCATTTGAGTTCTCCAGCCTGGTCAGCCTGCTGTCTTCCATTTCCCACCAGCCGTATGGGCTGCCTTTGACAGTTGAAGGTCTACAGACAATTCTACTACTGCTCTGGAGAAGGGTATCGTCATCTTACTTTCATCCATCTCCCCAGTGCCTACCCTCCATGCCATCACAGGCATCACAGGTTGGCTGAGTGAATGAGAAGCCCTATAAAGTATGCCAACTTCCTATGTGTTCTTTTTAGTCACATGTCTTTTTAAGGCACAGGGGTTTGCTAGCCTCACTGCTAGTCCAACTGCCTTTTTCTATTACAGTAGCACAAGATGCAGGTTAGGAAAGCGAAAGAAAAAATGTCTCTGCTCTCTGTTAGTTTAAGTGATTTGAAGCAGATTTTATTATAGCAAATTATCATCAGACTAATTGCTTGACAGCCTCTCTCCTTACTGCAGTCTGGCGCCATGCAGCTGATCTACTCCACTGATACTGGGCTGGGTGAGACATGTGTATTCTCACCAAGGGGAATTCTGCTACCCAGAAAAAAAAAAGTCCAAATTCCCAAGCCTTGTATGGCAAATCCAACCAGGCAATAGTGTTTTAAGAGTCTGAAATTAAGTTGGCCAGCTTCAAGTCCTGTTATTACTATTTGTTGGTTCTGTGACATTGGGCAAGTTCCATTCCTTTGTGTCTAAGATTCTTCAATTGTTAAATGGATATGATGACGATTCCTCCCTTACAAGTTGTGGAGAAGGTTAAAATAAGTCTGTCTATTACTTGGCTTCCGTCTCATGTGTAGGAACACAAGCAAATCTTATGCATCCTGCGAAAACCCTTTCTCATTCCTTACATTTGCCATATAATTATCCTATAGATATAATTATCCTATAGATAGAAATGAGCCCTGTATGGTGTTCTAATTTTGTCTCACAGTTCTCTGTCTCCTGAGTTTTTCATTCATAAAATTAACCTGTGAATCTTATTGGTATTCCTTCACTCTGATTCTTAGTGTCAAATGGTAACTTGGATTTCCCATCTAGTATGCTTGAAGACATGTTAAACGGATGGCGGGTTCGATACCTTTGGTTGCTACCTTTTGTCTACTGACAGTTGTTCTTTGTTTTTCCCAAAGAATTAGAGAACGTGAAGAGAGAGTAAAAGATCAGGGTGATATGATTATTTTAGGCTAGTGAGAACAAAACATAGAAGCTTGTTAGCTATCATTAGTAACATCAGCAATAAAGAAATACTATGCCTCTTGGGTTCTGTATCATCAGTAGCTTGTATTCTATAATTAATATATAGGAAAGAATTGTGTAAGGATACTTTGGATTTGATAGACATCTTTTATGACACTAACAGGCCTAGAGATACTATGTCATCAGTCTTGTTAATGTTGGGGTACCATCAGACATAAAAAAAATTCACCTAAGTGCATAGTGAAAATTGGCTCAGTTGCTAATATGTCTACTCCTCTTAGAGAGTCCTGGAAAGTCCAACTATTTTGGACCCTGGGAATCCTCCAATTAATAGAATTTCTCATGGCATGAAAGGGAAAGGGGCTAGGAGAGCAGAAATTGAGTGTATTGAGGTTTCTCTCTCATCTCACTGCTCAGTTTTTGTTCAGCCTGGAGCAGTGGTGGTGGTGATGGTGATGGTGATGGCGATGGTGATGGCGGTATTTAGACTTAGACTAAACCAATCCTGAAACTGATCCTAAGAACGTTTATTTACTGAAGCCTTATCTCATCACTATAATCTTGGTTGTTGGCGCCGTCCTCGCTGTTGTGATCTGGTCTAGAAATGCTTCCTTCTGCTATGGATGCAGTGGGGTCTGGGGAGGTAGCTCATCTAGTAACTCAGGCATGTGATGAGGACTTGAGTTGGGGTCCCCAGCATCCCATGCAAAAGTCCAGACACAGTGGTGCATGTCTGCAACTCCAGTGCTGGCAGAGTAGAGACAGAAGGATCCCTAGAGCTCGCTGGGCAGGCAGAATCGAGGAATTCAAGACCCACCAGATTCAGTGAGAGACACTACCTAGCACACAAGGTGAAGAGCAGTAGATGAAAACACCTTTTTTGGGGGGGTCAATGTGTTGCCTCATATACATGCACCTACCCCACAGGAATATACATCACACCCACCCCCCACTCTCCCCCACACACATACACACACGATGCACTGTGATTTCTGGAAGTGAGATGGAAAAAGTACTGGTTCTAACTGGATCTTTATAAAGTTTAATTCATCAATTAAACATTTTATATATCCCAGTTATTATTTTATGAGCTTGGGACTCAAGTTTTGTCCTTCTCCTCACAGAGCTAATCATACACTTTTAGTATTGGCAATAAGCAGTCTACATGCGTATATAAGGTATGCAGCATGTTGGAGGATAATAAATGCTTTAGAAAAAGCAGATTGGAATCCACAAGACCATTTCTACCTCCTCCATTCATAAAACCTCCTAAATTCTTTCTAAGAGTATTAAGGACGTTTTGAAAATGTACTCCAGGAATGTTCTGAGAACTTTGATAGCATGTAAATATACAGAGGCTGGTTAGCGAGTGCCCTACAGGCTTCTAAATCCACCCCACATGGAAGATCTCTCTTCCTGACAACGTCTAGAGAAAGGTTAAAGTTTTATGGAGAGCAAAGGAGTCGCAAGGAGAGCCCAGCAAGCACCCTACAGTGACATGTGCAAACCATTAAGGAAAAATGCCTGCTGAAATCGAGGCCATCCATCACAGTCTGCAGTCCATCAGCAGGGTAACATAAAACTCTATGGTGGGTGGGTTTGTTTTTTAAAAGGCAATCAGAAGAAACTGGAATGTGCCATAGTCAGTGAGCTACTAGCTGGTAGAGTAAAGGAACAATAAAGCCGTCACATTTCCCTCAAATTCATTTAACGTATTTTTAATTCCTTCTTCCTCACAAATATCAGGAAGATGTTGTTCTGGACAGGGCTTCTGCTGATGAGGACGACAATACAACGTAAGTGACTTGTTCAAGGCCACTTAGCTGATCAGTGGCAGAATAGAAAGAAGCAGACCTGCCCACTGCCTTCTGGGATAAGAGTCATCTGTGCGGCTTTTAGAGCAAATGTCCACATGTCTTCCAAAGGTGGCCTAACCCTGGACAATGGATTACTAAAGAAGCTAGGCAAGGGCATCCATGAGAAGACAGGATGTATGTGAAAGCATTCCAGATGATCAGGAGGACTCTGAGGTTTGAAAGAAGGAAATAGGATTTGCAGCTGAGGGCGGGGTTTACCTTGGCAGTGGGCAATGGGAGAAGGAAGTGGTGGTGTGTGGCTGGTTCCTCTGCTGAATGAAGACGATTCAGACACATTCCAGAATGATTGCACCAAAGTTTGTCAGCACTGATCATAAAAGTCATCTGTATTAGGCTATTTACCATAAAAGTCATCTGTATTAGACTATTTACTTTATGAAGAGGTTTGTTCAACTCACAGGTTTAGAGTCTGCACCACCCAGTGCCAGCTCTGGCCAGGGCCTCTCTCACTGTCACCTCATGAATAAGACACCATGGTGGTGGCATGTGTGGGAGGAAGAGATCACACAGTGTCATGGTTTGAAATGTGAGTTGTCCCCCATAGGCTCATGTGTTTGAATCTTTTGGTGTTTGGGAAGGTCATGGCACCTTTAAGAGATGGAACTTTGTTGAAGGAAGGCAGTCACAGGGGTGGGTCTTGATATGGATTAGCCCTACCCTACTTTCTGGAGAGGTCTGCTTGTGCATTTGGCAATCTTGCAGCTTTCAGCCTCCTCGATGGACATGACTTGGGTCTACTCCAGCTTCTGCCAGGCAGCCGTGCCTTTTTCTGCCATGAAGGACTGTATCTCCCCTCTGGAACCATAAGCTGAATAAATCTCCCTTTCTCCTGTAAGTTGTCTGAGCGTCAGTGGTTTCTCACAGCAACACAGAGGTGTAACTTGTTCACACAGGAGAGTGGACAGGGGCCAGTCTTGCTCTTCTATGACAGCCCTCTCGAGAAGTAGCCAGGGTCCCATGAGAACTATATTCATGCCTTCTGAGTGCCATTCCCAGTAGTCCAATCATTTTGCTTTAGGCTCTACCTCTTCAGACATCTGCCATCTGCCATTATAGTCACATTGAAGATCAAGGCTCTCACACACAGATTGTGGGGCCCACTCAAGCCATATCAAGACCATGGCAGTATTTTCCTTCACATTTGAGGACCCCAGACCTCACTGTCCTGCTCCATGAGTGGCAGCCATCTGACTCCCAAGGGACACATGGTGTGGTCTCACTTAAGGTTGGGAGAACAACAGTGCTATTAGGTAAGATCTGAGCTTGTGGCCTAAGCTCTGTGCTGAGTGCTTGATTTAAAACCACATCTTTAGTCTTTACATATGTTGGTACCTATTCTAGAGGAGAAAACAAAACAAAAAGCCTAAGACATTTAGTAAGTCGACTGGGGTCACAAAGTTAGTGAACATCAAACCCTCCATCATTGGTCTTTGGGGGGGTCATATTCCAAAGGGTGGGTCTTTGGGGGGTCATATTCCAAAGGGTGGGCCTTTGGGGGGTCATATTCCAAAGGGTGGGCCTGAGTGTGACTCCTAGCTCTGCTGCATGCTGTGAGATGTTAGCAAGCTGCCCAGTCTCTTTATCTGTAAGGCTGGAGCAATAATTACAGCATTGTGATACCAATTACAGAATGTAACATAGTAATTACAGCCACAGTAACAATTGTATGGTGGCAAGCTACAGGTTCAATCACATGAAATTGCTATTGCTATTGGAATGGACCAAAAATTGGCAGAAGTCAGCAACTTCACGTTTCAATCTCATTCTGAGTAGACTTTTGCATTGCCCCCTCTCTTTGATGGGGAAAAGTACCAGCAATTTAAGTTGGGACCTCACACAAGCTAGGCAAACACACTACCTCTGAGCTACCCCCCAAGCCCTAGCATTCTTCTTTGGGAATACCACATGGTTTCCTATTCCTCTCATAATTTGTGAAAGGATTTAATTGCTTTGCTATAATTTGTTTTACATTTTATTAATGAGAGAAGGCACATCCGTGCATGTCATGGCACATGGGTAGAAGTCAGTTCTCTCTTTCCACCATGTGGACTTCAGGGGATTGAACTCAAGTTGCCAGGTTTGTGAATAGCAGCCTTACCCACTGATCTACCTTACTTCCCTGCTTTAATACAATTTTTAAAAAGTTGTTTGCCTGCTTATTTTCACTTCCATAAAGATTCATGCAGAGTTTTCACTTTGTGTAACCTGGCATTCATGAGGACATACAGAATCTATCCAATTCCTAGAGCCAATGAACTGGTGAGGATGTTAGTTAGCACAGACAATTTGGAAAGTTCAAGCGAGCCCAGTTTGAACAGAACTGGACTATGAGGGAGTGACTGGAGACATCAAGAAGGCCCCCAATTCCTCTTCTCCCATAAACATTCTGTTGTTTGAGGAAATGTTGGCCCCCACCCCAGAAAGCTGCTGGGAAGAGACAGATGCCAAATGTAGCCATTTGTCATTCTGTACAGTAGAGATACTGTCATGGTTTGAAATGTGTCCCCCATAGTCTCATGTGTTTGGCAAGGTCATGGCACCTTGAGAGGTGGAGCCTTGCTGGAGGAAGGCAGTCACAAGGGGTGGGCCTTGAGGTGGATTAGTCCCACCCTACCTCTAGGAGAAGTCTGCCTTTGCAGCAAGCAGTCTGCAGCTCTCAGCTTCCAAGATGTCTGCGGTGACTTAGCCTCCTCCATGCCACCATGCCACCTCTGCTTTGAGAAACTGCCTCCCCTCTGGAACCGTAAGCTGAATAAACCTCCCTTTCTCCCTTAAGATGATTGACTTTGAGTGTTTTCTCACAGCAATAGTTAAGAGTAACTGTTACAGATACTGTCTTGATCAAAAGCAGGTGGTTGTTACAGTGGACACATTCAACAAGTGCTGTGTATAGGCTGTTCTTAGACTCTGGCAGACTGAGTACAGCAAATGACAGAAAGAAATGTCCAGCACTTGTATAGTATGAGGAGGACACACAGGTTAAGGGGAAGAAAGCAAGACCAAGGTGATGTGTGGATTTTGCCTTTTTAAAAGGAAAGGTTTGGGGGTGGAGGTGCTGGGGATCAACCCCAGAGCATTGACCACTGATGCCACACCCATCCCAGAGGCTGCTTTGTGAAGCATGCATCAAGGTGCAGAATCTACTGGAAAGTTCTCTTCCTCTGATAGGTGATTCTTATCAGAACTGTCTGGTTGCCCCAATCCAGCCTCAATCCTTTCACATTATAGAGCAATAAATAGCTCTGGAATTCAAGTGGAACATTCTGAAAAGTCAGTTTTTCTAGATAATGTAGTTAACAGTTTTTAAATAAAATTTGTCTCCCCATTTGAAATGCAACATCTTGGAGATACTTTAGACATTTTCGATGTCGTCAATGGAGATAATTACTAAGCGCAGACCACAGGACTCCATGTGATGTGAGAATTCTGTTTGGTGTGTGTGTGTGTGTGTGTGTGTACGCACTCATAAGCGCGCGCGCGCACATGCAATCACTTGCTTGCATGCATGCACGTGCATGCATGTTCCTTCTTCTTTATTTGCACACCTATGAAATTATTGTAAGCCTCATTAAGATTCTTTTGCAGGGAAAGTCACAAACTATCTGTCGATCTTAGTTTATTTTTTTCCCCAGCATAGTAGCTGAGATAATGAAAATCCATTTACATACCCAAGAACTCAGACACACTTGGAGTCCCATTTTCTCTCTGTGTGTACTGTTCCTTTTCTCTTGCTCTCTCTCTTTGTGTCTATGGTTACTGTTAAGCTGACCCCTACAGTCTGGGGCAAATACCAAACTTGATTCAAGGACTGCCTAGTGGTACAGCTGGGAAGGATTGTGGTTTCAGGGGCTCTGAGGATAGACTGAAGTAAAATTCTTTTTGCTAGCTCCAGTTTAGAGAACCCCTGACAGCTCTGCCGACAAGTGCGTTGCACCATGGTTCACTTAGTTGAAGTGGAAAGTGAAATTTTGTGTCTTTCTTTTCTTTGTTCCCCTCCTTTTCTCTTCCTTTCTTTATTCTTTCTTTCCCTCTCTCATTCTTTTTCCTTCCTCTTTCCCTTTCCTCCTTCCCTCCTTCCCTCCTTCCCACCTTTTCTGCCTTTCTTTCTCTCTTTTTTTTCTCTCTTCCTGGCTTCCTGCATCAATTTTATAAATTACATTTGAAGTTTTTGGTTTTTTGCAATATTGAATTTTATTGTTTGAAACAATAGCTATAAAAATATAGCTGTAAAAATATCTTATTTGCTCCCTCCACTTTCTGATAGAAACTGTTGCTTACAGAAACCATAGCTAATTATAAATGGAGCTTAATCAGCTGCAGAGGGGCCTGAGTCGAGGAGGAGGGAGGGAGGAATTGCTAAGAGGCACCCAACGGTTGCCAACACCACAAACAAATCGTCTTTACCTTCACTTTGTCCTGGTAGCAAGTCGTGTTTGTCTGTGAGTCACAGGACCCTACAGCGACATTATTGGAGGGCAGGAGCCTCGCCGACAGGACAGGCTCCTTACCCTTGACAAACAGCCTCTCCAGGGAGCAGGGAGTCTGGCCACAGCAGAAACCGGTTCTCAGGTTCTGGCCAGGGGACTTCGCTGACATCAGGAGGCCTGCTCCTGTCAGCCAGGCCGGCAGGCGATTGGCTGGGAAGGAGGCAGTAATTCGAACTGCCTTTTGTACTTGGCTAATCAGGGCAGCGCAGGTTCCCGGAGCAGAGGTGCCTGGGTGTCAGGCACCTGTGTCAGCTCCGGCTTCCTGGAGCGGGCTCCCTCGCTCCCTCCGTGCCACCGGCCCCTAGCCACCGTGCCCACTCGGTGGGCCCAGGGGTTCCTGTGTCACGCCAGACACAGGTGTCCAGCAGATAACCCGGGATGATGGAGGTGCCCCAGCTTGGACTTTTGTGAGGTAAGATGATTTGAAACCAGTTATTTCTCTATTTGTCTGGACCGAAATGCTTTCAATATTTTCTTGACAGAATTGCTGGTATGGGGCAGATACACTAAAGAGAGACAGGGAACACGTTCAGTTTGGGCCTTTACAGTGAGATCCACCTGTCCAGCTGGCATGTATGCTGGCAAAACAATATGAAGGAATAAATGGAGCAATGGAGCTATAAATGGCAAGCGGACATGACAAAGTACTGTAACCCTTTCAGTCCTTCAGCACCTCATGGTTGCAATTTGATGAATGCTCACTCCATGAGGGAGTAACATAACTTTTTAATTAAAGCCAACGTGCATGTGTGTATATATATTTATTTATTCTGACTTAGAGGATAATGCAAATTTGGGCTGAACATCTTGACTCCCTCCAGTCCTGTGACCCCAAGATTTCTGTTGTAGTTTGAATCACACTTATTTTAAAGCTCTCTTTAACTTTTTCTGGTGTGATATGAAAGTAGCTTTTCTTTTGCACATTTGCTCACCATAGACGAGTTAGTGAATGACTTCTGCGAGGGCTTCTGACTGTGCCCATTTTAGCGCACCCATCCGGTGCTCAACCCTGTGTATCCAGAGGGCCGAATATTCAATTGGTTGAATTGCAATAGTAGTTGAGATGCTTAGAAATATTAAGTCCTGACACTGATTAAGCTCATACCCTACTCTGATTTCATTTTTACTTGTAAATCGATTGACATACACTTCCAGAACAGTCCTATCTTCCCATGTGGGCTGCTTGAAGCGTATTTGCTGAAAGTTTAGTAAAAAGGCTAGAGAGCCGTCCTGCTTGTTTTGCCATGATTAAGTTGGAGGTAGTTTAATTTTGGATTTTTAATTTTTTTTAATGGAAACATTCTATAAATGGGTGAGGTCCTTTTTATAAGTCCTGAAGTTTTCACTTGGATTTTGCCATCTCATTAGTATCCAAGGGATAAGCACTTGGTAGATGTTTACTAGTTTCCAGGGATTTTAGTCAAGTAGTAAACAGCAGTAGAGGAAAAGATAAAGGCAGACAAAAGAAGCCATAAGTATTCTGAAACCATTGGCTGAGAAAGCCTATGTTAATCAGTCTGCAATATGTCTTGTCTTCCCCTGAGTGTAATCAGTTGAAATTTTCCATCTCTGCTGTTAACTGTCTGGATAAAATCTTTGTTGGATCTAAGGAACATATAAGAAATGTTGAATATAAATACCAAGTACTGAAACTGATTGCTTTGATAAATAAAGCACCAGAAAAGATATTGCTTATCAAGTGAAACGTCATTGTGTGCACATGTGAGTGCGTGCACACACACACACACACACACACACACAGACAACAATCAATTTAAAAACATATTTGAAAATAGTACATATGGTTGATGATAATTTCAAAATGTAAGTTGAAAATATATATAGGTTGATCAGTAGGTAGAGAGATAATGTGAAAGGAGTTTGTAAATGTTGGAGGAGTTAAAGAGAAATTAACACTGAAAGCTAAACAGATATTTATTTCTAAACACTATACCAAATACAACCTAGAAATTCTCAACCCAAAAATTACAAAATGCAACCCAGAAAATATAAAAATCAAAGGTGACAAGTCATTTTCGTATTGGAAGGATAAATATAATCTTAGCTCCAATCACTATCTTAAAAAAAAAAAAAAGAATCACTGTAAAAGCCCCAGTGTTTTTAAAAAGATACAGAAAGGAAAAAGTTAATTGAAAAACTTCAAATCTCTGCTTACAAAGTAATAAGTCCTATACTTCATCTTGATTACCAAAAACCCCTGAATGTACTGAGTACCAGATGTAGAACTCAACACAATCATTAGTAACTAGGATAGATACATAGCTATTCCATTCCAAGAACAGTATCTTTAGAGAGTAGATTGGAGGGCAGGAGGATTAAGTGTCTAAATTTATTGTTTCCCTGGTGACCATTTTAAAAAGTCTCCTTCCTGGAGCTGTGGAATGCAGGCCTGGCTCTCTCTCCTCAGCTGTGTGGCCAGCGTCCCTTCTGGTGCTGTGGACAGCACACAATGGGGTTCAATAGATCTGCCCAGCCCTTCCCCACACACGGTGCGCCCCACTGACTGCTTGAAAGGTTCAGCTCTGCAAAGGGAAGGCTGCAGATGTCAGATGGCTCCCTCTCCCTCACCCTCTGCCTCTGCGCCTCCATCTGGGCTCCTGACTGAGCCAGGGAGACCTGGCCGAGTCCTCCCTCCAGGAAGCCTCCCTCCAGGTTCAAGTCACCTCCGACATGGCGAAAGGAGCGGCATCCTCACCACTATCCCTTTACAGATGGCTTCATTAAAAAGTCACGGGTGGATACTTGTGGTTAGAACAAACCTCTAAAAGGCACGATTTATTTATTTAAAAGAAAAGGGCTACATTTCGGAGAAGGTTGGGAAGCTGTACTTTGAGATGAGAGATTTTGGAAGGCAGGAGACCTGAGCTGCGCCATTGGTCATTTTGTTTGAATTTGGGACACCGGATTTGGGAACGAAAGTCAAATAGCCCTGGCAGCGACGTGTTTGTGTCAGATCATCCAATCCCAGTGTGAGAAAAATGTTCCAATCTCTCCCTGAATAGAGCGAGCAAGAGCCTGACTCGAAACTGGTGGGCGGGTGAGGCCATCCCGGAGTGATCAGGTACAAAGCTGGGATTTTGCTCTCCCTGGCAGGCCTGATCTGAACTCAAGAAATGGAATGTAAATGAGCCCCACCCTAAGGACCCCTGGATGCACTTGGTTTTTTTTCCCACTACGTACCAAAAACTCTTCAGTGAGGAATAAAGCTACTGGAGACCCTGCCCACCAAAACCCCTGGTCAGCACTGAGGTTTGTGGGCTCAGCAGCTGGACTTGTTTGTGGGCTCAGCAGCTGAACTGCAGCCCGAGGTGAGTGACTGGCTTCCTTCCTTACCCTTCACCTCACAGCAGCTGAAAGCTCAGTGACCTTACTTTCAGGTTGATTTCTCAGTTGTTCCTGAAGCATGCCTCACTGATTCCATGATCTGATACCGCCTAGGTCAGGGTCATTATTCCACTTTGGACAAAGTAGAATGATTGATTGATCCAGCACCAAAAAGTTAAAGTAAGAATGCCTTTGTTTTCTTTTGAGATAAAGTTTGTTGTAGCCTAGGCTAGCTTAGGACTTGTTATATCTCCATGGGCGACTTTGCACTCCTGATCTTGTGGTCTTCCCCTTCCAAGTGCTGAGATTATATCTGACAGACCATACCCAACTTTCTGCCCTTTTTTAAATTAAAAAAAAAAAAAAAAAGAAAAATCTTCCCGGGCTAAAGAGATGGCTCAGGGGTTAAAGCCTTTGCCTCACAAGCAAAAGGACCTGAGTTCAGACCCCTCTTATCCTGTGTAAAAATGCTTAGCGGATATGGCAACAGCCTGCAATTCCAGACCTGGAAGGCAGAGCCTGGGAAACCCCAGAGCAAAGAAATAATGAGGTAGAAAAATCCAGAATGATGTTACCATTGAGCCTCTGTAGGCACACACACATTTCAGTGTCCTCTTGTGCACATACACTCACATAGGCACACATAGAAAAAAAAATCCCCTGTCAAAGGAGAATTTAGAATTTCTTAAACTTTTCTTTCCCCTGGCAATTCTGTGTGGGCAATAAAACAGCTTCAGGCCAAAAGAATGCTGGCTTTCTTAACTGGATCACTCTGCCTGAGAAGGAGGCAGAGGCTTAAAAACAAATGAAGGTGTGTCTATGGGCCCATGAGCACACCTGTGCGTGGCTCTTCTGAACAGCACCAATACCCTGTGGCTGGTTATTAAAGTTTACTAAAAACACATTCCAAGAAAGACTGCACCCCCTCCCCACGGCCTTTTCCAGAAGAGACCTGATGGAAGGCTTTTATCGCAAATTTCAGCCCAGGCCCCTTGACCAGGGAGGCAAGCCAAGGAGCAGTGGCGAGCCGGCAGAAGGCAGGCCCCACCGCCTCCGAAGGTATGTCAGGAATGTTAATGGTATGCCTGTGCGCCCAGTCTCAGAGCTCTGGCTCCGCCTGAGAACTGTTCTTGTGGCCATCTGTTGGGGCCCAAAAGCCTCATAGCAACCGTGGCTTCTCAAGAATGGAGCCCCCCCTTTTTAAATTAAAATTAACTAACACAAAACCAAAAACTGCTCCACTGCCCAAGAAGAATTGGGACAGGATTCAGATTCTTTCTACATAGTGATGAGCTTTTCAGGAAGAAAAGCCCCCTCGTCCTTAATTCTTGTTCTTTAAATGAGCAATTTGTACTCGGGGTTGAGGTCTTCATCCCCCCCCCCATCCTCCATAGGTAGATTTCTGGTTCTGTTTTGTTGTTGTTGTTGTTGTATTGTTGTTGTTGCTTTTCTGAAAAAGAATGAAGTGAAAACAAGCTGCTTAAAGCTGTGGGCACAATAATTTGCAAAAATATCACTTAGTAAAAAATGTGGAGATTTTTGATGTTTTCTTGACAGATGTTGCTCCTAGCAATGTTCTCAGCAGCCCCTCCCCACCCATGATAATGTGATCTTTATAAGCCTGGTTGCTAAATAGGTGAAATGAAGTTCAGTTCTAATTGCGACTATTTATGTGTCTTCAATCTGAGCAAATGAGGATTTCAGGAAAATATTTATAGTTTTCTAGTTTTCATTGATCAGGCTTTAAGTTAGCCATTTCTAAAAACTGGGGTCATGTCTCAGGATAGCAAATGCTGAACTGTGAACACAGAAGTCTGGCAGCCCCCCCATGTGGAGGTGAAATAATTTGATTGTATTTTGCATTCTGCTCTGGACCTTACTGGCTTAGGAAGGACTGCAGTGTCTCAAAGCCTCTGCATGGTCACGAAGAGAGAACGTACCATCTACATGAAGCTTGGAAACTGTCCCCAAGTTTGCATGGCATGTATAAAGATGGAGCTATTCCCACTGTTGTATGATTCTGGGAAAACATTGCCGTGAGAATCTTTATCTCCTTCACTTTTCAGTTTGGTACCGTCACAAAAGATTCCACGTGATTTTGCCTGTATATGTAATTCTTGAACACAGGACACACTGGAATACTCTTGCGATCTAGTGATTTCTGGAGTGCATCAAGTCTAATGCACCACCTTTTATGGTCCTTGGTAGTTCTACCAATCCCCAGAAAAAGGAGGGATGCTAGTCTGCTTTCTGGAATGTGGGTTCCTGAGGAAAGTCCGTCTTTCTGTGAAGGGCATGGCCATTCGCCTTCTCTAGACCTGTTGTCTGGCACGTAAAATTTAACCAGCAGATATTTATGGAGTGCCTGCCTTGTGCCAGCTGTCTTTCTAGGAGCTGGATTTAGAGCATACAAGACGGGCACGCATTCCAGTCAAGAGTCACAGATCATGAGCCAAAACTAAGCCAGGCACACTTATGGGTTTGAATAGTTATTTCTATGAGGAAATATAAGTGGAGAAGTACATGGTATGATAGCAGGAGTGTTGTGTTTTTCTGTAAGGGGTGGGAGAATGCACCAGAAGGATGATATTTGAGAAGGACTGGAAGGAGGTCAGTGAATGAGGCTGTCTAGGGAGCACTGGAGACAGAAAAAAACAGCTCGTGCTGAGGCCTTGAGGGCTGTGTTGGTGGAAGAGCAGGGAGGCCAATGGCGGGAGAGTAGAGTGTGGCAGGATCAGAAATTAGAGAAGGCCGGGCAGAGTCTTTGGGTTGGTGGTTGCGTTTCCCCTGGGGGCGCTCTATGAGAACATCCCTCAGAGCAGTTGCAAAGATTTAATGAGCAGTTCGTCATTCACAGAGCCAGGCACTTAGGAAATCTTCCATACTTTCTAGTTATTATTAGCATCACTATTGAGGATTTAGAGATGAAATAACATGAGCTGTGTTTTATCTGACAATATATACTTTCACCGCATCAAATGTTCCAAGAGAGGCTGGTGATCAATGGTCAGGGCACTTATCAGTCAAGCCTTTGGATGAGAAACTTCACTTCTAAGACACTCTTTCCTATGAGAAATAAACTATAATCTTAGTCTCTGTGTGTGTGTGTGTGTGTGTGTGTGTGTGTGTATTGTATATCAGAGGGCATTGTGTGTGCATATGGAGGCCCAAGGACAACTTTGGGAATCATCTTGGATTGCCCTACCTCCTTTTTGCTTTTGCTGTGAAGTTTCTTAGGCTCCACTTTCCAGGGCCAGAAGTTCAGGCTGCTGCCATTTCTGACTGGTAGGTAGGTTGTTTGTTTTGTTTTGTTTTATGCGTGGATCTGGGATCTAAACTTAGGTCCTTCTGCTTGTAAGACAGAAAGAGGCTTACCTCTGAACTATCTTTCCAGCCCTAATCTTGGTCTCTTAAATATTCAATTCTCTCAGTTAATTGGTCTTGAATCTGCATCTTTGCAAATATACAGGAAAAAATTCATTTTGAAAAACTGGTCCTGGGCTGCCTAGATAGTTCAGTAGGTATGTATCTGTTTGAAAACCTGGCAACTTAAGTTCAAATCCCAGAAGCCCACATAGCAGAAAAACAAAATTGACTTCCAAAATTCATCCTCTTATCCCTTCTCATGCACATGGTTTACATTTGCGTACATTCTTTTTCTTGCCCCTGTCTTCCCCCACCTCTTAAATAAATGAGTAAATAAAAATATTTTTTAAAAAGAAAAGCTGGCCTTCTTTAAGTCATTATGTCTATTGTAAGCCCATATTTTTCGGGTCAGATGTGTTTTGAGATACTTGCTGTCAATTTCAACTGCAGAAGTCCCACTGGATTCCACTGAATTCATGTATTTCACATGACTGTGTCTCTGCTTTGATACCAATTCCCTACTCTAGACTGCAAGATCTCAATTAGGAAGAGCTTGCTGCAGACATACTGACAGAAGGGGGTCAGTATGTTTTCCATTTCCCTGGAGGCCAGATTCTCTTAGAAAATGTGGGAGAGAGGGGCAGGGAGGGTGACTGTGTTCGGGAGTTTGGGAGTTCTGAGAATAAGAGGCAACTGATTGGAGAGGCCCTGTCTTACTCAGGGGTGGTGGCCAGGGTAGTCATCCTCCTGCAGCTGTCACCAGGCCCAGATGCCTGAACTTCTGATGATGCCTTGTGCCTCTGCGGAAACTAGGCGGTGACTGGCATGTCTCTACTGCTTGCTGCCAAGGAGCTCACTTAACATCAGGGGTAGACTTAGCTCATTCTCTCTTCTGAACAGATGCTTGTATAGTACTTTCTGTCTTCTAAATGACCACCCAAAATGCCAACTCTCATTTAAAAAAAAAAAAACAGGACAAAGTAACAATTTTGTGTTGAGGGTTAAATTATTGATATAACAATAAGAAATGAGTCAAGATCACACAGCGGCAAATTGGGATTTGAACCTAGGACATCAACCAACAGGCAGATCCTCTTAACTGCCATATTAGATTTACCCACCAAATGATTTCTTTAAACTGTGCCTTCCCACACCCTTTTGTGGTGCCATATGCTTTGCATATGATAGGTAAGTGCTATATTCCCAACCCCATGTACCTCTTTTTATTTGTTGTAGCTTTCCTGTTGATTTAGAGGAAAAAGTCATATGTTATATCATTACCCTTTATTGCCTTCTGTGAGGTAGAGAACATTATGTGGTGATTCTTAGTGCCTAGCTTGGTGCCTGGCACATGCAGATACTCAAATATTTGTGGAATGAATAGGAAGAGAGGGTGTGACATGAATAAACAGTATAGTCCACAGGAATATCTTTTCAGTTTTCAGAGACATATGTGGAATGTGACTTATGCAAAAATCTCAAGTTTGAAAAGTTAAAAAAATACAGAATAGGGGGACAGCTATATAAATGAGTTAGACAATTTTATTTTCTTTATGTGATAATTGATATTTTAATTAAAACCATATCACACTAGAAGTAGTGGCATCAAACTAGCATATTCCTTTCAAGGTTGTGAATCTGAGATGAGGGAACATTGGGGTTCAGTGAACACAAAACATGACATGTTATAGACATGTAAACACCATTGAGAGAAAGGTCCAAAGGCAAGGTCCCGTGATAACTTGAGCCAGCAAGGAATGGGCCAAGTAGAAGGGGGATGAGAGAAATCTGACAGTAGTCTTCATTCCCTGAGGACCTTTCCATCTCTAGACAACACCTGCCATGTAATGACTAGGAAAGGAACAAATCGGCAAGCTCATGGAGCACCATGAATCTCACTAAATTAAGGCTTTATATGTGACTTAGATTTGCTACATTGAGCAACGGACACTAAGACACACATTGGTTATGGGGTAGAGGGAGAGAATCTGAGTCTGGCCAGTGTCAGTGTCTGTGGGAACCTTTAAGTGCAGGGAACACAAACCGTTCAGTCTAGCTGAAATAAAGAGGGGTCTTTGATAGATATGAAGGCGGTTTGTGAAATCCAGCTATAAAAGGCCAGCAGTATCTTACCTTTCTTCTATGGCGAGGAGTTCTGCAGTTAGAAGATGACCGAGCATGAGCCTCACTCCTTTCATTGATGCATCCATGATGCTGGGTAAATAACTCACTGGTTTCGAGCTTCGTTCATCCATGTATGAAGGAAATAATCAGTGGTGGGTTGTTGCATAAGTTAAATGAGATAATTCGCTTAGAACCTAGAGAGTCAGAACACTTAGAGTACTACTCAGCGTGTAACAGGAGTCCAATTACCAGCCCCCATTACTGGGACTCCCTGTGTAGCTGAGGCTGGCCTCCAAATCAAGGCAAACCTCCTGTCTCAGCCGCATGAGGGAGAGATTATAGGCTTGTGTTATCACACCCAGCTGCTGTTGGTTTGTATAAATAGTTAAAAAGCAGGCAGCTCTATTAGTTTCCCTTTGGATGACATAGTTGCTCATTTTAATTCACTTTCCTGAGGAAGATCTTCCTGGATGATCTGGAGCCGGGACAAATTTAATGGCATAGTAAGGCCATTGAGTCTCCAGAATTTTTTATGTTTCTTTTCTACCATCCTTAGCATGAACCGTGGGCATCACAAACTTGTGATTGTGTGTGTTATCAATGAGGAAAGGGGTTGATGAGTGTAGCGCAGTGCTAGAGAGAGTTAATCTAGCATGTGTGAGGCACTGGAGAGGGGAAAACAGGGAATGAGGAATTCTTTTAACATGCTCCCTCCTCCCACCCACCACACACACCCATATATATTGCTTTCAGCCATATCCACTCTCTAGTATTGTGTGCTGTATCCATGCCTACACTAGTAACTAGGGAGGCAGATGACTGTGATTGGCGTAGATGAAGGCTGAGTCATCTCTTCTGGTCCTGGAAGAACTGGCATCCTCAGCGTGTGTTTATGCTGAATGAGAATCAGAATTACAACTGTGAGGAAGGAGGCAGTGACTGCTGAGAATCCACTCAGAGGAGCCCATGTTAGAGCACGTGTCTATGCCAGGCAAACCAGAACCCTTCCCCAGACTGTATTGTATTCTTTTTAAAATTAATTTTTTTTTAGTTTTACAAGCATATTGAATACTAATCTCTGCTTCCCTCCATCCCCCTCTCCCTCTCATCTTCCTCTCTTTCCCTCATCAATCCATTCCATTCCCCCCACCCTCCTGCTTGTCTGCTTCTATGGACCCCAGGGTTCCCTCTGGCTTGTCTACTCTTGTGAGGGTTCAGGCCTCTGTGGCTTACCAAGTTGCCCCTCCTCAGGTCACCCCACTGATAGGGACATTTCCTTCCACTCAACCAGCTCTAGTCCCTAAAGTTTCCACTGTGTTTTCGTTCTTATCTCTCTTGAGTCCTCAATAGTCTATGGGGACATGTTGGTATTTCAATCATTATGCAGGTCTAGGAAGGACAAGTCTTACTGCAGTGAGTTCCTAGATGTAGCAGTCCTGCTTTGAATGGAATGTCTTGTCCAATGGTGGACCTTACTATCTTTAGATTTTTACAATATCACTGTCCCCTCTTTTTCGAGGTTCCCTAGGATGAGGGAAGATTAGGTTGGCCTGATTCTAGGTGAGCATTGCTAGGTTGCCAGTATTCTGCATTATGACTGGCCATCCTTGCCCACTTCATTGCTCTTCTACCAACCTAGGCTTCATCCTGGCAGGGTTTTGATATCCTTTACCACTGTTATAGAAGAAGACTTCAGGCTGAGTGCTAGTGCTCTTCAAATCTATGAGTATAGTAGTAGCTATTTACAGAACAGTTTGATGTACTGTCTTTCTACCTATAAATTCATTGACTGTTTTTCCCTATTGATCTGTTTCCTTCCCCTTTTTAGGTTCTAGTTAACAGTAACAGGAATGTGTTCTCTTCTCATAAGTGTGTCTTGAGTTCAATCAGAAAGTTGTTAGTTGTCTCCTTGATATTCATGCCACTATTACACTGGTGCTTTACCTATTGCCATGGTGATTTTTATGGTAACTTGCAGATCTTATGAGTTGATGAGGACTGTGATTATTTCTTTCCCCCAGTAGCTTCTATAGTATTCTTTGGTACTCTGTAAGCTATCCAATAAGGAGGAAGTTCTCAGACCAGTTCAAGTTGATGCATTTTGCCCATGTTCTATGATCCATTTGTGTTGCATCTTCCAGACTGTATTATATTCTGAGTATAAGAAAACACAGAGTTTGTGTCCCTTTGAGGTTGTGAATATGAGTTGAGGTGAGCTTGAAGCTTTCAACTCTGTGCTTGTTTTCTGTTGTGTGTTCCTATATTTACATGTGTGTGTGTTCATGCATTGAATTATGCTGGTTGTAGATAAGGTGAGAAGTGTGTATATACCTGATTGACAGACATATATAGAGATATAAACATCATAGAGAGAAATGGACTCTTGAAGAAAATTCCTGTGGAAAATGAAAATGTGAGGTGCAATAGTTCAGCATGAAATTACTCCTCAAAAATTTTTTTTAGGTATCATTATGAAAGCACCCAGACATTCATGCAGGTAGAAGGTGCCAAAGTTCCATGCACCCTCCATCCAGTGTGATGTTTAGTAGAACAAGACTAGGAGCAGGAGATGAAAAAAGTAGGCAGGCTCCAGTGAAGGACCACATGGTCAATGACAGATGTATTAGTGAACTTGTCAGAAGGGATAGGAAGCTGAAATCCAAGACGTTTGTTCTCCTTAATTATAGGTTAATGAAATAATTGCTAACTGAGGTCTGGCTTCTGGCTATTTGAGTAGGGATTATGTAATTTGAGGTAGCAGACTTCATAGCCTAATCTCCAAACTGCTGGGGTGGGGTAACTGAAAGACCTCTGTCTTAAAGTGTGAGGGGGCTAAGAAAGCATCAGGCAATGTTCACTTGGCACTCAGCAACCATCTGCCTATCATCTTCCAGGTACTGGGCTAGGCTTTGTAGGCCTGCAGAACAAAATGATATAAAAAAAGTGCCCTTCTTCCAGAGCGTTCAGCATGTAATGTGAAGGAACAGGTGATGAAACCTGTGATTAACAGGCATTAAAAGAAATAGCGATGGGGTTGGGGTGAGTTTAATTCCCAGAACTTCATAAAAAAGTATAGTGGTATTTTCAACTCGCTTGTAATCCCAGAGCTGGAGGGGCAGAGAAAGGCAGATGTTGGGACTCGGTGGCCAGCCAGCCTAACCAGTTAGCAAGTTCCAGGACAATATGAGATCTAGACAAAAGAAAAAACAAAACAAAACAAAATATTGTCAAGGAATAATACTTGAAGTTGATCTCTGACTTCCACTTGTATGCAAATAGAAATGGTGAGGGTTGAGGATGTAGTTCAGTGATGGGGAATATGCTTAGCGTGCATGAGGTCATGGGTTCAGTCCCCAGTACCACCACAGAAGGGAAAAGCAGTGACAGCTTCTTAGAGGAGGATAATGGTCTTCATTTCTGGAAACATGGGTAGAGATTCAGTGGTGAAGGCATTCTCGACAAAATTAAGAGCTTGTGTAAAGGCAGAGACGCTAGAAGAGACTCTTACGCTGGGTGCTTTTGGGACCTATTAAAACTGGCCAGGAGGTATATGTGTGTGGGAGGTGGGGTGGGAGGGAGGAATGGACACTAGCATCAGAGTCCTGCTTGGGCTTTGCTTCATGATGCAGCTGCATCTAGCTGGGGGAAAGAGGCCTTCTTTCTAATTTGCACAGGTGCTGCATGGGCTAGAGTGGCCCAGTCTGAGTATGGTTGCTCGTCATTGAATATGGACGAGGTTGCTCTCAAATCTGAGAAGGATGCAGAAGCAAGTGTGGAGTTAATGAAAAATTGAAAAGACAGAAGCAGGGTCAGCAAGGTAGCTCAACTGATAAGGCACCTGCTCACAAGCCTAGTGACCTGACGTCCGTTGCTGGAAGCCCACATGGTGGGAGGAGAGAGCTGACTTCGGAAAATTACCCTTTTCACCAGGTCTCTATAGCACATGTGTTCTCTCGCTCTCATAAATAATGTTCTTGAGAGGAAGGAAGGAAGGAAAGAAGGAATGAAGGAGGAAGGGAAGGAGGGAGAGAAGGAAGGAAGGAAGGAAGGAAGGAAGGAAGGAGGGAAGAAAGGAAGGAGGGAGGGAGAGAGGGAGGGAAGGAGGGAAGGAAGGAAAGAAAGAAAGAAAGAAACGAAATGAAAGAAATGAAAGAAAAAGAAAGGATGGAAAGAAACAGAAAGAAAGAAGAAGAAAAAGAGAAAGAAAGGGGAAAAGAAGGGAAGACAAGAAAAGACAAAGGGAAGGGAAGGAAAGAAAGGAAAAGAAGAAATAAAAAAAAGGAAAAAGAAAACGGAAGGAAAGAGGAAAAGAAGGGAGAAGGAAGGAAGGAAGGAAGAAAAGAAAGAAACAAAAGGGAAACAAGGAAAAAGGAAGGAAAAGAAGAAAAACAAAGAAACAAAAAGAAGAAAAAAGTGAAAGAAAATAAAAGAAAAAAACGGAAAAAAAGGAAAGAAAGAAAAAAGGAAAAGAAAAAGGAAGGGAAAGTAAAGAAAAGAAAGAAAGAAAGAAGAAAAAGAAAGGAAAAAGAAAGAAAATAAGGAAAAAAGGAAGGAGAGAACGGACGGAGGGAAGGGAAGGGGACGGAAGGAAAGAAGGAAAGGAAAGGAGGGGGGGGAGGAAGGAAGGAAGGAAGGAAGGAGGAGGAGGAAAAGGAAGAGGGAAGGAGAGAAGGACAGAAAGAAAGGAAAGAGGAAAGAAGAAGGGATGTGGAAAGGAAGGGAGAAAAGAAAAAAGAAGAAACGAAAGAAAAAGAAAGAAAGAAAGAGAGAAAGAAAAGAAAAAAAAAAAAAAAAAAAAAAAAGAAAGAAGAAAAAAGAAAAAAAGAAAGAAAAAAGAAACAAAAAAAAAAAAGGAAAGGAAGGGAAGAGAAGGGAAAAAGAAAAAAGAAAGAGAAAAGAAGAAAGAAAAAGAAGAAAGAAAAGGAAACGAAGGGAAGAAAGGAAAGGAAGAAAGGGAAAGGAAAGAACAGACAAAGAAACAGGAAATGAAAGAAAAAGAAAAGGGAAGGAAGGAAAAAGAAAAAAAAGAGGAGAAAAGAAAAGAAAAGGAGGAAAGAAGAAAGAAAAAGAAAGGAAAAGAAAGGGAAAGAAACAAAGAAGGGGAAGGAAGGGAAAAGAAAAGAAAAAAAAGGAAAGAAAAGGTGAA